>CM053770.1:658662535-658775758 GCA_028658325.1 Potorous gilbertii
CACTTTCTTAAGTCTAAATCTCTTTAGAAAGTCAACACAATGATAAATCAACCTTGATTTGTAGCATTTGTCGATTTCTGATAGGCAAATTCTTGCACTGAAAATTTAGCAATATTTATCACAGATTGGTATGATATGGTTTCAGCTTATCCCTGGAACTACCTGACTTCTACCATGGCTTCCTCTTACCAGGATACTGACCACAATCAAATTTCTGACACTAGTATAGTACCTTAAGGTTTGTGAAACACTTTACATACATTAGCTCACTTTATCCAAGGAGGATTTTAGCAACGGATGAGTTAAAATCATTAACACTGAGGAAAGCCAAAATAGTAGAATTGTTTCATTCCAGATATGTATTAATTAAAAATATTCAAACACAGAAAAGCCACGTGCTTGGCTCCTAGAATCCTTATACACGTATACACACATATCTTGCATGAAATCTGGAACAAATTTTGGGAAATTTTTTGTTCCCATCAAAAAATATTGGCTTATCTTTTAGCTAATCCTGACCTCAAATGAATCTCGATGTTATTAGCCACTCTTGCCCGACACCACCCAGCCTTCCTGTTCAAAGGACTCTTTAAGGCCTCGCCCACTTTGGCCATAAGTAAGTTTCAAAATGAGGCAATTGGGTCCTTGTTGAAGTCAGTTCAAAACTATTCTTCTGGCTCTGCTTCTAAGCCCTTATCCAAGTTTGCATCCTGAACACCATCTCTATTCCTTTCTGTTTTTGGCTTTGACCACCTCCTCCTACCCCCAGCTCCTTCCTGCCTCCACTCAAGTCGACTGATTCTTTGTTTGAACTTGGATTGTATGTCTGTGAGTGTTCCAATTAACCAACCAACCTCAATCCTTGCTTACCTTCTCCAGATTAATCCTTGATATAAACTTTGCTCACATATCATCCCTGTGATGTCAGTTCTCACTGTACAACAAATCTACTAATGTAGGGAACTCTTCTATGGGTAATAGAACCTAGTGGAATTGGGGGATGAGGTTTTGGCTTTCAAAATCATAGTAGGAACCTGGCAGCAATATCTGTAGGACATCAGTCCCAGTAAAAATATGAACAAGTCACTACCATCTGGTATTTGAGGTAGCTCACAAATTGAGCTAAAATCAATTTTTTTTTACTTTAATTTCCATATCAACTGTGTTCCTATGCCTCACCTTGTTTCACCCACTCTTGTATTAGGGAAGAGCCATTTTTTGAAAGTTTTATTTTCGTAAAAGCTTTATGGAACCTATCCTAGATCATGAAAATCGATTTTTCCACTCCTCACTGCATGTTATTGACCCTAATGTACACTATATATTAATGACAGTCAGGTAGAATGGTGGACAGGTCTGGACTAAGGAAGACCTGAGTTCAAATCTGTCTTCAGATACTTACTAGTTTTGTGACTGTGGGCAACTCAACTGAACCATTGTCTGCCTCAGTTTCCTCATCTGTAAAATGGAAGTACTAATAACACTTCCCTCACAATGTTGTTGTAAGGATCAAATAAGATAATCTTTGTAACATGCTTAACAAGGTGCCTGGCACGTAGTAGGCACTTAATAAATCTTTCCTTCCTTCCTTCCTTCTTTTCTTCCTTCCTTCCTTCCTTCCTTCCTTCCTTCCTTCCTTCCTTCCTTCCTTCCTTCCTTCCTCCCTCCCTCCCTCCTTCCTTCCTTCCTTCCCTTTATGATGCAGCCAGACTGAGTTTCTCTTTGTTCTTCACACACTGTTATGTCTGTGTCTTTGCGCTAGCATTTTCTGATGCCTGGAATGCACTAACTCTTCACCTCTTCCCTCATAGATTTCCTGTCTTCCTTCAGACAGAGCTGAAGAACCACCTTCTACATTGAAGCATTTCCTGATCCCTCTAACAGACAGTCCCCTTCCCCACTATTGTTTTGTATTCATTTATATTTATTATGTGTTTACTTGTTATCTCCTCCATTAGGATGTGTGTGTGTGTCCTTCATTGCCAAAGAAGACCATGCCATCAGAGAAATAATGACATGACATGCACTTGACTTTGTTTTGAGGGAGGGAGGGCTGGTCAGGTCACCAGCCTCACTTCTTCTCCAGAGCCATCTGAATCCAGTGACCAAATATTCATCAGGATGACTGGAGATGACCCAGGATGAGGCAATTGGGGTTAAATGACTTGCCCAAGGTCATACAGCTAGTGAGTGTCAAGTGTCTGAGGTGAGATTTGAACTCAGGTCCTCCTGACTCCTTCACTGGTGCTCTATCCACTGCACCACCTACCTACCCCATTAAGATATAGACTCCTTGAGAATAGAGGTGATTACATTTTTTGCATTTATATCCCTTATTTTGTATCCCTGTGTGCCTGACACACAGCTGGTGCTTCATAAATGCTTGTTGATTGACGAGAGGCATTCTGGTACAGTAGAAAAATCATGGAATTTGAGATCTGAGGGCCAAGGTCTGAATCCTGGCTATGACATTTAATTTCCATGTGACTGTGGACAAACCACTTGGACTCTTTAGGACTTAGTTTCTCAACAGCAAAAGGAAAGTTGATATCGGAAAAATGTCCTCAAGATTAGATCTGTCTGAAAGTAGAAGAGGCTGCCCTGAGAGGTGATGGATTAGCTCCTCATGGGGGATCTTTATGACAAATGATCAGGTGGGAATCTCTTCAGTGAAGTGGTTCTGAAATTTTTTGGTCCCTTTATACTCTTCAAAATTTTTGAGGACCCACAAAAAGTTTTTGTTTTTGAGGGCTATATCTACTGGTATTAGTAATATTAGAAATTAAAATATCTTAATTTTATTATGAAAATAGTTTTGGCCTCATGGATTCCCTAAAAGGGTCTCAGGGGCTCTGAGGGGATCCAGGTTCATACTTTGAGAATTGCTACTTCAGGGTTGAATTAGATGACCATGAAAATTCCTTCCCACTCTCAATCTTTGATTCTATCATCCAATATTGGTCAACATGCTTGAGACCACCAACAGAGGCATACAAAGACAGGAAAATTACCTTTTCAAGCTTCTTCCTTCTCCCCAAAGAGTGTTCCATTTCAGCTGAACTTTTCTAATTTTATTTCAGGTTCTATATTCCTCCTGGGGAAGAACAAATCCAGATGCTAAGACATTGGAATGTTTTCTGAAAATTTTGCAGAATTTTGCAATCTCATTTTGAATTTCTGGTGGGAAGAACTTCATTAGTACATGTCGGGTCTACGTCCAGTTCAAGAATCCCAGAATTAGAAATTGTTCTTTCTCTATACTCTCCTCCATGTGCTCTACAATCCAGTGAAACTAGTCTCACTGATGTTCTTTTACATGACTCTTATCTCCTGACTCTCGTCATTTTCAATGGCTGTCCTGTCGCTTGGAAACTTCTTCCTCCTGATCTCTACCTTCTGCAACCCCTGGCTTCCTTGAAATCCCAGTTTAAGTCTCACTTTCTGCAGATAGTCTTCCTGGCTTTTCCTAATTGTAGTGCCTTCCCCATGAGATTGTCTCCAATGCATCCCATCTATATCCTGTCTATATGTCATCATGGTCTCTACCATTAGACTTGGAGTGAGTTCCTTGAGAGCAGGGACTGGGTTATTTCTATTGTTACTGCTTTTTCTTTCTTTGTCTCTCAGGGCTTAGCACAGTACCTGGCACCTGCCTCATCCACGCATTCCTTCTTTGTGTCAGACGCTGCTAAGCTGTATGGGTGAAAAACACAAAATGAAACAGGACCTGCCCTGAAGGAGCTAACACTCTTCAAGAGAGACAAGGCACTCAGTATCTAAGTGCATGTAAAATTAAAACCAAACTATACCAGGAAATTAAGATGAATTCTGGGATGGGCTACTCCTGCTATGATGGACAGAATATCAGCCTAGGAGGGGGATGTTTTCTCAGTGTGTGCTTCACATTGATGTCATAGAGCACCTTCCAAGACTTGTGGACTGATGGTTACTCATTCCTGGTGACCTATGCTAGAAGGAGCCTTAAATGAATTCCTAGGGATTAGGAAGAGTCTCTAGCCTGAAAACCCTCAGGATGTGGGGAAACAGGTGGTGTTTTCATTACCACAGTCAAGTGAAGACAAGAACTTAGAAAGTGAAACTAGGACACAGGCATTGAGCAGCTGGTTAAGAAGGTAGTATTGAAAGGAAGGGATTTGCTGTTCTGATCCTGGCCCAAGATACAGGAGTGATGGGCTCCTGACCAGGGTCAGAGTACATTTATTAAAGACAGGGAAGAATCTATTTGTCTGTTGACTGGCAGATCTTATGGAAAGGATTTTACACTGAAAAGGAAAGGGGAAAAAAGATTCTCATGTCCTTACTAGTTGTTGTTATTCAATCATCTCAATTGTGTCTGATTCTTTGTGACCTCATTTGGGGTTTTCTTGGCAAAGATACTGGAGTGGTGTGCCATTTTTTTCTCCTGCTCATCTTATGGATGAAGAAACTGCAACAACCAAGGTTGCACAACTAGTCAGTGTCTGAGACTGGATTTGAACTCAAGTCCTGACTCTAGGACTGATGCTCTATCCACTGTACCACCTAGCTGCACCCAGAGCTTAATATACTTAGAGGCAGATAGGTGGTGCAATGATGGAGACTTGGAGTCAGGAAGAGTTGAGTTTGAATTCTGCCCTTAATTACCAATTAGCTGTGTGACCTTAAGTGAGTCATTTAATCCCTTTCAGCCTCAAATTCCTTGTCTGTAAATGGGGATGATAACAGCCCAGACCTTCTGGGGTTATTGTGAAAATTGATAACTTTAAAATATTACTACTACCACTATGACATACTATCTACTACTACTACTACTACTACTACTACTACTATTACTACTACTACTACTACAACTATTACCGTCACCACCACCACTACTACTTCAACTAGAGAAGAAGAAGAAAAAGAAGAAAAGGAAGAAGAAGGAGGAGGAGGAGGAAGAGGAGAAGGAGGAAAAGGAGAAGGAGAAAGAGGAAGAGGAGGAGAAAAAAGAAAGTGAAAACTAGCATGCTTCAGTCTGTAGTCAGACTCCATCAGGTCTTTCTCTGTATGTGGATAGCATCTTTCATCATGAATCCTTTGCAATTGTCTTGTATCATTGTATTGCTGAGAATAACTAAGTCATTCACAGTTGCTCGTTGTACAATATTGCTATTACTGTGTACAATGTTCTCCTGGTTCTGCTCACTTCACTTTGCATCAGTTCATGTAAGTCTCTCTATAACCACAGCAACTTTTGCCACAAAAATAAAAAGGGTACAGTCCCTACCTTAAAGTAGCTTTTAGTCAAATAGGCAAGAGAAGTATATACTCCAATAGCCTTAATATAAAAGAAACTGTGATCCTATGGCACCCCAGTCTGTTCTGTGAGCAACAAGGAATCACTGGAATTTAACCCTGGGAGCCCTTAGCCTAGTATTTAACTAGGCTCAATCAGTTTGCAAAGGTTCCTTGACATAAAAAGATTGAAAGACCCCCTATTCAGAGAGAAGATAAGCACAGCCATTAGGAAGTTGTTATTTTAGTTGTTGTATCAGGAATTTCTGGTCTGGCTTGGAGTGATGAAATTAGGGAAGGTAGAAGCAATAGGAAGGATCAATTCATTCTTGGTCACATGGGACAAAATGGAGACGTGAGATAAAGGTGATTAACTCTGTATTTGACAATTGCAGTGAGGCCACCTGGGGAGGGAGGGAGGGCAAACATCAGAGCTTGTTGTCAATAGGACAGAGATGGCCATTATCATCCCAAGAAGGGTGAGCTCTTTGGTGACCTCCCTAGCATACAAGACTTTCCAGCCCATTCGTTTTCATAGGAAGAAATATGCTTGGCAGCAGCAGCAGCAGCAACAACTAGCAGGAAGGGTAATGGTAATTTGATGTAATAAATTGTGTAATAATGCCGAACATAGATGCACCAAAAGTCACACCTCCTGCCTCCCAGGCTGGGTCCATATTGCGTTGTATTTGAATTCTGTCAAACAGCCAGTTGATTTCAGGAAAGCCACACTCATGGAACAACTGGTTATAATTATCCATTTTCCAAGAATTCTGTCATTGACTAAAAAGCTGGACTTGGAGTCAGGAAGACCTGAGTTCAAATCCTGACTCTGAAACTTACTCTATGGCAAAGTTGTTAGATCTTTATGTGTCTCAAGTAGCTATTTCAGATTTATCTACTAGGTCAAGTATTGGTGGGAACTTCCCACACACAGAGATAAAATGACAGGTCCTTTGGCTACTTATGCATTTGTTGTTCAAGTAGCGAAAACTGAGTGACTTAGTTGGTCATACCATGACACTAAGGAAACCAAGGTTGAAGATGGATGTCTACATAAGCTAGTTAGTATCACCATTGACAATACTCCTTCCAAAGCCAACTTGCAAATGTAGGTGTCCATTAGTCAACCAATCTGTCAAAAAGAGATAGTTGGGGGACCAGGTATAATGATGTAGAGGAATTCACAATGGTTTTGTAATCAAAAGATCTAGGTTCAGTTCCCAACTTGCTGTGTTAACTGGAGCAAACCATTTAACTTCCCTCAAAATTTTTCACCTGTAAATTGGGAATAATAGCCCCTGCTTCCTTAGTGGCTGTGAGGATTGAATAGAATAAAGAAGCTTCCTGGCCTTCTTCCGTGTGCTACCATCACCTGTCATCATCCTCGGGACTCTCTTATTTTTGTGGAACTCCTTTTGAATGTAGGGTTGTACAATTATTCTATTTTTTTCAACTTTTTTTTTCTTTTTTCCCCTTTGATGCCCACTACCAATTGACATGGTCATACCTTAGATCTTTATATCTTATGAAACTGGAACACTTCCAACGTGATAAATTTTGAAATTAGATTTTTCTGGCCAGGATCTTCTATCTTTCTACCATTTACATATGGTATTATAGACATAGAGGTGAAAGGGACTTTAGATAACCCAACGGATGGCAAAAATAAATCAAATCAAATGGAATAATAATTATGAAGCCCTTTGTAGAGTACCTGACACATTGCATAAATATTAGTTATTAATATTATTATTAATAGAGTGCCAAGCCTGGAGTCAGGAAGACTTGAGTTTAAATTTGACCTCAGAAACCTATTAGCTGTGCGACCCTGGGTAAATCACTTCACCACTGTTTGCCTCAGTTTCCCTATCTGTAAAATGGGGAATAATAAAAGCACTTACCTCCCAGGAGTATTGTGAGCCTCAAATGGCATAATTGTAAAGCATGTAACACGGTGCCTGGCACATGGTAAGCTCTCTGTAAGTGTTAGCTGCTATGATGATGATTGATAATGAGACAATATGGATACAGGAGAGAGATCCTGCCTTGGAAGGAGGATGGTCTGGATTTGAGTCCTATCTTTGAGACCTACTGACTCTGTGAACACGAGCAAATCACTTAAACCCAGTTCCTCAGGTAACTCTTTAAAACTATACTATAGAGGTTACTAATATGGAAGTATACAGAGTAGATAGGATAGAAGTCACCACACTATATGTAATATATTATAGAAGTTTCTAATCCTTGGAAGTTGTTTGTGGAGATGAAATCACATGTCCAGACCAGAAAACCCCTAGTTTGGGCTAATCATCCCATTTCTTTCTTGACTCATCTCATTATCTCATCTTGACCCATCACTTATTCCATTCTCCACAGAGACTTTCCACACCTTTCCTCCTCCTAAAGTACCATCCCACTCTCTGCTGCTCCCCACCACGCCCCAATTGAACACAATTATAATAGACAACCAAGACTCCCATTTCCCTACTTTCCTTGAGTTGAAAGGAGATGCTTTTACAATCTTTAAAACTTTTCAGAATTGTCAACTAATGTCTCTTCTTTAACTTCAGTCATAGCAAGAAAGGTATCACTGCTCTATAAATATGGATAATCAGTCTACTCAGCACATTGTTGTTCAGTCACTCAGCTGTGTCGGACTTTCATGACCCGTGGACTCACTTGTACCAATACTGTCCATGGGGTTTCTAGGCAAAAATACTGGAGTGGTTTGCCATTTCCTTATTTAAGGAAAGGCTTAATAAATAAATTTCACTTATTCATTCAATTTTCCTAAAACCAAACATTCTATTTTCCCCTACATCTGTCACTCATATTGTCTTCTTTGCTCCCATTTGTGGTACTTTGCCATCATTTTCCTCTCGCACTCATGCTTGAAACCTGGACTTCTATCTAGAGCTCAAGAGAACTTTAGAGACCCAAGGGATTTTAATCTACACAACTCATTTCTATAGCCCTTTAAGGTTTGACAAAGTACTTTCCAAGAAAATATGACATGCTATCAAATGTTAAGATCTTTCCCTCCCTGCTTTGCAGAAGTGAGGGACTATGGGTGTGGAATGTTTCATATCCTGTCAGACAAATGTTATAACCTCGGATCCATGGATAGATTTCAAGGGGATCTATGAACTTTCATGAGGAAAATAATATCTTTATTTCAGAGTAATTACTTTCTGTTTATAATCCTGGATATTTTATTTTTGTATTTGAAAACCTTATTTGGAAAAGGGATCCACAGACTTCACCAGACTGCCACGACAACACAAAATAGATTAAGAACCTCTATTCTTAGTCCAATTCCCCTCATTTTATAGATGAAGGAAATATCTTAAGAGAAATTAAATAGCTTGTCCAAAGTCAAACAGATAGTAGAGGACAGATGCAGGATTCGATTCCAGGGCAGCTAGGTGGCACACAGTACATAGAGTGCTGGGCCTGGAATCAGAAAGATTTCTCTTCATGAGTTCAGATCTGGCCTCAGACACTTTCTAGCTGTGTGTCCCTGGGCAAGTCACTTAACTCTCTTTGCTTCAGTTTCCCCATCTGTAAAATGGGCTGGAAAAGGAAAAGGCAAACCACTCCAGTATCTTTGTCAGGAAAAAAAAATGGAGTCACGAAGAATTGGACATGACTTTGACCCCAAATCCTGTCCTTGCTCTATTCTTTCTCTTGTGCAAGATGGGAAGACAGGTAGGAACCAGACCATGAAAGACTTTCAATGTGAAATAGAGGGGCTGGTCTTTTATCATAGAGGCAATAGGGAACTGATGAAACTTTTTGATTGCCATGGTCAGATAATTGATGTTCTCACCTAAGGGAAAGTGCCGTGGTGTGAATGGTTGGTGTTTTGTTCCCTTCTAACAAGAAACAGAATATTAGTAAAATAAGGTCATTCTAAGAGTTAATGGCTGTAGAAACATTTCTCTCCTTTCACATGTAGCCATTGTCTCTGCGTCAATCAATCAAAACACTAGCAGGGCCATGGGGCTGTGGCCAACTTCCGCGTTGAGCAGGGGGATCCAGGAGGGATGAACCACGATCCCAGCTTGCTTCCCAGCTTGGCAACAGAATTCCCAGCATCATCTTGCCCCGTTGCCCCTCCACTGAACCAAGATGTTGTTCCTTTTTACCCACTGGGCATGGCGGAACATGCTCGTTAGCCCCTGGTGGAGGTCTCCCTGCCCAGTATTAATTCATCAGAGCGCTTTGGCATCCATATGGATGAGAAACCTGATGTGCCTGAGTTGTTATCATTACTGAGGAAGAAGGGAGGCATTTCAGAGCATAAATGCAGACATTGTTTTGGTTCTGGCGATAGATGTGCTCCAAGTTCTAACCGAACAGTGTGCTTAAAGTCTTTTAAAATCTGAAAGCCCTGAAGGTTCTTTCTCTCCTTTTTCTTAAATCTATTTCCCCATTGAGATGAAAAATGTAATACTTTTCGGCTTACTTTGGACTTTCTTCAAAAGTGTGTCTGGAAAAGGATCCTTCATGTGGTGCATAGAAAACCTTCCAGAGTATGGCAGATAGCAAGGTTTTTAAAACACACTAATGGACAGGCATTAGACTGTAGGGAGTTCCTTGTGAGGGCAGAAAAGTCAGGCTGGGGAAGCAGGGAGGGGAGCAGAGAAGGAAAATGCCTGAATGAGCATCCAGGGATGAATGTGACCTGGGGACATAAAAACAGTCTGAAGAGCAGGAGTATTTAAGGAACAAGTATAGAAATGAGGAAATAATTCTGATTCAGGTAATAATGAAAATGAAGAAGCAGCATTACAGCACAATATAGAGAGGACCCGGTCAGAAGACCTGGGTTTGAATTCCACTTTTGATACTTGTTGCCTGTGTAACTGGCCCTTAGCTCTTTTGATCTGGTCAATGACAGTGTCAGACTAGATGCCGCTGAGATCTCTTCTGGCATTATATTCCATGCATTTATGCTTAATGATGGCTATAAAAACTTTTTTTTGATCACCTTATTTCCAGAATACATCCCTCCACTCACCCTGTTCAGAATGAACAAAAGTTAATTTACGGATGTAAACAAACATTTAAGAATGGCAAAGAGTTTTTCATACGTTATCTCATTTGAACTCCACAACAAAACTATGATGAGGTAGGCTCTGGAGGCATTGCTGGCCGTTTTACAGGTAAAGAAGGTGACTCAAAAAAGGTGAGACAGCTTTCCCTTCGCGATGCAGCTCTTAAGTGTGAGAGGCAAGATTTGAATCCAAGACCAGTACACTATTCTCGATTGCTAGAAATGTAAGAAACTGCTTGGTGTGATGGAAATTTAGTGAGATGGTTTGAAAGATGGAACAACTATGGAACAACTCTTGCCTTGGTATGTAAACGTGGTATATTGGAAAGACTCCTGGTTTTGGAGGTGGAGGCTTAGGTTCAGATCTTGCCTCTGCTGCTTCCTGCCTTTGTGGTTGATAAATCACTTAATCTGCCTGGGCCTCAGTTTTCTCATCTGTAAAATGACAGGATTGGAATAGACTGACCCTGAGGTCGCTTCTAACTCTATGTCTCTGATACTGTGAAGCTGAGTGCCCTTGGGCAAATGGTTTAAACTCACTGAGCCTCAGTTTCTACATCTGCAAACTGGGGATGATCATAGCACCCACCTCCCAGAGCTGTTGTGAGGATGAAATGAGATGGAAAGTATTTTTTGTTCTTTTCCCCCTTTATTTTTATTGATACCATTTTAAAATCACATTATTTTCAGACTCTACTCCTCCACTCACCCCGTTATAAGAATGAACAGAAATTAAACAGGAAAAACAAAACAAAACACAGTTTGACAGTATAGGTAGCATTCCACACCCAAAGTCCCTCACTTCTGCAAAGAAGGGAGGAAGAGATCTTAGCACTGGACAGCACCGTCATGCTTTCTTGGAAAGTACTTTGTAAAAAAAGGGCTATATAAATGGGTTGTGATAATTGTCATCAATGACAAAATCCTTATTGAATAATGTACAAAGACTTAGGTCCCTGTTTTTGTCCCTCTCCACACTGCCCCTGAAGAGTGTGTATATATTGTGGGAAACGCTGTGGCATCCCTTCTTCCCTTGATGGAAGTGGATTAACACACAAAATTCCATCAGAGAGAAGATCCCTGGGTAAATCCTCTCCATCAAGGTGTTAAAGAGAAGGGGGTCCATGGGGTGGTGTCCCAGGAGCAACCAGAGCCTATGAGGAATTGTGTTCTTGGATTTAAGTCGATAGCTGCCTCTTGGTTCGTTTTCTTCCTCATGGCCCTATTAATCCAGCCCAGTAAGAGCCCAGAGATCTACCCCTCACGCCTGGGTCTGAGCCCTCGTGGAGCCCCCAAAGGAGAGGGAGCCATTTAGAAAAAGAAAATAACCTTACCCAAAAGGAATACTTGAGCACTGTTTCGTTTTGAACATTCTCCAATCAACCCCTGGAAAAGGTGTCATAAACCTCCCCAGAAATGAGCAAAACCCCAGACAAAGAAATCCCTGTTACAGATGTCCGGGCGGGTGAGTCTAGGAGCAAAAAAAAAAAAAAAAAAAAAAAAAAAAATTCCCCTAAATAACTTCAGAACATTACATGGCATTAACAAGCTTCCCAGGACAGGAACTCTTAGTTTATTACTTGCTCACATTGTCATCAGAAATTAATTTCGTCCCTGAAAGACAAATTGGCTGGTAGCTTATGAAGTTAAACGGGGAGAACAAGCAAGCATCTGTTTCTCGTGCATTTTGTCTCCTTGGTGTCTTACATATAAATGAATCAGAGTGTTCAAACTTAAATTAAGATCTTTGGCTAGATAAACAGTTAAAACTGGTTCCCATAGCTACCTCTCACACATGGCTGTGATTGCATTATAATCCCCGAGTAATCAGGTCTAAATGAAAGAAAGATGATAAGGCTGCTATTTTCAGTTTTCGGGACTGATTTTTATTAGCTCTCAATCAGATCTGGGCTGCTTTGCCTTTCATCACATTGTGGCGGTGTTTGTAGAATCATTAGGGTAATAAAGTGTAAATCTGAGCGAGGTGCATTTTTCTGGAGGTGTTTTATAGAACGAAAAAAAAAACCTTTCCCGAAGACTGCGCACACGCACTCACCCGGGCTCCTGCGGGCACCGGAGAGATTTGTTTCCGGCCACCCAAGTCAGGAGGACGATGTGGGCTCGCACAGTGGCTTTTTAACCCTAGTGAGGTGGTGCCGATGCGTTATCCAGAGAAGCTGAAATGGCAAGAGCAAGAGAAAAAGGAAAGTCCAGGAAGTATTTGGTCAGGATATAGTGAGAATAATTAATAGTAACGGCCGTATCAACTACACCTTGCTTTTAAGTTTGTAAAGCATGTGACAGAGATTCCCTGATTGGAGCCTCTTGAAATCCCATCTCTGATACTTCTTAGGTTGAGAAGTGTCCTTGGCTCCATCTCCTCAAGCCTGAGACTTTTCATTTATAGTTAATTGGTGTAGTGGATGTACGCTGGACTTACAGTCAGGAAGATGGGAAGTCGGATCTGGCTTCAGACACTTACTAGCTGTAGGACTGGAGGGGCAAGTCACTTACCTCCTAGGGTTAGTGTTAGGATAAATGAGATATTTGTAAAGGGCTTTGCTAATTATAAAACGCTATGCAAATGCTAGTTGTATAATAATGACAAAAACTGTCATTGTTAGTAGTAGTAGTGGTGGTGGCAGTGGTAGTGGTAGTGGTGGTAGTGGTAGTAGTAGTGGTAGTGGTGGTAGTAGTAGTGGTGGTAGTAGTAGTAGTGGTGGTAGTGGTAGTAGTAGTAGTGGTGGTAGTAGTAGTAGTGGTGGTAGTGGCAGTAGTAGTGGTGGTAGTAGTAGTAGTAGTAGTGGTGGTAGTAGTAGTAGTGGTGGTAGTGGCAGTAGTAGTGGTGGTAGTAGTAGTAGTGGTAGTGGTGGTGGTAGTAGTAGTAGTAGTAGTGGTAGTGGTAGTAGCAGTAGTAGTAGTAGTGGTAGTAGCAGTAGTAGTAGTAGTAGTGGTAGTGGTAGTAGTAGTGGTAGTAGTGGTGGTAGTAGTAGTAGCAGTAATAATTGTAGTCACAGTATGCGGTTGGATGAGATGGCCACTGAGGTCCCTTCCAGCCTAGATTTGTGAGTTATGATTCTGTTGTCCAGCTGTTTCTTTTCAATCCTAGATCAATGATTTGACGATTATATCCAATTCTGAGAGATAGATTTTCTATTAGGTCATAGGGTCATGCATTTAGAGCTAGAAGTTTCCTCAGAACCCTTTAGTTCAACCCCCTCATTTAACAGAAGAGGAAACAGAGTTCCATGATGAGGCTACATGATCTCAACAAAGTTGCAAGGTAGAAAGAGCAGTCAGGAATTGAATGAAAGCTGCCAAATCCAGAGTTCTTTTCATAATTCATGATCGCATGGATGCGTCTGTTGCTTCTAACAATGCAAATTGCAACCTGTGTATGTAGCCTGACTATCCTTTGCAGCCCTTGTTCTTGTCCTCTCCTAATTCTGCCACAAGGGGGTAGATCCAACGTTCTAGGAGTCTTCCTCTACTTCAGGGGGTCGTAAATTTTTGGCAGGTGTCATGAACTCTTTTGGCAGTCTGGAAAAACCCATGGGTCTCTTTTCAGTACAATGTTTTTAAATGCATAAAAGAAAATACATAAGTTTACAAAGGAGATTAATTACATTAAAATACAAATATACGTGTATGTACATGTATACATATATGGTATATATGTGTGTACATGTGTGTATACAAGTTTATATGTATATACTTTATGTGTATCTCTGTCTCTACACACACACTGTCTCTCTCTCTCTCTCTCTCTCTCTCTCTCTCACACACACACACACACACACACACACACACACACACACACACGTTCACAGACCCAAGATTAAGAACTGTTGCTCTAGACTGTATGAGAATCACACCATGGAACATGGGACTTTCTCTCACCTTTCTTCTATAGGTACATGACTTAGGAACTAGTGGCATTTTTGTCTCTGTTTTGTAAACGAGATGGCTAAAGCTCAGAGAGATAATGTGATGCATATGTAGTGACACCACTAGAAAATGTCAGAGGTGGGATGTGAACCTAGGTGTTCCCTACCCCCATGTCCATCACTCTATTCCCCATGCCACGTTGCTGCTGAATAATATATTTAGCCATTTCTTAATTTGGCTTATTAGACTCCTTCTCTTCTCTGTTGGAGCTGAGCTCTCCCTTCTAGGAATGCATTACCAGCAAAACCACCAGCTTTGCTATTCCCAACATGATTTCCTTAGCAAACTAGCATAATCCAATAAAGCATCATGTCGCGGCAACATTGAAATATTTATTGCAGGATAAATTTCAACTTCAAAAACGGCACTTAGTCCTTTTCTCTCCCATATATCACAAACTTGCTGTGGCCTAGGAGCAGAGGCATATCCAAGAATTTGGACACCTGGGGCAAATTCAGCTGGCTAGTGGACTGGATGGGGATGTATGCTACCCTCTCCTCTTGCCCCCCCCCCCACTCCGCCCCTATGGATGGTGGTGCCTGGGACAAAGCCCTGCACGTTCCAAGGCTGTTCCATTCCTGTCTGCAAGGTTCATTTTAAGTAGGTGACCTTTCCATGGGGTTAAGGGTGAGGTTTTGAGGGGAGGTGGGAAACTGAGGACGTGTCCTTTGGAAAGCCCATTTGTAGAGAATTATCAATGGGTTTTTCTATAGGCTCATCCATAGGGCAGTGATACGGAAAGAAA
Organism: Potorous gilbertii; assembly: GCA_028658325.1. NCBI lineage: Eukaryota > Metazoa > Chordata > Mammalia > Diprotodontia > Potoroidae > Potorous > Potorous gilbertii. Next base: position 658,677,565 of record CM053770.1, read on the forward strand.
CATTTACTGACTTCCTCCTACTGTGGGAAACCTTTCCCACAGATTGTGTAGGTGGCTACCCATGCACAATTAACAGAATCCTTAATTCTATAGCAAATATGTTACTATGCAGTATGTTAGACAGTAGCTATAAAAGTGGTTGCCTCTTTTGAATGTTGAGTTTTATGCATTTTATATTTGCATTAGAACTCAAGTGTCCCTATATTTTGATGATAGATGCACATACTCATCCACCAGGTAAGGAATAATCTACCCTTAGCAGTGTGCAGTCTCGGCAAGAATTTATAGAAATACAGTGAGTTTAAATATGTGTTTGTGTTTAATTTGTGCTTACCTTTGTTTTATTTTCAAGGCAAGCTTTGCTGGGACAGAGATTACCATTCTCATTCTTCAGGCTATGTTCATGTGCCTCCACATCCAATTCCCTGTTTTTGACATTCAGAGGTCAGGTAGCCCAAGTCTTTTTACTGTTCCACATACTTATTTTTATTTTGCTTAGTGCAGGTAATAGTATGTGTGAAATGGGACCACTAGGTATTGAGTTATACAAGAGGAAGAACTCAGTTGATTAAGGAAAGTTATATGTAATAAAAATTTTTTCCTTTCTTTCCCCCTTCTTCCTTCCTGCCTTTACTTCTTTTCCCTCCTTTTCTTCTACTCACATAGCCAAAACTCTAGTTTAAGTATTTCCTCCTTCCCTTCCTTCTTTCTTTTCTTTCTTCCTTCCCTCTTTCCATCCTCTTTTCTCCTTTCCTTTCTTCCTTTTCTCTACTCACACAGCCAACATCCTAGTTTAAATGATTTCTTCCTTCCTCCCTCCCTCAGTTCTTCCCTCTCTTCCTTTCTCTTTTCTTTCCTTTCTTCCTTTCCTCTACTCACATAGCCAACACACTAGTTTAAATGATTCCTTCCTTCCTTCCTTCCTTCTTTCCTTCCTTCTTTCCTTCCTTCCTTCCTTCCTTCCTTCCTTCCTTCCTTCCTTCCTTCCTTCCTTCCTTCATACACTGGAAAGACCCCAGACATTCAGCATTCAGATTTTAAAATTTCAAGGCTTCAATTCAAATACTGGTTTATTTATTTTTTTTAAAAAAAAAGAGAAAATACATTTTTTTTGCTGATGACTGTGCTTTTGTCCCTGTTTTCATGTTGGTACTTTAATGCAGTATGTCTGGGAGAGGCTGCTATTTCACACTACACAAAAAAGAGTAAATTGTAGAGCCTGATTATCAACAGATAACAAGACATACTGTATATAAATAAATGCTCAGCATCCAAACCCATTATTGGATTAGCCATATAATCATGGCTCAGGCTGTAAGTCTGTGCTGACAAATGAACACTTTTCATTTGGCTCAAGGTCCTCATCAGCAACGGAACTAATTTTACATTCTCACCCATTAAGTGAATAAGATGTGGAAAAAGCTGTCTGCTTTTTGAAGTGTAAATTTTCTGCTACAGGCTGTGCAGACCAAAGCTCTTTTGAAGCAATGAAATGAGATCATCTCCAGGGACATGTGAACCTGACAAAGTTTAGGTCATTTAATGTTGAAGGGACGGGTGGGTAGATCCATGTTCAGGCACTTAGATATGATTTCAGGAGAGACATATGTGGGGCAGGATGGATATGCCTCAGTGTTTGGAGCCTTTTGTCTGAATCCAAGGGAAAACGAGGAGGAGAAGCATGGATTTTGCTTTCATCGTCTCCAAACACAAAGTTTCTGGAAAAGTTTGTCTGGGGCCCTGAGCCAGCCAGGGGCTGGAAGCACATAGAGGCGGCCTGTTTAGCCCCTGGAGAGGAACAGGTCAATCCTGAAGAACGAGCAAAGACCCTGATCACCCCAGTGAGTAATCTGTGGGCTTGGTCGTTCAGCTGAGGTGTATAGGCCGGACAACTCTATGCATCTGGCAAAAGGATGAGAGACGGAGGGATTTGTTAAATGTCTTTTTGTCCTCTCTACCAGGGGCTTGAGAGAAATACAAGTATGGCACCTAGGATACCCACTCACACATAAGTGCCACCCAAAGGTACTGCAGATTTCTGATAGGTTTATGACTGCCCACTCAGAAAGCATTGCTTGCGAGCCCCCACCAATGTGTCTACTTTTATCGGGCAGTCAGAGGGCTTACTGGTTCAAAACAGACATTTATGAATCAATCATCAACAAGCATTTACTAAGTTTTCATTGATAAGACAGGCTCGTGTTAGACTGTGAAGGGCTTTAAAAGTCAGACAGAAGAATTTGTGTTTTATCTCAGAAGCAAGAGGATGTCTCTGAAACTTCTCTAGCAAGGGCATGACACGGTCAGACCTGTGCTTTAGAAATATCATTTTGGCAGCAGTGTGGTAGAAGGGAAGGACTTGAGACAGAGAAGCCAATTAGGAGACTTATTTTGATAGTTCTCTAGAGAGATGACGAGCTCCTATACTAGGGTGTTGAGTAGAGTGAAGGGGAGAAATATGAGAGAGGTAGAAACAGAAGTGGTAACAAGATTGGACATGGGGAAGAGGGGGGAAAGGAGGAGTGAGGAATCAAGGATAACCCCAAAGTTGTGACCTGAGTGATCAGAGGGAGGAAAGATGGTAGTTCAACATGAACAAGGAAGTTAAGAAGAGGGGAGGGTTTGAGTGAGGGTAGATAATGGGTTCTGTTTGGAACATGTTGAGTTTAAGAAGCCTATGGAGCATCCAGTTTCAAACAATAATAGTTAATTGGTGATGTGGAATTGGAGTTCAGGAAAGCGACTAGAACTAGCTATATAGATCTGGGAGTTGTTGGCATAGAAACGATCATTGAACATATGAAAGCTGATGAGGTCTCTAAGAGAATGTATGTAGAGAGGGCAGAGAAAGAGGCTCAGGACAGGTTTGGGGATATAAGGTTAGAATGTAAATAATGATGCAGCAAAGGAAAAGTCAAACAGATAGGAGTGGATGCCAAACAGATGATAATCAATTATAATATCATTAAGGACAGCTAGGTGGCACAGCGGGTATAGTACTTGGCCTAAAGGCAGGAAGACTCATCTTGCTGCATTCAAATCTAGCCTCAGACAATTATTTACTAGCTGTGTGATCCTGGACAAGTCACTTAATCCTGTTTGCCTTAGTTTCCTCATCTGTAAAAATGAGTGGGAGAAAGCAATGACAGAACATTCCAGTATCTCTGCCAAGAAAACTCTAAATGAGATTGCAAAGAGTCAGACATGACTGAATATGACTAACAATAACAAACTATATGTTGTATTTTTGTTCTATTGGGTAGTTGATTTCTGCTGACTTTCTCTACCACCGTATTGCTGGGCTTTCACTACTTCTTTTCCTGGTCTTGTTACTACCCTCTGTGCTACCATTTTGTGATGACTAAGTAGCCTCTTCTTGCCAGGAAGGGTTACAGTTTTTTTGACTGGGTAACCAAGGGCTATTTGACATTATATGTTGTCAGGTAATGGCCTATGAAATCTAGAAGAATAGTCAGGGATAATATTAAATATGTGATTTTAACAACCTTTGGTGGTGATTTGAAATGGTTGGTCCCAGAAAACTATCTGACTTAGGGTTAAGGAATTTGTTATAACTGTTGTTACATATCTGTTAGGTAGCCTATCACCAGGCATCCCAAACCCTATTTTGGAAACTCTTTTAAAAAAAAAAAAATCAAGGTGTCTAGAGCTATAATGAGGGAGAGCCTCACTCCTACAATTATCTTTGATTGATTTACATGTGAATGAAGTTGTGGCCCAAACAAAGACAAAGTGAAGAAGTCGTGGTCATGACCCTCAACCCCTGAAATCCTGTTCTACACTTTTGCCTTTTTATGAATAACTGCCAGCCAGCCAGCCAGCCTCACTTGTCAGCTTTTACTCACTTCTTACTAGCACAGAGATGCCTTTTGCTATACTGGTGTGGGTTTAATTCTTTCTTCATCTCTTCCTCCCTTGAGTGGCCGTGGATACCAAGGATACTCAAGGATGTTTTCCTAAGGAAGAAAAATAATCTCTGTGGCAAGATGGCTTCTTTGGCTCATAAAAATAGACTCTAGAAGAAGCTCAGAGCAGCACCACTCCCTTTCAAGAACTACCACCACTGGGGCTCTATGGCTTTGATTTGTTTGTTTGTTTCTACTTGGGGGATGGCTTTTCCTATATGGGAAATATACCTTAGGTTCTTCCACATCCAGAAATCAATTCAACAAACATTTCCCGAGTATATGTGCCTTTAGATCATAGATTTGGAGATAGAAGAGATGTATGATACCATCTAGTTCAATGCCTTATTTTATAAATGAGGGCATAGCAGACCCAAAGAGGATGGATGGATTGTCCAAAGTCCATCAACCAATCAACCAATAAGCATTTATTAAACACCTACTATGTGCCAGACATTGTACTAGGCAGTGAGGATAAAAATACAAAGAATTAAATGATCTCCCTCCTCAATTATCTTACATTCTAATGAATCAAACAGTAGGTAGCAGAATTAGAATTCAAACACAAGTCTTCTAACTCTAATCTTTCTAACAACAACATAGCATTGTTGCCTTATGCATCTTGTCTCAAGTAGCCAAAATTGTCTGAGACTATGAAGCGACACTGCTAAATGGAAATCAATCCAATCCAATTCAATTCATGTACACAAATTTTTATTAAACATCTATTATGTGCAAGTCACTGTAGATACAAAATAAAATTATTCCTATATTCCAAAAATTCATATTTGGGGGTGTGGAATGAAGGAGTGGATAATGTATAGATATATAGATATTTTTATTATTGAGTCATTTTCCAGTTATGTCTAAATTTTCATGACTCTATTTGGGGTTTTCTTGGGAAAGATACTGGAGTGCTTTTGCCAGTTCCTTCTCCAATTTATTTTACAGATGAAGAAACTGAGACAAACAGGGTTAAGAGACTTACCCAGGGTCATACAACTGGTAAGTATATGAGGCTGGATTTGAACTCAGGTCTTCCTCTACTATGCCACCTAGTTGCCCAATATAGGTATCATTCATATATATACATATATATATATATATATATATATATGTGACAAACTGATATGTACAATTCAAAATAGGGATTTAGATGGATGGTAGGGGAAAGACAAAGGAGAGAGCTAAAATGACATAGGAAAGTTTGAGGAGAGAAAGACAGAGTGAACACTTTTGGTATATTGAGGGGAATGTGGTAAGAGGCTGATTGGAGAAGATGACAGGGAGGAGGTTTCACTTAACTGAGTTCATTTCAGGCTTGGAGGAGAGCTTATGTGAATGCAGGGAGACAGGAGACACCTTGTCAAGTTCATGGAACAGTTAGTGATGCAGTTTGGCTGGAATGCAGAGTTCGTGAAGGAGAATGTGAGAAACATGACTGAGAAGGTAGGCTGGAGCCAGATTGAAGAGAGCCTTAAATGAAAAAAGAGGAGGGTGTATTTTAGCCTGTAAACAATCAAGAGCCTCCAAAGACTTGAGCTATCATCCAAATCCATGATTCTAAGGGTTAGATTGACACCCCAATAAAATAGTCAAAGGCACAGAGAAAGACATCCAAGGCATTGGCTAGATCCTAGATGATGGTTCATGGGAAGATGTGAACAAGTATTATTACTCAGGATAAGAAGGCATGGATGGGTTGTAAGACCTGATGCCTGCTTATGTACCTAGGGGCCTCTAGGCTTTACCAACCACACCACTGAAGCACCCTTCAGATTTTTGGGCTTTTCCATCTGCCCTGTAGCAAGACTTTCTTTTTTTTCTCCCTCAACTATACTGTGAACTCCTTTGAGAGTTAGAAGGGACTGTCTTGATTTTTCTATTTGTATCTCTAGTGCTTAACATGCTATGACACTTAGTAAATACGTAAAAAACATTCCTTCTTTCCTTCCTTCCTTCCTTCCATGCTGCAATAAATGTAAATGATGGAAAAGAAAAGAAAACTCAAACAATCTGACATACTGAGATGAGGGAGGGAAAAGAGAGTTTAACACCTTCAGGAGAACCTGCTGTCCTTACTAAGCTAACGTTGTGCTTGCCCTTTGAAATGTCTACAATTCAACAAATGTCAAATTCAACTTCTCCTACTATGAGCAAAGGATAGTCAAGCAATCAGACAGCAGTTGTTAGCTCAGGATACAAGATGATTTTTTTAAAAGAATTTTAAACCAAGAGTAAGAAGACACAAACTATAACCTGTTTATAGGGTAAAGGATGGATAAAGTTTATAAGGATCTGTCTTTGCCAGGGTGCTATTATCTCAGTGTTGAGTAGGAGACAGAAAAGCCAGCATTAGGGTTTGAATGAGGCCCAGAGTGGTGGGGTCTCCATTTTCTCAGTGGTTTTGTCTTAATAAACCAGAAACAATGGCATATGTTTAGCAAACAGAATTCAGAAAGGAGAGTTGACTTGATGAAATATATCCCAAGGATCAAGCTGATGTTCTGTTGACCAGCTGACAAATGAGGAGCACCCAGGGGAGCCCTCTTTTCCATTGTTGTTGCCTTGATTGTTGTCTGAGTTACTTGTTTTGTTTCTGGAATTATTTCTCTTCTCTAAAGTTCCAACTGCTCTCTGCAGAGCCGTGTCGGAGGGCAAGGACGTTATCTAATCACTCCTTTAAAAATCAGATCTGTGACTTCAAAACTGTGGGAAACTTCCAGTGAGAAAACTCCCCACTAATGCAGAGCAGCAACTCATTTGAAACTTGTGATCTTATAAAGTTGCCAAAGGTGTTGTACTATTTATAGACTTGTCTATGGCCAGTATATCGATATCTATCTATATCTATATCTAATCTATATCTATATATAAGAAAGACAGGACTTGAATACATTCCTTCCCAACTTCTAAGTCAGCCTTCTCTGCACTAAACTAAAAACTCTGTTCCTCTTTTCTTATCAGAATATAATGATAATTAAAAATCAGATAGTTTTGTTTTAAATAAAGAGTGTGTCATCAACTTATTTTTTTGAGGCAGTTGGGGTTAAGTGACTTGCCTCATGTCACCCAACCAGTAAGTGTCCAAGACTCTATTTGAACTTAGGTCTTCCTGACTCCAGGGCTGCTTCTCTATCCACTGTGTCACCTAGTTCTCCCCCTTATCAACTTTTAAAGCTCATTTCAAGTCTCTCCATTTCTAGGAAGACTTCCCCGCATGTGTTAGAGTTCTCTTCTCCCTCAAATCATGTTCAATCAATAAACAAGAACTTTAAGAACAGACTTTAGGGATACAAATACAACATAGAGAGGATCTCCATCCTTAAGGCAGCTAAGTGGTTTAAGTACTAGGTTTAGAGTCTGGAGATTTGGGTTCCAATCCTGCCTCAGCCCTTATTAGCTGGTAGGCAGGTAGAAGTTCTTGTGACTCTCTGATGAATGTGAAGCATGGTCTGCTACTGTTCAATGTATTGAGTTGAATTGAGTCTTCTATCTCTTCTCTCCCCTCCAATAATGATAGGTCAACTCTGGCCTGGATATGGGAGGGGTGGTCTCAGCTACCCCTGATGGGAGGAGAAGGGAAGCCATGTATCAGCATATAGGATAAATCCACCCAGTAGAATTTTAGTTCTTTGAGGACAGGGGTGACTTCATTTTTATTTTTAAATCGCCAGCCCCTAGACTAGGGGACCTTGTATAGACTAGGTAAGATACCTTTGCTTTAGTGTTGAGGTAAATACCATGGACAGATGCCATGACCTTTGAAGCTCCCATTCTCATACTTAAGCAAAGGGTATGTCCCTGCCATGTATCCAACATCTCTCACCCTCCCAGGACTGGATTAGAAGCTGTTCTTTCCCTGAGAGCTTGGGAAGGAGGTGTAGGAGAGGGAAGGAAAAAAGGAGAGAAGTAGTATTAGTCATTAGGGAAAGATTCTTCTTCTTCAGGTAACCACCCAATTCTGCAAGGGGATGGAGGGTGGGAGGGGAAAGGAAGTATGGAGATACAACAGTAAAAGATTCAAGACGTGGAAAGAGTTAATGTTAATCAAGGGGACCAAACAAATTAAGGCCTTCAACAGCATATCAGGGTGGGAAGAGGGGGGGAAAAAGCTGGACTTTTAATAAAGGAAGAGAGAGATTAATCATAACAACAAAATGAACAAGAAATGCTTTCACATTGTTATTTAATAAGAAAAAAATGTGTAATTAACTGATAAAAAAAGAGTTCCCCCCCACCAAAAGCAGGCAGCCAAATGTTCCATAAACTAAATATCCAGCCAGTACAGATACTAAACATGCTGGGCTGTTAATAATCAGAATGCTTCTGATATGGTGTCTTCTTGGATAAGCTTGTCTCATCCTACTACAGACATTACTTCATTTACCTCAGAACACTGTGAACTATTTCCAGCTGGGCAGGATAGAAAAAACATTGATAAACAGAATGGGGAAACCAAGTCACAGATCTGCAAGTGAGAGACCTGGCCACAAATACACGGGGAGTTGTTGCTGGTGGAGCCAAGACTGACACTCAGTCTTCCCCCACCCTCCCCTTTTTAGTTTAGTTCTCCCAAATTGCTTCTCAGGCATTAGCTAATGAACTAAATGAAACAATCACTCCTTTATTCCAAAAGTCATCGAAAGGAGCCCGGGTTGCGCAGAATGGCCGATATGATACTGATCTTCCAAAGTGGGGGGAGGAAGGGGATCCTGGCATTTGCCATCTGGTAAGCCTGTCTTTAATCCTCAGCAAAGTAATGGAATAGAGATTAAGGAAAAAATGTGTAAGAATCAAGAGCATAATGCAACCATGAGCGAGCAGCTGTCTGGATTTTTAAAGAGCAAATTCCATGAGACAAATTTAATTGCATTTTTAATAGAATTTAAAAAAAATCCCACACACAACAACCCCACAACATTAGCGGGTGAAGGAAATGAAATGGATGCATCCAGAAATCTCACTTGAAAGATGAATTGAAATTGACTTGCTTATGAGCGCTGTCCCATGGATTGAATCCTGGTTTAAGGACTGTGCACATTAATGATCGGCTACAAATATTTGGAGTTGGAGAAGGTGGTCAGTGATGTGCAGCAAGCCCTGGAGGTGGGCCAGTGTCTACCATGCATCTTTATTAATGATATGCAAGAGGTGATGAGCAGAACATTAATTAAAAGTGCGTATGTGGCCAAATGGGAAATTGGCGATAGCACACAGGAGAGGCGGGCACACTGTACCCAGGTACTGATTTTCAGCCTCTATGATTTGGCCTATGAGACAGAGTCTGAGTTATCTTCCCCTAACTGTCTTTCACTTGAGTTAGATTCTCACACATGTATTGGCCTTCAAGGGGAGCTGGTGAAGAGAGGTCTATGAGACTGGAGGCATGAGAGGTCTTGGACACTCAGTGGGATGTGCACAAGTCATACCTCCAGACCAGACTGAAGAGGAGCCTACAAAATTAATATTGATATTAGCAAGGTAATGAAGCAGCTACCAAGCTGGTTCACAAATGTCTCGCCCCATTTAATGTCATGTTTACACACTGCAAAGTGGAAGAGGAATGGCGTGGTTTGGAGGAGAAAAGGAGAAAGACAGTCCATTGTTGTTCTCTGCAGGCTGGTGGATGGGCAAGTCTTCATAGGGACAGACAGAACCTTCAGGGACCTTAGGAGTCCCCTGGTCCAACCTCGTCACTTTTACAGATAAGAAAACTATGCAGAAAAGTGAAATAACTTAGCAAAAGTCAAGTAGGTAAGTCAGTGGCAGAGTCAGAATTTACACCCAGGTCATTTGACTCCAAAATCAGAGCTCTTTCCTCTGCATGAGGTTGGCTCTTTTATGTCACTTTCTGAATAGTGAGAGCTTTCAGATTCTCGTTGCTCATAGATGTCTCTGACTGTGCTTTTTTCCCCTCTCTAAAGTCATACTGATTTCAACACTCAGGATCCATAGGGCATGTCCTTACTATTATCTCTGTCCATTTAACACAATGACATAATTTTAAAAAATGTAAAAATGGTCATCTTGTGCCCTTACGATGCTGGGCATCTTTCAGCTCCCTATCATGGAGTTCTTTCCAAGAAAGATCAGAAATGAGAGGCACGAAAAGGGTGGATAGTTTGTCCCAAATCACTAAAAATAGAGCAATGGCCTCATATACATATTAGTAGAGTGATGGACATGAATGTGGGAGATATTGTGGAGACAGAATGGGCAACAGACCAAATCCATGGAGAGGTGAGGGAGGATGGAAGGCCATATGGCTCATATATTTGTGTGTGTGTATGTGCATGTGTATGTGTATACACACCTATATATACACTCATATATACAACATGTATATGTGTGTATGTGTATGTATATATATATATACACACATGTCTGTATTCTTGTGTGTGTGTATACACACAAGTATAATATCTATTAAGCAATGTGTCCTGTTAAGAAGGCAGTCAGATGTCATAGTCAGATGTCACATGAAGATAAGAGAGTTAACCTTGAATCCCATCTCAGTTTCTTTCTACCTATGTGACCTCTCAGTTTTGTTATAGGTCCAGATTTTGGACCTCAGTTTTGTTATATATAAAATGAGGAAGTTGGATTAAGGACCCCTAAGGGTTCTCTAACCTCTAAATCTATTATACCATGAACTCCAGAATGAGTTACCTTAGCTAACTTAGAATGTCAACTGGCAGTAATCTAGTACAATGATGTCTCTTCCCATTTTGTGGCTGAGGAAACTGAAGTCTAGAGAGGCTAAAGTGACCCCATTGAGATTCATGTCCTCAGAGTCATCTTTGGCCCTCCGTCCTCCCTCACCTCCTCATGGATTTGGTCTGTTACCAGATCTTGCACATTCTATCTCCACAATATCTCCCACATCTATACGCACCTCTTGATTCATATGTTCACCACCATAGCTCAGGACCTTGTCACTTCTTGTCCTAGACTATTGCAAGATTTTGATAGTTTCTTGAAAGATGTCTTTGCTTCTCTCTCTCTCTCTCTCTCTCTCTCTCTCTCTCTCTCTCTCTCTCTCTCTCTCTCTCTTTCTGAACCATCCTTCCGATAGCTGTCAAATGACCATCGAGAGCAGGTCGAGACCTTCTTCCTCCTCTCAAGAACTTTCATTGACTCCTTGTTGACTTTGGGATAAAATAAAATCCTCCTCATCTTGGTATTTAAAACATTTCATGACTTGTGCCAAATTGTGTGAAACAAGTTATTGCAGCAAAAGGAGGACATATTGCATATTCAAAGTTTTTTTAAAGATTAAAAAAAAACTCTCTCCTAGTCTGGCTTTAGCCTATGTTTCCAGACTTACTTCACCGTATTCTCTCACACTCTGTTCCAGCCACACTGGGTACTTGCTATTCTCTGAAGTGTGCAGTTCATCTCCAGTGACCAGGCCTGGGTTGGGGAGTGGGGGAGTCACTTAGCTCTGAACTCCTTGGACTCATGCATTTGTCTTCACCTTCACCCCAACCATATGTTTCATCCTGCTGCCTTGCACACGTCCCTTTCACCTGAATTCCCTTTCTTTCTCTAAAAACTATAATCAGGACAATAATCCCTCTGGGAAAGGTATATCAATGGAAAACTTATTGCTCCATTCACCCCTCCCCCATGTTATTTCCCTTTTCTGACTACCATTCCCTATATGTGTTCTCTCTCTCTCTCTCTCTTCTCTATTCCTCCCTCCTTCTTTCTCTCTCTGTCCTCTATTCTATTGTCTCTGTCTCTCCCTCCTTTCCTTTGTTCTTTCCCCTCTCCCTGTCTGCCTCACCCCTCTCTCTCCCTCCTCTTTCCTCTCCCTCCTTCCCCCTCTTTCTCTCCCTCTCCCTCCCTCCCTCTCTCTCTCTCTCTCTTTTTCTCCCTCTCCCTCTCTCTCCCCCCCCTTTCTCCCTCCCCGCCTCAGAATTCAAGCTCTTTGTGGGCACTTCAGTATTTGTGTCCCTAGCACTGAACACAGTGCTTAGCAATTATTTTGCTAAGTATTATGGAGTACCTACTATGTGCCAGGCACCATGCTAAGTGCTACAGAGACAAAGAAAGATTTCTCAGGAGCTCATGGTTTAATGGTGGAGACAGATGTGTCACAACCACCTACAAAAAGTCATCTATACGAGGCAAATCAGAGGTAATATCAGGGCAGAGACAATAAGATTAAGAAGAACTGGGAAAGGCTTCTCGTAGAAGGTGAACCATTAGCTGAGATTTGAAGGAAATCAGGGAAGCCAGGAGATGGAGATGGGGAGGAGAATGTCTAGGCATGGAGGACGCACAATGAATATACAGAGATGGAAGAGGGAGTGACCTATGTAAGGAATAGCAAGGAGGCTGATGTCACCAGATCAGAGGCTGATGTCACCATATCAGAGGCTGATATCACGTGGAGGGAAATAAGATGTAAAAAGACTGGAAAGATAGGAAGAGGGGATGACTCAGTCTATTGCTACATTTTCAGTGTGACCATTTATCCCTTGGATATTGGCAAATGCTACAAATCAGAGCTTGATTTATTGTTTTGTTAATTGTCTGGACTTAAAGTGATGGAGAAAATGTTAATAATGCCTATTAAACTTAAAAGTGTGTCCTGTGTACACTTGGGCAGAGGGGAGCCAGTTGTCATGCATTTCTGGTTGTCAGGTTATGAATGGCTTTGGAAGCCAAACAGAAGATTTTATATTTGATTCTGGAGGTGATAGGAGACACTGGAGTTTATTGAATAGGCGGGTGATATGCTTAGACTTAGGTTTTAGGAAGTTCAGTTTGACAATTGAATGGAAGATGAACTACATTGGGAGAGATTTGACTGAAGAGACCAACCAGCAGGCTATTTGCAATGTTCCAGGCGTGAGATAAAGAGGGCTTGTCCTAGGGTGGTAGCAGTCTCAGAGGAGGGAAAGGAGCATATATTACAGATGTTACAAACGTGGGAAAGACAATGCTTGACCACTGATCAGCTGGGGGCGGGGTGAGGTGAGAAATGGTGAGGAGTCAAGGATGACATGTAGGTCTCAATCCTGAGTGACTGGGTGGTGTTCACAATGATGATAGGGAAGTAAGGAAGAAGGGAGTGTTTTGGGGAAAAGATAGCACGTTCAGTTTTGGACACTGGAGTTGAAGATGTCTTTGGACATCCAGTTTGAGATGTCTAAAACGCAGTTAGAAATGTGAGGCTGGAGTTTGGGAGGGAGGTTAGGGCTGGACAAATTCATTTGAGGATTATCTGCATAGAAGTGATCATTTAACCACAGATGCTGAGATCACCAAGTGAAATAGTCTAGGATCTAAATGAGAAGAAAATAGAGCACCCAGGATAGAGCCTTGGGGGAATCTCCACTGTTTGCAGTGGTGATATGGATGAAGATCCACCAAAGGAGACAGAGAAAAACAGTCAGATAGGTAGGAGGAGAATCAAGAGAGAGCAGTGTCATGAAACTCTATAGACCATGTGGAAGTGAGGATGAGGAAGAAGGTGATAGATATAACCGTCATTGGGTAATAAATGCTAAGTGATTGTTCTTAGTCATTCACTCAATGGATCAATTAATTCCCTTCTCTGTGCCTTTGTATGAGCTGTACCCTCTTTCTTCTTACTTCTACATTTCAGAATCCCTAGTTTTCTGCAAGGTTGAGTTCAGATGTTATTTCCTATGGGGAAGTCTTAACAGATTCTCCCTATTTAATCCATCATTAATTTATTGTGCGCTCACTAATCTGTGTAAATATTGTAGAATGTAGGGCAGCACCCCCTCCCACCTTGGTTTTTTTTTTTGTAGTCCCATTGCTTTGCACACAGTAGGAGCTTGAAAAATGCTACTTGAATTGAATTGCCCAGGGTCTCATAGTAAATTGCAGACCTAGAATCCAACTTCTGGAACTCTGTCTCCAGGTTCTTTTCATTGCTTGGCTTGGCAGTTTCTCCTTGGCATGGAATGGCAGCTAAATTGATATTCATTTGAAAATGGCTCTGGCCCTCCTATTGGCAAGACAGAAACAATGGCTTCAGAAGAATGCCAGCTCCCTACCTTGGAACATCGAACTTGTGTTAAGCAGACAGATCAGGCTTTGTGATATTTCAGTTGAGGACCATGAGTGGAACCAAGGAGGACATTATAGGGATGCCCATCCCATTCTGTTATGTCTCTACAACCAGTGGCAGATATTGCCTCAAGGCCTGCCTTGTGTTTAGGTGCCAGAGCTTGAAGAGCTATGCTTGGGGCTAGGGGCTCCCTCCTGTACCACTCATGGGGTTTTAGGGAAGAAAGGACCAGGAAAGACAGAGGTTTGGCTTTGCCAGTGTCCCTGCCCTTGATTTCAGTACAGTAAGTACCTGCTAGCCCTGGATCTTGAATCAAACTCTTGTGGATGCTCTGGCTCCTAGAAAAAGAAAACAACTAGCTTCCTTACAAGTTCAGCTTAAGTGCCACTTCTAAGAGGAAACCTTTCCTGGCCTTAGTTGTTAGCATTCTTTCCCTTCTCCTTAAATTAGGAGGTAAATGCTCCTCCAGGAAGACACTTCCCTTTCTTTCACTCTTCCCCATTTATTTTTCATTTCTTTTTTGAATTGACAGTGCCTGGGAACACATAGTAGGCATTCCACAAATGCCTATTGGCTTACATTGGATGGGATCTCATGCTCAGCATAACCAGCTAGACATTATTCAGATACTGGTCTCTATGGCCATAGATGTTTCCAGGAAAAGGGGAAAATAAATTTGAAAAGTAAGATAGGTAACTCTACCTTGAATCCATATCACATGAACACTGGTTGAAAAAGCTGGATATGTGTAATATGGAGTAATATGTTCATAATTATTCAAGTATTTGAAGGGTAACTTGTCGTGAGGCATTCCACTAGCTCTGCTGAGCCCCAAGCAACCAAAAACATTGGGGAGAATTTGCAAAGAGAAAACTTGGGTTTAGCATCAGGAAAAACTTCCTAATCATTTGAGTTTTCCAAAAGTCAAACAGGCTGCCTAGGGAGATGGTGGGTCCTCCCCTGCTTGAAGGTGTTCAGGAAAAGGTGAGACTTGTCAGGGGACTCCTGTCATGAATAGGTTGGACCCAGAGGTCATTGAGGTCCCTTCCGACTTTCAGATTTTGGGATACCTTGTGAAGACAGAAGAAGGTTCGGTGGTAGAATGGTATAAAAGGAAGTGGGGGCCTATCTCCAATACCTTTGGATACTCTCTCAGGGAAAAACAAGAGAGTTGTGCCCCAGGTCATCCTGGCTCCACTTTTCAGATGCTGTCTTTTCCTTCTTTCCATATACACTTACTTCCTTGTTTCTTCTCTCCCAAGACACCAATGTTAATAGAGCAAAAAGATTATATCATATCAGGACAAAAGAAACTAAAATTTAAAATGTTATTTCTCATATACACAAGCACAGGAGCACAAAGCTACACACACACACACACACACACACACACACACACACACACACACATACTCCTAATCAGGGAACATTGTTTGTCTCACAAGTTTCTATTCTGCTTTCTATTCAGTGGAATTGGCTGGAGGTGGAACCAATATCATTTCCATATGGGTCATGGTAATGGCTAATGAGAATTGTTTATGTACCATGGTGTGGTCTGTGTGAATTAATTAGCTTTCATGAATAGTTCAGCCCCTCCCAGATTTGATCACTGGTGAACAGTCAGATTAAGCAACTATTTTCTAAGGTCAAGGCTGATCCAGATCCTTCCTAGAATTCCAAGGAAGTTAGAATTTAGGAGTTTAGCTGTGGATATAATCTGTTCAACTTTACATCTTCTTCTAGACAGGGCTTCTTAACCTGGCATGTGTGAACTTGTTATTTTTTTTAAAATGTTTTGATAATTATATTTCAAAACAATTGTTTTTTGTACTTTCACATATTTTATTTTATGCGTATAAATACAGTGATCTAAGAAGCATCCCTAGGTTTCGCCAGATTGTCAAAGGCTTCCATGACACAAAGAGGGCTGAAAACCTTTGTTCTAGATGACCCTTGCCTGACCTGCTAATGCTTGAGCATAAATTTATCAGTTTTTGTAACTCACTTCCATTCTTCATTTGTCCCATAATTCAGTCCTCACTTTTCTACCCATCTTTCCCCACCTCTTTCCTTCTCTACTTCACAGCCTTCACCTTCTTTGTATGACTTTGTCCTTTTCCTTCTCTACCCAACATACAAAAGCAAACAAGCATGGCAGGAGAGTTTTGATAAACCCCCAACCTTCAGTTCCTGGGAGAAGGATTTCTCAATTTAACAAAACTACTGGGAAAACTGGATAACAGTTTGACAGTGATTAGGGTTAGACTAATACTGACACTGTACACCAAGGTAAGCTCTAAATAGATACAAGACCTAGATATAAAAGTCATATTATAAGCAAATTAAAGAAACAAGGAAAAATGACCTTTCTGACATTTGGACAGGGGAAGAGTTCATGAATGAACAAGTAATTAAAAGGATGACACAAGACAAAGTAAATGATTTTGATTATATAAAATAAAAGCTGTTTGCACAAACAAATATAGCATAGTAAAAATTAAAGGGAAACAGGAAACTGGGGAAAAATCTTTATAATAAGTTTCTCTGATAAAGGTCTCACGCTCAAGATACACATGGAACTGAGGCAAGTGTTAAGACCAAGAGCCAATCCTCAATAGAGAAATGGTTGAAGGATGTGAACAGATAGGTTTTAAGGGAAGAAATCCAAGCTATCAAAAATCATATGGGAAAAGTGCTTTTTAAGTCATTAAATATTAGAGAAATACAAATCAATGCAACTTTGAAGTTCTACCTTGTACCTATCAGACTGGCAAATGTGATGGATGCTTGGAGGGGGTGGGCATTGTGAGAGAACAACTACACAAGTGAACCATTGGTGGGACTGGGAATTGATTCAGCCATTTAGGAAAACAGTTTGGAACTATGCCCAGAAAGTTATCATGCCCTTTGACTCAGGTAAATCACAAGTAATAGATCTGTACACCAAAGAAATCAAAGAAAGAAAAAAAGGGGCTATAAGTACAAAAATATTTATACCAACCCCTTTTGTGGCAACCTAAATTGAGAACCTGAAGGTGTAGCCTCCTACTGGGGAGTGGTTAAAGCAATTGTGGAATGTGAATATACCAAAATATTATTATGCCACAAGAAATTGTGAAATGGACAGTTTCAGAGGAAACTGGAAAGGCCTCTATAAATTAATATAAGGTGGAGTTAGCACAACTAGAAACAATCTATACAATGCTAACGTCCTAGAGAAGACTTCAGAATGTTGATCAATATAACAATAACCTATGAGCCCGAAAGAATTAACATGAGACATGCTAGTCACTTCCTGATACGTGTTTGTCCTTCATTGTTGAAGAAGACCATGCCATCAGAGAAATGATGACATAACTTGCCCTTGACCTTGTTTTGAGTGAGGGAGGGCTGTGCAGGTCACCAGCCTCATTTCTCCTCCAGAGCCACCTGAATCCGGTGACCAGATATTCACCAGGATGACTGGAGATGACCTATTGGGGTTAAGTGACTTGCCCAAGGTCACAGAGCTAGTGAGTATCAAGTGTCTGATCTGTGAGATTTGAACTCAGGTCCTCCTGACTCCTGCTCTGGTGCTCTATCCACTGCACCACTTAGCTTCCCCACTCAATTCCGGATAGAGAGGAGAGGAACTTAAAATGCAGAGAGGATCTAAGACAAGTCCAAAAGACTCAAGATGGAAAATGCTGTCCACATCGAGAGAAAGAACTATGGAGTCTGAATGCAGATGGAAGCAGACTACTTACTCTTTTTTCTCTTTCGTTGTTTTGCTTTCTTCTTCTTTCTCGTGGTTCCTCTCATTAGTTCTAATTCTCCTTCATATCATGACTAATATGAAGATATGTTTAATATGCATGCTTAAGTAGGGCCTGTATTAGATTGCACACCATCTTGGGGAGGGACACATGTTGAAAACTGAAAATAAATGTTTTTACAAATGTAGAAAGAGACATACATTTTCAGGTCTGGCTAATGTGGGAATTTTTTTCTCTGACCTACTATGCTTCAGAGTACTATTATTATTTCTATTTGTTTAATGGAGATTAGAGTAATTTAATTAATAACATAAATTTAAAATGCTTATTAATTGAAAAATTAAATGAAGAAACATGAGAAATCTGAGATAAGAGATGTTAAATGACTTGACAAATGTCCTAAGTGTCAGAGATTCTTGTTGATATGGGGGCACCCACAATGATGAAATCAAAAAACCTTTTGAAGTACCAAAGAAAATAAATATATAAAATCATAGAATTTAGAGGTGGAAGGGACTTTTGTGGCTCTTTAGTCTAACCCTTGCCCAAAAGGAATCTCTACCATAACATATAAAATAATCTACTTGAAGGCTCTCACGAAGGGAGGACCCACAAATTCTTGGGGTAGACCGTTCCACTCTTGGTTGGCTCTGATATTTAGCAAATATTTTCTCATGTCAAGCCTAAACTTGTCTCTTTGCTACTTCCCCCACCCCCTTGTGCTCCTGATTCTGCCCTGTGGAATGATACATAGCACATCTAATCTCTCTCCCATATGACACCCCTTCAAATACTTAAAGATGACTGGCATTCCCCTCTACCAGTCTTCCCTTCTCCAGGCTAAACCTCTTTAGTTCCCTCAATCAATTCCCTTATGACAAGAATTCTAGGAAAGATGATGTGTGTTCAAAATGAAGGATAGCTAATCAGATAATGACTTTTTCTATCAGTGGGTACTATGCATTTCATTTTTTAAAAAAATGCAGGCAGTTGGCCCTTTAAAGGATAATCTAGGTAGTAATTGGTCCTGGCAGGCTTGAAGTCTATTGGCTGCTGCAATAAACAGTTCAATTATGATTTGAATTAAACCAAGTTCAGAGTACTCTTTCATCTACCCAAACATTATATGGTTCCAGACTATAGTGTCATATAGCAAAGCATGGAATGAAGGCCAAGAGTGATTTCACTGGATACAAACCCACTCTCAGAAAGATCTCTTCCTGCAGACACTTGTGCTTGCCTGAAAAGTGTCTACCAGCTTTGCTCCTTTCCTTCTGTTATCTTAGAGATGATATGTTGAAGGGCAGAGAACATCAAAGCCTGAAAAAAAATGATAAAATCTTAATACCTCCATCATCATGGTGCTCACCAGACACTCCCTGTCTGACTTCAGGCTTCGTCAAGGTTTCTAGATGTGGGCTGAATCATATAACTTGATGGATGGCTGTCTTTATTTCCTAACACAGACATTTAAGCAGTCCTGAATGTATTTTTAAATGTTGTCTTTGTGAGAGTGATGAAGAAAATTCTAAATCTTATCATTTTTTTCTTTTTCTTTTTGTTCCGATCTGTGATTTGGGGGCATGATTGTCATGATATAAACTCATTCTACCAATGTAAATACAAGAGCTTTCTATGATTTTAGAGTGGCCTGGGGCACTGACAAGCTAAATTACTTGTCCTTAGTGACTCAGCCAGTATATGTCACAAGGGATGACTTGAACTCAGACCTTTTGGACCCCCAAGATTCTCCTTTTATTCACTACTTTATGCTCCCTCATAATCCTACAGTAGTGTCCTTCCATTCAAGCCCTATTCATTTGGCCCTGATCAAAAAATAAAATTGAAGAATTTTTCTTATTAAAAAAAACAACAGAGAAACTGCTAGACTGTAAAACAAATGCTTTGTTTCTCCACCTCACACTGACTGAGCTTAACATGTGTGGGAATTTACAGGTGTTAAATTTGCCCCTGGAGGGAGCTTGTCTTGTTTCCTGGGGTGAAAAAAATGTATTGATAATTGCTGGGGAAATTAGGGTTTTTTATTTTTACAGCAAAATCCAATAATTATAAGGGTTTGGTGTTTAAGTGAATGAGCCTAGGAATTTTCCTTTATTTTATCTATCATTAAACTAGACAGGGGCTACCTATTGCTATTATAGGATATTACTAACAGAGTTACATACTCTAGAATATTAAATCCATCTATATTTTACGTGAGCCTTGGAAGACATGGGAAAATAAATCTTTGTTTGATGTATAACTTAAAGGTTTGTTTTATTTACAAATTAAAACAGCAACAGTGAAAATGAATGACAAGGTATGGAATTAGAGGGATGATGGATGATGTAAAATGAAGTAGATCCCAATAATGTTAGGACATTCCCTTGGTTCAGTGAGGGTCTTCAACAATGTTCTTTTGCAAACCTGGGTGGATGACGATGCTAGTGGAGCAAGACGACTATGATGGCCAGGCATATTTGAATATAATCTGATGCAAAAGTCAAGTAAGACTTACTATAAAGGTTATCTGCCATACTTAATAATATATATAGTGAATATTATGACTCTAAATATTTTTATAACAGAACCAAGCTCTAGCTTACTCTCCACATTGCTGTCTCAGGTTCCTCAGGCACTCTAGGGAGTTGGATTGCTTTATTCTCAGGGTCAATGGGTTGACAACCCCCCAGGTGTATTCAGTTCATTGTTAGGTGCCAGTGGCTGGAGCCCCAGTTTCATTTAAACACTTAACATCGATTAGATTTCACAAGAGGATACTTGCTTCAAAGGTATAACGCTTCAGAGTTCTACTCTCTGCATTCATAGCCTTGGTACCACCAAGCTAATGTCCAGATGCAGTATGAGTTCCACATGAGTCCTTGTCTCAGATTTTTCTGACTTGGGTCCAGGAGGCTACTCCTGATGGTCCGTTTTTACTCCTTAGACCATTGATGTTACGTTGGTTCCAGATCATAGACTCAGGAACACCCAGAATACTAGAAAGTTAAGATGTTAGAGTGTCAGAAGTTTGTTTCATATCCCTCTTGACCTTTAAACTCACAAGATTGGAGATTTCCATCTCTTATGCCATAAAGAGAAAATAATTAATACAGAGACCAAGAGCTGAGGTCAATTTCTTGGGGCTACATGTCCTCAGACATTGTGTCTCAGCAGGCCCCCGTTACAGGAATCATAAGATCTCCTGAGAGTACAGCTGAAGAAAGACAGCAAAGGACCTATGTTAGGACGGACTGAAGCTTTTGAATGTTCTGAAGACAATCAAAGAACCTCCTCTTCATATATGGTTGGCTGACTACATCAGCTACAGAGTGTTCACCCATGCTTCACAGGCTCAGTAAGGCACTTTCCTTCCAGAGCATCCATGGCTCTCCTGAAAGCGAGTTTCCCAGTTGTTCTACATGGGTAAATTGCATCATCTGAACAAACAGATGGGTTATATCCATGTAACAGCCCTAGTTACACAAACATTTCTGGAGTCTGTCGAGGTGGAATTTGGGATTTGAAGATTACTGGCTCTGTAAATCTAGGGGAACTAGGAAATCACCCATCTCCACTTCTTTGGATGGTCCCCACAACTCAGAACATGAGGGTCCAAATTTCTACTTACCCTACTCAATCCTAGCACCATGGTCAGTGTCACTGATGTCTCTATTCAAGCTATTAATAAATGTACTACACCAGATAAGATCAAGGAGAGGCCACTGAAGTTCTCCACTTGAAGCCTTCTTCTAATCTAACATAGGCCCATTAGTGGTTACCCTGGAGGCCTGCTCAGTCATCTGGTTCTGAGGTTGCCTAACAGGAATCTTATCTAATCTCCATTGATTTATTCACAAGAATAGTATAAGTGCTTTTTGCCAGCACTTTGTAATATTGAGATGATCTCTATAGTCTCCTCCTGATTGTCTTGTATGGTAGGTAACCTTGTTGGAAAAGGAAAAGAAGTTTAGTCTAGCAGAAACTGTTCTTGATGAAATCAGACTGGATCTTTTTCCTTTTCCCAACATTGCATAGACCAACCCTTTAAATTTAACTTTCTAGTATCTTTCCAAGAATGAAACCAATAGGTTGTAGACTCTATTTTCTTCCCGTTTTTGAAGATGAAGACCCTGTAGGAAGTGGGGGAGGGGTAAGAGTGAAGAGAGGGAGGTGGGGAGGCTGAAGCCCTCACAATCTGTCCTATGGTTGAACCAGTCTTTTTGCCTGAGATCAAGCATAGCTATCATTCAACTCTTACTGTCAAGTGGCTGCTCCTGCTCTTATTTCCCCACCCTCTGTCTTATGTGGACTAGTCAGGTATGCACAAGGAAACAGCAAACGAGCCATAACAAGTTACTACCCTCTCGAGCACAAATACAAGAATTTGGAGAGGCTTTGAGGGAAAAGTTAAGGATAAATTGAGTATGTGATAAGTAATCCTTACAGTATGTGATAGAATAATCCGTATAGACTTGGGTTTTCTAACTGAAATGTGAAATTTAAAAGAAGTGGTCTTCTTTTAAAGGGGGGAGATTTGTTGATAAAGAATGATTGAGCACTGGCTGTTATGATAAAGAAGGGAATTTTGTAGCACCCCCTCCCCCGTCAAGTCATGGATATAAAATTCAACCCTGGAATACCAGTGAAAAGATGACATTCTGAGCCCTGGGAATGAGAATAAAACAACTCCAGTCCTTTAACCAGCCAATTGTGTTAAAAAAAATAACAATGATGCCATTTTCCCTGACTTGTGATTTTTCTGCACTCAAGAAAATTGGTATCGTCTATCCCTTAGCCCTCCATTGGTAAAATTGTCTAACAGCCCTGAGAAAAAGAAGTAACACTTCAGTCTCTATGAAAATAAGTGTTTTTTCCCAATTGCTCAGCCTTTAAAAACTATCCCATTTCTCATTTGGTCTAAAGGGTAGGAACAGTAATCCTGGCAAAGGTACTTCTTTGGTCTCATAGGTTACATGTAGGCTCTCTTAAGGAAGAACTGAATTTTAGCCAGCTCTGCCCTAGCTCAGAGGGAAGAGGGTGGGGGGAGAGAATAAACATTTATTCAGCACCTACTCTATGCCAAGTAGCCACCATACTAAGCACTTTATTAATGCTACCTCACAACAATCTTGTGAAGTAGAGCTGTTATGCCAAGAAAACCCTATAGACAAAGGTCCCTGGGGTCATGTAAAGTTGGATAGCTGTAGTATAGCAGAGAGAGAGCTGACCTCAAAGCCCAGAAAGACCTGGGTTTAAGTCCCACCTCTAACATATATAGGCTAATATGATCCTGATCAAGACACTTAATCACTCAAATTGCTGACTTCACCATCTTGGCTGAAGGATGATGGATTTATTAGCCATGGAAGAACCAATGGTTATCTACCACAACCTGGCCCCAAGTTGGCTTTCCAGCCTCATTATACATAGCTTCAATTCCTTTCATTGTACATAGCTTCCTTCACATGGAAGCCAAAGTGGACTTCTATCTGCTCCTTACACATAGCACTCCATCTTCCATCTTCAAACCTTGGCACTGGCCATCCCCATTACCTAAAATGGAGCACACATTCAATTTTGTCTCATCAAATCCTTGAAGATTCCTAGCCCAACTATCTCCCTAACCCTAATGAAGTTTGTGTACCACCATATGCAGTTTCGTGAAGCTCTTTCTGATTCCCCTAACATTTAATGCCCTCCAACCCTATATTGTATTTAACTATTTTGCATTTATTTTGCATATTTCTACTGGAGGAGGTCACCAACAGAATTAAAACTCCATGATAAGAAGAATCATCTCATTCTTCATATACATATCCCTAACACCTAGCATAGTGCCTAGTGCACATAGTAGGTTCTCAATGTTTACCGGTTGATTGATTACTATACTGAAGAGAGTTGGAAATCTGTGCCAGTGGAATTGGGAGAATTCTCATGTGTAATTCAAAATGACAGATTCCAGCATTATGGACTATAACTTCACACAAAAACAGCCCGCTGGTAGTGCAGTGGATAGAATGCTGGGTGTAGAATTAGGAAGACCTGAGTTCAAATCCAGTCTTGGATCCTTACTACTTGTATGATCCTCTACATGCCACAGCACCTTGGTCTGCATCCATGTCCTCAACTGTAAAATGTGGGGATGATTGCAGCATCTACTTCACAAGACTGTTGTGAGGTAACATTAATAAAGTGTTTAGTATGGTGGCTGCTTGGCACCATACTTGGCACACTCATTTACTTTAAAAAGCTTATTTTAACATAACTTGCCTTCATATACTCTACATTCCAGCCAGGGATGTGCTGGAACCAGCTCCAACCAGCTCTCCAGAGTTAATTGTTAAGTTTTCATTATGAGCATTTATGTCTCAGAAACCCAAAGCAGACTTAGAGAGACTCCTATCACCACCTAATGTGTGAGTGTGTGTGTGTGTGTGTGTGTGTGTGTGTGTGTGTGTGTGTGTGTGTGTTGGGGGGGGCGGTCTATGGCTATAGCAACTCAAAAGTATTGTCTGCCAAGGCATGGAAAAGTTATATAACATCTGCAGAGGGAAGACCCTGACTTTATGGAGCTTTTGGAATAGTGCATATAAATCCAAGTCCAGGGAAACATTCAATTAAAGAAAAATTTTTTAAGCAACATGGTGCTATGAAAAGTGCTAGTCAGAGGACCTAGTTTAAATAGGCACCATAAGCAAGTCTTTTCTCTTTCTGTGCCTCAGTTTCCCCATCTATAAAATGAAAGAGTTGGTCAAGACAACCTTTAAACTCTCCCCTTTCTCCTGTGATACTATGGGCAAAGTCTGTGCCTGTGCTTAGGTATTCTGAGACAAAAAACCCACAACATTGTCTTCTCTCAAGGAATTAGGGGCATCAAGCACATTCATATAGGAATAAATACAGAGTGTTTGGAATATGGAGCCCCACTGACCATGGGGCTTCACATAGAAAGCAGTAGCTGAGCTGACCCAAAGGAAGCCAGGGATCCTACTAGGCCAAGGTGAGGAGGGATTGCAAATCAGGGGTGGGGGACAGTTTGTCAAAGGTATGGAGACAGGGTTGGGAGCTAGGTGGTGCCATAGTGCAAAAAGCATCTGACTTATAGTCAGGAAAACTCATCTTGCTGAATGCAAATCAAGCCCCAGATACTTACTAGGTGTCTACCTGGGCAAGTCACTTAACCCCATCTGCCTGTTTCCTCATCTGTAAAAGGAGCAGGGGTAAGAAATGGCAAACCACTGCAAATATTTTTTTCCAGAAATGGCACCCTAACTGGGGTCATGAAGAATCTGATATGACTGAAAAATGACTAAAAATAGCAACAAAGATTGGAGATAGGAGCCAGGATGTCAAGTTCTTGGAACAACAAATAGGCCAGCTTGGCTTGAACCAGTGGTGTGCAGATTAGCGTTTAACAGCCAGTTAGTTCTCCCTCAAAATGCATGCAGGACACATTTTTAAGTTTAATCTACATGATTTTCTCCATCACACCCTAATATGTAGTGATTTCTGAAATATAAATGCTCATAGTGAAAACTTAACAATTAACTCTGGAGAGCTGGTTGGAGCTGGTTCCAGCACATCCCTGGCTGGAATGTAGAGTATATGAAGGCAAGTAATGTTAAAATAAGCTTTTTAAAGTAAGTGGGGGCCTGAATGCAGAGAGCTTTAAAACACAGGCCTTGAGGAGTTGGTATTTTATCCTAGAGAAATAAAGAACCAATTTAAGATTTTTTTGAACGAGCAATGACAAAGTCAGATTTGTGTTTTAGAAATATTAATTTGGCAGATATGAGTGGGATGGGAAGCCAGAAGTCGTATTAAGAGGCTATTGCAATAATCCAGGCAATAGGGGAGAGAAAAGGGAGGGGAAGATAAAAGTACTTATAAGAGCATTTTCTTGTGCCAGGCACTTTACAAATCTCTCATTTGATCCTCACAACAACCCTGAGAGGCAGGTGTTGTTGTCACCCCAATTTTACAGCTCAGGAACCTGTGGCAAATCGGGTTAAATAATTTCAGGGTCACACAGCTAGTAAGTGTCTGAGGCTGGATTTGAACTCATCTTTCTGACTTCAGGACCAGTACTTCATCCACTTCATGCCACCTAAGCTGGTGACAAGGACTTTCCCTGGGGAAGGGAACAGAAGGGGAGAAACGCCAGAAGTCAAAGCAACTGCTTGATATATGGGATGTGTGAGGTATGATTTCAAGCTGGTGAACGTGGGAAGGACTGGGGAGATGGCAATGCCCTCCTTCGACAGGTTTGAAAATGTTAGAAAATGTGGAAGGATGATGTTAAGGCACAAATGGTTTCATTTGCCAAAAGGGTCTTGTGATGTGTTTTGGTTGGATGTGTATGTTGGATGGATGAGACATCCATACAAATAAGGGAGTGACAAATCCATAAACTAAGGGGTGATGTGTTTGTTCACTGATAAAATGGCAGCGTATACCTGCTAAAATGGCAGAGGGCGTAAACAGGGAGCCAGGAATAGGCTGATGTGCCAAGAATTCTTTCCCATCCAAAGTCTCAGTTCTATACAGCACATCCTATACTGGCACCATGCCTTTACATACACCCACATCAGAACCTCTTTGGGGGGGGGATGGGGAAAGACTTTTTTTTTAAATTCTAAGAACTCAAAATAATTCTGGCTACTATAAGCTACTATCTCCAGGAAACTGACACCATACCTCCTTCCCCACCCCCAGCATTCCCAATTTATTACCTGAAAGTGAACTCTAGCCAGTGCAAAACTCTCGTTGACTTCCACTAGCAGCATTCACAGCTAATTGAGGACAGAGTTAACCTTGTGAGTTTTATTTAGAACATTTTTCTTTATTTCTCCATTTCATGGGTGTGTTTTGTGGGCTAGGGATTATTTTTATGTTTTTCCACTTCCTGATTCATTTTAGGACTTGTTTATTTGGAGTCTGCTTTAATAAATTTGCACAGCAGGGTGAGTGAGTAATAGAATGGTGGGCTTAACTAGGAGCTGCCTTCTATTCGGTTTGGGTTTTGGTATTTATTATCCCTGCAGTGCATAGTCAATACTTTTGTGCCATGTGCCTCTGAGGGTTCATCTTTTCATGACCTGATATTGCCACATCATAGAGTATGTCAGTATAAGAGCAATACAGAGGCATTTAAGGGACAAAGCAGGCTCTATGTACAGAATGAACCATAATGTAAATGAAAACAACCCCAGACCTGCGTCTCAATTAATGAGAATAATGAATTCCGTGAAGTGGTCACACATATTAGAATCTGTACTATTCGGAGTTATAATCATGTAAAATATCCTAATTGGTTCCAGTCCATTGGAAATGTGTGGTATGAATTTGAATAATGTGACCCCTTCACGGGCTTCGTCGTTGTTGTACTCATCAGGATCTAGCTGTAAGAGACAGCTCAACACTGAGTTTAAAAAGCCAACCTTGGTCCTGGAGAACAGAGGATGAAACACTTTCTTAATCTCGGTAAAGAGGTTGGGGATTAGGGGTGAAGAGTTTTGCCTATGCTATACGGCATGATAATTTTGTGGATCAGTTTTGCTTGATTTGGGGGTAGCTAAGTGGTGAGAAAACACATGATTCTGTCTTCAAATTTGACCTCAGACACTTAATAGCTGTGTGACCTTGGTTCAGTCTCAGTTTTCTCCTATGTAAAATGAGCTAGAGAAGGAAATGGCAAACCATTGCATTATCTCTGCCAAGGCAGCCCCAAATGGAAGAGTAACTTACCAACTTTGCTTAATTTTGCTTGTTAAAAGGGATAGATAAGTAAGTAGTAGGGGGAATATATTGAAAAAATGTCCGCGCTATGAAAAATAAAAAGCATCAAATAAACTTTAGGAAATTAATCATCTCTGTCCTTGTTAAGGTTTTGGAAGGGGTACAGAGGTGGTGCAAGACCCAGAAAGTGCTAATAAGACCTAGTCTTTTGATAGGGGAAACCAGGCTGCAGGGTAATAGCCAACAAAAGGGATTGATAACGTGGGGAAAGGTGTGTTTGTGTGTGAGTGGGCGGGGAAAGGATTTGGAATCAAAGGACCTGGGTTCGAATTCTGATTCAGCACCCGGGTCACCTTGGGCAAGCCACTTAAACAGTCCACTCTTCAAGGTAAATGAGAGGATCTGATTTATGATCCTCGGATTTCAAATCCTTTGGATTCCTGAGCCGACTCCTTGTGTTCCCATGCAGAATGAACTTTAGAAAGTTGGTCAAAGAAATAGGGTTCAGATGAGGCTTCCAGTTCGAGGGGTTCTGACCTCCGGGGGAAGCAGCCAGAGGTGGGCCACCCAGTCCTAGGAGAACGTGGGGAGACGCCGGCCCGCCCGCGTGGTCCGGCAGACCCGCAGCCTGGGGAGATGCCGTTAGAGGAGGAAGGCGCAGAGAAGTTATAGCTTGTTTAATAGTGGGTACATTGCGTCGGGATCAGCACCGAGGAGTGGATCTGGGGCAGCAAACGCCCGCATACCGGAACTTCTTTAAAGAGGCTATTGTAAAAGTCTGCGAGCCGGTTAATTACCAGTTTTTGTTATGTCAGGAACTCCTTGAGTTAGGGCGGAAAGAAACTATTCATGAGTATGTTCCAGGCCTGTAGTTTAATGGCACAAGTAAAAAAAAGATGAGAAAAACTGATAAAATGATTTAGTTCATGGAAGGATTGAAAACCCTTACAAGAAAAGCTGAAATTACATATTGTGTGGTCATCTCCTCTCACAGAAGCGGGGATGGTTTCGGGCTTAATTGGATTAGTGACCCATTGCCATCATGCATGAAACCCAGGGTGCCCAGAGAGAAAGGTGGTCCTGGGGACTGGCCTCAGGTGAGCAGGTAGACCGCCGGGGCAAAAGGACGGCCTCTTTTAAAGCCATGGCCCCAGAGACAGGTAGGTGACCTCTCTTCGTGGAGAGTTCTCTGTGTAAGATGAGGCAGTATGGTGCAATGGGTAGGATGCTGGTTTTGGAATCAGGAAGATGCTGCATCAGTTTCCCTCGCAGAAGGTGTATAAGCCAAATAAATATAAGCATTTTGCTTAAGCTTTAGTTTACTCATCTGGCTGGTGTGAGCACAGCTTTAATTAGGCGTTCTGGTGTTCAGTGAGGTCAGAAAAGCTGGAACCTATGAACATAAGGTTATCTGGGGAGAGGCAGCAGGTCGCAGGGATACGGGGAAGCCACTGATGGGGAAGCCCCTGCTTGAGGAGGGATGGGACTGATCCACCTGGGGTCCGGCTTAGAGAGGAGAGAGAGCAACCTAGCCTACCTAATAATTCTTACTAACCAGATGTTCAGCCCGGTTATTTCCACTTAATGAGTACAAGCGTTGTCTGTCTACAACCTCTAAATTTCAGTGGCCTGAGGCAACACTCCATCCAGCCCACCCTAGTTATGACTCTTGTGACTCTTTAATGAGATAACACATGTAAAGTGTTTTGCAAACTTTAAAGCTATATTTTAAGGTTAAAATGTTATTATTAAGGAAAATTATTATATTTATTAAAACAAACTATTTTCTATCGGAAGCTTGGAATGTCTGGGCTGGAGAAATGAGAGGGAGAGATAGGACAAAAATGGTTGAGTAAAATAAATAATCTAGAATAATTCGGGGCAGGGAATCCGAGGCCTGGAGTTTTACAGAACAAATCCTCTTATTTACTTGATCATTCATGAGTTCTTTCATTTATTCATGTAATCTGTATCTGAAATAAAATTGAAATAGTCCTAGGAATCAAAAGTGCTACCTCTTCTAGGCTTTTCTTAATGTCACATCTGCTCATTTCTTAGCCTAGCTGTCTGGGGAATCAAGGTCCTGGTCACTTGGAAATGGGGAAGTACTGTGTGCTGTTTTGTGACACTGAGTGAGAAACTGTCCTGGAAAGCAAAGGTGTGGCGGGAGTAGTGGGAGCTGAGGGCTAGAGATACCCCCAGCCCATCCCTCCTTCAGGGGAGGGAAAAAGGGCTTGTCTTGCCTGAGAATGCTCTAGGATCCCAGACAGAATTCCACAGGGATGGTTTTTGTATCCAAATTTCCAAACACGTGTACTCAGCTGGCCTTTAATAGCTTGTGAAGGTCTCTCTGGACAGTCTGGAAGGAGGGACCCCAAGCCCTTGAAGAATCATTAGAATAGCAAAGTTTTCCTTTAATTTTTAATCTTGATAATTACGAGAGGGTAGAACTGATGGAGGAAAAAAATGTCATTTAGAGCTAGGAAGGAAAGAGTGGATATTTTAATTAACTGCCCCAGGGAAGGTTTTTTTTTGGAGGGGGGTGGGGGATAGAGTTGGAAAAGAGTGTGGTCTCTAATGGACAATTCTGTGACCTAGGGGAGATTATTATTCCGCTATTGATGATAAAAGGGTGGAAATGTCGGACTGAGTCTTCCAGGGAATTAACAGCATTCCAATGAAAATTTAAGATGACATTAAATTGTAGGGACTTTGTAAACAATAGTGAGATAGAGGATGGCTCTAAAGTGACCAAGTGAAGATATGAGAGGAAGAAATGCCATGAAAATCAAGGAAAGAGATGTCAGGGGCTAAGGATCAGGGAGACAAACCTTTCTTTGAGAAATCCATAACCCAGATTAGGAGACTAGTGGGAGAAACCATGGGGATATGTTGGCTTCTCCTCCTCCACAGTACTTAGGTGCATGGCACAGAGTGCTTAATAAATACTTTTTCACTTATTTATTCACTCATTTGTTCATTTTACAGGAATTTTGTATTAATAAGCCTCACCTCATCCCCTCTGAAATCTTTATGGAGCACTTAGGTACAAGTAATTTGTGGTGAAGAACTTTCAGTTGAGGGGCTAGGCATCCCCAAATGAGATTAAACCCTCAAGGTTTCCATGACATTAGGACCTTGACCTTAGGAGAGCTAGAGGTGGTGATGAGTAACTAATCAGGCAGAATTGTTCTCTGTGCTGTGACTCAAGATTGGAGAGGGGCTAGATGAAAAATATAAGGGATGGGTCAGTTACAGCTGAGAGGGAGCCCTCAAGGATTCTGTGTATCTAATCAGGGTAGGTGCTCCTTCATCCTGGGAATTGCAAGTTGTCACATCCTTTCTCATTCTGGGGGATTCATTCTCCTATAACTACTCCCAAGGGGCTCAACCCCGCATATTGGAGAATATGAGACCTCTGGGTCTCTGGACTGTCATCAGATCCTCTTTCTAGAGGTGAAAGGAATCTAGGCCAGGGCTGTCAAACTCTAACAAGAGTCACCAAACCACACATAAAGAGCCAATATGTGGATCACATATTGACTTAGAAAATCACACATGCTTATATGTTTCTTTTTTATTATTACATTTAAATCAGATAAGAGCTACATTTAAATCTGGTTTGGTCTGCATTTTTTTTGATACCTTTGATCCAGTCCTATCCCATCATTAATGGATGAGGATGAGGCCTAGAGAGATTAAGTGACTTGTCCAAGACAACAAAGTAGCTACAACATAATAATGTGTGTTGATAAATGTTTAATAACCAGCTCTCTGGAGGAAAAGTATAAGCATGACACTTTGTTAGAGTTTAATTTACATTAGTATCATTTTCTTCATCACTTTCTTGTCTAGATAATCAACAAAAAGCTAAGTCAAGTTTTGATTTGTAGCATCTGCCAATTTCTGATACGTAAATTCTCATACAAAAAATTTAACAATCAGCTCTTGGTGAAGGAAGATACTATGTGAGCCCAGAAAGGAATATTGCTGTGGTCAAAGAAATGATGAGCTGGTTGATTTGGAAAAACATGGAAAGATTTGGACATATGAAGGAAGATGCTATTCTACCTTCAGAGAAACAGATGATGGGAGGAAATAAGCATAGTATAGTCTTAACATATAAGTGTATGAGTGTATATATGCCTATGTTTATAGATATCTATGTATATGTATATATGTATATATGTATATATCCATGGTTAATTGTAACCTTCTTTAGGGTGGGGAGAGGAGGGAGGGGGATAAATGTGTACTCCATGTATAGTATTTATTATATAGGTTTCCTTGAAATGGAAATGTACTGTTTTATAATGAATCCTCACTTATGGTAAAAAAAAAAAAAAAAGCTCAATGAACCAGTCAGCTTTTGGGAGCTGATACAAGGTGGCGCCAGCACATCCTTGCTAATTGGTTATAATAAGTAATAACAAAATGAGATTCACATTGCAGAGGGCTTTGCATATATATGTTTATTATCATATATTTATATATAGTACTATATATTTACATATATGGATTTGAGCTCAAAAGACCTGGGTTTGAGTTCTGACTATGTCTCCTGCCCCGTGAAAAGGTCAGTGTCCAGGAGAGGCTGAAATCATGGAACTGCCAGGTTCTGTCTTTGAAATGAGAGGAGTGCTGAATGTGGCCTCCATGTTGCTGGACAAAGGAAGGGAAGGGAAGGGAAGGGAAGGGGAGGGGAGGGGAGGGGAGGGGAGAGGGGAAGGAGAGAGGGAAACTAAGAGGGAGAAAAGGGAGAGCAAGAAGAGAGGGAAAAGGACCCTCTATTCTAATAGGGGAACACTTCCATCAAAAGGAGCTGGAAAGCAGTTAGAGATGGGGGTTGGAGCCTGTGACCAGAAAGTAAGGTGTTGGTCTTATTCTGGACAAGACGAGGTGAAAGCTCACTTACCAGAGCTGGAAGTGGTTCCAACACAGGGTCCAGGTTTCTAGTAGGGAGAAGGAGGGACAGATGGTCAGAGTGGAAGGGTGTGGTAGGACACTGAGACTAGGCAAGCCAAGAGGAAAGCTTCCCCGTCAGAGTTGAAAGTAGTTTGACTAGTATCCTAATAGAGTTGAGCCATTTTCTAGAACAGCATGGTACAGTAAAAAGGGCATTGGATTTGGAGTCACAAGAATGAGTTCAAATCTTCCTTCAGCCACCTACAAGCTGTGTGACTTTGGGCGAATTGAATAACCTCTCTGAGTAGTTGGTTTCCTCTGCAGAAGGAAGGGGGTGAACTATTTGGCCTCAAAGATCCTGTCTGGCTCTACATCTACATCTGATATCATGACCAATGACAATTAAAGGTGAATATTGACCCCCTTTTCTTCTTAACTGAATGGTTTGTTTCTCTACTAGCTATTAGCCTGTTCCTGGATGGTTTGGAGCCAAAGGGCTCAAAATTCACTTTTTAGCCAAGGTTAACTTTTGGTAGATTTTTTTAAAAGGACTCTCTTTATGTGCAGATAACCAGGTAAGTAAGCTCAAGGGGTGAGGAGAAGTAGCAGTCTGGGCATCATCTATTGCTGTGGTTTGATCATTAGCGGATTGACTGTAGACACAGCTTTCACATCAATGCT
Organism: Potorous gilbertii; assembly: GCA_028658325.1. Classification (NCBI taxonomy): domain Eukaryota; kingdom Metazoa; phylum Chordata; class Mammalia; order Diprotodontia; family Potoroidae; genus Potorous; species Potorous gilbertii. Next base: position 658,710,627 of record CM053770.1, read on the forward strand.
CATTAAAGAGACTTAAGAAGAAGTACCATCCTGAGGATGAGTAGAAGAGAAGGCCATCCTCTTCAGAAATGGCTGAGCATTTTTACAGATGGGTAGGTGGGAGCACCTCTGGAGTGACTCCTTTCCATGGTGGAGCAGTCCTAAGGATTTGGTGTGCTGTCATCCTCTGTGTTTTTTTCATTTCCAATTACCTGGGTTAAGGTAAGACAGACTCACATGCCTTTCAAAGTAGCAAGTAGCAAGGAAAAATGATACTTCCTCAGTTTGATCTTATCAAGGAGGCACTGTGCGCCCCCAAGGCCCTTATCTCCTTATTCCAGACATTGTGTGAACACACAAAATTCCAGGAAGAGTAATATTTCCAGAGATGAGAAGAAAAACTTAATTTTGCTCATTTTTTGTCCAGATGTCTTCCAGTAGGAAGGGAGGTCTCAATAGACTGAAAGGCTCCCAAACAAGTAAAACTTCCCACCCAAAATCTTTCCTTCAATAGATTGCACTATATTCCTTGACAATGTGCTGGTGAGATAAGGATGTGTTAGATTGTGGGTTTCCTACTTGCTCCTGAGGAAAGTTTGGGAATGAGGGAGACTAATTTTAATAATTGAGGGCTTGCTGACTACCCAGCATAGCCCTATTTACCATTATGACTTTAGTAATAAAACACAAATAAATGCTTGGTTACTACTGCACAAGTAAGGGCAAGAGATTTGAAAGTCAACAAATCCTCTGGTCTTTCATAGCCCTCGGTTCAGGTGGCACCATGCCGGATCAAATAACAGGAGAGAAATAAGAATTTACATAGCACCAACTATGTACCAGGCACTGCGCTAAGTGCGTTTCAGACAGCTCATTTGATCCTACCAACAACGCTGTTATTGTCCCCATTTGGCAGTTGAGGAAACAGAGTCAAACAGCAGATAGGTGGCTTGCCCAGCATCATACAACTAGTAAATACTTGAAGCTAAATTTGAACTCAGATCTTTTTGACTCCAGGTCCATGGAGCTACCTAGTTGCCTCTAAATTCAGTAACGTACATGAAGCATTTTGTAAGCCTTGAAGTTCTATATAAATGCAAGTTATCATCATTATCATGGTCATATTTATTCTTCTGCTTCAGTTTTTTGAGAATATCCCAGAATGCAACTGATTTTTTTATTTAGTAAAGAAATGTTAGAAAATTGCCTGAGGTAGAGTTTGGTGAAGGGACTTCTCCAGGTTCACACAACTAGTAAGGACCAGAGACAACATTTGAAAACGGAGCAGGGGCATTCTGGTAAACGTTCAAGGGTCCTCAAACACTTTTCAGTTTAATGTGCTTTATTAACACTTTCTCTATCACTTTCTTAGGTCTAAACAACAACAACCCCCCCCCAACTCCAAAACAATAAATGCAGTTCTGAGTTGTAGTGTTTGCAGGGTCTGAGGCATAAATGCCCACGCTAAAAATTTAACACCAGACTCTCTTTGCCCAGTTTGAGCTGGTTCCAGCATATCCTGACTGCAAAGACAGCATCTGCCTTATATCTCTTGCTGCTTCCTGCTTCATTGGACATTGTGGCTAGTGAGGAGACACTATGATAAAGTAGATTGAATGTTGAACCCGAGCAAGGGACACATGGGTTGGAATCTCACCTCAAAGACTCGTTAGCTGTGTGATCAAGGATGAGTAATTTAACACTTCAGTGTCTCAGTTTCCTCATGTGTAGAGATAAAAAAACTTGTACCATCTCCACCTCAGAGGGTTGTTGGAAAGATAACTGCTTTGCAAACCTCAGAGATCTACATAGCTGTGTCAGTTCCATTCATCCTCTCTGAAATTCTCTTGCCCTGCCTCCCATGACATTGTACTTTCCTAGTCCTCCCTTTCTAGCCTTCTCTGTTTCCCTCAGTGAGTCCTCTTCTTTCTCCTACTACCTGAAATTGGGCATTTCCAAGGGGTCTTGTCCATTCACCCCCCCCCCTTCCATCTATCCTCTTCTCTTGACTCATACTATTCCAGTTCAAGCCTTTATCACCTCTTCATAGGACTGTTGAGACAGCCTCCTAATAGGGCTCCAGGCTTCCACATGATCCTCTCTCCAATCTATTTTCCACATGGCCATCAAAATAATCTTTCTAATGTACCATGTCATTTCCCCTACTCAATAATATTTAGTGACTGCCTATTCCCGACAGGATAAAATACACATTCCCCTACTTGGTATTTAATGCTCTTTGTCATCTTTCTCTAACTTACCTTTCCAGGCCTATTTTATATTGTTCCATACATGCTATAATCCAAGGAAAATGGCCCCCTCACTGTCCATTAGGCTTATGTCTCTCATTAAATGCCACCTTATTAACTTCAGCCCACTCTCCTGGCATGTCAGGATTTCTTTGAATCTTGACTCTTCCACCCAGTGTTTGAATTGTTACAGTTGCCCTCAGCCTTGGGATGAATGAATCTTGAGGTACCACAGCTTTCAATCTGCAAAATGCTCAGTCATTACTAAGAGAAGCAGGAGTTTCTGGAGCCCCCAGACTGTACTCTTCTTTAAGCTCAGCTAATGAGCTTTGATCTAAGGGCTGGATCAACAGTCAATCAGCTAATGACCATGGTCAGCAAACTACTCCAGTAGATTATGTCCTGGGTTGATGCCTCCAGTCATCCCTGGGGGTTTGTTGGTTACCAGTCTTCATTAAAAAGGGCCAACACATCAAGAAAATCCTTAAACAAACAAGCAACAACAACTTTTTAACCATCAATATTGAATTTAAATAAATATAAAACCTATTAATTCCTATTGAAATGCTTTTTTGGATGAACACAAACACAAACCTCACATAATGGTGACTAGCATTTATATAGTGCACATGGGTTTGCTATGTACTTTTCATAAATCCTATTTTGTCCTCAAAACAGCTCTGGGAGGTTGATGCTATTATTAACCCCATTTTCCAGATGAGGAAATTGAAAATAAAGGCTAAATAACTCATCCAGGGTCACACAGTTAGTCAGCATCTAAGGCCAGGCTTGGGACTTCCTATCAAGTTAACAGCAATTTGTCCAACTGTCAGTTAAGTTCACCAAATCTTTATTAAATGCCTTCTCTGTGCAAGTCAGTGTCAGATTCCAGCAATCAGTGTCCATTAGAATAGGATTTAGACCAAGGAGAGATGCCTCAGGGCTTTGGTATGGGAATGTGACCAACAGAGATGACTTTCCTTCCCACACCGGCAGAATATGCTCTGGCTTAAGTGGCATCCTGGGATATGAGGAAGGCACTGACCACTTTAATTCTTATTGTTTAACCAGTTCTAAATACCCCTGACTGTACATATCCAGCCAATATCTTTTCATCTTGCCTACAGAACTGTTGCAAAGACTATTAAATGCCTTGTTGGAAAAAAAATGACCACTCACTTTTATGTGCTGTGAGAGGGGCATTGGTAAATGTTTTAACAACAGGCTCTTTTAAAACTCTCAACTTATTTTAAATTTAATCTGCATATTCTCCTTCATTTTCTTAAGTTTGGGCAACCACCAGAAGAACAAATCAATTCTGATATCTGAAGTGTAAATATTCACAATGAAGTTTAACAACCAGCTCTTAAGGGCTGGCTTCTGGATACTCCTGGCTGTGATTCATTCTTTCTTGCATTCCCCGCTTCTGGCCACATTTGAATGAATGAGTGGATTGATAATGGATGCCTTGCATCATTCAAAAGCATGTGCTGGCTTCTTACTGTCATTTTGTCATCATCATCTAAAATTCTTTCACTGCATTGATATACCAGCAAAACCCAGACCCCTTCAGGGCAGAATCTGATAGAAAGTGGATCTGTTTGGAGACCATCCAAGGGGATCTTTTCTTGCAAGTACCAAAAGGAGACTTCCAACAGTGCTTTGTCTTGTTGACGAGACTCTGAAGAGAGCATTTTGCCTAAAATTCCAGGAGATGTGAACTGTTTAACCATCAACCAGTAAAACATGGTGTTTGTGGTGAAAGGCAAGTCTCTGCGAAAGGGAAAGTTACTTGAAATAGGTTTTTAAAAAGTTTAGGATACTGATTAACAAATCATTGTTTTGGGGAGGAAGGGTTCTGGAGCTCTGATTTTATTTGTGCAGGTAATTCCTTATAAGCAAACCTCTTCTACCAATACAATTTCGATATTTGTAGCTTTAGATCATGAGTTTTCAACCTTTTGTGTATGTATATGTGTGCATGTTGTGCACCCCTTTGGAGTAGCCAATGTGTTCCTCAATCAATCAGCTAATTAATAAACATTTTTTAAGTGCTCATTATGTGCCAGGCACTATGCTAAGCTCTAGGGATACAAAAAGAGGCCAAAGACAATCTCTGCCCTCAAGGAGTTTACAATCTAATGGGGGATACAATATGCAAATGAACATATGCACAGTAAACTATATACAGGATAAATAGGAGATAACTAAAAGAGAATCAAGAGGAGTTGGGGAAGCCTTCCTCTAGAAGGTGAGATTTTAGTTGGGACTTAAAGGAAGTCAGAGAGGTCAGTAGTTGAAGTGGAGGAGAGGTGGGATCAGAGATGCCTTCTTAATATCCCAGGATGTCACTTAAGCCAGAAAGTCATCCCTGTTGGTCACATCTCCATACTAAATGAGGTTACTGGGGTTAGGGGGAAAGATTTTAAGTTTAAGATATATACTGGACATCCAATTCAAGATTTCTGAAAGGTAGTCAGAGGGTGTAAGATTAGAAGTCAACAGAGAAATTTGGGCAGAAAAGGTAGATATGAGAATCTCCAGCATAGATGAAAATTAAATCTCTGGGAGCTAATCACAATATATAAGGAGAAAAGAAGAATAATAGATTTAAGCACATAAAATATTCAGAATAATAAAAATATCTCTCCCAATAGATTATAAACTCTTTGAGGGCAGGGATTATGCCATTGTTGTTTTTGTACATAGTGATGGGACAGCTTAGAGTCAGAAAGACCTGATTTCAAATCTGACCTCAGATACTAACTGTGTGACCCTGAGCAAGTCACTTAACCTCTGTTTGACTCAGTTTCCTCAACTGTAAAATTGGAATAGCAACTTCTACCAGAGAGGGGTGTTGTGAGATTCAAATGGGATTAATAATTAATTAATCAAAGTGCTTAGCAGAGTGCCCAACATATAGTAGACACCACAAAAAGTGCTTATTCCTTTCCCCCTTTCCTTCCTGAATATGCTTGCTAGCTTGTTTTTTTTCCTTTACACAACCTATATTTTGGTCAAAATGGTTTATTTTCTGTTGTTGCCCACACATGACCTTCCCTCTCCAGATCTTTGCACAGACTAGTCTTGCTTGCGATGCTTTTCTTTTTCAAATCAGTCAATGTTTATTAAGCACTTACTAACTAGATGCTAAGCTCTATGCTAAATATTTGGGATACAAGTCAAGAACTTCAACAAGCATTTATTAGGTGACTTGCGCCTACCACATATAGTGCCAAGTTTAAGAGATATAAAGAAAGGCAAAAAACCCAACAACAGCCCCCAAATCCAAAACAACACCCCCCCAAAACCAGTCCCTCTTCTCAAGAAACTCACAATCTAATGGGGAGGCAACATGCAAATAACTATGTACAAACAAGCTATACGCGGGGTAAATTGGAGATAATGAATAGACACTAACATTAAGGAAGATAAAGAGACTTCGTGTAGAAGCAAGCAAAATTTTAGTGGGACTTGAAGGAAACCATAGAATCTAGGAGGCAGAGATGAGCGGGGTAAGTATTCAGGGTATGGGCCAGAGAAAATGTCTAGAGTTGAGAGATGGAGTGTGGTGCTCAAGAAAACATTTAAGGTTAGTGTTTCTAAGTACAGAAGAGAGAGAGGTACAAACAAAGCATGGTATGTGGTCCAACGGGTAGGGGGTATCTGACCTGATGATCTAGGAAAGCTGAATGTGTTGAGTAGAGGTTTCTGGCCTCTAGGATGAACTTTTGGAAGTCAAATGAAAATGTTTTTAATGAGAAGTTAACAAGTTAAGATGTAGAAGGAGCTAGAGGAGAAGAGATGTGTCAGGGAAAATATGGAACTGGTTCAAGGGACTGGGTGTTGTCCAGCTTACCCCAGGCAGCAGCAACCACCTTGGCTTCAGTTTAGTGGACTTTGGAGACGGAGCTGGAGTCCTGAATTCAGGATGAGATGGCTGGTGGTGCCAAGGAACCAAATAAATGAGAACTCGTCTCTCTCAACCCTGGAGTCTGGAATTTCCTGTAATTAACATTCCATCTGAATTCTCTAATGACTGTGTCCTTCAGCAGGCTGAAAGTAAATGGCAGGACAAATGAATGAGGGTCTTTGACTGACAGCATCTGGCTGGGGAGCTTCTAACTTGGCTGATCTAGGAAACTAGCCTCAGTTGTTGCATCTGTAAAGTGGCAACTGAATGACACTTCATGCAGCAAATATTTATTCAATGCCTATTACCTGGAAAGCTTAGAAAAAGATACCCAGATAATAAGATAGATTCCTGTCCTAAAAGAAATTACAATCGGCTAACAAGAATCAGAATTTTCAGAGTCAGAAAAACAATCAACTTATGATTTATAAACTTTATAACTTAGAATAATGAAAGAGATCAACTTATAATCACAGAACTGAAAGATATCAGTCAAGAGGCATTTAGTAGGCACTTACTCTGTGCTTGGCATTGTACTAAGTGCTATGTGTGTGCATTCATCCTTCGTTGCCCAAAGAAGACTATGCCATCAGAGAAATAATGACATGACTTGCACTTGACTTTGTTTTGAGTGAGGGAGGGCTGTGCAGGTCACCAACCTCACTTCTCCTCCAGAGCCATCTGAATCCAGTGACTAGATATTCATCAGGATGACTGGAGAGGACACAGGATGAGGCAGTTGAGGTCAAGTGACTTGCCCAAGGTCATACAGCTAGTGAATGTCAAGTGTCTGAGGTGAGATTTGAACTCAGGTCCTCCTGACTCCTGCACTGGTGCTGTATCCACTTCACCACCTAGCTGCCCCTACTGGAAAGGTGAAAAACAGACCCTGCTTTCAGGAAGCTCATATTGTAATGGAGGAGGGGGAAAATAGCATGTGAACAACTATGTGAAAGCAAGATATAATTGGAGGAGATAGAAAGTAACCTCAGAGGGAGGGCAATTAATATCAAGAGGGACCAGGAAAAGCTTCTTGCAGTCATTCAGGCAATAAACATTTATTAACTATTCTGTTCCAGGCACTCTAGATAGAAAAAAAGGAAAACTTACAGTAATGAAAGAGAGTGACTTATAATCATTGAACTGAAAGAGTCAGTCAACAGGCATTCGGTAGGAGTAAACTATTTCAGGCACTGTGCTGAGCCCTGAATATACACAAAAAGACAAAGATACAGTCCCTAACCTCAAGGGGTTCATAGTCTAATGGGGAACAAGCTACAGAGGGGATAAATTGGAGATAAGCATCAGAGCAAAGGCACTAGAATTAAGAGGGACCAGGAAAGGCAGAAGGTAAAATTTTATCTGAGACTCAGAGAAAGCCAGGGAAGGCAGGAGGTGGAGATGAGACCATTTCCTATATCTTACAAAAAAGGAAACTGAGGGCCAGAAAGATTAGGCTGCTTGACCAACGCCAAACTGGAAGTGCATGTAAAAAAGCAGGATTTTTTCTCCATGTTCCTCCTTTTATAGATGAGGGAGCTTTGCCCTCCCACAGAGGTTTAATTTTTATATGTGTTAGGTATTATGATTGAACCTTTTTAATGGAAAGTATTCCATTGATGAGCTGCCACTACATTACAAAGAATTAAGGAAGGAGAAATGGTTTAAAAAATGTGATGAAAGAAAGGTATAACTGAAAAAGAAGATGGACTGGTCACATGGTCAGAATGAGAGAGAAATGATGGAGAGCCATGGTGTTCTTTTGGTGCTCTTTCGATGTCAAGAGAAAGTGACAAAGGCTTCTGGCATGTTGTGAAGACCTGGTAATGAGCTAATGGGAGATTATGGACAAGACTGACAGAGGGGTGTGGATGAGTTGGGATCTATATTGTACAGTATGTACTATACTATTTGATTAAACTATTCATGGAACTCTTTGTAACTGGACATGAGAAGCAGAAGTATCAGAGGCAGATTTAGGATGAAGGTAAGTGAAATCTATTATTATGAAGGACTGACTCCGCAGTAGGATGGGCTGTCTTGTGAGGGGGTGGGTTCCCTTTCACTGAATTTTCTTGGAAAGATCACTTAATAAGTAGGTTGTACAAGGGACTCATGTAACAGCCCATGACAATTATTGAAGTCTACACACAATATAATGACTTCTAAAGTCCATATGACTCCCTCCTTTGTAGCTTTGGGTAGTTTATTTTAAACATAAAGTTATATGAACAATTGTAATCTCTCTGGATCTCTTGTTAAAGAAATTCCTAACATTTAGGCAGAGTGCTGAATCTCACTTTAATTTCCATTTCTATCATCTCCAGGTAACTCCTAGCCCCTTTGTGGTTGGGGCAAGATTCAGGTGGTAGGAAATGCTTGGGTAAGAAAGCAACAGATTCTGTTATAGTATCTATGAGTAGACAAGTACTGGAAAGGGAAGTGAGGAGAAAAGCAGACATTTGTCTGGGGACATCCTCAGTTCTTGCCGGGGTGGGTACAGTAGCCCAACAGCCAGGTGATCTGCTCTCAGATTCCTGTAGACCTTATGGATACCCCCTTTCTCTGCTATAGCTTAGTCTTCTCTTCATTTTTATTTTAGTTGCTTCTAGGATGTTGGTCCTTTCCTACTCATTTCTCTCTACTTCCAGATCTTTAGGATCTCTATCTGGTCCTGAAGTTTCTGCTGCTATTTATACAAATTCCTCAGGATGTGACCAAATATCTTGGGAATGGCTTTGATTGATTCAAGGAGGTATACAGGCCCTGTTCACACTGGACTCCTATTGCCTACTTCAGCCAGGAAATACTCTTACAAAAGAAAGGTAATTACTTTTAAGTGGGATGAGATAATCAATGGAGACGTATCATCACACTTATTTAGGGATGGTTTGGGATAGCAAGCCTTTGAGGTTACTTCCAACTATGACATTCTGTCACTTCATGTAGGTAACACTACTTCCTGATTTCGTTGGAAAACAATAATAACTAAAATTGATATAACACTTTAAGGCTTGCAAAGTCATTATCTTTCACCTTCACAATAGTTCTGTGAAGTAAATATGATAGACATCATTGTCTCTATTTTGAAGAAGAAACTGAAATTCCGGTGGATTTGTGATCTCCCTAATGTGGGTACACCCTTCAACACTGCAGATCACCACCCCCATATAGGACTGCCCATTCGTCTTCCATAGATGCGTCTATGGTCACAAAGAAGAAAAGGTCAAACCCAGTTTCCTCCTGATTTCAAGCCTAGCATTCTCTCCATTGATTTGGATGTCCCCTCCAATGATGCAGATAATTATCCACTTACGTGCCCATGCCCCTTCTGTGCTACTTATATCCATGTCAGGTCAAGTCAATTAGTATTTATCATGCATTTACTGTGTGCCAAGTACTGTGCTAAGCACTCATGGTGCAAAGAAAAGGAAAACAAAAGGTGTTCACCATGGTGGCCATCCCAGTGTTCTGGAGGCTTTCCTTGTCTTCTCTTAACATCTCTAGAGAGATAGTAGGGCATTAATGGTATCAGTAGAGCCTTCTGAATTCCCTGATTGATGCTACCGTTTTCAAAGGCATTATTCCAAATGCTAGGACCCTTGGATGAGATAACAGCAGTCATAATAATAAGTTACTCCCCCTACTCTCACACTTTCCTCCGCATGTCTTCATAAGGTAAAGGGGAGTCTGCAATTTCATTAATCTCAGCTTCCCTTCCTGGGTTCATTGTAGAAGAAATGTTTTTACAGATTAGATGGGGGGATGTGAAACAGCAATCTTCCATCTATGTTGAAAGGTCTAGTATGAAATTACTTAGTGCTGGGGCCCTTTTCCAAATGACTGCATGTCTAGGATCTAAATTATTCATTTAAGAAATTAATCAGTTTAGATTTTTAAAGTTAATGTGGGGTGAGTATTTTTTTTCTTGACTCTTATGGATCATTTGAGGGAATTAGCTTTTACATTAAAAAGATAAAACAGAGGTTGCATGCATTTGCAAAAATTGAAAAACATATAAAGCCTTCTGATGTGTTATCTCCTGGTGAGCTAGAGAGAAGAGGGAGCAGGGATGAATCTCAGGGCCTAAGGTGCTAGAGGGAAAGATCTGGGTGCCTGGGATTCTCTTTGTATGTGCCTAAGGTTGCCCAGGAAAGTGCTTCATTATTGCTCCTTTGACAAAGAAGCTGAGGGAGCTGGGCTAGAGATCTCAAGAACCTCCTAGAATTCCTGCCAACTCCTGGTCTCCAGGGTTGACTTGACTTTCTCAGGACTGACCCTAGAAGGTAAGAGAGTGAAACAGACCAAGTAGCTTTTTGCTCCTCCCAACTCAGGAGTCCCATTACCCTAAGTTTCAGCCCCTGACCCTGTTCTGTGTGTGTTCCGACACTTTGTCCTGTGACCTCCACCACTCACCCAAACACACTGAAATGCACCCTATTTTTCATCTCTTCCTCTCAAGGCCCAAGGCATCAAACCATGAACCTGATGAGGTTGTCTGTGCTAATGGGAAAGGAGTAACCATTACCCCCATGGACATAACTTGCATTTCATTTGGAGACAAGGTCCTGCCTTTGTAATTTCCATGAGTATCATTCAAGTCATACTTAGCTGGTGGAGGAGATATTACATAGGTTTTAAAATTGTTTATTTTATTGATTTTTTTTTGTGTGTGTCTATACACACACGCACATATACACATATATATTTGAAGATTAGGGTTATACCACACACACACACACACACACACACACACATATACACACACATTTACATAAAGACATACATATATATGGAAATTAGGGTAATACACACATATACATACATATATACTCACACGTATATACATATACATGAAAATTAGGGTGATACACACACACACATATATATATATATATATACATATACATATATACACACAAACATACACACAAATCCCTTTGCCACACTCCTCCAAAAAACCTTGTAACAAAGATTAAAATGTTAATAATACTTCAAGAGCCTACGATACAGATCTCAGGCACCGTGTTAAGAAAAGAATGATTTTTTTAAAAGTATTCCAACAAAATTAGCCAAGACATCAACTGTTTCTGACAGTGTTTGCACTATTCTGTCTGCATAGCCCCCCACTTCTGCAGATGGGGGATGTCGTATTTGTCCAAGTTGGGTTAGAAGGACTGAATAGAAAGTCAAGAGAGGAACTGAGAAGATGCAAAGAGCCAAAGGCAAGCTGGAGTTGAAAAACTAGAATAACTCAGGTCTCACACTTTGGGATGATCAAAAAAGTTGAAAACTCTACATGTTTGTTTGCCTTGGCAAGGCTTACTTTCAACAACTTGGCTAAGTGTCCACAGCCTCTCTTCTTTCTCCTTAAAGCATTGGTCTGATGGAAGCTGGGACTTAAATATGACTATCTGATCTTTCCAAAGTGGATGGGCATCTGTCCTTTTCCTGGGTTTATCCAACAGCCTGACATGGTAGATGGAGACCTAGTCAGAGTCAGGAAGATCTGGGTTCACACTGACTCCATGACTTTGGACAATCTACTTAACACCTCAAAGCCCAGGCAGTTGCACTAGGAAAATAAATTGCAGAGCAGGTGCTGATTAGCATTGGTAGATGACATTTCCTTCTGGGATTTCCCTTCACTAATGAAATTACCAATGAAAAATAAAAATTATGTTCCTACCAAGACTTTAATGGTTTAAAAACAAGGAATTGGTGCCACCATCACTCATGGGAATTCAAGCAGTTCTACAAGTATTTCTTAAGAATATATACTGTGCTAGGCACTGAAGGTCCAGAGCTAAAAATGAAATGTTTCTTGCTCTTGGGGTGCTTATATTTTATTATTAGGAGACAATGGGTGTGCAGATAAATAAATACAAATATTTGAAAGTGATTTGGGATGGCGACCCCAGTGGGGGAAAGACCTTTTGGAGGAGGCAGTTTCCCAGCTGAGCCCTGAAAGAAGCTAATTGTTCCAAAAAAGTGAGGAAGGGAAGGAGAACATTCCAAATATGCCAACCAAGGATGTATTTCCCATGTCCTTTCCCCTCATAGACATCAAGGACACACACACACACACACACACACACACGCAGGTTCTTGAACACTGGATTTGGAGTCAGAAAGATTTGTGTTCAAATTATACCCCTCTTCTCTCCCTCCCCTCTCCCCATGCTTACTAGCTGTGTGAACCTGGGTGAGTCATTTAAATTCTCTGTACCTGTAAAATGAGGAAGTTAGACTCAATGGCCTCTAATGTCTCTTCCTTTCAAGTCCTACTTCCTCTCACCCTAAGCCAGGGTATAACTCTTAACATTTCCCATGATGCCAACCATTGGAGGGCAGCCTGCTGGTGGGCATGTTTCTCTTTGCTCACAGGAGCCTGGGCACACAGGGTATGGGTATCAGCTCTGTGACCAGGGTCAGAAAGATTGAGTAAGTCTATGAACAGAACAAGTGATTGGATTAATCTCTGTCCCACTTGTCAGTTCATGCAAAACCCGTAGCAGGTGCCATGACTGTGGGTCTCAGCTGTTGTTCAATTTGCCAGGAGAGCAGAAGAGATTAGTAAAGCATATGCATGCTTTCAGCCCAGCTCACCCCTGGCAAAGCAGTGAATTCCATCAACTACAAGGCAGAACAGAGGGTTTCAGACCTGGAAAGGACCTGAATTGCATTCAAACCTCTCGTTTGATAGTTAAGAAAACTATCGCCAGCCAAATCAAATCAGACTGGAATTCAAAATTCAGACTCCTACATTTCTCCTTCTCCCTCTTCCCCAACCCATTATTCTCCAGCCTTTCCTTCACCCATCCACTCCTCTCTAAATTATCTAAGTAACTTCTTAAATTCTCTCCTTCATAAGCAGAGGCAGGAAAATGGAATTCTACAAGAGCAATCTATGTGGGAAATACACACTGTAGATTTAGATTTGGAAGGGACCTTAGAGAACATCTAGTCCCACTCCCTCATGTAAGAGATAAGAAAGCTGAGATCCAAAAGAGATGAAGTGATTTGACCAAGGTGACATGGGTAGTAGATATCCAGAATTTGGATAAGAACCCAACAGGGGCTCCAAATCCAATTCCGTTTCCTTTACCAGGCTGCCTCAAAATGTCTCATTAAATATGGCTGTCTTGGCCAAGAAGAATGTCTGCTTTTTCTGGGGTATTTGGCTCTTCAAATTAGGAGGGTGTATACATAAAGATCGTTTCCATTTATGAAACTATTTCTTGATGGTTTTCTCATCACTTGACATCTTTCAATCTGACTTTAAATTTCAGTATGAAATGAGTATGCACAGCAAATAACTTGCCCTGACCGATGGGTTCACCACAGCTCTTCCTAGTGACATAGCTCTCCCTTGGGCATCTGATGTAGTTCAACAATGGGTAGGAATCAAAAAAAAGAGAGAGAGAGAGAAGACCTTTGATTTGGACTGGCCCTATTAGTCTATTTTTAAGGGATGGTAGTTTTCTAAGGGGGCCACACACAACTTGAGAATTCCCCTGTGCTTATAATAAGCACATGATCCTCTTGAAAAAGATCTGGAGCTTTTGGTGGACTGCAAACTCAACATGAATCAACAGCAGAAGCTCTGTTTTGATTAGAGCTATGAGTTCATTGGTAATCTCATCAGCTCACATCAGTTCAATGGTCATTTCTGCAGATGATTCCCTATCTATTTTTCTCTTAAACTATAGTTACGCATTACCAAATGCCTACTGGACATTTTGAACTAGATGTTATCTCAAGCTCAACATGCCCAAAAGAGAAGTCATTATCTTTTCTCCCAAACTCATGCTTTTTCTAAATTTCAATATTATAGTAACCCTACATGTCAGGTAGGGCTAGTCCATACCCCAGATTCTGATACTGGAAAATCTAGACAGAATTGATGTAATTCAGTTGGGTCATGTGTTGTCTTTTGTCCTCTACCACAACCCAATTCCTTGGGCTCATTCAAATGATTACATAGCCATAGGTTTTCTAGTTCCCTAATATGTCAACAATACTGACTCACCAGAAGCTTACATTATAATGTGGAAAGACAGTCTGTAAAGGGAAATTGGAAAGCAAGGGAGATGGTACATATTAGGTGGGATAGATGGAGATATATAAAGGGTTAGACCTGGAAGTGAGGAAGAGGAGGTCAAAACTGGCTTATCAAAAACCAGGAAAGTCATCCTCTCTTCAAGGGTTAAAGAGAGAAGGATGATGACCAGGTAGAGTACACATGGCATTGCTGGAATTGTCAAGGAAATGTCAGACATCTATGATTTAGAGGACCTAAGATTTAATGCTAGAAGGGACAATGGAAGTCATTGAGTCTGATTCTCTCATTTTACACATGAGGAAATTGAGGCACATAGAAGTTAAATGACTTGCCTAGAGTCACATAGCTAGTTAAGTGTCTAGGGAAGGATTTCAACCAAATTCTTCTTGATTCCAAATCCAGGATCTTTTTATCCACAACACTGTGGTTGCCATCACTGGAAATCTTCAAGGAAAGGCTAGATGATCACTTGGGAATACCATACAGAGGACTCTTATTCATGTTTGGGTCATCCTGGGAGACTTCTGTGATCTTTTTGAACTCTGAGATCTATACTTCTGAGAATTGCACTGTGTTCATCTATAGGGCCTCTGAGGAATGGTATTTGACAAGCTCTGAAGCACCTTCCATTTCTGACATATTTAGATCTCACTCATGAGCACAAGAAAGAAGGCCATTGGATTCTGGACTGGCAGAAGTTTTGTCTATAGAAAAGTCTAAGCATCTGAAATGGAAAATCAATAATTATAAGATGAATGGGAAAGGGCAGGTGTTCAAATACTCTACTTGGAGAAACAAAATCTCTCATGACTTTGGCCTCCAAATTTTGAATGAATGTGAACCCCTCTTGGGTTCAATCATTTCCTAGGAAACTGAACCTTTTAACATTACTGTCCTATTAGAGATAATTTCCTTCTCATAGGAGTCTCCTAACAACATTTGGGATGAAAATAAAAATAGTCCAAGGATAGAGAGTAGGATAAATAGTAAAGTAATATAATATAGAAGGGAAGCTAGTTATGGGAGAATAATTTGGAAAATAATCCCTGCCTATGCCCAGGGGGTAGGGAGAGAGGTTGAGGGTGAGCAGCAGTTGGAGGCTGGGGAGGAATTGGAGACAGGAACAAGGGGGGCAAAAGTGAGCAGCTGATGTAGTGCTTCAGAGTCCAAGGAGAGAGAGCTAGAATGTTGGCAAGAGAAAGAAAAATAAAACGAGTTTTGAGGGTTTCTTCCATTTTAGTAACCAAGAAGAAGAACAGGAAGAAAGAGCAGACAGATTTTTTTTTAAAGAAAAGAGGTAAAGACAGAGACCGAGAGATGGGAATTGTCTTATAGGTCAGTGAAGGGACTAGGGATAGGTGAAATAGGCAGCACCCAGGGTACAACATGGAGAGGGGCACAAGGAAAGTTTTTTATATTTATTGGATAGGACTGAGCTGGACCTGTGGTTTCATTAGTATAGGGAATTCCCAGTAAGATAATCTCTCTACAAATGCAACTGAGCATCTGTCCAGGGATTTAGAGTATTAGAGAGATTTCTGGAGGCACTGAAAAGCTACAACTTGCTCAGCACCACAAAGTCAATGTGACTTTAGACCCAGGTCTTCTTGATTCTGAACCCAATTCTCTTTCTGCAGTGCCTCACTGCCCTTCTCTTACTGTTGATAGCAACACATATTTATGACTCTAGAAAATGTCATTCTCCGTGACATTAAATATTTGCTTGTGATAAATGGAGGTGCAAGAGTTACAATGAAGGCAGAGAGTCTTTGGTGGCCAGTACCTTTTACCCAGGATGCAAGAGTGCCTCATCTTACTTTGGCAGGAGCAATCTCATTAGTAAGCAGGAGAGTCCACTAGTAGCTTTTAAGGAAATGGTCCATCTTTTCTCCTTTCTCAATCATCTCTTTGTATATGGCCAATGGCAATGAAGAGTTAATCCACAAAACTGTCATTATGTGGAAAGTTCATACATCATAACACACTTTTCAGATCCCTTCCCTAAACTCATAGGCATGATACCCTATGAAACTGTGCCTAAATCCTAAAGGTATTTAAATTCAGGAAAATGCGAGACTGTGATAGGTACAATCTTATTTTAGGGTAATTTAAGGGAAATTAGGTCTCTGAGTTAAAGGAACCCCTAGTAAAGGCCCCTGAAGACTTGGTTCTGTCATCATCCATGCTCTTTCCTCAGGTAAATCTCTAATTGTCCTGGAGGTGTGGTGATCTTTCAGATTCCTGAAGGTGCATCTGGAATTCATTGTTCTTTATTACTGGACGCCACCTAGTTCAAGTCCCAGCCCCATAACTTATTAGCCATTCGTAATGCAATGCTGGATCAGTACCAACCTTCCTAGAGTTCCGTTTTCCCATCTGTAAAATGGAGGGACTAAACCAGATGTCCTTCAAATTTTAACATTCAACAGTTAAAAGTCCCATAAGTACTTTAGTGTGCTGAAGAAATTGGCATACACAGATCAAGAGAAGGAAATAAGCAATGCGGAAGAAAAGAAAGGTAAAAGAAGTGAGGAGAGAAAGAAAAGTTAATTGGTGACTGAGACAGGATTCAAACTCAACGCTTCTGGATTCCAAGTCCAACACTCTCTCAATGCACCACCTAACTGCCTCCAAGTATGTGAAGCACTGAGGCAGCTAGGTGACAGAGTGGATGGAGCACCAGACCTGGAGTCAGGAAGACCTGAGTTCAAATTCAGCCTCAGACACTGACCCTGGGCAAGTCAGTTAATCCTGGTTTGCCTTAGTGTCCTCATTTGTAAAATGGGCTGGAGAAGGAAAGGTCAAACCACTCCAGAATCTTTGCAAAGAAAACCACAAATGGAATCATGAAGAATTACTGTGGTGGAAATGACCAGAGTAAATGTGGGGTTGGGCCAGTCTGGAGCAGTTTTCTTCCATCACTTTATAGGATTCATTCAAGGGTGTGTATTGGGGGTGGAGTTGCTGTATAGTTGAGAAGCACATGGCCAGCACATGATGAAATTAAAAGAGAAGTTGCACATCTGTTTGGGAATTGAAGCAGGCCACAAACTCCCGGTGACCCAGAACTCTTGGTGTCATCCCAGAACCCAGCAATGGGCACATGGTTTCTCTCCAACATCAAAGCAGAAAACATGTAGGCTGTGAAGGCTCTATTTAGCCAGAGAAGGAAAGGGTATGGCAGAGTTGGGTGGAGGAGAGCTCAGATCTCATCTACCTTTCCAGAGGAGTGACCCAGTGGCCTTGGGGCAAATTTCTCAAGAGGGCTTTATTGTTTGTTGGTGGTTAGTGGGGCAGTCTTGGCTTCTCAACAGAAATGACCTGGAGGAACCTATGGTCCCAGTAGTTCCCTATGGGGTTTGAGATTTAGTACAGAATGGGCTTAAGTTCATGGGGTATAGCAAGACATTTGTGGTAATACTGGGGGAGAGACTGTGCAGCCAGAATGAAAGCATATTCTACTGGAAATTCAATTTAGTCCAATTCTACAAGCATTTTCTGAGTGTCTACTATGTGCCAGGTATTGGACTAGTCAATAGGGATACAGTGTTGAAAAGGAAATAGTCTCTACCCTCATGGAGCTTGAGACTTGAGGCAGGGAGACCAGTTAGAAAATAATTGCCATAATCCAGGCAACGATCCTACAGGGATTGTTCCAAGCAAATATGCTTGGAAGATTTTCCTTCCTTCGTCCTTTCCTCCCTCCCTTCCTTCCTTCCCTTATTTTCTTTCTCTTTGTCCCTCTTTCCTCTTTCCTCTCCCCTCCCCTCTTCTGCTTTTCCCCTTTTCCCTCCCCTCCCCTCCTCTCCTCTTATCTCCCCTCCCCTCCTTTCACCCCTCCCTTTGCCCCTCCCTTCCACTCTCCCCTCCCCTCCCTTCTCTCCTCTTCTTTTCCTTTCTTTTCTAACAGTATCCGTGATCTCATTGATGTGGGGGGGCGGGCACCCTGTGAGGGCCTCTGTTTAGCAGTACAGATCAGCATTTTTTTCCTTTAGCATCTCAGAGAGCAGCCCGGGGGGCAGGGAGAGGTTAATTGATCTCCCCAGGGCCACAGAGCCAGTATGTGGCAGGAGTGGCCCTTGAACCCAGCTCTAACCACTCCTAGGCCTCTTTCTCCTTTAACAAGCCAAAACAGGAAAGATGGACTTGGCTGCTGTGGGAGCTCCCTGTGCCTGCTCAGCAGATGTAGCCCTTCTGTCATTTGGGGTCCTAGTCACCTGAGATGCAGAGAAATGAGGTGAGCTGCTTGTGGTCTTTCAGATGCTCAGAATCCAAGGTACCATCGCACCCCAGGTCTTTCTGGTGCAAGGCTTGGCCCTTTATTTACTCCAGCACACAGCGACTACCTTAAGGGAAGCCTGCAGCAGGCCCCCTTTGTCTCTCCTAATCAGGAAGAGGCAATTAGAATGAAATGAGTCTGAAAGGCTTGTGACAGCTGTGGCATTTAATTGGCCCCCAGCTGCTGTGTCGTCTCAGTGGTCTGGGCCAGGCCTTCCCAGTCTCTGAGGCCATTTTTACCTGCAGATGAAAAGAAGCCTGAGTTCTAATTGGCCTGACCCAGAGATGGTAGAGTGAGGCCTACATGGGTAACCCCAAAGTGCCGCTCAGAGGCTAGTGTAGAAAGGCTAGTGTAGCATAGAGGGATGGACTTGGATGTGGCTGTACTGCAGATGTTTAACAATGGGCTCATGGGGCTGGAGGGCAGAGAAATTCCTGTACAACATTCTTTTAAGTTAAAGGTGCATACAAAGCAATAAATCAAGGCTTGAACTGTAGCATTTGTTTATCTCAGGTGTAAATGCTCATATTGAAAATTTAACAGTCAACTCTCCAGTTGGTGTGGGCTGTCTCTCACACATCCCCTGAACCGTGGGCGGTTTGATTAACCTCTCTACGTCTTTGTTTCCTCATCTGTAGAACAAGATGGTACTATTTCCTACTTAAAGGCAACTAGGTTGTGCCATAGTGCATAGAGGCTCCTGCCTAGAGTCAGGAAGACTCATCTTCCCGAGTTAAAACCTGGCCTCAGACATTTGCTTGCTATGTGACCCTGGGCAAGTCACTTCACCCTGTTTGCCTTAGTTTCCTTATCTATAAAATGAGTTGAAGAAAGAAGTGGCAAACCACTCCAGTATCTCTGCCAAGAAGACCCCAAATGGGGCCATGGAAGTCAGATATTCCCCCAAAATGACAACTGCAAAGTCCCCAGTTCCATGACAAGGTTGGTGTATGACTCCAATATAATAATACAAAGTGCTTTACAACCTCTAATGAGCTATAAACAATGTGATTGTTATCAGTCTTTGCCCCACTCCTCACTAGCTCCATCAGGACCCTATCATATAATAAGTAGTTATCGAGACCTAGTATGTGTAAGACACTGGCTAGATCCTATAGGGAAAATAAAGATGCATAAGTCCCAGTCCCTGGCAACTCCACTCTTTTTCTTGTTGCTGTTTTAAACAGATAAGGAAACTGAGGCTGAGACAGATTATGCAATGTGTTCAGTGTCATACAGCTAGTATTTAAGCATATGTATGTACACAGGATCAAACACATATAGTATCTAAGACAAGATTTGAACTCAAGTCTAAGTCTAATACTTTCCATTCTGCTACATGCTATTAACTTAAAAAAAAAAATAAAGTCATTTTAGGTGAATAGAAAGGAAGAAAAGTTTGCATGTGGCTGGGAGGAAAAAGGAAGACTTCCTGAAAATGGCACCATTTGAGCTGGTCTTTGAAGGATGGGTAAGGAGGAGCTGTTGGTAGAAGACATGCCAGGCAGAGAACAGCATGGACAAAAGCCCTGCTGCTGGAAATTGAAAAGCATCTTGAGGGAAAAATGAATAGTTCACTTTGGTCAGAGGATAGGTAAAGTAGAGAGAGAGAAGGAAGACTAGTTAGGCCAGGTTTATATTCTACAGACAGAGGGAAACCATAAGAGAAGGCTTTTGAGAAGGGAAAAAACCAGCCTTTGATCTTTTCTTTAGACAATAACCCTGGACTTAAGATGCAGAATGAGACAGAATTTTTGGACATGGACAATGTGGGAATTTGTTTTACTTGACTATGAATATTTGTTACAATTTTGTTTTTTGTTTTTGTAGAAACTGAAAGGAGGTGAAAAAAATTACTTTTGTCAATTGAAAAAAATGATAATTTTTTTAAAAAAGCAGAACATAACGCTTGGAGGGGGCCTGACTCTGGAGGTTGGTATGAGTACAGTGTCCCTGTATTCCTGCATATTCACCACATATGATTCTATTCACATATACAAGGTATATATACATATATATATATATATATATATATATATGTATATATGTCTGTGTATACAAAGTAAGTAAATACAAAGTATTACAAAGTTATTTTTAGAGGAAGAGAAAACAATGGGTGGGTGGGTGGACGAAGGATGCTAAGCACTGTGTACTAGGTGCTAAAGATACAAAGACAAAAATGAAAGATTTCCTGCCCACAAGGAGCTTATATTCCATTTGGAGAAAACAAAATGAACATACAATACAAAATGTGAGAAAAGTAACTTCTGGGGTGGAGGGTCCTAGCAATTGGAGGGAATAAGGACAGGTTTACTGTAGGAGGTGAGCTTTGAGGAAAGCTGGGGATTCTATGAAACAAATATTAGGAGGAATGGCAATGATTCTTCTTCATCACTTTGTAAGTTCTTTTTCAATTTCTTGTTCTTCACAATGGAATGTATCCCACCATGCCGCTCTCCATTGCCCTTCGATTTTTGGAAGCTATAGTGTTCTATAGCTATATGACATTAAAATTGTACCATTGTCTTCCACCGCCATTGTCATCATCAACAATGTTAATTACAATGGCTAACTTTTATATGTCATTTACTATGTGCTATGCATGAAACTAAGTGCTTTACATTTATTATCTCAGTTTATCCTTACAAAAACACTGTAAGAAACATGCTATTGTTTTCATCATTTTGCAGATGATGAAACTGAGGCAAATAGAAGCTAAGTGACTTGCTCAGGGGCACACAACTCATAAGTGTCTGAGGCTGGATTTGAACTTGGTCTTCCTGGCTTTAAACCATAGCGTTTTATCTACCAGCTACCCCCAAACAATATGACTGTTTTGAGATGGAAGGCATGAGGATCTGCCTTTAGAATAGCACAGAGTTGGAGATGGAGAGTTAAGTACAAGGAACTGCTAGCAAACCAATCTTACTGGTATGGTGATGGACCATGTTCCCAGGCATTCAGCATGACAAGAATCCTACTCTGATGGCTCATCATGGTGTCCTGACAATCTTGGCTTTTTAAGAAATTTGTTAGCAGAGCTCAGGATGCAGCAGATTCTACCTAACTGGAAAGGACAATCCCATCAATGACTTTGTCTAGTATCTGTGGTTCACCCCAGTGAAGTGAGATGCTCATCACTTGCAGATTAGCCATTAGATTCTTTGACCATGGTAACCCATGAACCAAAGAGGCCTGATGATCTTAACTAAAAGGGCAGAGCTCTTTAATCATGTTCTCCTCCACCTGCCTCTGGTCCACCCCAACCCCAGGATCAGAAAGGAGTGTCTGGGGCATTGAGTGATTTAGCAAAACTTTTGAAACAAATGAGGAATGGAACCAGGATTGCCCAAGGATGGAAGAAATTTGCCATCAGTGAAGAAGGCACATGTAGGAATGGGAATATATGAAGCAAAGCCAAGACATTTATTTTCAAGCCAGGGGATATGGGGTCATGTGACTGTGTTCAATGACAATGACTTTATTTCTGTTATGCCAAATGATGGATAGAGATTTAATCGCTCTGGTTGATGGATATGGGCACAGTACAGTAGCACTTCCTCACCTTTACTGACCTGCTACAGTCTACAGGCCCGAGACTTGGAGAACAAGCCAATTGGGTTGTTGGGTCAAAAAACAACGTATTTGTAGAACTCATGCTTAAAAAGGGATGCTGAACTTCAAAACAGTGTCAGTTCAGAAAATGATGGCTTTGTAGTGAATCAAATCACAGATGTTGTGTTGGCAGGGAAGGGGCTTAAATGATTAGTTTTCCAATAGATATGTGTTCCTTTAAGTGTGTGTATTTATACCAAAGATATAGATTGAATCCATGTATGCCTGACTCCCCTATGAGCCTCTTGCCCATATTCTCCTATTAATCTTCCACAAGGGTATGACCCAGTAGGCAGAGCACTTTCCTTGATTTTTGTTGGCATTGTGATAATTAAAGTGGTCTTCATCCTTTATAGGCACATAAATTTAGAGCTGGAATGGACCCGAGAGGTCATTTCCCCTTTTATCTTCTTATTTTACAAAGGAGGAAACTGAGACCCAGAGACTGGCCCAAAGTTATGTATCCCTCAGTGCTTAATTCTTCTCTGGTCTTTACCCCTGACTCTTCAGACTTCTTTTCCTACCATCTTTGTTAATATCCACTTAGCATAGTCTCTGGCACATATTAAGCATTTAACAAATGCTTTTTGACTCATTCAGTGATTATGTTCTAAAAGCCTTCATACCCTGGAAGATGACTACTCATAACTTGAAAGATTTATCTACCACCATATCCTAGGAGCCTTTACAACCTGGAAGATGTCATCACCTGTATAGCTTCCTCTGGTTAGTCAGTTCTTATTGTAAGCTCCATTTTAAGGAAGAACTGAGGTCAACCACATTCACTTGCTTTCTCTATAGCCTCTACTGATTCTCTGGATTTCTGGTGGAAAATGAAAGTCACTTCTGGTTGCTCTTTTATTACCTCCAGGATCAAATATTACATGCTCTTTTATTGCTTTTAAAGACCTTCCTAACCTTGCCCCTTCCTACCATTCCAATCTTTTTATGCTTTACTTCCTTTCACATACTCTGAGTTAGCAACCCTGTTCTCACCTATGACTCTACATCTCCAGACTCCATGTCATTCCCTGGCTGTCCCCCAGTGTTTTTTTCCTTCTTTACCTGTACTTCCTGGCTTCCAAAGCTTCCTTCAAGAATCAGGTCTAATGCTACCTTCTGCTAGAGGCCTTTCCTAACCTACTCCTCCTGTCCTCTCAGTACCTTCCTCTCAGAAGACCTCCTGTTTGACTTGTCTATATCTTGTATGTACACAGTTGTGAGCTCCTTGAGGTCGAGTGGTGTTTTTGGCTTTCTTTGTATCACTAGTGCTTAGCACAATGCCTGGCATTATGAGCTTTTAATTAAAAGGTGCTGAGCCCTTTTCAGAACTGCTCATCCATCTTTGGGGTCCAACTGGGATCCATCCAACTCTCACCTGTGATTCCAAGAAGTTGTAGCATGTGCAGTAGCACATGGTAGAACTGTCCTGGCAGACAGGCTAAAAACCATGTTAAAGGTAACCAATAGACCTCAGATCCATCAATGAATTAGAGGGGTGTCTACCTCAAGTATGTGAAGACTTTCTCCGACAGAATGGGTGAATGAGAACAGTTTGTTCCAACAGCCATGAAGGTGTCTGGAGCAGCTCTATGGAGAGCTCAGAGCTTGATCAGATATTAAAAATGCCAGTCATCCACTGAAACTCGAGTCATCATCAGTCATCTTGACTCTTGTCTTGCCACCGGACTTCCATGACTAGAAGAGAGAGTGAGGCTGATGGCTTTTTGCAACTCTGCCTCCTTTCAATTCAATTCATGCTGGAGTCAAAATATCAT
The DNA here is from genome assembly GCA_028658325.1 of Potorous gilbertii. NCBI lineage: Eukaryota > Metazoa > Chordata > Mammalia > Diprotodontia > Potoroidae > Potorous > Potorous gilbertii. Next base: position 658,734,505 of record CM053770.1, read on the forward strand.
CCCTTGGTGTCATTGGCCCTCTGAAAACAAAGGATGATGATTGTCAACTTGTCCCATGATCAGAGAAGCAATCAGTGATCCATCTGCTCCACTAGAAGCTGGGAAGACCATGTGATCTCATGTCAAGAGTACAACTCTATGCATTATTTTCTTGGTTCTGCTTACATCATTCTGCATCAGTCCATATAAAATATTCATATATAGCCATAGATTTTTTGAGGATAGCTTTTGTTTTTACATTCCCTTCATTTTTTAATATATCAGTCCTCTCTCCCCTACATGCAATTAACTCCTTTATAAAAAAGATTTTTAAAAAGAAAGAGAAGAAAAATTTACTAAAAAGAAAGAAAAATAAATACATCTACTGTATCAGATATTATAAGCAATATTCTACACCCCTACATGCCTCTGTAAAGAGGAAAGGGAAGTACATTTCTCAGTTCTTCTCTGGGGTCAAGCTTCAGCCACAGAATAAAGCAGACCTCCTTCATTTCTGGTGATGATGGATCTATCTTAATTTAGTGACTTAATTCTTTATGTGACACACTCAATGTCTCTCACTACGTCTAAACTCAAGGCCTTTTGGCTTTGGCAGGTCCTCCAAGACCTGGCGTTCCTCCATCAAAGACTTCAAGAACCCCAGGTCACCTCCATGCTATGATGGAGCATTGAAGTAGGACTTTAATTAAATCCTCTCTACTTCATGGTTCCGTAATCCCACTTTTTACCATGTGGATAGTGAATAATAACTATCCTGAAATTTCAATTTCTGGCACAAAGTCTGTCTGTCAGAGTACTTCTGAATTTTGTTGAGAAAATATTTGAAGCCAAATGGAGACTCTCATTTTGTTGGCTTTGAAAAGAAAGTCATCCATATTCATTCAAGAGCTCTTTAGTGAATGCTTACTGTATCAATAAACTATGTTAGGTACTATGGGAGATAAGAAGCCTAAGTCATAGCTGCCTGTCCTCAAGGAGTTTAAACCGTATCTAGTTTGAGAGACAAGATAGAAAATACAGATACAATGGTGATGCAATGGGAAGAATTCTGGACCTGGAGGCAGCAAGACCTGAGTTCGAACCTAGCTTCAGATACTTCCTACCTGTGTGCCCTTGGGCAAATAACTTGACTTTTATTTGTCTCAGTTTCCTCAACTGTAAAAATGGAGAGAATTTCAGGGTGATTGGGAGGATCAAATTAGATAGTATTTGTGAAGTGCTTAGAATACCACCTGGCATGGTAGTCATTGTTGTTCAGTTATTTCAGTTGTATCTGAAATACTCTTGTAGCCCCATTTCAGGTTTTCTTGGCAGAGGTACTGGAATGGTTTTCCATTTCCTTCTCCAGCTCGTTTTGCAGATGAGTGAAGTGAGGCAGACAGGGTTAAGGGACTTGCTCAAGGTCACACGGATAGTAAGTGTCTGACATTGGATTTGAATTCAGGACATCTGACTCTAGACCCAGCTCTCAATCTCCTGTGCCACCTAGCTGTCCCTAATCCTTATTGAGGCAGGTGATAAATAAGAATAACTAACGTTTATATAAATGTTAAGAAATGTTATATAAATTTAATATAATATAAATGTAATGTAATGTGATATAAAAGTTATTACTATTAGTATATGAGTTACTCTGGGAGATAGAGTACAAAATGTTGGTGATATAAAACCAAAAAATTAAATAAATCATTTGAAAATGCATAAGTTTAAGGAACAGCGCGACAGTATAAATAGTGTCATAGGGCATGTAGATTCACGTTCACAAATGTCAGACAATGAGTGTTAAAGGAGATGTGATAAGAGTAGAGCCACTATGTTCTGGAGTGATCCAGGAAGGTTTCTTTTAAAGATGAGCTGTTCTCAGGGAACCGTGGGATCATAGATCAGAGTCCATCAAACCCAATGTCTTGATTTTTACAAATTAGTAGACAGAGGACCAAGGAGGTTGCAATGTCACACAACTAGTAAATTGGAAGGGACTCAAGTTCCCTAATTTAAAATCCAGCAATTGTTCTTTTGAGTACAGTTGGGGCAAGGAATGAACTGGTTGGCATGAAATGGTCACATTGGAGAGCAGTGGGAGAGATGGTTGGAAAGGTTGGCTGTGAGAAGCACTTGGGGTCATAGCTCTGGAACACCTAGTCTAAACTTGTCACTTTACAGATGAGGAAACTAAGACCTAGGAAGCTTGTGACAGAGGTGGGATGAACCTATGTTCTCTGACTCCAAAACCAGGGTTCTTCTCACTCTATCACACTTAGAATGAATTCTCATTTACTTATTCATATCTTTCTTTCTCCCTAAATCTTTCATTACAACCACTGGTCAATGCCGTGGACATGCATTTCCTATTGGTCAATGATGTTCTTCTTAACCCTACCTTTCTCCTTATGTTTGACCTATGAGCAAATGTGTTATTTTTTCCATTTCCAAGGGAAGTGTCTTCTAGAGACTGTAGAATGTGTCGGCATTCTGTAACTCGTTCCAACTTGTTAAATATATGTGCAGAGAAGAGGGTCATTTTGGGTATGGGTCCAAGAGTAATTTTTTGGTGACAAATTCAACTCACTTTGCCTTTTGCTTTGAACTCAAATGTCTTCTGAATGGGCTGGTTAAAAATAAATCAGTTGGGGTTCATGTGTTGTGATATTGAATGGATACTGATCTAAAGAATGCCTTGAGTTATGGGTGTCTTTCAGGGGCCCTACTATTTAGTCAGGAAGAGGATTGGGCTCCATTTAGAATCAGTCCTGGAATGGCCCCAAAGCAGTCAGGGATGGGAATAACCAATGACAGAAACACTGTTGGCCTTCTCCTTCTGACCTCCCATAGTCTCATTAGTGATGTGCTTGTGCTCCATCTAGTTAGGCTGTAAAACCCACTTATCAGTACTGTGTCTCATTCTGTGTTTTGTGCAACACCTGGAATGCTGGGAAAGCCCTTAAATATGGCCTAGGGGAAGGTTTTTTAGACACCAAATAACATGGAGATGATTTATACATAAATGAGTCAGAAATATGGAGATTAAGTTTTCGCTGAGATGCACATGAGTTAAGGGTAAAAGTATTTGAGGCAATTTAAAAGAAAAAGCCATGGAACTTTAAAGCCATTGGAAAATCATTTTAAGATGTCTGAGAGATCTCAAACATGGTGGGGCTCACCCCAGTGAGTCCTAGGAGCTCCCCTCTCCACTGCATCGGGGGAAGGCATTCAAGGGAATTAACATCACTTTGGAACCAGGAAGGACAAGGTCCGTTTCTTCAGGTCTGAACTCTATCAACCCTCATCGAATTGTTCGGATTTTTATTTTTTACCTTGTTCTGTGGTTCATGTCTAAATACTAGAAGATGTTTATATTGCATACATTCAGCTTTAATTGGCCCTTAAAAGAAGGTGTTGATTAGAATCTGTTCAACATCAACAGCTAGCTCACACAACATTCTGTAATTACTGTTTATTAATTTAGTTCAAGTGGCATAGTTGAAAGCCCTGTTCAGATGGGAGAAGTAAATTGTCACTGGTATTGAATATGTAAATTATGTGCATTGTAAATTTCCATGAAGAATGTTTAAAGTTAAATGCTGTGCGCAGAAACCTTTCCAGTTTCATCTGACCCAGCCCTCAGAGTCTAAATAGGTCTTTGCTAGGAAAAAAAACATGGCAGCAGAGGGGAGTATGGAAACAGGGGTATTGCCCCAGGGCAACAACTCTTACCTGGGGTTGGGAAATGGAGATTTTTGTAATCAAGGCTTTGTATCAGTGTTCCCTTTTTTTCAGGAAACAAGGAAAGGCTAATGGGATCCCTTTATCTTTGTTCACAAAGCACTAAGATCTGCTGGTAGAATTTCAAGGTAGTTTGGCCATTTTGTCAATCTCCTCTCCCTCTAAAGGGAAGCTCTTTCCTCTCTGGTGTTGTGTGGTAGCATTCATTCTAATAGTTGCAAGAATGCAGAGCATCTTTTATTTCACTAAAGAGGGCTGGGAGAGAAGATGCTGCATACATATCTAATCTAGGGCATAAACAGAGGAGTTAGAGAGTTATTTGCTATCCAACCAACCCCTGTTTATGGTAGAGGACTCTAAAGGCAGGAATTGTGTATCCCCCAGGGCCTAGCATAGTGCCTTGCACACTGTGGGTGCCTAATAAAAGCTTAGAGATCAAATGACTGTCTTTTGATGTTGACAGTTCAGGGTATTCATGAGTATGGTGTCCCAAGGGATGATGATACGGTGGGAAATGGCTAGAGTAGGTCTTATGACCCATAGGATCCTAGGTTTGGAACAAAAAGAGACCCCAGAGGTCACCTGGCCTTCTAGATATAGAAAGCAAGACCAGAGAGGTTAAAAAACTTGGTCAAAGTCACACAGGTTGTGGCAAAGCTGGAATTCAGACTCATGTCCTCTCTAAATCTGACATCAAGATACAGCAAGATAGTGCTTGGCAAATGCTAGGTACTTAATACATGCTTATTAACTTGACTTCATAGACTCGCAGAATCAGAATCATAGACATAGAGTGGTAAGGGACCTCCCAGGACATGTAATCCAACCCATTTATTTTACAGATGTGGCAACTGAGGCTCAATATGAGTGGCCTGGAATTATACAGGCAGTTTGAATGCATCTCTATCCATTTGCCTGACTAGAAAAATGATTCATATAATTGAAATTGGATCCTCAAGCGCTTTAGTGTGTATGTATTTGTGTCTTGAGACTTGGTTTTGCCTAAACAATGCAATGACCATCCATCCATTACTGATTGGCACTTAAACTTTGACTTTCTCTGACCCTTTGTAGGCATCCTGGTGGTCTCCCTGCCCCTAAGGACTCACCACATTTGGTGCTGGAATTAGTTCAGATCTGCTCCAACCCAACCAATGCTCAGAACTCCTGAGCTCAAGCAATCCACCAGTGTCAGCCTCTTCAGTAGAATGGACTAAAGGCATAGTTAATGTGCCTGGTGGCTCTCATTTCTAAGAAGCTGTGGAAGCTCTTAAAAATACATTCTGTGTGTATAGAAAACATATATACCCACACAACAACAAATATGTGTATTTATATGCATACACACATATATCTCCTAGTTAATTTAAAGAAAATGTATTTTTTTTTTTAGCAAAACAACACAAAAATGTACTGATTGCTTCCTTTTCTTCCTGTTGAAGGTTGAAGGAGAGTAGTTGAGACAAAATCTGCATCTGGCTCATGTGCCACTGAAGCCCACCCTTGCCCATTTTGGGGACTTTCTGGCTTTGTATCAGTTTTTCAGCCCAGATGTTGGATGTTTTCAATTTTGCTGAATCTGACTATAAATGAACTGAAAAAAAAAATGGCCCAACTGTTACCGGGACTAATTATGATGATACCATGGAGAATGTTCACGCTTTCATTTTTTTTTTCTTTTATGGATTGTTCCTGAAGAAAGCCTTTTGATTGAAATAACCCTTTAGGATGGAAGTTTCCATTTTCAGAGGTAATAAGAATACTACTTTCAGATTCTTAGAGATGGGAACCATGCCAAGTACTTTACCCCTTGCCTGCTCAGGGGTTCAAATACTACGCCTGTGAGGCAGGTAGTATTTTCTCTGTTTTACAGGTGAGAAAACTGACGCATTGGGAGACCTTTGGAATTAACTGAGTTAAAGTGGAGTTGTACCTTTCTTACTAAGTTACTAAGTACCCTTGGCACGATTCTTAACCATACCTGTGGAACCCTGTTTAATCGTCTGTCAAATAAGGAGTTGGACCACCAGATCAATCAGTCCCTCAGCAGACATCAATTAGGTTCCTTCCATATACCAAACACTGTGCTAGGCTTTGGGAATCAATTTCTGCCCTCAAGGAGGTGGTTTCTACCCAGATTATCTCCAAGGTCCCTTACAATTCTCTGATTCTCTGATCTGTAATCCATTTCCAAAACTCTTGGAATTTGGGATCAAAGATCTGGGAGAGACTTTTAGGGGACCTCTTAGGAGGCAAGGGGTAGTTGGACTTCCCTGTTGATACTGAACAGAGTCTAGATGACCACTGGTCAGATATATTTTTTGTCGTTCAGTTGTTTCAATCATGTCTGGCTCTTCATGACCCCATTTTGGGGTTTTCTTTGCAAAATACTGGAATGTTTTGCCATTTCCTTCTCCATTTTATAGATGAGTAAACTGAGGCAACCAGCATTAAGTGACCCTCCCAGGGTCACACAGTAAGTGTCTGAGTATAGATAGATAGACATTGAATGTCTGAGGTTAGATTTGAGCTCATTAAGATGAGTCTTCCTGCTTCCAAGGCCCAGTGCTCTGTCCATTGCACCACATAGCTACCCCAGGTATTTTCTAGTGGGGAATCATTTTGGTGTATAGTTTTATTAGGCTCTTCTAACACTGACATCTACATGATTCTGCTGTAACTTAGAACAACTCTCTCCTGCCCCTTATTTTAAATAACAGGAAACTGAGGTCCTCAAAAGTAGTGAGTCACCAAACCCAGGTCCACTGACTCCAAATTGAGAAGTCTGTGTGCTACAGGGCACATAGCAGGCTCTTCCTAAATGTTGGCTGATTGGTTGGTTTCCTTCGGCTTTCCTTCTCTCTTTGGGAATTCACTTTTGGAAGAGCTAAATTGCAATGTTCTAGTCGAATGATATCGATAATCACAAATACACAATTTCCCTTCTGTTTTCTGATTATGCCATCATAGAACTGGAACAGGAGGAGAATATGCTACAGCAGTACCTGGGCAGTCTCTTCTTCCAATCAAGAGCGGCTAGGATGCTCTCTATCTCAGCTCAGGAATAGGCATCTTTAGTTGGCTTCCTAAAGAACCCCAGTACTGCCTGAAACATTATTCCCTGGCCTGACTAGGTGCCTCAGTAGACAGAGCTCTGGATCTGGAGTCAGGAAGCCTTGAGTTCAAATCCTGCCTCAGATACTTCCTATCTATGTGACCTTTGGCAAGTCACTTAACATCTCTGTGCCTCAGTTTTCTTACCTAAATAATAATAGTACCTACCTTCCAAGGTTATTGTGGAGATTAAATGAAATAATATGTGTAAGTACTTTACAAACTCAGAAGTGTGATATAATGTTAGCTATTATAATTTTAGGAAGCAATTACCGTTGAGTGACTTTGCCCAGGGTTACACAGCAATAAGTGAGGCTGGATTTGAACTCAAGTCCTTCTGGTTCAAGGACAAGTATTCTATCCACTGTACCACCAAGCTGCCCTAGCTATCATTGTTCCTGGGCTGGTCTGCATACAGTTACAAGAGGTTTCCTTGGCATAGATAGATTCTGACTCCCTTGTAGATGTGAAAAAACATAATTCTGATTTTATTTCCTATCATTAGAGTTATAATCTTTGGAACACATAAATAAGCCTGTTAATTATGTATGTGTGTGTTCATGTGTGTATACTTGAGTATAACTCTGGGGGTTTCATGGGACTGAAACTCAAAAAAAGATGAAAAGGTACTTAGTGGTAGAACTCAAGTCCAGTGACCCCAAGTCAGGGAGCTCATTAAGGATTAATCAATGGATCAATAAACATTTATTTAGTGCCTACTATATGCCAGACAGTTAAGTGGCACAGTGGATAGAGCATAAGGCATGGAGTCAGACCAAAGTTCGAATCCAGCCACAGACACTAACTGTGTAACCCTGTAAAAGTCACTTAACCCTGATGGAGTCTGAGTGTTGAAGCCTCTTCTAATTCTGAAATGGTGTCATTTTGTATGGATTTTAGGAATGCACGTGACTGGGAGTTTGACTTCCAGCCCAGATGTCCCAAGAAAAGGTCTGTTCTAGGGTGATAACTTGCATGCCAGCATCAGTCCATCGCCTCTCTAAAGAAGCCTTTGCACACAATTAGGTCAAAAAGGAGTGAGAACTGAAACTTTTCTCCTTGAGCCTTTCATGTGATAAAAACTAGACAGCTTTGAAAGAGCTATTATAAAGTGAATGTCTGCAAAAAAGTGTGCATGTGAAAAGTCCATAATTATGCACTCCCATAATTACACATAGAGGGATCATGGCTCCCATCTAGGGTTATTGAGTAAATAGTGAATTTATATAAAAGTCTGTAATGAGTTATTTACATGATTGTTGGTAATGGCAGTAAGACACCACTGTAAGGTGTTAAATAGAGCATTTTCATCTACACAGCTGCATCTCATACAAGTACTAAGATTTGTTCTTCATCCAGGCTCAAGGAAAACATGGACACTGCTCAGATGGGTGGAAGTTGAGGCGTCATCCCTACCAAGGTATTGCAAGGACCCATCTCATATTCACTGACCCTGAAAGTTTTATGGATTAAAAGTGACCTGGTTTTAAAGTCACTTAATCATAGTTAAACAAATTATGGCACATAAATATGATGGAATATTACTTCTTTCTAGGGAACAATCACTAGGAAGAATTCAGAGAAGCATGAAAAGATTTATATGAATTGATGCAGCATGAAGTAAGCAGAACCAGGAAAACAGTATACAAAATGACTAAAACAATATAAAAGAAAGACCAAAAAAAACCTTTCACCAAGCTGACCAAACTTGGCCCAAATAAGAGATGAGAAAATATACCTTCTTTTCTCCTTTGCAGGGCTGAAGGACTTTCTTTATGTATCCTGTCAAGCTAGAATGAGATACCCACCACAACAACCTGGCAAACCTTGAGGCAATGTGAGTTATTTTTATCCTTTACTTTTCTGCTTCCAGAATGTGGTTGGTCACGGAATTGAAATATTAAAAATGTTTGGGAGGTGGGAGGCTATGGGAATAGGCTACTGGATTCACTGGCAGACTTAGGTTTGCTAAACTGCTTTGTTTTTCTTATCATTCTTTTCTTTAGAGGATGGCACTCTGGGGAGGGGAAGGGATAGATTCAGAAATGAAGCTGAGAAGAAAACTAAAAATAACCACTAAAGATTAATTTTTTAAAAAATTAAATGAATTGGCTGGAATCAACTCATTACATATTTTATATGCTATATATAAATGATATATATAATATATTTCTATATTTCTATTCAATAATCTATTTATAGTAACATCTGTCTCTATTTATCTATGTATCTAGCTACTTAACTATCATCTATCTCTATATATCATCTATCTCTATCTCTATCTCTATATCTATCTGTCTACCTACTTATCTATCTATCATCTATCTATCTGTCTGTCTATCTATCCATCTAGTAATCAGTTGAGGATTATCTAACCTATAAACTTGTGCTTGGTCCAAGTCCAATGAGGACACTTTCTCCACTCCATCCTTCCTCTACTGGCAAATGACTCCATCAGAGGAAGTACCTGAGTAGATTAGGTTAGACCAACTAATGAGGTGATTCTCTCACTTGTTGCCTTCCTTGGGAAGGGAAAGATGAGACGGGAAGTTAAAACTAAGTTTGAAATGAAATGAGGGAGGGTCCGGTTGATCTGTGTAGTGCCTCCCCTGCAAGCAGAGTTAAGACTTACCAGTCTGCCCCAGAAGGACCAAACTTTGGGACAAAACCACGGAGTCCACACTTTCCATGATACCATCATTTTACCAGTTCTTTCCCTTCCTTGGATGGAATATATAGTTTCTGACTTTTTGAAAGCCTAAATTAGGCAGGCAATACTCCAAGAGACCCTTGATATAACAGTCTGTTTTAATATTTAATATTTTCACACTTATCAATAAAAAGGTGTTGTAGAGGGATAGCTTCTAAGAGGCTTTAATTAGAGAGAGGAGGGGGAGAGAGGAGGATTTGTGATAGTTTAAATGGATTTACTTGTTGCCACCCTGACAGTTGTTTTCTAAAGAATGGAATATCCAGTAAGGTGACAAAACATCATTTGTAATTGCTGTAAATCTTTATATGAAAATTTGCAATCTGATGACGGAAAAGGAGGGATTTGGACAAGGCCCTAAAGAGGTGACAGAAACAGTTAGAAACTGCCAGGTCACTGGGAAATGAAATATCACTATTGTTTTGCTTTCCTGGAGGTGCATATTTTAAGTTTTTGAGAAGTGGAATGGAAGTAGGATGTTGGAAGTAATTAGAATACAGTGTGGGGCAATGGTTAGAGGTCTGAATGGAGAAGAAGTCAGTAAGTTTTAGTTTCAAATCCTTCCTCTAACCTTGAAGCACCTGCTTTGCAGGGGGATAGTGAAAGTTAAATGAGGTTAAATATCTCTTAAAATTTTTTAAGTGTTATGGAAAGGAAGAATTTTATTGGGGGGAAGGGATTGGGGGGGTATTGATAGTAATGCAAAAAAGGACAAGATATTTTAAATGTTTTAAAAGTATTTTAAAATTTAGATACTTTAAAAATATCTTAAATATTTAAGTATTTTGAAAATACAAAGAAGAGCACAGCAGGAAATTCTATGGCCTCTACTCTCCAGGGCCACCAGGACTGTTCCTCAGAGCCGCCCCATCTCCTAACCCTGCCATGTCTTTTTCCTGGCTGTCCTCCATGGCTAGATTGTTCCCCCATTTATCACCTTGGCCTGCTGTCTTCCCTGACTTTCTTCACTCACTACAAATCTCCCGTTCTGCAGGAGATCATTCCTGATTTCTGTGCCTACACCTTTCCCTCTGGAATTACCTTCCATTTACATTTAGATTTACATGTCTATTTCTTGTAAGGACGTACTTGCTTACATGTTGTCTCTCCAATAGAATGGGAGCCCCTTATGGTCAGAAACTTATTTTTTTTTTTGCATTTATTTGTATTGTCCAATTCCTAGCACATAGAATGTCCTTGGTAAATCCTTGTTAACTTATTGAATGACAGAAGGAAATTCACAGATGCATGGCAATTTTGGAACTCTTCAGTGAAATTTATTATATGCTTTTAAAACACTAATCTATACATAATAGAGATTTAATGGGTTCATATACAATCTTCTTTTTCTGTTCTTTGTGTATAAGAATGATCATGATTGTTAACGGTTTGTCAAGTTCATAATAAAATGGAAGTTTGATTTTTTTTAAATTAAGTGCTTCACAAATTATTGCTCAAAAGAGGGGCTTTAGAGGTCAGAGAAGGGAGGATCTATCTCAAAAGCATTCTATCCAATTTCACCAAGCATTTGTCAAGTGCCTACTATGTGCCAGATTATGACATGAACTTGTATGGATAACATATAGAGCTTTTATACAAGATTGCATCTGGTACAGACAGTATAAATAGACAATGCTCTAGGCCCAGAGTTTTACAAGGAGATAGCAGGACGGATTTTAGATGGGAAATGGTAAAACTCCTTTAATGACCCCAAGCTTCCCTGGGAAACAATGGTCTATCTTTTTAGTATCAGTTTTTTACTGGCATGGTTGTATGGGTAGGTGGGGGGGGTGAGGGTGGGGGACACAGAAGAATTAAAACTATATAATAACAGAAAGGATAATGGAAGGTATGGAGGAGGAGTGTGATCTGGCTCTAACATATGACCAATGAGAAACTCCAAAGAACAGGAATAAAAGATGGATGTCTAGTCAGTCAATCAATAGAACATGCATCTATTAAATGCTTACCATGTGTCAGATACTGTATTAAGTACCAAGGATAGGGAGTGGACCTTTATCTTCATTCATATAAAGAACTCTTAAATGAGGAAACTCCCTCTACCACTGTTGTCAACATTTCTCTGCATCTTATGGGCAGTTTAAGTCAACAAACACTAAGCACCTACTATATGCCAACCACTGTGCTAAGTGCCAAGAAAGCAGAGAAAGACAAAAAGAATGACAGACACTTTCCTGAAGGGTCTTTCATTCTGATGGGGAAAGACAATATATAAAAAGGAGATAAAGAGTCAGTGCAGGGAAAGGAAATTACTCCCATGGGGAAATGGTGGAAAAAGAAGTTCAGGGAGTCAGGAGCAAAGTTCTGAGAGGAAAGAAAGAGTGAATGTGACTGGTCTGGGTACTTCCCTGAAATGGAGTTTATAGTAGGATTGATGGATCAGAGGAAGCACTTCCAACGATCTTCTAAGGTGAGAAAGCAACAGGGATAGAGGAGTCTTTTAAGAATTTCCTAGATGTGAAAGTGTCAATCTCATGGCCTTTATAATTACTTGTATAGCCTGAACCAGATTAAAATGTAATTGAGTGCAACCATGGCCCAAAGGCTATTAAACTGTGCATCCCCTTTGACCCAGCAATAGTACTGTTGGGTCTGAACACCAAAGAGATCAAAGGACCTACATATTCAACAATATTTGTAACTACTCTCTTGGTGGTGGCAAAGAATTGGAAATTGGCAAGATGTCCACCAATTGAGAATAGCTAAACAAATTGTGGGTTATGAATGTGGTGGAATACTATTGTGCTAGAAAAAATGATGAGCAGGAGGATTTCAGAAAATCCTGAGAAGACCTATATGAACTCATGCAAAGTGAGGTGAGCAGAACCAGGAGAACACTGTATATAGTAGCAGCAATATTGTACAATGATCCTTTGTAAATGACTTAGTTACTCTGATCAAAACAGTGATCCACAACAATTCCAAAGTACTTATGATTAAAAGTTCTCTCTACCACCAGAGAGAAACCCAATGTACTCTTAGTACAGATTGAAGCATGTTGCTTTTACTTTCCTTATTTTTCTTGCTTTTAAGCAACATGGCTAACATGGAAATAGATTTTGCATGACATCCCATGTATTGCTTACCTTCTCAATGGGTGGGAGAAGGGCTGGAGGAAGGGAGACAGTTTGGAACTCAAAAAAAAAGAAAGAAAAATTTAAAATAAAGTAAAATTAAAAAGTGATTGGAAAATACTTAACAAAATAAATAAAAATACAAGACAGCATTGTTGTTCAGTCCAACTCTCCATGATCCCATTTAGGGTTTTTTGGCAGAGGTATCAGAGTAATTTGTCATTTCCTTCTTCAGTGAATTAAGGTAAACAAAGGTTAAGTGAGTCACTTCGGGTTGCACAGCTAGCGAATAGCTGAGGTCAGATTTGAACTCAATTCTTTCTGACTCCAGGTTCAAGTTCTCAATTCATTGAGCCACCTGGCTGCTTCCAAAAATACAACATAGATAATGTTAAATTTGTGGGTTTTTAAGTCAATAGAAAGTATCAGGGTTCCCTTTCTATTTGAATTTGACACTTTATCCTATAGTACTGAGAGGTTAAATAACTTTTCAAGGGTCTCACAGAAAATCAGAGGCAGAATTTGTAATCTTTCAGGCTCCGAGGCCAGCTCTCTATCCACTATGATGGCGATGCCTCTGCAAATACACAGAAAAATGGAGGAGAGAACATACATATGAATCAGTACATGCGAAATATAGTTGATGGAAGGGTATGAAGAACTGGAAAGAGAAGATGGTATGATCACATAAGAATGAAAGGTACAAGAAAGATGGACAACCGGAGTGGCCCCTTGTGAAGTCAGGAGGCTACTCCAGATGTGGGAAACCTGATTTCTAGGGCTATTTTGAAGGTTGTATCAGGAAAGTAGAACTGAGAGGGAATCTCCCCATACCTCTGTTTAAATACAGGATTTCTCTTTGTTCTGTGTTTTCTATGTAAGGAAAGAGGACTTAGTCATAAGAGAGGATAAAGAAGAGAGGAGACTATACAGAAGATACTTCAGTAAGGAAACTAGACTGTCCAGTGGCTGACGTGTTTGATTTGGAGTAAGGCAGGCGTGAGTTCAAATCTTGCAGCTGAAACTTAAGTAGCTGTGTGACGCTGGGGAAGTCACTTAACCATTAATGCTTGTAGATTTAAATTGCCCACAAAGTACAGAGAAGATGCTAACCAGCAGGTCAAGGGAATTTCATCATCTGAAAATTCTTTATATAAATGAATTGAGATTCAGTTACCTTGTCTGTAAAATGGGCATAATGATATTACCTACATCACTGGGTTGTGACAGGTTAAATGAGATGATTATGTATGAAGTATATTATGCAGAGATACATAAGTATGGAGAAAAAAATAATAGAAGGCCACTCTGAAGGATAAACCAAGTCAGGAAAGTGGATTAGAGACTAGAGAATGATAAATGGGAGGGGAAGAAGTCAGGGGTATATTAGAGTTGGATGATGCTTTCCTGACTTTGTGAAAGACCCATCAATTTCCCTGCAGAGTACATATGTCAGTCACTTCTGGTACTTTCAAGGCCTTCTCCATGAACTTTTAATTTTATTTTTCATGTGCTACTTCTCTTTTGTGTAAGAATTGTGCTATTTGCTTTTCAATTATCACACCTTGTGAAGGTGTATTTCAGTAGATCAGGGCTGACTGATTTTTCCATCTCCTGGCACAAGCACAGGTTTAGAAGTTTCCATTGGCAGTGGCAAGAGAAGCTAAGACTTGAGTCTGAGAAAGTTCCAGAAATCAGGGAAGTAGAACAGTATCATGAAAAGAGTACTGTGTTTTAGCTGTATGACTCTGGGCAGGTACTCTAACCTCTCTTAGCTTCAGTTACCTTGTCTATAAAATGAGATAGATGGATGGATGGGTGGATGGATGGATAGGTGGATGAAGAGTCGTCGGAAGAACGAGTTGAGAAGTGATTATGTTGAGGCATGAGTGAGTGGTTTCATTCTGGTTAACAGATCAGCTAAGACATATTAGGGATTATATGCTTTCAGCTAGAACTTAGGCATTCAGTCCTGTTTTAAGGGATAGCCACTGTCTCCTGGCCTTCCATACAGTTGTTTTATGACAGCTAGGTAGCACAATGGATGGAGTGCTGGACCTGGAGTCAGGAAGACCCAAGTTCAAATTTTGCTATAGGTACTAGCTGCATGACTCTGGGCAAGTATTAGGCTATTTCTTTGTAAAATGGAGATAACTACCATAGTTATGAGAGTAAAATAAGATATTTCTTTGTAAATCTGAAAGTGCTTTATAAAGGCTAGCTATTATTAGTATGCCATTGCTCCTCTTTCACCCTGTGACAATAACACCCACCTATCATAGATCTGAAAGTAAAAAGAGATATTTCTTTGTGAACCTTTAGGTGCTTTATAAATGCTAGCTATTATTAACATTGTCATTTAACCTCTTTCAACCTCAGTTTCCTCATCTGTAAAATGGGGATAACAACTGTGTGTACCTACCATGTTTATTGTAAGGACCAAATGAGATAACATTTGTAAAATTCCTTGCAAACATTGAAATACTTTATTAATGCTAGCTCTAAATAATAATAGCTAATATTTATATGGCACTATTCCTAAGTGCTTTACAGACACTATTTTATTTGATCCTGATGACAGCCATGGGAGGTAGGGGCTGTAATTATTCCTACTTTATCTCAAACACTGTGCTAGGCACTAGGGCATGTAAATGCACAGAATGGAGTCATCCCTACTCTCAAAGAGCTTATGTTCTAATGGAGACATCCACCACTATATATTAATGTGTATAGCATAATTATATAATATATAAAAAATAAAATACGCAGTAGTTAAGCATGAAGTAGTTTAGAGGTTCACGAAGTTGGAGGCATCAGGGAAAAGTGCATGCAGAAAGTGATGTTTGGCCTGCATCTTAAAGGAAGGGAGGGACTCTGAGATGGAAGTGAGGAGGAAGGCAATCCCAGGTGTGTGGGGTGACTGGGCACTGAGTTAGGCCCTGGACAGGTAGTGGTTGTCTTCAAAAGGCTTACCTTGGTCCTTCAACAACAGACATATGGCACCTCAGCAGGCCCAGATTTAAGTTTTTACAGCTCAATAGATTCTGGAAAGGTTTCTTGGCATAGCCATTGAGAACCTAAGGTAACCAACATCTTATCACAATGAGGCATCGACTAACACTTCACATCAACAACAAACATTCATTAGGCACCCTCTCTGTACTAAGTACGTCCTAGAAACTGGGAATACAAAGATGAAAACATATCTTCATTTGTACCCTCAAGGAGCTTGCAATCTAATGAGGGTATGATGGCACATGTACAAATTGGCATTATGGAAAAACAACTTCATTTAGAGTTGTAGGATTGAGATTCTAATTCTAATCTTACTACTTACTCCCTGGGTGACGTTGAATAAGTTATTTCTCCTAGAGACTCAGTTTCCTCATCTGTAAAATAAAGAAGATGAACCTCAAAGGGACCTTTAGAGCTCTATAGGTCTATGACCATCTATCAATCATGTGTGATGTTGTCAGATAAGTCTTAGACAATGGTTTGATTCTCAGAGGGGTCAAGTGAGTTGCCTTATGGTCCAGCTGGGCAGGATTTAAACCTTGGTCTTCATGACACTGATATCAGCTTTCTATCCACTCTCTACACTGCTTCTCATCTTGCAAACATATATTATGATAAAAATTCCATAAAATGCCTAAGAAAAAGGTAGCACAAGGTGGCAAACCAAAGCAATTTCTTTCTTGTTTATTGTTTTTTATGCTTTCTGAAATCCTTCTGTAGTTTGAATTGGGGAAATGTTTCTCCTTTTGGTGATCAGTTAGATGGTGCCATGGATCCAACGATTCTTCACGATATCCTTACTTAGATGTACATGCCTTCTTCAATGCATATTTCTTTTATTTTTTTAAAAGTTGTGTTACTATCCTTTTTTTCTTCACAGCTATTTTTTCTTGACTTTTTCTCCCTCCTTTCCCCTGTCCTCATTAAATCCCCTCCCCTCTTTTTCTGTAACAGCAAATATTATTCAAACAAAACCAATGACCATAGCTATGGCATCTGATATACATATCCTACATCAAATCTATGGTTCTGGCCTCTCTGTTGAGAAGACAAGACTGAATTTCCTTATCAGTTCCTTAAGACTGAAAGGGTTTATTATAATTCAACATAGTTAACTGCTTTTCAGAGTTGTTTTATTGTTGTAGTATCATGTATATTATTTTCTTGCTTCTGTTTTTTTTTCTACTAGACATCACATATAAGACTTTTCTTGCATCTTTGAAAGTCTCATCCTTAATTTCTTTATTTTTTTTTTTTTTTGGATTAGACCTATGATTTCATTAGAGTGGGAAACAGTCAATGAAGAAACTCTAGGTACTAATGGAGATCAGATAACTGCAGCATTTAGTAGCAGAGAATTTCCTAGGGCAAAGCCAGTAGAGGTCTGAGTCAGGATGGCTCTTGTAGCCTTTCCAAGTTAGAGGTGCTGTACATATGGGATAAACTTGCTGCGTGGTCTGGGACATGTCATCTTTCTGAGATTCAGTGTAGTTATCCATCAAAAGTAGCGGTTGGATTAAATCAACCCTCGGAGGTCTCTTCATGGAGGCAGGAAGACCTGGGTTCTAACTCCACCTCTGACACAAACTAATAGCATGGACTACCTCTCTAGAACTCAGTTCCCTCATCTATAAAATGAGAGGGTTGGATTATATTTCTCTGAGGTTCATTCCTGATCTAAATCTACGATCCTAGGACTTAACTCCAGTCTTCCTGACTTTGAGGCCAGCTCAAAATATCTGCTGCAAAATTTCAGGCTGCAAAATTTCTTATGGCACAGAGCTATTCCATTACATTAATACACCACAATTTTCTTTAATTATTTTACAATTAGGAGGCACTTACTTGATCTTTCTTTCTTTCTTTCTTTCCTTTCTTCCTTCCTCCTTCCTTCCTCCCTTTCTTTCCTTCTTTTCTTCCTTCTTTCCTCTTTCCTTCCTTCCTTCCTTTCTTTCTGTTAACACAAAAAGTTCTTCCTTGAATATTTTTATATGAGACCTTTCTTTCTTCCACTGGCATCCTTGGGGGTGTATGTTTAATAACAGGTCAAAGGGTATGAACAATTAAGTCAATTTTCTTGTACAAATCATCAGCATTCTTTTGTATGGCAAATAAAACCCTGTAGAAAGAGGTAGTAAGAGATACTTCATTTAAAATAATTGTAGAGAATATAAAATACCTGGGAGTATACCTGTCATACAAACTCAGGAACTATATAAACAAAATTATAAAACAAACAACTTTTTACACAAATAAAAATCAGATTTAATTAATTGGAGAAATATTAATTGTTCATGGATAGGAAGGACCAATATAATAAAAATGACCATTTTAACTGGCATCCTAATTAAGTTAAAAATTATTTTACTGAATTAGAAAAGAAATAATAAAATTCATTTGGAAGAACAAAAAGTCAGAGTAGTACCAGATCATAAATTATATTTTTAAGGCAGTAATTATCAAAATTCTCTGGTACTGGGTAAAAATAGAAAGGTAGATTAATGGAACAGAGGGGCATATGATTTAGAGCTGTCAATTCCAAATTGGTTTTTCAAAATAATTAAACTAATTCAGATTCACATAGTTTGTCTGAGTGACCGTCTTTCCACAGGCCCTCCAGTTTTGATTTAAAAAAGCATTTGGAAGTTCCTACTATGTGCAAGGCACCCTACTAGGCACTGGGGGTCCAAAGAGAAAATCTAAAGTCTTTGCCTTCAAAGAGCCCTACATTCTACAATGTAATGTGGTTGGGACTGGGGCGTAAGAACATTAAAAGATAAAATTGATAATAAAATCTAGGAATTTTGGAATAATCAATAAACCTGAGTTCTAGTCCTGGGCTTGAAAACTGTCTTCTATATATAGTAATATAGTCAGTATATAGTCTTCTATATATAGTAACATAGTCATTACTGTCAAGGAACTGAAGAATTGTCATGTGTCAAACACTTGTTTACTTAGACCCAATGAGCAGAATTAGAGAGAATGGGGAGAAGTTACAGAATTGTAGGTTCTGTCTTGTAAGTAAGCCGGGGCTATCCATCCTGCAGCCAGCTCTATCTAGCCAAGCTCATGAGCATTTGCACCTCTAAATTTGGCAACTGTTACAAACTGGACTCGATTAATTTTCTTATTGATTATCTAGACTGAAGAAAGTGTTAATGATTAAACTTACAAGTAGGTGTATATTTTTTTTTTCTGGAGAGCTCAATAGTTAAACATTTATAGCCGTACCCTATATTGCTTTAGGAACATTACTTGAGCTCAGCAAGAGTGTAGTAACAGGCTAGGGGAATGAAGTCATCACTAGATGGAGACTTGATGACTGAAGGCTAGTAATGGTGGTAGTGGTAGTAGTGGTAGTAGGAGTAGCAGTAGCAGTAATGGATATTTATATAGCCCTAAATGCGCTTACAAAATGCTTTACATTTTTCATCTTATTTGAGACTCACAACACTACTGACATAAATAATAGCTTCCTAACAATGAGAGTTGCTAACACTGATGACCTACCATGGGAAGCCGCCGTTGAGCAGAGGGTAGTTGACCTCTCGTTGTGGGTGCTGTGTCCTGACTATCTTCCAGCTCCGAGATGATGTAGATAGGTTACAAACTTTCGGAGGGGTTGGGGCATGTCATTCCACATTTCTGAGATTCAATTTCCTCACTGTTTAAAAGTGAGGATTGGATTAGATCCACCCTCTAAGGTCCCTTGTAGGTCTATGTCTTTGATTTCTATGATTCATAATAATATTATAATGGCTGGCATTTATAGACTGCCTGATGGTTTGGAAGTAATTATTGTCTCATTGGACCCTCACAACCCCCCTATTAGATTTGGTGATGTTAGTATCCCCAGGTTATAGATGAGGAAACCTAGGCTAAGACAGGAAACTAAGGCTGATATCCTGCCTAACATATAGTACCCAGAACGGAACAAAATATACCTCCCTAAAGGGTCTGACTATGCCCAGTCACATAGCTACTGAGTGTCTGAGGCAGAATTTCAATTCAGTTCTCTATCCGCTGTGTGCAAGATTTATAATAGGTCTGAGAACTATTTCTCAAGGGCAAAGGGATATTACACCTGATGTTGGAGGTAGCAATCTTGTAGGACTCTGAAGACTCAAGGAGTAACTAGATCTCAGAGTTTTCAAAAAGGTTCATTCTCTCTTTCTTTATACAATATCACACTGTTTCCGGACATCAGATAGAGGTGTCTGCTGCTCCTGATGTCTTAGCCATGGGCCACTAAGGAAGTGGGATGCCAAACACAAAGGCCCCTTTGAATATCTCTCCCAGTGCCAGAGACTATTCCCACAGATTGTTGTAGTGTGTGGTGTGGGAAAAAAATCAACTTTAATTTGAAGTAAGATTTTTTCCCCCTTGACCCTTGGACCTTGGCTCCATTCTTTCTTTGGTAATGATGTGACTCCAGGAGTGTGACGTTTGAGGGGAGGGAATTGATGGAAAAGTATATGCCCAACATGGGATACTGGAGAAAATTACTGGGGCATTAAAATGTTATTAGATTTTAATTCCTAAAGCATGATGGTAATGATGATGATGATAAATCACATTGTCATGATGATTTAAGTTTTAAAGTTCTTTCCATGAATAAAGCATAGGTGGCAAAATTATCCCCATTTTCCAGATGTGGAAACTGAGGCTCAGGAAAATTTAGTCACTTGCCCTGTGACACATAGTTGGCATGTGTTAGAACTAGGGTTTGCCCTTTGATCTTTTCACTCTACAACCAGCACTCCTGCCACAAATTACATTTTCCAGAATTTCTTTTGAGGATAAGACCTATGATTTTATCAGCATATGGAAATCCCAGGATAGAAATTCCTTCCACTAATACAGATCAGTAGCCTATCAGTAACTTATAGTTAGAGCGTCACCTGGGAGCACTGAGGGCTTAAATGATTTGTCCATGAGCATGCAGCCAAGCCTGGCTGTCTACTACACTCTTCTGCCTTTTGATTCCTTTAACTGATTCTCATATGGCATGGGTTTCACATCTTTTTACCAACCTCATTACTCTCCAGGGATGTGCTGGAGGGAGTCTGCACTGGTTCTCCAGAATTGATTATTAAATTTTCAGTGTGTGCATTTATACTTTGGAAATCAGAAAATGCTACCAATCAGGGTTTGATTGATTGATTTTTTTGTTGTCTAGGCTCAAGAAATTGACGGAGAACATGAAACAGTGTCTTATGTACAATAGGGATTTTTTTCCCTCTGTAGAGTCTGTTGGTAAACATTTATCAGCACTCTCATGTAACTCTCTCTTAGACACTCTTAAGTTTATTGATATCTTGCCAAACATATAGTACCCAGAATGGAGTAAAATAGACCTCTCTAAAGGTTCTGACTAGGAGAGAGTTCAGAGGGTTCAGCATTTATCACATCTTGGATACTGTGGTATGATGGGAAATATGAGATTTGGAGCTAGAAGAATTCAGTTCAACCCCTAGCTTTGCCATTTTCCCCCTGAATAACTTTGAGCAAGTCCCTTCTCACCCTAGAAACTCTCCTTGCTTCTGTGGTTCCTTTCTTGAGGCTCAGTTCCTCCAGAGTCCAATGATCTAAGGAAATGCCAAGTCCAGCCAAGTTCAATCCTTCATTCCTCTCTTGACGTCTTCTACCACCACCTCTTACTTCCTTCTTACTTGGGAGTCCACTCAGCTGTATTTTTTCCTTTCCAGCCTTTACGTGTTGGAAGACTCTTGTCCTTGTCCTTTTCTATAGAGGGACCTCCTCTCAATTTCTTGACATTGCCTAGATACCAATGGAAGACTTGGGCTATCCATCACTTATCTCTCATTTGCGGTGTTTGACCAGCCCATCTACTTTTCTGGCTTTACATGTCTCAGATATTCTTCATGCTGCTTCTCTGTTGGATTTCTAAAATAATATGAAATAAACATGATGATTCCTTATTAACAGCTGGCATTTCTTTAACATTCACAAAACACTTCACATATGTAATCTCATCTGATCCTCATGACAACCCTTAAATACAGGTACTGCAGTTGTCCCCATTTTTCAGATGAGAAAACTGAGACAAAGTACTTGGTCAAGGTCACACGGCTAAGGAAGCATGAGTCAGGATTTTCCTTTCTCTGCATCCAACACTATCTACTGTCGACCTAGCTGATTTTTTGAATGAAGGAACACACATTTGGTGTTCAAAGGGATTTAGTTCTATGTCCATTCTACAGAAACTGGTTTCCCCTTGAAAAGAAACTTCATGAGACTGAGTCACAGTCTAGTTTCAAAGAAATCTCATTCTTAACAAAAATGGTCTACAATACAAATTTAAAAAAAAATTGAGTGAGGAAACAGAGAATAATTCCCCCCCTTTCCCCATTCACTACTTCTCTGGGTCTTGGATCTTCACAGTATGAACATGTAAATTCTACAGTCATTCTTTGCATTGTCTTTGGAAGTAGGATGGACTTAACATGAGTGGTTTTCCCATTTGCAAACTGTCCAGTTATTTTGCTTCTCATCTCTTCTCCATCCCCCATTTATTTTGCATGTTGC
This sequence comes from Potorous gilbertii, assembly GCA_028658325.1. Lineage (NCBI taxonomy): Eukaryota > Metazoa > Chordata > Mammalia > Diprotodontia > Potoroidae > Potorous > Potorous gilbertii. The sequence goes on from CM053770.1 coordinate 658,756,714, forward strand.
TAAAATTTCCATCCTTCTCTTACTCACAGGAGCTCCATAAGTAGATGGAAAACAACAGATACGTTATACTTGTTGAAAGTGATAGCTAACATTTTTGGTTCTGGTAAAACTAGAGTCTGATTGAGATGTAAATATTGGGGGAAAAAGAAATTTAGAGATTATTTGTGCATTTGATTCATTTTTGCTTTCCCTGTCCCTCATCTGGGCAGATAATGGAGAATTGGCAGAACTTCAGAGATGTTCTCTTGAGGGAGATCAAATCCTTCTCAGAACTCAACTTCTACTGAAGTGGTAAATTTCTTTATTGCCATGGGAAAATTATTGCCTACGCTAGCAGAACAGAGGTGGAGCAGAGAGGTGGAGAATTCTCCTTGTCTAATTCATTTTCTGTGACCATCACTCCCCCCAAAATATCTAGGTTGGCTATTTGTTCTTGGCACACACCCATTTGTACAGATATGCCTGTCTCAATATGTACACAGATTATGTCAAGGTAAGATGCCAGGAGGAGGGACTGAAGGTCAGTGGTCATGGGCCACATTTTTCTTGTTAATGATGATAGCTCCCCTTCTGTTCTCCTACCCTCTTGTGTTCAGGGATTGCTCTTTGAACTCTGACCACCCCAGTGGTGGGAAATTAATGATTAACCCTTTGGCACCAGCACTGGGCATGTTCCTTTACTAATTGGTAATGTAAAACCCATTAACAATTAGCATGGGAACATCCTGAGTCCAGATGTTGCAAGGTTAATGAAAAATTAAATGTGAGATTTTGCTGGGGGGGGGGCGTTGGGGAGGGGGTGATTAAAAACTTTGTCATAGGCATGGTCCTTTTGACCTTTCTAGAGGGAATTGAGTTGGCCACTCTGAGCCAGACTTCCAATTCCTGGCTGACTCGAGTTCAGAAGGATGAAAATCGTTCACAACCAAATCTACAGAACCACCAATTAAACTATCCATCACCACCCCAAAATAGAGGGTATCCCAAAGGTCATATAAGCAGTAGATTGAATGGATAAATAGTTTTGAGAGTTTTGCCTGCAAATATATCTGGTAACTGAAAAAACAAAATAATTCTGCCATATTTAGGCTCTTGGGAATGGATAATAGGGGCACCTATTGAAGAACTTTATTTGTACTTGAGGGCTCATTTGTCCAAGTGCACTATCTATTAATAGCTCTTTGTTCTTACAGTAATGGCCAAACAGGGACTTTGAGTGGGATCCTCATCTTCTTGTAAGTCCTATCAGTGCAGTAATCATTCCTGGCAGAAGACCAGCTGTCATTTGCATGTTTAATAAAAATAGAACACCAGTGCCATATTAGAATTGCTCCCTTTTTTTTTAGGCAAAGACTTCAGGAAAACCCAGTTTCCCCTTGGACTCTCATCAAAGCTGCCTAGTTTAGATTGTGGTCTTTAAAGATAATTTTTTTTGAAAAAAGCCATGAAAACATCTTGATTTTCTTCTCCTTATCTCATTCCTGAATGGCCTTTCTTAATTATGGTCTAAGGCCATTTACCAAACTGGGGAGAGGGTCCTTTAACTGCCTTTCTATTATGTCTGGCACTCGTGTGAAAGGATATTATATCCATGTGCATTAGAGATTGCTTATAAAAGATCAAGACAATGAGAGCAGATCAGAGGATAAAAGTCCGCTTTCCTCCTCCCAGACAGGCTGTCTCTGACTGAAGAATGCAGTTCATCAAAAGTGTCTGCAGGTTGTCAAACTCGGTGAGGTTTGGGGACACTCGGAGTCTGTCATGGCCAACATGAAGATTTTCTGTAGGGCTTTACCATCACTCACCCCGAGGAAATAATCACTCACTACGCTCTGCATGCTCTCATGATAGAGCTTCCCATTGGAGAGAAAAGAGCCATTTTTATCAAAGGACAATATATCCCTTCTCCTGGTCCACGTAGCCTCCATTATCAGGCCATAATAAATCATATTTATGTTCTCAGTTAATAAGACTGATTACAACGCAGGTTCCAGGCATGGCCAAAGCAAAGCAGGTGAAAAGATGTTTTAATGAAAATATGATAAGAAAGAAGCTTCTTGGGGACATTTGGGGATATTATTTGTAATGCTCCCAGACAATTTGGGGGACGTCTTCTTTAGCAGCAGTTTAAGCTGCATAAATTGGCTTGCTGGTAGATAAGTAGAAATGATAAGAAAAATCATGGTATCTTCTTGTGTTGTCTGGAATTGTTATATACGTAACAAGTACGAAATGAGTTTAATGTCCATGCTGCGACGGGAGGGGAAACATTTTCAGGAAGGGATGATTTGGACATTATTCAAACATGATTTAGAAATGTTCTTGTCTCTGTTATTAAAGGTGCATGTTCCATGAGATTTTGGAAAGCCGGATACTAATTTTCCTTCTCTTAAATGAACCTATAACTCTTTCCATTTATCTCCAATTTCAAAGTTGTTTCTCCTTCTCTGAACACAGTCCAAAGAGACAAAGAGATATATATTTTCCACTCAATATGTGTGCAAAGCTGCCATTAGGGCTAATGCAAGTTAAGTGCCTGCTAGCGAAGAGAGAAGACCCCAAAGTGTAATATTGAAAGGTACCTTATTAAAAAGGTCTGGACATTTTTAGCTTCACTGAGTTCAATTATGCTAGAGTACCAACTTTCTAAATTAGTGCAAAAAGGGAAAAAAATTAGATGAAATGTCGAAAGAGTTTCAGCCTTTTGCCACATGATGTGGGAGTGGGTTGGAAGTTAGAAATGCAATGACTTAGAACTTGGCTTCATCTTTTGTAATCAGTTGCCCCTTTTACAGAGCAACAGAGAATTACAGGTTAGCAGAAGACATTTGAGGCAGGGGTTCAGATTGTCCATTGGGATGAGAATAGTGGGTGGTTTTGACCCCTGGACTCTTAAAGGAACGATGGAACTCTGTGCTTTTGAGATGTTAGAGTATTGATATTCTGGCGTTCTGAATCAACAGCATGGTGCCATCCTACAGAGTGAGCTCAGTTCTAATGGAAAATCTCTCCTGATTCTCTGTCCTCCCCTCACCTCCCATCCCAAGTTGTGAGCAATTCCCTTTAGCCATGGGAAATTTATACACACATATGTATGCATATATGTATATTGGATTTACTTATGTGTGTACATATTACCCCCCCTAGAGAAAATAGACTCTATGGACAGAGGACAGATTATCTTTGATAGTCTTTGACCACTATTATCTTTTATTTCTATCATCTAGCAGCATTCAATATATAATAAATGTTTGCTGAGTTGAAATGTGCTGAATTGAGGAAATATTTTTAACTTTCTGATTATTGTTTCTTACCCCTGAGGCCATAACACCAAAGTTATGGCCAATCGAGGTCCCCAGTGCCCTTTACTGTTCAATGGGCACTATAGACAATGTTCAGATAGTGCTCCCCATACCCCCTACATACACATCTCAAGTTCACCAGAAAGGATTAGAGATGCCAGAAATTGGCCAACAACTTCAGCAACAAAAAATCAGTTCAAATTCATCTCAACTCATGAGTTTCTATCTCACTCTAGGGATTCCTGTTTTTGACATCAGTTTCTACTTGCATTGGGATATTGGTATGGTTATTAATATCAATATGGCCTAAAATACTAAGCTCAAAAGGGTAGAGGACAAATACTGAAAAGAAATTTGGAGAGGCAAAATAGTCAGGGTGTGTGTGTGTGTGTGTGTGTGGACAGGTTGAGGTCCCCTGCTTCCTGAAATTAAAAGCCTGTTGAAAGGCAGTCCCCTCCCCCTGGATCTCTTCATCTTAGATTGGCAAAATCTCTTTGTTCTAGACCATGCCATCAGCATGAATGGAAGAAGACTGGGGGAGGGGTTGCAATTGGCCGCATGTCCATCACATTGTCTGATATCAACACAAAATAGATGAAAGGACTTTGGAGGCATCTTCCTTTTGTTTCAACCCTCACTCCATTTTTCTTTTCATGGGCTGACAAAAATTATTGCCTGAGAGAGAATTCTGTAATGCTGCCATATATCTACCATTGATGAGATCTTTTGTTTTACCCTGGCTGGGATTAACCACAAAAGATTCTTGACACTGACAAAGGTTCTGTCAAATGTATAATCACATGAAAGAAGGACTTCAGACACCCCCAAAGCAGCAGTAGACTAAGTAAAAAAAAAGAAAAGAAAAAATCTAGGAAATTCTTAGTAGCTAAGTAATTTTACAATGAGTGTCACACCCCATTTGTTTTGTCTTACTCTATTAGTAGATGTGAAACATTGGGGTTAGGAAGGGAACCCCACAAATCATTTGACAAAAGGGAGCTAGGATTCATAGGATCAAAGATTGAGAGATTGAAGGGGACTTTAGAGGTTATTATATCCAATTTCTTAATTTTACAGATGAGGAAATTGGGACCTAAAAAGATTAGGTTACTGGTCCAGGGTTATCCAACTTGTAAGTATCTTAAAGCAGGATTTGAACCCAGTTCTCCTAATTCTAAGTTCAGTACTTTACTATGTCATGTTTCCTTTGCCTCCTTGGGTTGTGAGAAGGCAAAGGAACATGAGGACATGGTCAGTTTCCCCAAAGGTCCTCTATTGGGGAAAGAGAAGAGGCTCCCCAAAGAATATCTAAAGAAGGGTTGTTTTTTTTTAGTCAGGAAAATTTGGATTCTTCCAAAATTTTGCTTTAGATAGCTTTTCTCTTGTGATGGACCTCTAAGAATCCCCTTTTTAAAACTCACAATGGAGTGACAGCTAAGTTTCGCTAGTCTCCAGAGCTTGTCCTCTTTGGTAAATATTGACCAAGAGAATGTTTTCCAAAACAATTTCCAAATATTCTTAGACTTGAAATATACTAATAGAACCTAGAGTGTATAGAATACTATATGATTGATGGAGAGTCGGGAAGTTTTAGTGTCAAAAAGAGGAAATTAACTAATTTCTCTGAATAAAGTTTGCCTCCCCAACTAAGTATTTTAATGCATACAATATTTTTAAATGGAAAACATCACTAACTCACTTTCTCAAAGTGCCCAGGTCAAATGTTACCTTCTACATGAAACCTCCAATTTCCCATGCAGTCCCCTTCAAGATTGTCTCATTTTGTATATAAACATACACATATATATTTCTATATATACATATATATACACATATGTGATCACCCCTTCTCTCTACTCCCTAACATACTTATAGAATGTCAGCTCCTTGAGACAGCAACTTTTTTCATTTTAGTCTTTGACTCCCTAGTACTCAACATATAGACACTTAAACGCTCATTGTTGATTGGTTGATTTATAAATTGCATCAAATGTTTGTGTCCCATGGCATATAGTTCTGGAAAAAAAGTATGTTAAATTCCAAGGAAAAGAAAGGTGGAGGCACAATTCTAAAGTCCACATGAATAAGAATGTCCAGATAGTGAGCAATTTTAAAAAGAGAGAAATTCAGTAGAAAAAAAGAAATTCAATGTTATGTGCCCTCCTATCAACATCAGAGATGTAACTAGGAATTTGTGTTCTAGAGGCAGATTTAGTTGTATGGGGAAACTTAAAAACCAAACAAAAGCCAAGTCTACTCTCTAGCCATTTTATAAATCCAAACAGTACAGTGTTGGTACCAACACGACCACACATCATACTTCCGGTTAATGGGAAGCCTATATATCAACCTCTCAGACTACAATGCATTGTCCTCTATGTACCTGTCACAGTACACATTAAATTTGCCCCAGGTAAAAAGAAGGAGTTGCTGCTGTGGTGAAAGGTTATTCTTGGAATAGGGACACTTTAGCAACAGATATCTAAGTAATAGCTTTGGAACAGAAGCAAAGGCAGGCATACCACATGGTCTGGAGGTGGACTGCCATGGGGAGGAAGTACCTTCTCTGGTCTGAAACTTCTTGCCTGAGGTCAAGCTCCAGTTATTCAGTCCTAGTTAATAGCTGTGACCAACCCTCTAAAATGGAAAGATGAATTGTGAGGTGTGATCAATTGGAATCTCAAGAAGACCAAAAGAAAATCTATTATGGAAAAGATGGAAATCAAATTTCAAATCTTATCCATATTATTAAATATCTATGGACACTGTAATTTCTTATTAATGAAATCCTGTCCTACATGTTTTGGGAACTATTAAATGTTGATCATTAAATATTTTACCTTATTGAACATAGTGTTTGCTATTCACTAGCATGATGAATATGCAGATTAAAAACAGAATTTATTAGACTGAATCCCAGGGAAAGTTATAAAGACAAATCCTTGATGATTCAGGGTTATTTGCAGATCAGATCCCTGATAAGATGTTTCAATATAGCAGACAGCTGTATTGTATTTTAATCGAAATTTTCCCATCTCTGGCTGCGTAAGAGGACAGGGCTTGTGAAATAACAGCGGCTTTGATCTCTGGGAACTTCTATCAATCTTTGACCTGGGTTACTCATTGTTATTAATTGTTTCATGAGTACCAATGTCTGCTGAAACAATGATTACATATCATTTCTGATGCCAAGGCTGGTAAATAATAAAAAAAAACATGGGAAAGACTTTCATATTTTTTCATCTTAAAAAAAAAACCAAACCTCTATTTAATTTCTTGGAAAAGCACACTTCCCCTTGCCCTCAATGTCAGGATTCTCTTAAGAGTCTTAAGGACTCTTAAGCTATTTAAAGTGAAATTTTGGAAGAATCTAAATTTTTCTGACTAAAAAAAACAACCCTTCTTTAGACATTTTTGTCTTTGCTTTTCCAACAGCAATCACATCACAATATCTAGAACAGAACAAATGCCTAGTTAATATTTATGTACTTGATGTGGTTTGAATTGACATACCTGACATTGATTAGTATATGGTGCACAATTTGTTCTCCTATGGCCAACTGCAGTGAAAGATGCCCAGAAAACTCCAAGTTGAGTCCAAGATTAAAACCCTTTGCGGCTGCATAGTAAGCTCTTGCTAGATTATTGGGATGCTGTAAAATGGATCTTGAATAGTAAAATATGGGCAAATCGTTTCTTTCCCCTCAACAAAATATGTGGAACAAAGATTGAAAGTGAAGAATATTGACTACAACAGCAATGGGAAACAGACATAGCTCTACTAAGATCAAAACTCCCATAGTTCATCTCCTACTCTTCCCCCACCCCCAACCTCATGACTGGAAAGGGCTGGGCTAACAGATTTTCTCCAACAGTGGAAAGTTGTCTTTTCACCAGGGTGATGCTTCACATTTGATTGTGTGTCTTTAACACCTATACTGATGATATTAACGGTGGGATGATAATTAAGATATTCTGTTGAGTTCATCTACAGATGATATTCATTTAAGGAAAATACACCATCAAAACATAGAACATAAACAGTGGCATCTGCTAACAGAATAAAACTCCATTTTTCTCTTTCTTTTCCATCACTTCCTTCTTAGTCTCTTCTCTGCTCCTTTTACAGAACTTTGACAAACCAGCCATCTACTAAGGCTGAGGGAGGTGAAAAGTAGCAGCATATGAGATAGAAGAGTATTTCCTCTCTACAGAGGTACCTTGCTGTACATAGCGGTCTAGGAAGCTAGACTTGGAGTACGGAAAATCTTAGATGAGCCATTTAATAATAAAAAAAATAAATGTAGAATGAGGGCAATAATTCCTGGACTGCCCACTTCACAGGGTAGTCGTGAAGATAAGATGATATCATGTATACAAAATTCTTTGCAATAATCTAATAATAATATCTAACACTTCTATCAATGTCAACTGCTATTATTTCTACGAAGACATTTTTCTGGAACATGCTAACCTTGGAAGAGTTTTTGTTTCTTCTTGATTTTTTTTAAAAACTAGGACTAGTTTTTGTCATTTTTGATTTTAGAATGTACTTATAAACCTGAAAAATCTCTTTGATTGTATCTAATGTCAATGAGAAAGTCACAATCTGAGGGTAATTAACTAGAAAAGAGGTTTTTGGTTTTTTTTTTTTAATTACTATTCCTTTACTGGGTTCACTGTGGTTGACTTTACTCATCTGAAAATGCTAATGAACTTTAATTTTTCTCTAGATTTGCATTTCTATGGAGAGTAAAGAAATACATTATAATATTAATATTAATTACAACAACAACAGCAACCATTATATAGTGTTTCAAGATTTGTGAAGTACCTTGTACTTTATTTCATTTGATTGATTCATATAAAGGGCTTCCCAAAAATCTTAGTACAGTTTGAATAACTTCAGAAGTATAAATTCTATAAACTTATAAGGACAACATTTGAAAGGCTAATTATTTCGATATTTCAGATATTGATATAATTCTTATTAAAATTCAATATAACCATAATCTTGTGCTGTATGTAATCTTGTGCTTTTTGAACTTTCATCAGCCTTTACTCAGTGATTGAGAGGGTTGATTTTGTCATCCCAGCCTCAAGATCCTCCAAAGAATGAGATTTTGATGCATCCAAGAGAGTTTTGATGTGACCCCCACAGGAAGTCTAATGGAGGGAGATCAGATAGATGACCAGCGTGGGTAAGCAAGGAACCCTTCTGTACTGATCCATGAATCTGCAAAAGTGTCTTCCAGAGACTCTCTCATGAGCAATGCATAATGACAGGCTGGCCTGTCTTATTAAAATTAAAATTTTATTATTCAAAATTCAAAAACTAAATAAGTGGAGAAGGAATTAAAATAATTAAATTTTCAAATGAATTTTTGCTAAGTTTGTAGCATAAGACTTTTGGGACACTCTACATATGTATATTTGTGTGTGTGTGTCTGTGTATGCATGTGTGTAGTTGGATAGATAAACCTTTAAATCCAAGGACATTAGTACATCTGTCATCTACCAGAGCTGAGGAAGTAAAAAGCAGTAACATGTGAGACAGGAGAGAGTACCTCCTCTCTAGAAATGCAGTGTGTTAAATTTTGTGGACTAAACAGCTGGGTTTGAAGTCCAGAAAACCTTGGGCAAATCATATTTGTCTATCTAATTATCTGTCTTCCTGTCATCTATCTATCTATCTATCTATCATCTATCTGTTTATCTAATCTATCTACCAACATCTGTGATCTCATCAATGAATTCATTACCTCTAATAATGCTGCTTGAAGTTCTATGCCCTCCCATAATATTTGTGCAATTTTTATCCTTTTCTGCCCATAAATTTGCTTTATAGTATCTACCCAATATGCTGGTGACTTTTCATTAGTTTTTCCTGATATCAGTGAGGTACCATTGTAGCACATATGTTGTCCTTTGTCCTCCTCCTCTGGCCAGTCCATCTCCTTTTCCACTCATACACTGATTTTATAACATCCTTTACTCTATTTTTCCAATCCATTAAACTTTTTCCTGGTTACAGAAAGAAGAAAGAAAGGAAAGGAGGGTAGATCAAGGAAGAAGAGAGGAGAGAGGAAAGAAGGTCAGGAAGAGAAGAGAAAAGACAGAGAATTCTCAAACTTAGAGGCATTTTGGTGATCGTCTACTCCAGACTTGTCATTTTGAAGCTTAGAAAACAGCCTCAGAGTGGTGAAGTGACTTGCACTTCACAAGTCACAAGATATTTAGTGATAGAGCTAGAACTGTGGTGTCTCATCTTTTAATCCTTCACTCCTGTGCTGCCATGCTGAGCCCGCAACTGAAGTCTGGGTTCAGTGCTGAGCACTGACAAATCTAAGAGAGGGCAATGGAGGTGAGAAGACTTGAAACTTTTCCTTACAAGAATCAGTTGAGGGAACTGGAGAAGTTTAATTTGGAGAAAAAGAAAGCTTAAGAAAGATGTAATTTCTGTCTGCAAGTATTTGAAAGACCATCATTGCCAAATGGATTAGCCTTACTCTACAATACTGGGAGGAAATTTCAGAAGGGCAGATTTCAGCTCCATATAAGGAAACATTTCCCAATACTTCTGGGAGCTATCCAAAAATAGAATGGACTGCTTCAGGACCCCATGCCTGGAAGACTCCAAGATGAGGGTGAATCATGACCACTAGCCAGGGATTTTATAGTGAGAATTCCTGGGATTCTCTTGTGTGTTTGTGGTTCAGAATTATCATCTCTCATTGCATTATACTACAGCACAAATAAGTTTTATGAGAAATATTCTGCTATGGGCAAATGAAGAATATTGGCTGTCTTCACTTATGATATTCTGATTTGAATAAGTCTATGTCTCCGTTATCCTTAGAAGTCACTGATTTTTATAGTGCAGAGGTGTCAAGCACATGGTTTGCAGGTCTTAATGAGACCACAACACTCTACTCCCAGGTGTCCTTGAACCAGATTAAAATGTAATTGAGAGATACTTAACAAAATAAATAAAAATGCAATAAAACATAGATAAGTCAATATGAAGGCTACAAGGATCTTCATGTACAGATTGGTGGTCCCATAGGTAGAGCACTAATCTTTGAATCAGGAAAATTCATCTTCATGAGTTCAAATCTGGACTCAGACACTCACCAAGTGTGTGACCCTGGGCAAGTCACTTAACTCTTTGCCTCAGTTCCTCATCTGTAAAATGAGCTGGAAAAGGAAACAGCAAACCGCTCCAGTAGTTTTGCTAAGAAAACCCAACAAAGGGGGTCATAAAGAGTCAAACATGACCACAGAATTTCTGATTGAGTTTGAAACTACCGGCACAGTGGTTAGAGAGGAGATAAGAATCAGAAAGCCTTAGGTTTTTAATATTGTCTTTGACATTTACTAGCTATGTGATCCTGGACAAGTCATTTATACTCTGGGCCTCAGTTTCCTCATCTGTAAATGAGGGAGAGCAAAAATAATAAGATTTGCAAAGGGTTTTAGATTTATTATCTCATTGCTATGAAAATCAAATGAGATAATTAATCTAAAGCCCTTTACAAATCTCAAATCACCATGTAAACGTGAGCTGTTTGTAGCTTTGAGTCTTGATTTCAAGACTTTTAATCTAAAATTAGAGACTAGGAAAAAAAATAAGATACTCTAGGCATTCAAACCCAACAAATATTTGCTAAGTACTTAGAGCATCCAGAGTCAGGTCCTTGGAGGAACTGGGGTCAAGTCCTCTTTTTTTGCTACTTATTATGTTTATGACCAACTGGTCTCAGTAACTTACTAGCTAGGTGACCCTGGGTTAGTCACTTAATCCTGTCTGCCTCAGTTTCCCCATCTGTAAAGGGAGCTGGAGAAGGAAATGGTAAAGCACTTCAGTATCTTTGCCAAGAAAAGCCCCAAATGGGTCATGGAGAGTCAGAAACAACTGAAACAACCAAACAACAGAAGTATTCATGTATATGCACTATATACATATAACCACATATATACATACTATATTACACATATACTTCAAGGATTTGGAATTACATCAAGACTCTAACATTGCAGATGAGTGACTCCTTTTCTTTCCTCTCCCCACAAATACACGTATGGATGACTGAGGAAAAGGTCTCCAAGAATTTTCATGACTCAACAGAAAATGTCATTACCCTCCAGCTAACTTTGTTGTGAACCTTTCTAAACTCAGCTACCTTGGTCCTCAGACGACAGGTAAAGAGTTTGCCACCAGGCTCATACTCAGAGTGTTTCCAGACTATTAAATGCTGCCAAAGCTTTTTCTTCATTGACATTGACATTGTCTTTCAAGAATTGAGGTACAAGAAAGCATTGGAGTAGGATTTCAGGGAATAGGAGAGAGGGAGTGAGGGAGGCAAGAAAGGGAGATAGAGAGCAGGGGCTCCTTTCTCTCTTCCTTCCTCCTTTCTTTCTTTCTTCCTTCCTTCCTTTCCTTGGTATTCTCAATTACTTAGCAAAGCTCATGGCACATAGTAGGCACTTTATTTATTTATGTTGCAGATTACTTCCATTCCATGCAAAATCTCTCGTAAAAAAGTAAAAACAATTAAGTAAAATCAGTAATACAGTGGTCTCAACTGAAAATATCAGCAACATTCCACATCTACAGCAGTCTATTTTAAAAAATTAAATTGAAAAAATTCTCTCCCTCCTACTTACCACCCCATTGAATAAAAAAGAAAATAAAAGCAAATTCCTTAAAACAATATGCATAGGAAATACTTGTAGATAAACAGATAAATAGAAAGATGGATAGATGGATGGATAGATAAGATAGATGGACAGATGGATGAAGGATGGATGGATAGACAAATGGATGGATGGATGGGTGGATGGATGGATGGATGGATGGACTGATGGATGGACAGATAGATGGGTGGATGGATAGATAGATAGAGATAGAGAGATAGATAGACAGACAGACAGACAGATAGATAGATAGACAGATAGATAACCTGATCCATGGAGTAGAGAGGCATAATAGCATAGTAGAGAGGGTTCTGAATGTGGAGACATATCCTGTCTTTCATATTAACTATGTGACCCAGAAAGTCACTTAACTTGCCTGAGTCTCAGCAACTCTCTAAACCGTCAGTCAACATGCATTTATTATACTCTGTGAACTACATGTGCTAAGTATTAGAGTTTTATGTTCTCGGTGTAAGGAGTTTTCCTATCAAGAAAATCATAAGATTTAGAGCTAGTCATTTAATCCAGTCATCTCATTATAATAATAGCAAATATTTATATGGTGCTTTAAAGTTTGCAAAGTAATGAAACTGAAACCCAGTGAATTTAAGAGATTTGTACACTATTGTTTAGTTACTTCGTGACAGAAATAAGATTTGAACTCAGGTCAGAGATCATAGATTTAGAGCTAGAATGGACCTTAGAAGAATATTAAGTCTAAGCTCATTTCATAGATGAGGAAACTGTGGCACGGAGAGGTTAAGTCCTCAGATTCCAAATCCAACACTCCTAGATTATTACAAATGATGGAGTATATGGAGTGGAATTAGTTACATAGACTAACTTACTTTTGTGGCTTTTGAATAGGTTCATACATGGAGTGAGAGTAGAATGGGAAGAAAATGGAAGATTTCCCCCAAAGACAAACGAAGTGTGACTGTAGGAAGTTAACTCAATTAAAAAAAAACCAACCACATTTTAAGTAATGATGTCGTGGAACATTCCCTATTTGGTCACTCCCCACCGAGCACTTGCAAAGCAGTTTGGGGTCCCCTACGGTCATAGTTACAACTTCTCCCCTAATAATTCTAGGGGTATTCCAGAAGGGCTGGGTTTCTAATATTATTGCTCATAAATCTCTGCCTATTGAGCTCCTTATTAAAAATGAACCATTTGATTTCCTTTAGTTTTTAGAAAAGTGATTGACTGAGAAGGTATCACAAAAAACAAAACATCTGCCTTCCCCAAACCAGAGGCATAACTTCCTCCTTAAACATACAAGGTTTCTAGGAAGAGTGAACTCAAAGTACCAAGAAAGAGTCATAAGTGTCAAAAACTTTAGTGGCAAAGAGTGGCTCCCTTTCCTGGCTGTGGAAATCTTTCTCTCCCTTCCTTAATGGAGTCCTCTTGAAGTTCTACTGTCATTTTCTGCTGGATTTCAAGAATCAGTGACCATTGATCGCTCAACCCTTCGGAGCCTCAGTTTCCTCAGCTGTAAAACAGCAGTCTCTACCTCATACAGCTGCTATGAAACTCAAATGAGATAAAGTTCATGAGGACCTTTATAAATGTCTCTTTTTGTCTTGGTGGCATCTAGTATCCTCACTCACGTCCTCTGGAATTCTGAGAAATGACAGATAAAAATGATATTTTGATAGAGATTTAAATATTGCAAAGCGCTCTACATACGTTATCTCATATGAGTCTCACGATAACCCTGAAAGGTAGGCACTATAATTATCTTCATTTTATTGATAAGGAAATAGGTTAAGTGGCTTGCCTAGAGTCATATAGCCAATATATGTCGTAGGCAAGAGATATTTTAGACTTCAAGTCCAGTATACACTCTATCTACTAGTCATTAAATACTTATACATGCACACACATGCATCAACATCCCAAAGGGAAGATTCAGAGGAGAAAGATATATATCTATGTGTGTGTGTGTGGACACAATGGTCAGGAATAAATCACGATTATGTATAATCAGGAATAAGTCATGATATATGTGTATATACATAACCCTATATATAGTCATATATGTGTATGAGTAAAAATGTATGTATATATTACATATACACATACACATATACATATATAGGCTTGTTCCTGATTATTGAGTAGAAAATAAGTTCTGGGATTCTAATTCTATTTTTTTTAATCAGTACTTCTAGCAATCAAAACTCTGGAGAGGTCTCATAAGTGGCCCAAGTGTCTATTTTGTAGGGGTTTCCCTCACCCCAGTTTCTCTTAGCCTGCCTTCTAAGGAATTGCAACATGAGAATTGCAATTTCATCTCAATACATTCGCAAATTGTCAAAAGTATCATAGAATTATTAATTTGGGGCTGCAGGGTACCTTAGACAGCATTCTAATCCAACCTTCTCATTTTATACGTGAGGGAACTAAGACCCAGAGATGCTGAGTGACTTGTCCAGTGTCAGTTGGGTATGGAGTAATGGAGCTAGGATTTGAACTCAGATCCTCCGACTTCATAAACAATGAGTCTCTCACTGGGCTAAGCTTATGACTTTCAGGTTGGGGTACCCCCACGCATACAAAACCCCATATACACAGAGTTTGCCCTAGAGCCTTAAACAGACACAACTTTTATAAGCAAACTCAAGTTTAGAGTCTTTCTTGTGCCATACACTGGAACCCATGAAGGTATCTAGGAATACATATTTCTTTCAAGCAACTTCTGACAATGAAAAAAATCCATTTCAGCCATCCAGGGTGCTTTGAAGAAACTGTTTGAGATACAGACCAGCAGATGGCGCCATTTGTCATTTATTGACACACAAATCCATGCTAAAAGCCCATGGAAAGGATTTGGGGGCCCTTTCATTTGGGAAGTGTTAGAAGTAAAAAGTGTTTTCAACTAATTATTATGCATGAGTAAAAATCCTATGAATGTGTAACATTTTCTCCTATATTTCCTTCTTTTATAACATCATTTAAATTCCTTATTAATAATTTAAAAATGTGCTGGATTTTAATCACTTTTCTCATCACTAAAATATCTGATGAAGAGGTTTTTTTTCCCCTTTCTTTTTCCTTTCTCCCCATGCTGAAGGTGAGACAGAGGAAATCATGGCTTGGGAAGGCTACAGTGTCTCTTGTGACACCAAGATGCCCTCACTCCAGCCCCATCTTTTTTTTCCTCCTTTAATTGAATACTACTTAATTAATGAAAATCTCTGTCTAGTGCAGGTTTCAGAAAACTGAGTCTTGAATAGCCTGCCATTAATAAAAAAACATTTTTTTTGGTATCCAAGTTTAATTATGGTGCTGTTTGTTTGATAGCTTGTTACTGTAAATAAAAGAGATAAAAGCGGTCCTTCACTAGAGTAGCTGGAGAGCTGTGAAATATGTACCTAATTAAAACTATTGGTGTAAGAGGCTAATAAAGTACATGTGCCTACTACATGTCTTATTCTAATGAATCTCGGCTAATTTGCTTTGACTGATGAATTTCGGTGTTAGTGGTAGGGGCTGAATAATTATGAAATTTATCACAAGATACAAGGACTCATTAAGGATTACTCAGGTTGAGTTAGAGGAATGTTTTCTTTGTCAAGAACCCAGGCCTTGACCAACACAATTGCGCCTGTTGCCAGAGAGTAGCCAGATTACTCTTCCAACCTGAGTGGATGCTCAAGGACATGAGGAGGAGGGAGGCAAGCACCCAACAGCGGCAGGGGAAGACACCTGTGTTGTATTAAGAGACACCTGAATTTCAAGGCAGAAGCATTCCGTGTATACAGACCTGCAAAATATGATGTTTCTTCTGAAAATGGCTCCTTTCTCATTCTTTTAGAGGTATCATTCATTCAATAAGCAATTTATTAAGCACCTACTATGTGCTAACCACTATGCCAGGCACTGGGGATAGGAAAAAAATTCTAGATAAAATATGGAGAATTATATTGAAGAAGGGAGTTCTAAAGATCATAGACCTTTATCATAGGATCTGAGGTCACCAAAAGCGACCCCAGGGGCCATCTTATCCAACTGTCTCATTTTCTAGTTGAGGAAACTGAGGCTTGGGGAAGCGCAATGATTTGCCCAAGGTAACAAGCATCAGATGTGGGATTGCTCCCAACACATAGAACCATACATTTAGAGATGGAAAGGGCCTTGGAAGTCTTCTAGTTCAACCTTCTCATTGTAGGTCATCCAGGCAGTAAGCATGAGAGGCAGGGAGTAAACCCAGATTCCCTGACCACTGGGTCTGCCTTTTCAGCTGTACTGCATTGACATCATCCGTGTGGCTTGTAGTCCAGATTCTTTAGGGGAGGATCATGTGCAATTAAAAAAAAAAACTTCCAGTTTTCTGGCCTTCTAATGACTATCATTTGCCCCAGTGTAGTGAGTCCCCAAACTGGGAATATGGCTGCATCGTATGTAGTCAATGGTGTGATAACCATTTTTGCTTGCAAAATACTCCAGTGTCTGTCTCTGAAAGGGCGCTCTCTCTAATTGTTCGGACTTTCATTGCTGGCATTACTGGGAAGGCTAGGGCTTTGCTCCTTTGAAATGGATGTTCTACTGTGGAGACAAAAACGGGGAGCTAAGGAGCCCCCCTACCATCCCCACCCCACCGGTAATGACAGTCTTTGGTCCCTGGCTGGGTACCCACTGAAACCTGACTCAGGTCACCATAGAGGTTCAAAGAGGAGAGGAGGCCTGGCTAGATCTTGTGTGTGAGCCCATGGGGCCTTCTTAGCTCCTTAAAGGAGCAGTTTCCAGAAGATAAGGAGGTGTGTGGGGCAGGGCAATGCAGGCTGAAAGAAAAGAGGAAAAGATCAGCCCCCAGTGAGGTATGATGACATCCCAGCCGGAAGTCACATCAAACAAACTGAGGCCTCGCTGCCTCTTCTCTATCAGATGATTGTTCCCAGGTCTTAAATTACGAGGGAGCCCCCAAGATTTCAAACTGACCCCTCTCCCTCCTGTCTCTGACCCCATTTAAAATCATAGCTCAAGTACTTCGAGAAGGATTTTCCCTTTCTTGTTCATGTATTAGAATTTATGGTGAATATGGAGAACTTCAGCCTCTGTGACATTCAGGCAAGAAACTTTTTCACAAGGAGACATTTGCTGGAAATTTTGGAGGGAAAAGCAAACATGGTGTGTGTGTGTTTGCATGCATGTGCATGTGTGTGTGTGTGTGTGTGTGAGAGAGAAAGAGACAGAGAGAGAGAGAGGACAGACACTCACACAAATACATTTTGTGTGGGTGAGAGACAGGCAGGTAGATAACATACATGTGGCAAACAGAAACAGAGAGAGACAGAGACAGAGAGACCTGCATACATATATTGTATGTGGGTGTATTGGCACATGTGCATGTGTGTGTGTGTGTGTTTGAGAGGGAGAGACAAGGAGACCCACACTAACACAGTATGTGTGTGTGTATATGAGAGAGAGAGAGAGAGAGAGAGAGAGAGAGAGAGAGAGAGAGAGAGAGAAAGAGAGAGGGGGGGAGGGAGGGAAGGAGGGAAGGGGAGAGAGAGAGAGAGAGAGGGAGACAGGGACAGAGAGACCCACATATATACATTGCATATGGGTATATCTGCATGTGTGTGTGAGTGTATAGCAGAGACAGAGACAGACCCCACAAATACTCGTGTGTGTTTCATATTTTATTAGCACAGGGAAATCCCAGTATGGAAACTCTCCGGGTACAAATCAACAACTAGTCTCATAGTTCCGGAGCCAGAGGACATGGGTGGAAATGCTGCTTCTAATACTTACCACCTGTGTAATCTAACTCTGTGCCTCAGTTTCCTGATATGTGAAATGAGGGAATTACAATTTTAAAATCCAGTGGGAGATGGTATGAAGTGCTTTGAAGATTCTTGTGCCCTATATACAGTACAATAAACATTTACTCAGTGCCTACTATGTGCTAGATACTGTGCTAAGCACCAGGGATATAAATAAGACAGTCCCTCTCCTTGGAGCTTTCAGTCTAATGGAGGGAGATATATCCATTCATCCATATAGCCATACATATATATAACATATAGAAGGAAGCTGTAATGGGAAGAGAGGAGGAAGTAGGCACCTTGCACACGGCCTGATCATGCAGAGTCAGTTCCAAAGAGTGCAGTTTTTGAGGCTCTTTATTTGGAGTCTTTGGGAGGACTTTTTCACTCCACCCTCCAGCCCTTGGGGCAGAGGCTACTGGGGACCCTGATGTAGATGGAGACCCCCAGCTGGAGCAATCTCCAGGATGGTGAGTTTCCAGTGATGATGGAAGAGTGGAATCCAAAGAGTACATCTAGGGGGAAATAATGTAAATATGGAAGAAGGTAAATGCTAATGGCGATGATGATGATGGTGATGATGATGATGGTGATGATGATGATGATGGTGATGATGATGATGATGGTGGTGATGATGATGGTGGTGATGGTGATGATGGTGATGATGATGATGATGGTGATGATGATGATGATGGTGATGATGATGATGATGGTGGTGATGGTGATGATGATGATGGTGGTGGTGATGATGATGGTGATGGTGATGATGATGATGGTGATGATGATGATGATGGTGGTGATGATGATGATGGTGGTGATGGTGATGATGATGATGGTGGTGGTGATGATGATGGTGATGGTGATGATGGTGATGATGGTGATGATGATGATGGTGATGATGATGATGATGGTGGTGATGATGATGATGGTGGTGATGATGATGATGGTGATGATGATGATGATGGTGATGATGACGATGATGGTGGTGATGGTGGTGATGGTGATGATGGTGATGATGATGGTGATGATGATGATGATCATGGTGATGGTGATGATGGTGATGGTGGTGATGGTGATGATGGTGATGATGATGATGATGGTGATGATGATGATGATGGTGGTGATGATGATGATGGTGGTGATGGTGATGATGGTGATGATGATGATGATGGTGGTGATGATGATGATGGTGGTGATGATGATGATGGTGATGATGATGATGATGGTGGTGATGATGATGATGGTGGTGATGGTGACGATGGTGGTGATGGT
>CM053770.1:658776258-658821490 GCA_028658325.1 Potorous gilbertii
TGATGATGATGATGGTGGTGATGGTGATGATGGTGATGATGATGATGATGGTGGTGATGGTGATGATGATGATGATGGTGATGATGATGATGATGGTGATGGTGATGATGATGATGATGGTGGTGGTGATGATGATGGTGATGATGATGATGATGATGATGATGGATGATGTTCTCCAAAGTCTTTTCTAACTCAAAATCCTTGATCCCCTGCTCTGTAATTCATGGTCTTGGAATGCTACCTATGATGCTGAGAAATCAAACAGGATGCGCATGGTGACACAGGCAGATGTGGTCAGAGGACTGACTTGTGTGTTGAGATCAGTTGACCACCCTACCTCTCACATATATGTGTGCAGAGCTATATTGACACATGGGGGCACACTATATTTTTAAACAGCAGGAGGAGAAATGCCAATTATATAGTTTTTGCTATCAATGCTCTCAGATCAATAAATGCAGTTGCTTTATTTTCGTCTTCTGACATTACTTTGAGACAAATTTTTTCAGTACATTTCCTTCTGAAGAGAAATATCAGATATGACTTAAACAAAATTCTAATATTTATTCCAGTCTTAATGGAAAAAATCACACATATATAACAATACATATGTGTATATATATATATATACATATAATGATTTATATAATGGTATATAGTAACATATAATGAGTTTTCTTTTTTCCAACTTAGTAGCCAATATAGTTTTCAGAAAGGGAGAAAAATTTAAGGAAAGGAAGGGTAATGCTGGCATTAGGGCTTCTTCACCTCCTCAGGAAGGTCTCATTGAGAGATGGTTTTATTTTTAGAACTGATTAGAACTCCAATCTCAACTCTTTTTGTCCTTTCTTGTCTCCAAAGACAAAGGCACTTGGGTATTGTGCTATCAAGAGTAGAAGCCAATGCAACAGGTGGATATTTATCCTCTCATCCATTTACAAAACCATTCCATTCCTATGATAGACATTTACCTGGTCTTACAGCCAAATTTCACTTATTGTTGTGTTTTACACATAGTAGGTGCTTCATAAATAGTTATTGACTGATTGACTGTTGTCAGATCTCTGTATATGTGTTGAAGGGACTTGATGGTTCATTGCCATAGCTTATTTGGTGACTCTGATGCTGGCTTATTTTCTGTGCTGGGTAGAACTGTGGACATCAGACTGGAAAATTAGTATTCTAGGATCCCAGATTTAGAACTTGAAGGGACCTCAGGGGTCACCTAGTTCCACTCCCTCATCCACTTACAAAATTGTTCCATTTATATGATAGAGGAAGACACTGATGTGGAGAGAGGCGAATTAATTTGTCCTACTATAGGTCAGATAGTAAGTGAAGACCTGGGTATTCAAGCCCTGGTTCTCGGACTCTGTCATCCTATGATACCATTCAGTGTCTATGCAGCCTGGGTCACCATCCTGCTGTGCTATCTGAGGTGTTTAATCTCCTACCTCAGTTAAATCTCCTCTCTGTGGTCATATCAAAATTATCTGGAGGCCATGCTTACGATAGGAAGTGTGCTACAATAGGAAGAGTACTGGTTCTGAAATCAGAGAACCTGGGTTCTGATGCTGACTAACTGTGTGGCTTTGGGCAAACCAAGCTAACCTCCCTAGGTCTTGGTTTCCTCCTCTTTAAAATGAGGGGGTTGGATTAGATAATTTCCAAGGCTCTTTCCTACTCTAGATCTATGTTTCTAAGTACTGCAAAGCATTGATATATTGAAGAATATATCAGAGCAAAGCAACCAGGGTAGTGAAGGGCCCCCAGATCATGCCATGGGATGACTGACTGGCAGAACTAGAGGAGCTGAATCTTGACAATGAAGACTTTTAGGGATTGGGAAATGTTAGTAGCTTTCAAATAACTGAATGGCAATTGTGTGAAAGACAATACTTGAGTACACATATCTACACATAGATATACTCATATATATACATATATATATATATATATATATATATATATATATATATATAAACACACATTTGTTGTTCAGTTGTGTCAGACTCTGTAACCTCATTTGGAGTTTTCTTGGCAAAGATACTAGAGTAGTTTACCATTTCCTTCTTCAGTTTATTTTACAGATGAGGAAACTGAGGTAAGTAGGGTTAATTGACTTGCCCAGAGTCACACAGCTAATAAGCGTCTGAAGCCAGATTTGAACTCAGGAAGATGAGTCTTTCTTACTCCAGATCCATTACCTCATCCACCTAGCTGCCCTGTGCACCTACGTACATCTGTGTACATATGCTGTTCTACTTTGTATCTGTTGCCCTGCCTAGTTTTAACTTCAGAGAATGAGATGCCCCTCCTAGGATAAGTTCATCACTTCTAAACTCACAACCATGCAGCTGCTAGCTCAAGCCTTGATTGATACCACCTCCCTCAGTCTCCTCTCTTCTCTGATGGAAAGGGTGGAGGGTGGTGTTCCAATCTCCTCCCAATATCTTCCTTTGTGGAGCATAGAAACTGAACTGTCAGCTCATTCCACTTTGTATCTGCTCCTCTGCCTGGTTTCAACTCCACAGAACAAGACACCTGTCACCTCCCTTCCCCTACCAACTCCTGCACAGGCTTCTCTCCTCACGTCCTTTGTATATTATTTCCTCCCATTAGATTGTAAGCTTTTTAAGGGTAAAGACTGTCTTTATTTTTATTAATTGTATCACCAGAACTTAGGCTGGCATAATAGATGCTTAATAAATGTTTGTTGGATTTATAGGAGGGATGGATAGATAAATATAGATATAGATATGCATATAGATATTAACTCCTCTACAGAATAGAAACTTTTTGCAGCCAAGGACTTTCATCTTTGTCTCTGAATCTCTAACATGGAGCAAATAATAGCTGTTTAATTAACAATTATAGTCTGATTGATTCTTCTTGGCTTTGGAGGTCAATGGATGGGAGTTATGAGGAGGCATATCTATTCTCAGTGTAAGAAAAAACTTCCTAACAATTCAAGTTGTCTGAAAGTCAAAAGGACTCCCTCAGGAGATCATGGGGTCCCCTCTCACTGGAGGTCTTCAAGAAAAAGGTTGAATGAACACTTTGGGGTCTGTCATCACTCTTTGGCAAAATATTAAATCTGGATGTGCTCTGACTATGCTTCTATAAAACATGGCCTGCCGAGAACCTGTTATGATGGGCCTGACAGAAATCTACAAATCAATTCATTATTTAGACCTCAAATCTTGCACCTTCACAACCAACTTATTATTTAAACATAACATTACCTTTGTATGGTTCATGTAATGCCTTGGAGAACACTTTCCTGAGCTAGTCTTTGTCTGTTTTTAATTCCCCAAAGGGGCTTTAACCCATGGAACAATGTGTGAGGGAAATTGGTGGTAATAAAGCCTTATTAATTTAAATGTCTTTACATCAAGAATTTGGAATTCCATCAATTGAGGAGAATGGCTAAACAAGTTGTAATATATGAATGTGATGGAATATTACTGTTCTTTAAGGGGTGATGAATATGATGACTGCAGAGAATCATGGGGTGGATAATATGAACTGATGAGTTAAATAAGCAGAATCAGTAGCACAATCCACAAAATAAGAATAACCATGTAAATGGAAAGAACAGCAACCACTAAATACTATGCAATTAAAACGACCAAGTTTGACCATGAAGGGAAACGAAAGAAATGTATCTCACTCCTTGGAACTATGGGAGTGGAGTGTTATATGTATGACCAGACATGGTTATGTGTCAGTTGATACTGTGGATTTTCTTCCTCTTTCTTTTTTTTTCTTTATTACCAAGGATGGATCTTAGGGTAGGACAGTAGAGAGGGATATATTCAGAAATGCAGGTGATTTAAAAACAGAAGATACAAATAAAATTATGTATATATATGTATATAAAAATATGAATATATATGAAGTCATGAGTACAATAACTTGGGAAATAGCTCACAGGGCTTTCATCTTTAATTCATATGTGAGTTTACCCAGAATACTCAAAATAATGTAATATGGCTTGAGGAAGTGGGGAGGTGATATAAAAAACAAAAAAAATCAATCAAATGAGATTTTAAAGAAAAAGAATCAGCAGCTCCTCATGGGAACTTTTTATTGCCAATGAGAAATATTTCCCCGTTGACTCGTTTCTAGGAATTTAGCGTTGTTTAACATGCAAGTTAATAGCATAAGCAGTGGTATCACTCTGAAAGGTCCATATGGTTATAGTTGGGGAAGGAAGACATGGGTCATGGCAGCCCCTAAAACAAAGGTCCTCTATCTCAGAGAGTCCATTTCCATTTCTGGAGAGATGGTGACAGAGGAGCCAAAAAATGGGGCAAAGGATATTAAGAACTATATAATATTGAGTCACATAGTTTTTTCACCTGCCCATTACATACAACCAAAAAAGACCAAACAGGATAGGCAGACATGGATGGGTATGGTCTAAATCAAACTCAAATAGAAATGGGAGCCACTAACCTTACATAAGAATCATTGTGGGTTACATTTTTACTTGGAAAACTACATTTTAATATTATTGTATTTTGATTTATTTTGCTAGATATTTCACAATTGCATTTTAACCTGGTTTGTTCCATATTAGGGAGTTTTGTGGATCAGATGTGGCCTGTGGGACATATGTTCTATACCTCTGGTCCAGAACACTAGAGGTAGGACTCCCATCAACATAATCATAGATACATTGCATTATCAAAGGAGTAGCCACGTGGTCCAGCTCCTGAATCTCAGTTTGTACAACGCAAGAGCTACTGGGTTATCCCAAGTTTGGGAGATAGAACCAATAGGTGTTATGAAGGAATAAACATGATAGAATGAGAAGATATCAATAGGCTGGAATGATGTGCAGAATGCTGTTAGTTTAACTTGATAGTTTGATTTATCTGTGATCTCAACAATGTGATGCAGATCTCAACCTATCCACACCTTTTTCTCCAAATTAAATTGGAAATTATTTGGTTTCAAAAAAATAATAACAAATGTACAGTATAGGCATAATGCCTTAACAAAAATTCTTATAAAAAAATCATGTAGTAGTGTAGGGGACTCTGAGCTCCATGCAAGTCAATAGCATGATATGGTAGTCAAAAGACTAATGAAATCTTATGTTGCATCAAGCAAGGAAGGGTGTACAGGTTAAAAGAGCTGACAGTCCCGTGCTCCTCTGCCCTAGTTAGAGTGAATCTGGGATTTTGTGTTCAGTTTGGGACACCACATTTTTGGAATGATGTTAGCAAAATGGTGTATGTCCAGAGAAGGGTGACCAGCATGGTGAGGGAATTTGAAGCTATGTCATAAGAAGATTTGCTGAAGGAATCAAGGATGTTGAGTCCGGTTAAAAGATAGTTGAGGAAGAAGGAGGAGAGGCAAGTACTAGATTGGGATATACGTGTATATATATATATACACACACATATATGAATATGGTACTTTGCAAACCTGAAAGGGCTATATAAATATGATTTATTGTTATCTTTATTCATTTGGAGTCAGAGGACCTAGGTTTAAATCCTGCCCCTGACATTGACTACTTTGTGTGACTTGGCCAGATCACTTTTCTCATCCCAGCCTTGGTTTTCCCATTTGTAAAATGAGAAGTCTGGACCAAATGACCTCTAAGGGCCTTCTCAGCTCTAAATTTAGGAATCCATGATCCTAATGACGAAATCTGTTGAAATCAGTGTATTTCGTCGGCTTCCTTACTGACTCCATTCTATTCTCTTCTGCCTGGTGGCAGGGAAAGCACCCTGGAAGGGGTGATTTCACCTTCATAATACCCTTGAGTGTCTGGTCAGAATCAAATAACGTGGTCCCCGATGGGCTCCGAGTTCAGCAATCATGTTGCTCAAATGGCTTGTAGAAAAATAACAGTATTCCGTCTGTCTGAGACCAATTCACATAAACCTACTTCTTGGTAATGATGACACAATCTACTGTGAGCTGCACAATCCAAACTGCAACTACCTATATATGGCTGATGGTAAGTTGGATGTTCCCTGGGGACATTCTAGAATATAGCTCTGAATCATTTTTGCAAACTACAGATAAAGATGTTGCTGCCTTTAAAAAAAATGAAATTAAAAGCATTGTCCCAGGGATGATTTTTAGCAGTTGAGTCATCAGACTCCTGTTGTAAATGCCTTTTGATTTTACTCCGAGCTTCCTTGAAACAAATAAAATGCTTTTCATCGTCCTTTCTCAGTGATGTGCAGCCAGGGTAACTAACGTGCATTCTTCAACAGTCTCTGTAGATAGGTGCCTTGCTAAAGGAAGAACTTAACTCAGGACCTAAAAAAGGAAAGACACGGACAAGAGCAGGCTAATATGGAGTTCCCTTTGAATGTCTGCTACCTGGTTTATGTGAGCAATGATTGGTGGGAAAAGCCCAAGAGAAGCACAGTACTACTTAAAAATGATTTTTTCTATTGACATTGCAAGAAAAAAAAATGTTATAATGATGTTAACATTTTAGCCACCAAAAATTCTCATTGTTAGCTTCATTTTTTTCAGTTAATTGAATTATTGGAGCTGTCAAAAACCAAAATAACAAACCAAAACCCCCTAAAAAAAAGAGACAAGGTACTTTATTTTCTAAAATCTTTCAAAGGAGCTTGAGAAAGAATGCCCAGGAAAGTCCTCAGGTTCTCTCCAGAAACAATAATAGTCTGGGCAATAATATTTACTTCTTAAATGCCCCACAATCCATACGTTACAAGCTACACACACACACACACACACACACACACACACATATATTTATATGTAGGTATTTGCGCATCTTGGACATACAGGTTCTCAGCTACTAAAGACCAGAAGAAAAAAATGTTCTCACCCCCAAAGTCCTTGCCACTATCACATGATTTAACATCTGAAAAATATAGAGTTTTATTAGTGGAAATGACAATAAGGAAGATATGTTACTTTCTCTTATGCCACTGCACCCTAAGAATCATGGGATCTTTCCATCTGACTTGCAGATGAAACCTCCTATATGTACCATCTCTTCCTGTAGAATCTAAGGTACCTGAGCTCAGGTACTGTCTACTTTTCTCTTTGTACGCCAAGCACTAAACACAATGTCTTCATTCATATTAACATATTCTATTAGGTCCCAGAAATTGCAGAGACACATTTTGACTTGATATGAAGGAAAATACTTTGACAAGTATCCCAGAACGTAGTGGGTGCTCTAGTTTAGGTCATGGATGAGCCCTCCTTGGAGACCTTCAAGCAAAGGTGGGAGATGATTACTTCTGGGGATGGGCATGGATTGGACAAGATGGCTACATTCTTCTTGACTCCGAAATCCTATTGTTCTATGATGTCCTCTGACAGTATTCTGTTACCTTTTCTGAAATGTCCATAGTTAGAATTAAAATAATTGACATCTTGACAGTACTTTAATGTATACAAAGGTTTAAAATATTATCTCATTTGATCTCCACTATGACCCTGTGAGGTAGACATCTATCTTTATCATTTTACAGACGAGTAAACTGAGACTCAAGGAGGTTAGTGACTTGACTGTTGTCATAGAGTTAGTAAATGTCAAAAGTGCTATCCAAACCCAGGTCTTTTTTTCACATTTTCCAGTTCAATATGTAACCTCCCAGAATTACTTCTTTGGATTGAGTTATCACCATTAGGTCTTCCTTCAAACATGTTATTTGAAAGTTGAATAAAAAGCTAAGTCATTCAAACTATTGACATATTTTGGCATTAGTGTTGACTGTATCATCAGAGTAACTAATTGTCTGCATGCATCTCAGGAGGTGGTGGGATGATGGTGGTGGTGATACATTGCTGATGGCTCCCAAGTCTATATATATTTCCTGAGTTTGGGAATCAAATAATCAACAGCTTGCTGGACATATAAGACCCAGGTTTGTATTAATTCTTCTGTTGGAAAATTAGCATGTCCAAATATCTTAGCAGGTGAAAAAAGGAACTCTTCCTTCCCCCAAACCACCTATCTTCCAAATTTCCCCATTTCTGTTGAGACTACTCTTCCAGTTTTCCCTATCGTTAAATATAAACTCTTTGGTAGGAGGAGCTATTTCATATTTGTCATTATATTTGCAGTGCCTGGAAAAATTCACCTTAAATGTAGTAGAATTTAATATACATTTATTCAATTGAATTGAACTGAATTTTGATGATGGGAAAGAAAGAAAAAGTCCTACTATGCATCCCTAAAGGTAGACTTACTGGTACAAGAGGCTTTGGTGTACACTGACCTAGGAGAGAAGAGAATGGAATGGTTAGTTAGAATATAATATTGGCCTGAGCCACCAGGTAGCACTCCAAGCTTGAAATATACCAGCTCACTTCTACTGTGCATGCCAACAGGATCTACCACGCTGGCCTGTAGCTACCAGCTAAATACCAAGAGAGGATGTAGACTGTTCCTGATTACCTTTACCAGATTCTTTTCTAGGGATATTATTAATCCCATCACAATTTATAATTCCTTGACTCATGAATCCCCCAGAATCTCTTCATCAACTTCATCATGTGTGTAAGAGAGATATACAAAGCTCTACTCACCGAGATTCCTCTTGGAACTCATAGAGTCTTATGACATTCCACTTTGGTCCTTTATATCAATGGTGATAAGCTCAAATAGAAATGAATTCCTTATCTATGAATAAGGATCATTTCAGGCTGAATATTGACTTAGTTTTAAAACATAATGTTATCTATGTCTTGCTGCATTTTTATTTATTTGTTAAACATTTCCCAATTACGTTTTAATCTAGTTTAGTTGAACTGGGTGGTATTGTAGGTTACATCCTGTAGGTCACATGTTTATTACCTCATCTTCATCTTATCAAAGCCAGAAGTGTCCAACACATGTACTTATTTATACCCTAGCCTAAAACTACCTTGAGTGTGCTGAGGCAGATTAAAGTATAATTGAGAAATATTTAACAAAATAAATAAAAATACAATAAAACATAGATGATGTTGACATATGATTTTCTAAGTCAATATATTCTAGCAGGCATCCATGCACATGGTGTGGCAGCCCCATTTTTATTTGTATTTGACCCCACTGATTTAAGCACTTTCCTCACCATCACTTCTATATTTCCTTGGCACCTAACAGAAAATGAAGATGGTGGAAGGAGAGAGAACAACAGCTACCAGGTAAAATGTGCATAAAACAAAGGTTATACATGAGAATATTTTGGTAATTATTTATTGGTTTTAAAAGCTAGTTTGGAGGTAAGAAGAAGATCAGTGAAGGAATAGGATCTCTGCTTGGCATGATAGGAAAATGGTAACAGACAAAGAAAAAATGGAACAAATCATAAAAAGAATAACAAAACAACAAAAAAAGAGTCTGATTACTATATGATCATAGTGAACAAGCTTGTCACAAAGAAGGAATTTTTAAAAAGTAACTCCCTCCTTTCTTTGTTGAGGTGGAAGACTAGGGGTATGAATCTTAATTTACCCATCAGACTTGTTTGATGTGTTGGTTAGGTTTTCTGAAATACTTTTTCTTCTCTTTCTCTTTTGCGGTCCAACGGATGGCACACTATGTAGAAAAATATGCAGAAATAAAGACAATGTAAAAATGAAATTTAAAAAAAGAAAGTGCAACGCATTAACTACTATTTTACTTGTGATTTTTTTTCTACCAAAAAGAAAGGATGGAACAAAAATGATGAGTGGGGAGATGAAACAAGCTAACTTAGAACACGCTAAGAGAACATCCTAATAACCTAAATGAATTCCATTGGGTAGATCTAAATAAACTCCTCCTCTAAATTAGAGAAATTGTAGATGTGATTGCTAAATGATGATCTCTGAAAATTGCGCCTTTTATGTTTTTAAATTCAATGTAATTTATTTTTAGTTCCAAATTCTCTACCTCCCTAAATCCTTCCTCATCCTTTGAGAAAGCAAGAAATATAAAACTCATTATAAATATGAAGTCACACACACAAAAAATTCTACATTAGCTATGTTCTGAAAGAAAGAAAAAGAAAGAGAAAATGCTTCAGTCTGTACTCTGAGGCTTCAGTTCCCTCTCTGGAGGTGAATAGTACATTTCATCATGAGTCCTTTGAAACAATGGAGGATGATTTTATTCATCAGAGTTACCAAGTTTTTCACAGTTGATTATCTTTGCATTATTGCTGCTACTATGTAAATTGTTCTCTTGGTTCTTCTTCACTTTCTGTTGGTTCATCTAAAATATTTCCAGATTTTTTTGAAATTATCTCTTTCATCATTTCTTATAGCACAACAGTATTCTATCACAGTCATATATCATAACTTGTTCCAACATTCCCCAATTGATTGTCATCCCCTCAGTTTCCAATTCTTTGTCTCCATAAAAAAATGCTACAAATATTTTTGTGCAATTAAGTCCCTTTTACTCTTCCTTTGATCTCTAGTAGTGGTCATGCTGGGTCGAAGGAAATATATAGCTTAATAGCTTAATAACTAATTAATAGTTTAATAGTATAATTCCAGATTTCTCTCCAGATTAGTTGGACCAGTTCACAGCTTCACCAACAGTGCGTTAGTGTACCTGTTACCCACATGTCCTCCAGAATTTGTTGTTTTCCTTTTCTGTCACCTTATACAATCTGATGGGTGTGAGATGAATCCTCAGAGTTGTTTTAATTTGCACATCTTTTAGTGATTGAGATGCATTTTTCACATAACTATTGAGAACTTTGATTTCTTCCTCTGAAAACCATATGTTTTTATCCCTTGACCAGTTATCAACTGGGGAATATCTCTTTTTCTTATAAAATTGGCTCAATTCCCTTTATATTTGAGAAAGGGGACCTTTATCAGAGAAATATTGTAAAGTTATTTTTCCCTAGTTTCCTGTTTTTTTCCCTTAACTTTTGTTGCATTGGTTTGTTTGTGCAAAAAATTAAAATTTGATGTAATCAAACTTATCAATTTTTATTCTCCTGAACCTCTCTTATCTTTTGTTTGGTCATGAACTCTTCCCCTAATCTATAGATGGGAGAGATGATTTCTTCCATGCTGTATTCATTTGCTTATGCTTTCACTCTTTATGTCTTAATCACATTTTGAGTTTACTGTATTATAAGGTGGAAGATTTTCATTTATGACTAATTTATGCCAGGGTACCTGCCATTTTTTCCTAGAAGTTTTTGTTAAATAGCGAGTTTGTGCCCCAATAGCTAGGATCTTGGGTTTATCAAACACTAAGTTACTGTGTTCATTTCCTTTTGTATATTGTGAATCTAATCTCTTCCATTGATCTAGGATTCTGATTTTCAAAAAGGGTAAGAAAGTTGATACTGATGTAATGGTAAGTATGGCTAATGAGCCCCAAAGCCCTGGGGCTCTTAATGAGGCAGGCACCTAAATGATAGAGCAAAACCACACTGATGGGGGCGGACTGAAAGACTTGGATTTGTATTAATTCTGCTGCTAGATGTTTGGTTATGAAACATGAATAGCCTCTAGTTAGAGGGAGAGATACTCTCCCTCTGGGCTGGGGGGTGGGGGGGATTCCAGCCCTGGTCTAGGAAATGTCCTAATATTGTTTCTTCCAGAGACATCCCCTTGTCTTCATTCCAAGAACCAATTGGCACAAGGAAATAAGCATGCCCGGGTCAACCACAGAAGTATTTTTAGTAGTAGGTAGTTCTATAAAACACAATTGTTTTTACATAATTGTACATGTATGGCCTATGATAGGAGGAAGGGAGGTCTGGATAGCATTTGGAACTCAAAACCTTAAATAAAAATCCTTAAATAATATTTTTAAAAAGAATAATGGAACATGCTTAGATAAAGGTACCAGGAACACTCAGCAGAAGAGGGAAGGAGAAGTAGTAAGAGTCCAGGTTGCAATCAGCTGGGGCAATCTATACCTCTTTGGCCATCCACTCTCATCTTTTCTGTGACCTGTTAAGAGAAACAAAACCAAACACTGCTACTCCAGCTGCAGTTCAAACTGCCACACCAAATCTCTCTCTGTGCAGCCACATGCCAGCCTGCTGTTTCTAACCCCACTCTCTGTCTCTCCAGCTGTATCTACTCTCTCTTCTCAATGTCCCATTC
Source organism: Potorous gilbertii (assembly GCA_028658325.1). Lineage (NCBI taxonomy): Eukaryota > Metazoa > Chordata > Mammalia > Diprotodontia > Potoroidae > Potorous > Potorous gilbertii. Next base: position 658,788,325 of record CM053770.1, read on the forward strand.
ATTGTCTTTTCTCATCCTTTTTCAGTCCTTCCTCTATTTTAAAACTACGCAATATTTCCTTGCCCCAGGAGTAAGGAAACCTCAACTTCCAGCTCTCTATGTGGGTACATTCCATTCCTTCTCTATCTAAAGGAGCCATTAAACTGAGAAAGTAGAGACCATCTATCACAAAATCCCCTTGCTCTGATATTCTACTCCTCAAGGCCCTCTGGGCACTCTTGAAGATGATTAAATTGCATAGAAGGTCCTGACCTGCATTTGTAGAGAAAATTCCTCATTTGGAGCTTCCTTCATCAATGAAGCTACATGTCAGTCTCCATTTCTATCGTTAGCACCCAGAACAGTAACTTACTATCCTGGGTGCTTCGTAGCCACTTAATAAATGCTTACTGGATTAAATTTAAACTTTAAGCAAGTGAGTTTGTTATGCAGTCCTGGTAAAATTCCAGAATGAAATATTAAAGGGATGTTTTATGAGTACTTAGGAAAAGAAGGAAGTGATCACTTAGATATGGCATGGGTTCATTAAGAATAAGTCATGCCAAACTAACTTTATTTTTTTTTGACAAAAGTATTTGATTAATTGCTTAAGGAAAACTAAGGACACAGTATCTGGATTTCTGAAGGACATTTGACAAAGTCTCTCTTAATATTCTTATAGATAAGATTCAAAGATGTGGGTTATATAGTAATACAGTGAGGTGGGCTTGAAAGTAGTTGACTGACTGGATACAATGAGTATTAATTCATGAGTTAATGCCAACCTGGAATGAATTTTTTTACTGGAGTGTCCAAGGGCCCTGTTATAAACTCATTCAGCGTTGGAGTTGGAAGGGACCTTGTGTCAGAGACCCTTTATTCTAATAATGGTTTTAAATGTATGAAATAAAATACATAAGATTACAAAGGAAACCAATAACATTAAAAGACATTTAATCCTTTGGACAGACTGTAAAGCCTATAGAGGGACCCTTTCTCAGAATAATGGTTTTAAATGCATAAACTAAAATATTACAAATAAAACATAAATATCTGTATCACAAAATATTTAGAATTACAAAGAAAAAACAATTGTATTGAAATGCTGCTAACAAAACATTATAAAAACAGTTCCTGGGCCCCAGGTTAAGAATCCCTAATCAAGTCTATCTGAAGAATCTGAGGTCCTAAGAAGAAACATGACTTGCTCAGTGTCCCGGAGGTAAATAAGAAGTGGAGCCATAATTCAAATCTAGGTCATGTCATTCTAATTCCAAGGTTCTTTACAATATATCACAATGGCGTCTTGGTCATGTTCTGCTCAACATTTTTCTCATTGTCTTGAATGAAAGCATAGGTAGGCTTATGATGACATTTTGTAGATAACGTGAAGCTGAGTGAGATAGCTAACAAGTCTTATGATATAAATGAAGTCCCAGGAATTCTCTCCAGACTAGCATGGTGATCCAAAGCTAAGATGATGACATTTTAGAGGGTTAAATGTAAAATCTTACCCTTGGTTTAAAAATCAATTGTGCAAGTAGAAGATAGAGGGGTAAAGAATGTAATATGTAAAAAAAAAAACTTAGGAATTCTGTTGAACTGTGAGCTCATTATGAGTCAGTTGTGACCAAAAGAGTGACGTTTACCTTAGCCCGTCCTAAAATGTAAATACTATATAGATGGGGAGAAATGATAATCCCAGTGCAGTTTTGGCTGAATAGACCCCATCTGCTAGTTTTGTGTCCAGGGAAGGGCACCATATTTGAATAAGAACATTGACTGACAAGTCAATACATATTCAAAGGAGAATAGTCAGAATGCATTGTGAGGCAACTCAAAGATCTGTCACCTGAGAACTAGTGGAAAGTACTGGAGCTGTTTAGTTTGGAGAAGAAGACAGTGGGGAAGTAAGATCGTAATTTGCATGAATGGAAGTGTTGTCATCTGGAAGAAGGATTAGACTTTGTTTTGTTTGGCCTCAGAGGGTAGAATTGAGACCAAGAGGTAAAAGTTACAAGGAAAGAGAGTTTGCTTCCGCAGAGAAGAAATGTCTCAACAATTAGAATTGTCCAAAAATGGAATGGGACTGATTTGGGGGACAGTGAATTCTCCATCATTGAATGTGGTTAAGAGGAGGCTAAATGATTACTCACTGGAGACATTGTAGGTAAGATTCATTGATGAGGGGTAGCATTAGGTGGTCTCAGAGATTCCTTTCAACTGAGGCTTTCCAATTCTGAGAATCTATCATTATAGGACTATACCACCAGTGCGGATAGGACCAAGAGGAAGAAAGGTTCCTTGGCAGAACACAGGGGAAATGAAATCATTAGCAGTCTGGGAGTGAGGAGATCAAGGAGATATAACTAGAAATTGAGAAAACAAACTGGCATCTTCAGAAGTTTGCCTCGAGAGATCCTTAGGAGCACTGTAGAGGGCAATTAAGTGGCTCAATGAATAGAGCACTGGGCCAGGAGTAAGAAAGATCTGAGTTCAAATCCACTCTCAGACTATTACTAGCTATGTGAACCTGGTCAAGTCGTTTAACCTCTATCTATCTCAACTGTAAAATGGAGACCATAAGAGCATCTACTTGACAGTGCTGTTGTGAGAATCAAATGCGATAATATCTGTTAAGTGTTTATGTGTCCAATAAACACTTGTTGCATTCCATTCTATCTCAAATTCATACCATTCAAGCACGAATAAGCTGAACTTCAAGGTTTACTTGGTACAGTTGCTAAATTTCCTTGTCTGCAAAATGGATCCCCACTAATGCCATTGACATTAGAGAGCTGTTGTGAAGATCAAATGAGATGACACATGTAAAAGCACTTTGCAAATCTCGAAGTGCTACATAAGTCATGCATTGATGAAGATGACAATGATGGTGGTGGTGGCTGCAATGATATTGGTGATGATGATGACGATGGTGATGATGAAGATGATGAAGATGACAATGATGATGGTGATGACAATGGTGGTGGTAGCGATGGCTGCAATGATGATGATGGTGGCTACAATGATATTGGTAATGATGATGATGATGGTGATGATGATGAAGATGACAATGATGGTGGTGGTGGCTGCAATGATAATGGTGATGATGAAGATGATGAAGATGACAATGATGGTGGTGATGACAATGATGGTGGTGGTGACTGCAATGATAATGGTGATGATGAAGATGATGAAGATGACAATGATGGTGGTGATGACAATGATGGTGGTGGTGACTGCAATGATAATGGTGATGATGAAGATGATGAAGATGACAATGATGGTGGTGATGACAATGATGGTGGTGGTGACTGCAATGATATTGATGATAATGATGGTGATGATGAAGATGACAATGATGGTGGTGGTGGCAATGATGGTGGTAGTGATGGCTGCGATGATGATGATGGTGGCTACAATGATATTGGTAATGATGATGGTGATGGTGATGATGAAGATGACAATGATTGTGTTAGTGATGGCTGCGATGATGATGATGCAATGTGAGAGGCAGTACAGGAAATAGAATGTTAGCCTTGGAGTCAGGATAAGTGATGCTTAAGTCATATCTCTAACATATTCCAACTATGTAAACCATGAGCAAGATGCTTAACCTCTCCTCATCATAAACAATCCTCTAAGACAGTAAAGTGTAGGTAAGTTGTTGACCTGCTCGCCATCAGGGACTTTCCCTAATTCCTTACACTGATGAAATCACAGATCTAGAACAAAAAAAAAACGTAAGTAAATCCAAAGATAGCTGGCTGCCCTCAAGGACTTCCAATCTGTGGATGTTGATATTGAAAGAAACCTTGTGATAACTTTTTGAGCAGATATCAAGTACATTCCTTGTCTAAGTCTTGCACATTTTTTCTTTCATGAGGTTGATAAGGAACAAATGAAAGGACCATTTAGATTTCTATTCTTCTGAGCATGTTGCCTTTTGGGAGGCTATGTGCTGAAGATGGAGGAACACTAGATATATGAGTTCTTGTTATATCTTTGACAAAACAATGTGTGAGGGACTTACAATAACACACTGCTGTTTCAGTTCTTTAAACTGAGGCAATCAGTAGGCTGAGCCAGTGTGGGTCAGAGAAAAGAGTGCTGCATTGGGCAGCAGAGGATCTGGGTTTGAGTCCTGGCTTTGTCACTTAGTTACCTATGTGACCTCAGTCAAGCACTTCATATTCAGAGAGGGGAGTTCAAATATTTTGAAACTTAAACTCCATTCTCTTATGCTGAGGGAGTTTGAAGGAGAGAGAGAACCTGGTAGCTAAAAGGTGATTCTACCACTTGGCTGATGGCTAATCTTAAAGCCAAACTGCTAAGGGAACAGAATTGGGGAGATTCCCCATGAGTCGTAGGGCAGGTAGAATTCTGGTTCTTTCCAAAAGAGTACCCAAACTGAGGGTTTCAGCTGAGTCAGTAGCCACAGGCTTTAGAGCTTAACTTGTGGAGCAATGCACCTTGTAGAGGGAGCTTGGCCTTGCAATATAACTGGCCAAGACATCTTGCCCAGAGAGGAACAAAATGGGGCTATCATAAGAGAACATGAGGGACCCAGAATTGGAAGAGGTATAAGTAGTATCTGCATACATCTTCCCCTTGTATGGGTTACTCATACATGGAGTCTCCTCATATCTCCTCTCGATACCTGCTCACTGTCCCATTGTTTCTGAGTATATTTGCAGGAAAATATGTCAAGTGGAAAGTGGGGGGGGGGTGTAAGGAGGAGGAATGTTTTACTGTAAATATTACTATACTCTTTAAATACCTTTGCTTTGAACCAACTATGTCTAGCTGATTATTAATAGTAAATACACATCTCACAGAGTATCTTGAAGCTGGAGAACCTTTCTTTGTGCAACTTGCCTGTAAGTTGAGGTAGGTAGAGGGAAATAACCACCTTGACATCTCTAGTGCATGAGGTTTGGAAATGTGGAACTACTTGGCATGGTTCACAATATTCCTCTTCACATACTCCCCATTTCAGTCTTGCTGGATGGCCATCCAGTTCTGGAATCAGACATCTCACCTTCCTCCATGCAAACTCTCCCCATCCCTAGAATGGAAAGTACAACTCTATAAGAATTTTCATCTTTTTTCATTACTCAACCCCAGCTATGACGAGGCTTTCCCCCAATCTACTCTTCTACCTCTACTCCTTCCTTAGATCTCTTTTATGAAATTGCCTTTTTGGGAGGCGGCTTTATATCTCCAGCACCTAGCACCATGCGTTGAACATAGATGACTTGCTGAATTGAATTGAAGTGACTTAATCTTCCTAGATTATGGGCAGTAATCATTTGGACAGCCTCTGGTGAGTCAGATTGGAGATATTCTTTATAGGGGAGGCCATTGGCTTCTACTGAGATTGGTATGACCTTAAACTTCAGCTTCCTAAAGCAGTCTCCTCATCGTAAGATGAGGGGGGCTGAATGAGATAACCTTTAAGGTCACTCCCAGCTCTAAAACTATGATCGTATCATCCTATGACCTCGTTAAAAGCTCTTAGTCTCTAGCTGGGGGGCCTGGATTTGAATCCCTGAGGTGGTACTGAGTAGGCTCACATCTCTGAGTCTGGGAATTGCCTTAATTCCTCCCTGCTTGACCCGCTTTTTAATTAGAGAAGGAAGAGATTATTCAGTTTGGGGGCAGTTTGGTGTGCTTCAGATTGGTGGCATCGATGTTTAACATGGCAGATTTCATCATTCCCAGTTCAGAAAACTCTAAATGAAAGGTTTTAATGATAGCTGTCAAAAGCCATTAGTGTAACAAGATATCACTCCAGAGTTGGGAGGGGAAAAAATCCTTTTGTCTATGTGATCTCTTTGTATCTTGGCAGCTCCCATAGAAGGGTGAAGGGCTGAGCTGTTGCTGGTTATTGTCCACATATCCAATTCAGAGAAGGGCTTATTTTAAATGGCACCTCTCCACCATTCTTCCATCTGTCATTTCTGAACAGTTTTTAAAGTGTTAAAGCTAATGGGGTAACAAACTGAAATATGATAATCATCTTTCAGGTAGACAAATGCATCCAGTTAGATGAATAAATGGCCAGACAGGCAATAAATGGAAATTGAAAAGATAGCTGCAGTGGTACATGGAATCTACGTTCTTTCTGGTCAGAATAAGTCTGATCTGATCTAATTTCAAAGGTAAAGCAGTTCTGAATTTTGTAATGATGCTAATGGGGAGCCAGCTGAGCCTGGGAGTGATTCTGAACTTGATTCCTTAGGATAACAATGATGGTCTTTTAAGATTTTTATATGCATTTTATTTTGAAAATTTTTCAAAGATTGGCCTAGTGGCCAAACCATCTTGAGCTGAGGCTCTGGGAAAATCCCAGGTTCAGTTCTTACTCCTGTTATCCCACTCCCTCAGGCTTCAATTAATCCAGTATGATAAAATTCCTCCTCTCCAGCCAAACCACCATAGGCTGTAATCTTGTCAGTTCTCATAAGTTAAACAGAAACACATAGTTTAGGGTGGTTGTTGTGGGGTTGAGTTTTTTTTTGTCCCATTCATCGCCTGAGTCTGTTATATCATTTCCAGGGGAACCCATTTTAATCTTCTGAGTTCACCTCTCCTCTCAGCTATTTATTTATTTATTTACTTTCTGGGCATTTTTCTTCTGTGTTCCAATGAAAATTATAGTCAACAAATTTTCTTAATGCAATATTGAGGATGTTGCTTCTTGAGTTCAGGATCTGACCTCTTCCTTTTCATTGTGGGGTCCCCAAACTATCAGCCATGGGTGATAAAGGATTTGGAAAGAAACACAAGTAGAATTTTTAAAAAGGAGTTTTAGCTTCAAAATAAATAGACAATAAAGAAAAGGGACACACACGTAGCTTTATTATTTCTTCCTATATGCTAACATTGAATTTTTATATTCTTTCTTCCCTGTGGTTGGATCAAGGATTAAATCGTAGAAACACAGACTCACGGAATTTTAGAATGGGAAGGGACCTCAAGTAGACTTCACATCTAATCCATGTTCCCAAAAGAATCCCAACTTCAACTTAACCAATAGGTATTAATTTTGTCTCTACTTGAAGATCCATCTCCAATTGCCTGAAGAATATCTGGCCACTGGACCCAGGTGGCTCTGGAGGAGAAAGTGAAGCTGGCAACCTGGCCAGTCCTCCCTCACTCAAATCAAAGTCAACTGCAAATCATGTCATCATTTCCCTGATGTCATGGTCCACTTTGAAAACAAAGGACAAACACAACAACAACTTGAAGATCACTGATGAGGAGAAACTCACTCTTTCTAGAGACAATCCATTACAGTTGGAGACAGCTCTGTTAACAAATTTTTCCTATGATCAAGACAAGATTTGTCCCTTTGCAGCTTTGCAGCTAGGTGGCACAATGGATAGAATGCAAGACCTGAATTCAAATCTAGCCTCAGACATTTACTAGTGTGTGACCCTAGGATGGTCACTTAACCATGCTTGCCTCATTTTTCTCATCTGTAAAATGGTCTGGAGAAGGAAATGGGACACCACTCCAGTATCTTTTAAATAAGGCCAGGAAGAACAAAACTGAAATGACTGTATCACAATTTCTTTTAACTATTTGAGGCAGTTATTAGATAGAATGCTGTGCCTATCGTCTGGAAGACCTGAGTTCAAATCTGGTTGCGTAACTCTGGGCAAGCCCCTTAACCTTGGCCTGCCTCAATTTCCTCATCTATAAAATGAAGATCAAAATAGCACACAGGGTCATTGTGGTGATCAAAGGAGACAATATTTATAAAGTATTCAGCACAATGCCTGGATATAGTTGGTGCTAAATAAATGCACATCCTCTTCCCCTTCCTCTTGTGCCCTCTGTGGCCAATCAGAACATTTTAAACATCTCTTCCCCTCCCAGTTTGTTTTTTTTTCTTTTTGGTTAAAGAGCCACCCCTTGACTCACTTCTTAAAGAGGCCTATTTGCTGAATAGGTCTTATCTCACTCTTAAGTGAGAACCTGAAAATACCATAGCCTAAAAGGGCCATGATCTCCCATTGAATTCTGGGCTACCTCAAGATGTCTAGCCACTGGACTGAGATGGCTCTGGAGGAGAAAGTGAGGCTGGTGACCTTGCAAAGTCCTTCCTCATTCAAATCAGTCAGCTGCAAATCATGTTATCATCTCCCTGATGTCATGGTCCTCTTCAAGAACAAAGGACAAACACAAAGCATCTCTTCCAAATGATAGCCCTCTCAGTGCTTGGAGATCATTTTTAGAACCTTTTATGAATCTTCTCTTCTCCAGTCTAAATGTCCCTAGATCTTTCAGTCAATCCTCATGGGGCATGAAATCAAGGTCTTCCCCATCTTGGTTCCCTTGCTCTAGATGCTTTCCACCTCATCAATTTGATTTCTAAACTCTAACACACAAAGCTGATCACAATATCCCAGACATGTCCTGACCAGGGAAGGGTCTAGAAAAACCACTGCCAGCTTATTTGACTTCCTTAATTTGGTCAAAGATTATATTAGCTTTTTTTGGCTGCAGTATCCCACTATTGATTTGTATTCAGCTTGTAATTGACTAAAACCCAATAGCAGATATGCTTGGACATAGAGTTTGCCTCAAGCAGAACACATCTATTAAAACTTCTAACACTGTTCAATAGCCAGCCAGTCATCCATCTTGCTCTTTATGTTGCTGAATCATAGAAAGTCTAGCATCATTTGAGCCACCATGACCAACAAAACCCCCAAATATGATTCTTGCCAATGGGGAAGGTGTACCCTAGAAAGCAGTGTCTTCAGATATAAGGGAATAATGAGCGCTGGATGATGTTTATGTCATTAATGCTATAATAGTACATAATTCCTTAGTACCCTGCCTGAGGTTTTTCTACTTTGACATAATGAATCTTTTTATATGTTATGTGATAGAATAATGAAAGAAACTATTTTACTTTACTCGAGTTGGCAAATGTAAAAAATTCTGGGGAAACATGAAATAATGAACCTCTTGGCTTTCTTATCAATGTAATTTCGGCAGATATATTTATTGAATAACTACTATATTCAAGTTCTGGTGCTGTGTGCTGGGGTTAACAAAGACAAAATGAATCCTCTAAAAAACCCATCTATTCTCAAGGAGCTTATATTTTACTGTTCTACTAGTTCAAGGTAGCTAGCTGTTACAGTTGATAAGACATTGGCCCTAGAGTTAGGAGGACACGAGTTCCAGTCTGGTGTTAGCTGCTTACTAGCTAGCTGTGTGACCCTGGGCAAGTCACTTAACCTCTCTATGTCTCAGTTTCTTCAAATGTAAAATGGTGATAATAGCACCTGCCTCCCCGAGTTGTTGTAAAGACCAAGTGATATTTGCAAAGAGCTTTTGTAAAACCTGATAATGTGGCATGAATGACATCTGTTATCATTGCTACTACTACTATGACAACGACGACGATGATGATGATGACGACTACTACTACTACTACTACTAGGAGAATGAAAATATAGATACGTAAATACAAAGACAATTTGAGGAGGAAGAACACTAAAGAACTCAGGGAATCAAGAAAAGCTTGCTGTAGGAGATAGAGTCTAAGTTTAATTTTAAAAGAAGCTAGGGAGTCTGAGGGGTGGTGGGGAAAGAGTAAAGGTATAGTAAAAATCAGAGACCACCTATGCAAAAGCCTGGATGTCAGAGATTAAATGCCAAATTTCAGGAAAAAAGTCGACCATTTTGGCTAGAATAAAATGATGATGATGATGTTGATGATGATATTGATGATATTGATGATTATGTCGATGATGGTGATGTCAATGATGATGTTCATGATGATGATGATGATGTCAATGATGATGTTGAGGATGATGTTGATGTCATTGATGATGGTGACATCAATGATGATGTTGATGATGATGATGATGTCAATGATGAAGTTGAGGATGATGTTGATGTCATTGATGATGGTGACATCAATGATGATGTTGATGATGATGATGATGTCAATGATGATGTTGAGGATGATGTTGATGTCATTGATGATGGTGATGTCAATGATGATGTTGATGATGATGATGATATCAATGATGATGCTGAGTCTGATGTTGATGTCATTGATGATGGTGTTGATGATGATGATGTTGATGATGATATTGATGATGCTGATGATTATGTCGATGATGGTGATGTCAATGATGATGTTGATGATGATGTTGATGTCATTGATGATGGTGACGTCAATGATGATGTTCATGATGATGATGATGATGTCAATGATGATGCTGAGGATGATGTTGATGTCATTGATGATGGTGTTGATGATGATGATGATGACCTTGATGATGGTAGCTAACATTTATATAGTGCTTCCTATGTTCCAGGTTAAGTACTTTACACTTATTATCTCATTTGATCCTCACAACCCTGTGAGATAGGTGCTGTTATTACCCCCATTTTACAGATGAGGAAATTGAAGCAAACAGAAATGAACAGTGGCTTGCCCAGGGTCACGCAGCTGGTAGTTGTCTGAGGCTAGATTTGACCTCGGCTCTTCCTGACTCCAGATCAAGTGCTCCATCTACTGGGTCACCTAACTGCCCCATGCATAGACTCTGAGAAATAGAGGCATGTCAGTAAGTCTGTAAATGTGCTAGTTTGTCATGGTTTTTAAACACCAAGCTAGGATTTTGCATTTTGCCCTGTTGGCAATAGGGATTTACTAAAGACTCTTTAACTAGCAAGAGAATAACCTAGTCAGACTCATGTTTTAGGGAGACTTTTTTTTAACAACAGTGTAATGACTTGACTCTATTAGAGAGGGGCAGATTGGAAGCTGGGAGAAATATTACGAAGTTATTACAGGCATGTGGGTGAAGGATGATGAAGGCATGATGATGATATGAGAACATAGAAGGGAAGCATTGGATATTGTTGCTGTTCATCCTTCATTCTCTAAAAGGACCAGTGACATCATGACTACTACAGTCATTAACTTGAGAGTGAATTAGGTTTAAGTGAGGCAGAGCTGCACAAAGTCATCAGCCTCACTCTCTCCTCCAAGGTCAGAACAGTTCAGTGACAAGACATAGTTAAGGACAACTGGTGATGACCCAGGATGCAGTGGGTAACCTTGGTCTTTTAAAATTAAGGTCTTTATTGAGTCTCAGTTTGTCTGAGGCAACTCCCATTTAATCATGTGATATAGAAATAGAGTCAACAAGATTTAGCAACATATTGGCTATGGTGGGGGAGTGATGGTGACAGATGAGTTAAAAAAGTATGACCTTCATCAAGTTAGTCAACCTCTCTGAGTCTCAATTTCCTCTTTTATAAAAATAAGGGTATTATGCTAATCCTCTAAAGTAGCTTCCATCTTTAAGTCAATTAACCTATGATCCTATGTTTCACCTTGGACACATCAACCAACTTTCTAGACCTTAGTTTCTTCAAGTGTAAAATGAAGTCATTGGATTAGACAACCTCAAAAGATCTGTTCAACACTGAGTCTCTAATCTTATGATTTCTAGATTATGAATTTAGGTGACTGGAGGGAAAGTGGTACCTTCAACAGAAATGGGGACATTTGACAGAGAAGTAAACATTGGTTTGATGGGAGAAGGCAAGGAGTTCCATTATGGAGCCAATGTCCCAAATTGCTTTTTGGGGTTTGTTTTGCCTGTTAGAGGAGACTGTTTGATTGCATGTTCATGTGCTCCATGTACCCATCCATGCAGAGCGATGTGAGATTCAAATAAACACAATGAGTGTGTTCATTTTGATGACCTCCCCATCACACATTCAAATAAACACAAATGTTCTCCAATGTATCAAAGCAGCTGTGTTTATTTCAACGTGCAAAGCGCCAGATATACATTCAGATTTCCTCATCTCCCTGGAACGATGCATGGCCGTCCATTCGTCATCGTCATCATCAACAATTTAGTGGAAAAAAATGTGCCTGGTGCATGTGTAATGTGCAGTCTCCAACTGTACAAACGCATACACACACACACACACACACAATCTCTAAACAAATTTTCTTCAAGCATTTTACTGGCATTTGTTCTAATTGAGGATGAAATCTGGAGAAACTTTGAAGTTTAAAAAAAAAAGAAACGTGCATCAACCACTAGTTGCTACCAGAAGAGATGAAAGCTTGAAGAATCTGAATAATTACAGGTCATCTTTCTTGATATTAGAATAATTAACTAATCAATCAACCAATAAGCATTTATTAAGCACCTACTATGTTCCAGACACTGTGCCTGGATACAAAGAGGAGCAAAAGACAATCCCTGCCCCATGGGGCTTACAATTTAATGGGGGATAAAGTCAACTTCTGAAGTTTTTCCTCCAAATCTAAGGTTCAAAGATCCAAAGGCTAGATCTTTTAAAAAACTGTTTTGAGTGGAAAAGTACATATTCATGACTTCAGCAGATCTCTCAAGCAGCTTGGTGTTATTCCAGCATTAGAAATACACACTGGTATCAAAAGGGCTAGAAGGCCAGCCTTGGAGTATGGAATGCCTGGGTTCATGTCCTGCCTCTGCTACATGCTTGACTCAATGACCCTGGACAAGTCACTTAGCTTCTCAGTGACCCCAGGCAACTCTTCAAACCCATAAATTCCAGGGCAGCTGCTGTTCTGCATGATTCCCTAGATCAAAGAAATTGAAGGATCAAAAAAGCCCCCACCAAACAACAGACTGAAACATAACTTTTGCAAAAGAAGCCAAATTCTTGGCTCCACAAGTTAGTCTAAAAGAACTCCTTGTTTTCTTGCTTAAGAACAGCTATAGGGTCCATAACATAAGCATAAGGTTTTCTTCAACAGACCATCACGTTACTGGTTGTAGAAGTGGGTGGTATGTGGGTAGGCACTGTTATTCTACATGCATTCTCCAGCCATAGTTCAGGAACTGGAGTACCATACGTGGGGTCAGCAAGACTTGGTTTGATTCTTGCATCAAAGGCTTACTAACCATGCGACCTTAGACATAGTTGTTTAACTTTTTTCAGCTGCAGTCTCCTCATCTATAAAATGGGGATAAGAATAGTACATACCTCCCAAGGTTGTTGTGAAATTCAAAAGAGATACTAATACGTGTCAGTCAGCAAACGTTTTTTAAAGGCTTGCTGTGTCAGGCACTGTGGTAAGCTCCAGGGATGTGAAAAAAGGCCATAACAGGGTCCCAGTCCTCAAATGAGGGAGGGATCATATAAATAAAGCATGCATGCATGTAAGATACCTGTAGGGTAAATGGGAGGTAATCTCAGGGAAGGCACCAGCAGTGTGAGTGTGTAGGGAGAGGAGGGGAGACCTGGGAAAGACCTCTTGCAGAGGATGGGACCTGATCTGAGTCTTGAAAGAAACCAGAGAATTCAGGAGGTAGAGGTAAAAAGAAAGAGTATTCTAGGCTTGGCAGACAGCTATTGGAGTTTATTGAATAGTCAAGTAATAGAATCAGACTTGTGCTTTACCAAGATCACTTTGGCAGCTGTGCCAAATGGTGGGATGGACTGGAGCAGAGAAAGACTTGAGGCAAGGAGACCAACCAGCAGGCTACTACACTTGTCCTGGTGCGAGGCAATGAGGATCTGCACCAAGATGGCAGCCATGTGAGTGAAGAGCTGGGGACTGACATGAAAAATGTTGTGAAGGCAGAAACCACAAGCCTAGCCAAGAGATTAGAGGTGGAATGAGTGTCATTGAGGAGTTGGAGGTGATGTTAGAGATTGCAAGCCTGAGTGACAGGGGGATAGTGGCACTATCAAAAGTAATATGGCAGCTGAGAAGAAGAGAGGGCTTGGGAGTGAAGATAATGAGTTCTGTTTTAGGCATGTTGAGGTTGAGATGTCTACAGGAAATCCAATTTATTATATCTAATAAGCAGGTAGAAATGTGAGACTAGAGGTCAGAAGAGAGGTTGGGTTGGATCAATAGATCTGAGAATCTTCTTCATAGCGGTGATAATTGAGCCCATGGGCACTGATCAGAAAAGAAATATATGCTAATATATTAATATACTATATAGATAGTATATATAAATATACTATATAATCTACCTGTAGTCTATATACATGCTATCTATACTATATGTGTGTATATAAATACATACCTGTGTATGTATACACACATATGTATATATACATATCTGTGTCTATCTGGTCTCAGATACTTTACTATGTGAGCCTTGGCAAGTCATTTAATTCCCATCTGCCTCAGTTTCCTCAATTGTAAAATGGAGAGAATAATAGCACTTACATCCAAGGTTGTCATGAGAATCAAATGGAATAATATTTGTAAAGTGCTTAGCACAGTGGAGAGAGAAATCAAAAGAAACCTCAAGTTATCTGTGACCAAAGGAGGGAAATGATATGTAGGGCAGACATCATGCCCCCGCCCAGGTAGAGGTTTGGCTACGTGTAGCTTTCGTCAGACATGAGTATCAAATATGAGGAATGAATGGATCCAGACAAGCTGAAATTGATCCACAGGAGGATGATCAAGGTGGTGAGGGCCTTGGGTACCATGTCATATGAAGAAACTGTGGGATATTTAGTGTAGAGAAGAGAAATAAGAAAAGAGAGGTTAGCTGTTCTATTTGACCCTAGAGGAAAGATCTAGGAACAATAGGTGGTGGTCACACAGAGGCAAATTTTGAGTTGTCCCCAAACGAAGTGATCTTACTTAGTAGTGGGGTTCTCCCTAATGGAAATCTTTCTGTAGAAGTTTGATATTCGCTATTAAGGATGTTTTTTTTGGGGGGGGTATTGACATTGATCTAGACTCTGTAGGATCTCCAAAGTCCTTTCCAGTGCTTTAATTCTGTAAACCTGTTCCCCTTCCCTGTACTGACCTTTAAAAACATGAGAGATCTATGGGAAGCCACCCAGGACACGTTTGGAAGACAGAGATTTCCATTTATTGCTAGGCAGCCAGGAGACAAATGAAGGAGAGAAGCTTACTTCACAGACACAGATGCTTAAGGTAGCATGAGAATTACCTGTCAAAGTCACTGGAAATGAGGCTTTGTTGGAGTAGGACCTTTCAAGTTTGGCGATTGTTTTGTGTGGAGTCCAATGACCTTCTCAGTAGGATAAAGGAGGCTTTTGCTCATTTCCGCTAGTCAAAACCTTTTACCTCACTTCTCAGTTCCAATTCTGTTTCAACAATATGAGTAAGGAAGGTGAAAACGATGGAATTTTTATAGAAAGAGAAATATAACTCTTCTCAGACTCCAGAGTATAGACAATTTACCTTCTAGTTCAACAATAAAAACAGTAATAAATACTAATCAGTAGTATCTTTTCAATATCAGTGCACCAACGGGTCAGCTACAGGGGCTGTCTATCTGACTATGTCTTAGGCTGGACAACAGACATTTTTTATCCACTTGACTTTTCCTAGATGGATGGTTAAGGAGGACTCTTTGGAGTGATTATGGATATGATCCAGGAAATTTTGTAATAATTTGTTATCCCTCCCTCCTTCCAACACACACACACAAGCACACATACACACAAGTATGCATACACAGAGATGATGAATGTACTGGAGGACTTGGACGCGAAGTCCACAGGATGGGCTCCAATCCATATTTTTGGAGAGAGTGACTACATTTATGAGCTCATGGATCCGTCGGTATTTGAGAGTAAATGCAAATGTATGATATATCTTTACCTTAATTCACTAAGTAACCTGATCTCCTTTCTTCAAATAAGTCTAGAGCACATTATCTCACTACTCTACAGGAGTGGTGGTATATGTTTGCATGCATATGTGTGGATGTGTACATGCATGTGTACGTGTGGCTGTTCCATTTTCTCTTAGGGATTCTAGAGCTTCCTTCATTCTTTGCTTCTCTCATATTACAGAAAGAAGGTAATTTTTCCTGGCCATTTACTAAAGCTCATTAAAGACTGGATGGAGCAAACAATGCTACTCCTCCGAGACTACCATTCAAAGTCACTCTACAATTCTCTGTTCTAATACTTGAGACAAATTAATTATTCCTTAGTGAAAAGTGTATAATTCCTATTCTTCATTTTGGGAGGGGGAGGTAGGGAATAATAATAGAAAGTTTATATCTGAGTGAAAAGCTGTCTGTGCTGAAGGGAAATGAGAAAAAATATGCGTTGTGTGAAGAGTAAAAGCAATTATTCTAATAATAATTCTAAGAATATTAATGTCTTCTTAAAGTAGATTGCCTTCAAATAAACACAGAGGTTGAAGCAATAGGAGGCTTGCTTATTTATTAATCATTCCAAATGTGCATTCTTCTAAATGAACGGCTGCATGATCAACTTTGCTGGCACGTATTAAATTTAGTTAAACAGCAACTTGCAAATGTCTGGAAACTTTTGTAACCAGAGACTAATTTGTTTAACACACTTAAAAATGTTATATTGATGTGAAGAATCACATATTAAACTTCAAAGGGAAAGCTCCAGAGAGTTCCCCAATTTAAAGACGACCCGCTGGAAACGTTGGAGATGGAATAATCATCCTCTGCCCTCCTCTTTTTGTTTGGTTTGGTTTATAAAGACCAGTCAGTCTTTGGACTGGCCCCCGACTCCTCGATGCTGTAGGCTCTTATCTCCAATGCAATATCTAACTTTGGAGGCTGCTCACCGAGTTAAGAAAGGGCTAGTGTTTCCCTTCATCTCTATTAATTAATCCTGGCTCAGTTTGGCCCAGCGTATGTTGCTGTTGACATCACTTTTTCCTTATGCTTTAAAGAGTCCCAGGAGAGACCCGACTGCAGAACAAAACTGGACAAAGACGACATTTGGTAACCATTTTATTTCTCAATTACCAACTCCAACGTATGGAAGAGATTTGCACCGCTATCCGATTTACACAACAATTATGCTTCAAAAGTTTAGAAATAAATAACTTACTCCTCAGAATCATTAGTTAGTCTACCAATGGTAATTGGTGTAAACTAATGAGTTTGCTAGCTGGCTCGTCCTTAATTACTGATAAAAGCTAAATTGCAATTCTAACCAATCGGAAACTGGTTTATTCATGGCGGGTGGGGGCAGGGGAGGGAGTGTTCTTTTAAAAGGCCGTATGGGCCCTAATAAGTGGTTTTGTGTTGGGCTGAAGCCTGCTGAACACAATGAAAAGGCTTTTAATAACTGTATAGGATGAATAAATATCACCATTGCTCACAGCCAGACAAACAGAAAGCCAGCAATTAAAAACAAAATGGCAAAGGGAAGTTTCCTCACCAAGAATCTGTTGTACATTCCATCTTTATCAATGGTGTGAAAATAGAGATATTTGTCTCCACCAGATGGATTTTGAGAATTTATAGCCTCCTACTTTTCTGGATTCCCTGCCACCACAACCACCATCACCACCACCGCCATCACCATCACTATAACCACCAAACAAACAAAAATGTAGCTTCCGTAGCCTTCTGAAATAGAAAGTAAATAAGAAGAGGAACCCAATGTAATCACCCAATGCTAAACCCTGAAAGCATAAGCAAGACTTGACTGAGCTCAAGTGTCCATGTTAAAAGCAATAAGCATAGGAGTAAGATCATTGTTAAAGAAGGATGTCCATTGGTGTCACAGAAGCAGAAGTGTTTATTGTGGATGTTGGATCTGAGTTGTAGGGAATGTTATTGCTGCAAGATAACCTTTTTTTCTTCCTTGCCCAGCAAGATACTTTTTTGGAACTACAGATTAGCTCAGGCATAGCATGGCCAATCAACTTTGGCCAAATGCATGTGCGCCTATATGACATGTACAATGAATGCCTGGCACATAGAAGACCCTTAATAAAGGTTTGTTACCCACCTGCCTACCCATAAATATTCATTCAGGAGAACTTAGCAATATTTGATACTCCACTTTTTTAATCGTTTCTCCCTCCAACACAATTCATCCTTGACAAATGGCAATAAGCGACCTGGAATTCGCTGGTCATGGGGCAGGTACCACAGAGTCTTTGGAAGCCACATTAATGTGTAGTCCAGAGAGATAAATATGAGATCAACTCCTGGCTGTGGCCACTAGCTAGTTGTATGATGTTGAATAAATCACGTGATCTGTGCCTCAGTTTCCATATCTTTAAAAGCAGAAGATCAGACTGGATGACTTTTCAGGTTCCTTTCAGTATCAAGGACTCTAAACTAGTACATACTAAGTTGAATTGCTCTTAGAAATCTTTCATTAATCATTTTCATCAGATGAGTTTCAATCAGAAGATTAAAACTGCAGATTTTTTTCCAAGTCATAAGGCTGCTAAGGTTGGCATGATGTTCACGCCACAGATCATTTTTTCTCCTTAGGTTGAAGGTGACCTTGAAGTCTCTCTTAATCTCTTTCTCCTTTTCTTTTTCCTTCCTGTGTATCCCTAGCACAGTCTTGGAATATAGTAAGTGCTTAATGAATGCTTGTTAATTTGACTTTATATCCTCAAAACTTAACACAATGCCTGATACATAATAAGCATTTTATACGTTTGCTAAAGGAAACAAACATTTATTAAGCACCTACTATGTGCCAGTCATTGTGCTAAGTACTTTACAAATATTATTTCATTGGATCCGCACAACAACCTGAGGAGGTAGGTGCTATTAGTATTCCTATTTTATAGTTGAGGAAACTCAGGCAGACAGTAAGTGACTTGTCCAGGGTCATACAGCTCCTACGTGTCTGAGGCAAGACTTGACCCTAGCTTTTTATCTACTGTGTCACCTCGCTATATATTGATATTGATGTCAAACTCAATTATGCATTTCTTTAAGAAGTCTCAAAATTATTCTTCCATATCGATTTTAGCTGGCAGAATGGGTTGAAGTCCTGGACTTGGAGTCAAAAAGACCTTAATTCATATCCTGTCCCAGATATTTACTGGCTGTCTGACCTTGGGCAAGATAGAGTGCTGATCCTGGAGTTGGGAAGACCTGAGTTTGCATCTCTTCTCAGATACTTACTAGAGTTGTGACCTTGGGCAAGACTCTAGATTTCTGTTGTGTCTCAATGACTTCATCTAAAACAAGGGGGATACTAATAGGGTTGTTGTGAGAATTAAATGAGAGGCTATTTATAAAGTTCTTAGCACATAGTAGGTGTTTAACAAATGCTTATTCCCTTCCCCAAAGTAGGTATTCTATAAATGGATTATAGCACCATAGATTTAGAACTAGAAGGGACCTAAGAGGTCACATAGTCACACCATCACTAATCTAAAGCTAGAAGGGACCTCAAAGGTCACTTAATCCAACTCCATTTTACAAAACAGGAAACTGATACAGACACTAAGTGATTGCCCAAGGTCACAGAGGTAGCAAGTGGCAGGTTTGAGACTTGAACCTATGTCCTCCCTGACAATACAGCACTCTCCCCACTGGCCTTTGCTGCTTGCTGGTTGATGGATTTACGGACTCTGCCTTCTTTCTATAGAGACGCTATCTGAGCTGAGAGGAGGTGGACTAGCAGCCCAGCCATGGAGTTTCAACTTTACTCTCATTCTTTGATCTAAAGCAGGGAGATGAGAATCTCAGTCCCAGCCACTCCTCTCAGGAACAATACTGCCATCCATGGAGGCAGGATTCCAGGGAGTCTGGAGATGCTGTCCCTGGGACTGAGTAACTAAGAAATGTTGAACTGGCCACTTTGGGGCTTCAACTACAAAGGTAAGAAGAGAGGACACCTTGTGAACCAGGAGAAGAAGAAGCAGTAAGGGAGGGGTTAACAACTACCGGAGGCCTTTTGACTGCTAAATTTTGTTTGCATACTCTCTCCCCTTCAAAGTATGGCCACAATGTCTTTTAACTTCTGTGTTGTTGCTATTTAGTCTGACTCTTCATGACCTCATTTGATGTTTTCTTGGCAGAGATACTACAGTGTTTTTGCCATTTCCCTTTTCAGCTTATTTTACAGATGAGGAAACTGAGGCAAACAGGGTGAAGTGATTTGCCCAGAGTCACACAGCTAGTAAGCGTCTGAGACACTTCCTAACTCCTGGACTTGGCACTCTATCCCCTGCACCATCTAGCTTACCCTAACTTCTATGGATTTGTTCAAATTGTGTTTACTATATTTCTGATAAGTATCTAGGCTCCAAAGCAGGTGCCCATTTTGCCTCTGGAGGAAAAACATGTAATTGATTATGTTCTTATTTGGCAACATCTTGACTTGGTTTCAGAATACTTTGGCATGTTGAGTTCCTCGATGATGAAGGAAATCATTTGCCAGTTAATATTGTATGACTAACTGACAATCAGTGCTTTAGGTAATTTGTTATCTAAAAAAAAAAAACTCTATATATCCTAAGAGTAGGTAGGAATATTCTCATAGCATTGATTTTGCCCAAACTGTGGCAATATTGAGTTTTTCTAATAACAAGATGAAATGCAGTGTAACTCAGTGGACAGAGAGCTGGGAAGGCCTAGGTTCAAATCTGACCTCCGATCCATCCTGGCTGTGTGACCCTCAGTGAGTCACTTGACTTCTCAATGCTACAGGCAACTTTCAAGTTGGAGAGACAGTGCCAATATGTATTGGCAAAGAGAAGTTCCTCACCAGAGGGTTCCCTCTAATAATGAAATTAAAGGTCCGGGCCTTCTCCTAGCAGCCTAGGATATTGAAGTAATAGAACTCTGGGTCTGGAGTCAGGAAGACATGAATTTAAATCTAGCTTCAAACACTTATTAATTGTATGAGTCTTGGCAAGTCACTCAATTTCTGTCTGCTTCAGTTTCCTTTTCTATAAAATGGGGATAATAGCACCTATCTCCCAGGTTTGCTGTGAACATCAAGTGAGACAATAAAATAATAATATTAATTAACTATAAGGATAACACTTACTATAGTGTCTGGCATATAGTAGGCAGAAAACAAATGCCCATTCTCCTATTGTAGTTTTGATTTTATAACAAGCGATCAATCTGTGGAAAATTCATGGTTCTGATCTTACTGTCCAGTAAAGTGTATCCCTTGTTGTTTATACAATGGATCACAATACCAAGAGCCAGGGAAATCTATCACTTGGTAGCAATATACTCTAATTGCAGGAAAAATACTTAAATGGTTATAAGCAATCTCTAGAGGATTGAGTATCCAAATATTTAAAGTGAAAGATGTAAAAGTCATCCAGATTAACAAATGAAAAAAAATTCCCTTGCTCAGGTCATAAGCCTCCACCTTTAAGTCCTTTGAAATCCCAGGTTTAACAACAAAGGAATGACCTGGCAGAGCCCTAGTCTAGGAGCTGGAGCCCAGACCTACTAGCTCATGCTAGTTAACTCACTCACTAGGATTGCACAAGGGCTGGAGAATCTGTTTCCCTCATACAACAGATGCAGCAAAGGAAAGTCCTCTCCCCTAGAAGCTTTGCTAGGCATGTTGTTCATGCCCTAGTGAATTCAGCTTAGACATAATAATCAATTGTGTGATGACTTACATATGTGAAGCTGCTGAAAGGATATCAATGATCTGTGTGACTAGAAAGGGAGGTGGGGCCATCATGGAACTAGCAGGAGGGATAACAGATGGACAGATTGAGGGTGGCCCTTGAGACCATGAAATAGAAAGGTATTTATAGAAAAAGACCTGAATTTGCTCATGGAGGGGCATGGAAAATGATAAAACAGGATGGAGAAGTCATTGAGGAGTGGTTATCTGCAATGGTGGAGGGTTGTTGTTTAGTCAGTTTTTAGTAATGTCTGATTCTTAGTAACCCCATTTGCGGTTTTCTTGGCAAAGGTACTAGAGTGGTTTGCCCATTTCCTTCTTCAGCTCATGTTACAGATGAGAAAACTGAGGCAAGTAGGGTTAAGTGACTTGCCCAAGGTCACAAAGCTAGTAAGTGTCTGAAGTCAGATTTGAACTCAGGAAGATAGGACTTCCTGATTACAGGCTCAGCACTGAATACACTATGCATCACCTCACTGTTTTCTTGGTGGAGGGAGTGCTCCCATTGATGAGATCATGAATCTACCTAAATGTAACTGCTTCATGTAACACAAAGGGATGAACATGGAACCCCTCACAGGCTGGCAAATGAACAGGACAGTAACTAAGGATTTTTGTACACAAGGAAAATTCTAAGTTTATTGTCCTATGGCAAAACACTGACCTCTCCACAGTAATTCTTCCTTTGCAAGTGAATATCTGGACATGTAAAACACAGAGGACATAGGGAAAATGCCACTGTTCATTTTGAGGATAAGAATATGAGAGTGACATATGCTGGATATTGAAATATGTCCTCTAATACCTCCTTCAGTGCCACATCATGGCATGGAAGTGACAGTGGGCTAACAAAGGCTCTCAAAGCAGAGAATAAACTGTGGAAAGGGTTTGGAGTATGGTCCAGCAAAGTATTGTTCATCTATTGTCTGAGGTCCAGTCTCACTTGCAAAGGGGTTTGTCACCAGATGGGTAACTAGACTCTGGATTGATTTGTTTTTTCAGTCCCAGTCATTCCCAAAACTTAAGGGGGATCTCATTTGCATTGGTGGAAGGGACTTGACATGAATGAAATCACCAGCCTTTGGGGTACTGAATGGTACTTCCTACCATTTACGTCAGGAAAAGATTAGTGGGCTCTGGTGAATTGGCTCATGATAATTTCAAGTGCAAGTGCTAAAAGACAGGTCCAGGGCAAGTGAGGTCAGGAACTGTCCAAAAGAACAAGGCATTATTTTGTATCATCTCTGTGGGCTAATGCAGGAGCTATTTCATGTGGTCAACTCATGGACACCCAATAATGCTGATTCCAAAGAACTAATGACTTCATGAGTGCTTCCCTATTTTATAGGAGACAAATTTAATCATAGGCATTTTTGATTTGTGTGTGTGTGTGTGTGTGTGTGTGTGTGTGTGTATGTGTGTGTGTGTTTAAGTGGCACTACCTTCTGCCTTCTGACTGGAAGGATCATAAAGTAAGCCCAATTCCTGAACCAGGCACAATACCACTCTCCGGTGATGAGAATATGAACAAATGTCACTTTGCTGCCCCAACATCCATCAGGAAAACTGATTGCATCTCCATCAGTTATTTGGCAAAAATGAAACAAAGTAATTGTAACACAACAGTGTCACCAGCTCCATGACACCTGCCTTCCGAATAAATCTCCAGGCTTTGTCTTCTCCTTTATTTTCAATAAATGCTCTAGCATTATTGCCACAGCATTAATCTAGCAGCAGGAAACCATTATCCTATGACAACATTCTCTTCCATTAACATTATCTTTTAATTTTAAGATTGTTTAGATGACTGCTAGAAGCTACTAAATTAAGATAAAATGAAGGAGGAATGATTTTCCTTGAGCCAAGTATTCAGTCAAGTTTCCCCCCAAAATGATTCTGGCAAAAAGACAGCCATTCTCTCACATAGTGGATTGCTGTGCATACTATTCAGGTATGATGGAGAATTTTTAAAATGCTTCTTTTTTTTGTCTAGTTCTGTGATTTCATCTCTGTGTGGAACTCCCAGTATGGGAATTCTTTCCATGATCTTAGTGCATTTATTGGAACACTGCTAAAGGCTTAGTGATTTTTCCCATGGTCAACAAAGCTTGAACCTTGTGGATACAATACACTTTGAGTCAAGAAATCCTGGGTTCAAATCCTGCCTATGACACTTATTATCTGGATGACCTAAGGAAAAGTCTCTATGCTTTCTTGCACCTCATCTTCTCATCTGTAAAAAGGAAAAATCATTCCCATGGAGCATATCTCACAGGTTTGTTAGGAGTCTTACATGGGATGAAGCATGTAAAGTGCTTCACAAACTTTAAAGTGTTATATAAATGCCAGATATCATTGTCACCACACCACCACCATCATCATCATCTCATTCCTCTCTAATTCAAAAATATTCATGCATTAAAAGTTTAAAAAAGTGATGATTAAACTCAAAATTATAATTAAGAATTTTTTTACTGAATTTTGTGGTATACTTTATTTTTTTACATGATATGCTTAAAGAGCTTAAAATGCTTCCTTTTTTCAGAGTGTATTGGAGTAAATAACATATTAGGGACTTAAAAGGGATGTAAACTTTGAAAAGAAATATAAGAAATTATTGACCCGATAGAACCCGCTGTGAAAAATAATCAGATTGGGAGAATGGTGGAAAATGAAATAGAAGGAAAATTAGGATGAACATTGAAAGTGAAATATTGTAACTTTCGACCTTTATTCTTTAATGAATGATGTGATCTCAAATTGAAAGTTCAATTGAATTCAAAATTATTTCCTATTCTGGAAGGCAGAATCCCTTATGTTCTGGGCATACAAAACAAACTTCCTACCTGAAGGCAACTTCCTGGTCATCATGCCCGCATAAGTTGGGATCTATGCAAGTTTCGCATGAAATACACGGTTGACGTTTCTCTAAATAAGAACCCACCTAGTCTGTCTAAGCCCAGTCATTCTTTTTATTTTGGTCATTCTTTCTATTCCTCTGATGCGCTTTCACCTCTGTATATTTCTGAGTTCTTTAAATCTCTCCAGCCATTTGTCTCATCCCACACATCTGCTTCGTGTGTGCAAAGAAAGGGTTGTCAAAACAGTGTAACTGCCAGTGCCCTGTACAATTTAAATCATTAGAAGCGTAATGGGGAGGCACAGTCTGCCATCTCTCTTGGCTATTCCAAACTCCCAAGAGAAAAAGGCCTGTGATAAAACCCTTGGGAAACTAAACTGTTATTCTAATAAAAACCCAACTTGCGAAAAAGAAAAGAAGCAATTGAAGGGATGAGGGGCTGTTGGTGGTAGCTGTAGCTCGTGGAAGCCATCTATACCTGTCCCATTTACGGATAGGTTCAAAATAGGAAGAGGGAGACAATCAGAAAGGTCCTTCTGTAAATTTGAATGACTTCTAGAAATAATCAAAACTTCACTGAAGTGTCATACAGAGGATTCCTGGCCATGAGTAATAGTCAATTCTTCATTCCCTGACTGGGACAATAACAGGCAGATATTCTAATAATGTTTGAGGATTTACTACTGGATGGAGGTCGTAAGCAGGCATTTATAAACAGCTTTCCTTGTCATCTGAGTGGAGAGCAGCAGCCAGAGCAAAACCCCCAAAGAAGCATCTGGTTGCTTGGCTTGGAGGGTTTCACCCGCTAATTAGAAGAAACACTTACATAGGTAGACTTGTTTAAGTTTTTGTTCCTTCTTTGAAGCAAATTGTTTCCAGAGTATTGTTCCAGAATGACTTCTCTGTGGGCTGGCTGGCAAAGATCACAGCAGATGGCACTGAGAGAAGGAACTGCAAAGAAAGTTGAGCTGATTCTTTGGATGGTTCCCCAAATTTGAAAATAGCTTTGCTTACACTGTTTCCCTTTAAGGATCCTCCATGGGGAAGGGGGAGGGGAAAATTGTCATTTTAGAATAAGGGTCTTAAATATGTTTTCAGTGATTTCTTATCAGATAGAGAAATTGACAAATTTGCTTTCTCCTTCGATGTTTTGGAGCTAGGAAAGAGGCTGGTAGTGATTCATCAAAAACAATTTTATTATAAAATTTGATTGATGTTCAGAAATATGAGTGATGACGTTATAATGTATACCTCTGCATGGAGGAAACACATTTTAGTCAATTGAGTTAGCCAATTTTATTATTATTTTTTTAAAATCCATATCTGGTTGTTCTTTTTATTCTAAAAATTTATGGTACTATATGGAACAGAAATGTGTATTTTTCAAGTTTATAGACAGCTGCTGACCAGGCTCCCCCTTTTTCCAATGTGGTCATTCATTACAACAGGAGGAGTAAATGCAATCAACATATTCATCAGTGTTTTCTTGATTTGTGAGTAAATCAAAATCAGTATTTTCCTCCCTAAAATTACATTTCAGCACAAATTTACATGGGAGGGAAAAGCTTCAATTAAATCAATGCTATGATTAAAGGGACATTGGGCAAGGAAGTTGTGGCTTCTGTCCTTTGAATCTTGAAGGTCTCTATTTCATGCTTTGGCCATGACAAGCTTGTGTACCTGAAGGAAAAAAAAATCAGTCATTAGTGTTATAGTTAACAAACAAGTTTACAACTGATTGAATCCCAGAGTTATGTTGTATTTGAAGGGGCCTTAAAGGTTCTAGCATCATAGATCGAAAGCCACAAAGGGACCTGGGGGAGACCTCTAGTAACTGTTCTTATTTTCTGGCTGACAAAACTGGATGAGGCCTTCAGAGGTTGAGCGATTTACCAAAAATCATATTGGTAAAACCAGGAGTAAGGAAATCACATCTTCTGAGAAGTACCTTCCCAAATTTGTGATTTCTAAAATACTTATATAATAATCTGTGCGGTTTCAGTATATTTTCTGGGCTGTAAGCAACATATTTATATACATGCATATGCACACAACCCTGAAAATCTGCATAATTACTTAAAAAATTTTTAAAGCATGAAATTTATCAATATAAAAAGCTTTCCTCAAACTTTAAGGGACTACTGATCAATTTAAAGACCCAACCTGAGGTTTTTTCTTTCTTTGTGGGCCTTTTTTTTTTTGGTTCAGATTTATAATTTTATCAGCATGGAAATTCCTTTCATAAATGTTGGCAATTGATCTAGAACTTCCATTTTAGGGAGAGAACTTGGTGGTGGAGAGCTCCTCGAAACACTGAGAAATGAAATTCATGCTCGTGGTAACGCAACTCATCTGCTTCAGAGACAAGATTCGAATCCATTTCTTCTTAGTTCCCAGGCCAGATCTCAGTCCTCTACACAATGCTGCCTTTTGACTTAAGCATACAATAAACTTATCCACAGGATGAGAGATAGATATTTAGAATATTGCTTTGTACTTGAATACCTATGGCAGAAGAGTAGACTCTAAGTATAAGGAAACCAAGGCCTATTTTTCCATGATATCATCACTGTGAAATGCCATTTTGTATCAGGATTTCCTTACGGTTTCCATGACTGCTTTTGGCCATTTAAAATTCCTGTTTCCATTTTGGTAACAACTGACAAGATAAGACATTCATCTTCACTATATTCCAGGAAGACCTCTAAGGTCCATCAAAATGTTGGCTAATGTTTCTTTTACTCATTGACAAGGACAAGTAAGTCTTAGGCTTTTTAGACATTCAGAAGCCTCCTGTAATGTAAACTAAGTTCCTAATAAAATTAAGACATGGGAGGTATACATCTTATGTTTGATTTTTCACTACACTCACATCAAAGCTGCTATCTAATGCAGAGAATAGAGCGATGGACCTGAAGTCAGGAAGACCTGAGTTCAAATCCGCCCTGAGACATTTAACTAGCCTTGGGACCCTGGGTAAGTCAGTTTTTTTTTATCTTCTTCAGTTTCCTCAATTATAAAATGGGGATGTTAATAGTATCTGCATCCCATGGTTGTAATAAAGATTGAATGAGATAATTATAAAGTACAGTTCTCTGTGATAAGTGCTACGTGAGTGTTAGCTATTACTGTTAACTAGCCCGAGTCTCCTCAGCTATCAACCACTTTCCTGGGTACTCATTTAAGATCTAGTTTATTATCAAAAAGAGGAAATAAGATTATTTCATAAATGCTATAGCACAATTTTTTTGCCCTACATCATTTCTTTTAAACATGGTTATCTGGTATATTTAAAAAGTTAAGTCTCCTGCTATCTACTTGCTACTTATTAACTCTGTGACCTTGTGCAAATTCCTTAACCTTCCTGACTTTCAGTTTCTCCATTTGTAAAATGCGGTGTGCCAATATAAAGAATGGATTTATTTAACAACGCATTTATTTCGTACTTTAGATTATAAAATACTTTTTTTGTGAAATGGATAATGTAATTTTTCAAACCTGCAGATGTGATTTCACTATTATAGGGGAATATTTCACTATTATAAGGAAATATTTCTCCCAGGAAACTCCCTATAGCCATCTGCTGTCTGACTGTAGCCTCAGACAGTAATCTCAGGGCATTGAGATAGCCCCTGATTAGAGGCAAAACTTGAACTCAGGTCTTACGGACTCAAGGACCTCCCTATTGCCTCTTGAGTGTAACTGTAATAGAGGTTGAGTATAAGTATTATCCCCATTTCACAAGGAAAGAAACTGAGGCAGGGAAAAGTACACTCAGGGTTACTTAGCTAGCAAATTTAGAGACAAGACTAAATCTCAAGTCTCTTGATTGTTTTCAAATGAAGCCCTTTTTCTGCCTTACTAGCTGCCTTTCAAAATTCACAAACATGAGGTTGTCAATTAGAAAGGGGGGAACACTTTGTCTTTTTGTAGAAAGTGTTGGATTTAGAACTTTTTTTTTTTAATCTCTTTAATACTCCCACTCTCCACTCCACCCACCTAAGCTTCTTTCTCCAAAGGCAAGATGAGCAAGGCAAAGTCCCTTTCCCACAGTACCCTAACTCTAATGGCAACAGGGAAGGCAACTCTGTCATTTATTTCCAAAGAGCAAGTCTTTTAGCAACAATGTTGCACTCTGTGTAAAAGACTTCTTGTCTAGAAACAACCAATGGCTCTTTGTTTTCCCTGCCTCTACATCAACCTCAGGGCCAGCCATGGCCATCTCAGGGCAGCCCAGACAGGGTGATGTCTCCAGTCTCTGGCTGGCTGAAGGGGATGTTCAGAAAGAATTGCCTTCATTGGGAAAGTATGGGCTAGAGGAAAAGAGATCACAGATAGGAAGGAAGAGGACTAGGAAAATAACAGCAAAGAACAAGGGAGGAGATTAGAGGTAGCATGGAAAAAGGTGGAAGAATAACAGGAAGGTGAAATCAAGTTATGTTGCTGCTAAATTTGATTTACATCCCCATAGGGTTATCTGATCTCTAGCTGAAGAGACCGTAGAGATACACGCCTTTCATTTTACAGATGAGGAAATTCACACTCAGAGGAATTAAGTGAATTGGCCAAAATCAATCAGATACAACTGAGGCAGAATTTGAACCCAGGTTAAAAAAAAAAGCGTGGTAGTGGAAGGTAATCTAAATTTATTATGGAAATAGTTTGGTGCTGCAGAAACGTGATTTGGAGATGTGGAAATCCTATCTCTCCTACTTAGTATGTGACCTTGGGTAAGTCAGTTTCTCCAGGCTTTAGTTTACCTGTCTGTCAAAGGGGATAGTGGAACTTAATGAACTCTAAGATCTCTTCCAACTCTAAATTAATGATCCTATCATCACAAAAATCAAATTTAGTAATAATAAGAATTCAGTTTAGCATGCCTGTGTGTGTGTGTGTGCGCGTGCGTGCGTGCGTGCGTGCGTGTGTGTGTGTGTGTGTGATTGTGGAGAGGCAGATGTTGGACCACATAACTTCTCAGGTCAGTTCTAGTTTTATACCTATGAACCTCTAGGTCAGGGGTTCTTAACCTAAGCTCCATGAATTTGGTCTCTTTAAAAATATATATTTTGGTAATTATTTTGATATACTGAGTTTCCCTTGTAAGCTTATGTATTAAATGCATTAAAAACTTCATTCTGAGAAGGGGTCCATGGACTTCATTAGATTGCTAAGGGGGTCTGTCACACAAAGGGATACATAACACATGCCCTAGGGCAAGAGACCCTTGGTCTATTTGTATTTGATTATGCTGAATGATGAAAAAGGAAGTATCATCCTGACTTACATGCACCAATAATGTATAATTACTTTTATGCTATCAAATAAGTGTGGTTTTGTTCATGCAAGACATCTTTCCCCAGATACAATGACTTCTATATAGCTTAGTCTTAGACTAACTGACTTACTTGCTCATGATCCAATTTTTAATAAACATTAGGGCAGGACTGGAACTCTGGACTTCCTAACTGTAGATCTAGCATTTTATCTACTATGCCAGACTACCTCTTAATTATTTAATAACTTATAAAAATAATAATTTATGTCATATAATTAATACTATAATCATTGAAATAAATTTTAATTCTTTAGATTATAATTAATTTAATAAATGAATCAGATCTATAGAGATTATTGTTGTAGATATTATTTTCCATCATTTTGAATTTTAAGATTACCTCATAGATAAACCTTTCTTGCTTTGAAAGAACAACACCTCTGTGTGTGTGTGTGTTTAATTTTTCTGCAGCAGCACTGAGAAAAATAGACAGAAAGGCCTTTCAGATTCTAAACCTTTACAACTCCTCTGGAATAGATCAGAAAGTCCTTGTGAAGGCTAAACCTGCAGAAATAAAGATTACCCAGAGGTGGCGCTCTGGTTAAAGTACACCTGGATTTTGATTACCGTATACTGATTTACTCCAGATGCCTCGGAAGAGACGTCGTTAACCATTATCTCTTTTGTATTTATGCAACCACAACCTCAGCAAACAAACACCGCTGGTAAAAACACTTCCCTCCACATTGTGGGTGAAGATATTACTCCTCAGACCAGAGGGTTTGAACATCCTTTAATCCAGGAGCAAACCAGGAGTCCTCTTTTAGCTTGCTTGAAGAATCACAGAAGAATCCACATCTGCATGGGCCTTGCCAGTAGCCTAGCTTGTCCTTAGCCCTGGATAGGACTAGCTTCATTCTCACCTCGATGAAGGGCATTTTGCTAGAGAAATATACCTGAAGTGTGTTTTTCGTTATAGGCCTATATTTAATTGTACCCCCCATCATGAACTGGTATTATCTCACTTTTATGCTGGTAAATTATTTACATGGGAAAAATTTAGTTAGGAAATTAAGATCTGCTACTTCCATGTGCCTAGAATTCTCTCTTCAGTTTGGTTTTGTCTGAGCCTTCTCATAATCAGATAATCACAGTGAGTGGAGGTTTTGGTTTGGAGATTTTAAGGGGTTGTCTTATATTTCTACACTATTGAATCCTTTAAGATCACATTCCTATCTGTCATAACCATGGCAGAGTGAACCATGGCAAGACCTGGCCTCACTGTCCCACCAGTGACACATACTGGTTATGTAAGCCTATCCAAGTTCCTCCATTTTCTGTATATAGATTTTAATGTGTTGTCTTGTCTCATTAGAATGTGAACTTTTTGAGGGCAGGGACCAAGCATTTGCATTTCTTTCTATCCTGAGCACTTAACTTAGCACAGTGCCAAGCACATAGTAAGCTCTTAATAAATGTTTGTTAACTGATTGACTAACTTCTTCCTCTTGTAAGACTGTCAGTTACAGAGAAGATATGAACCTGAAGGTATTTCTTAGTACAGTTCCAACCCAAAGTGAAGGAATTAAGAATATTACAAGTTTTGATACTCATTGACAAATTTCAGCATTGTGATATTTTAAGTTAATTGAAGAATGTTAATTTAGATATCTAGCAGAACATTCTGTATACTTTGCAATATGCTATAATGCAAAGTATGCCAGATGGGGATTCTTAGGACCTGAGTGTGAATCCTGACTCCAACATTCACTGTGCATGGTTTGGAGTACTTTTCTGGGTCTCGGATTCCTCATCCGTAAAATGAAAAAATTGAACCAAATAACTTCCCCTTTAGCTTGAAATCTAGGATACTGAAGTTGTTTATTTTAAACCCTTTTCTGCTATTTTTGGTGCATAGTCACCATTCAGATATTATTGCTATTTCTTTGTAAGCCTGAATTTTGAAAATCTGTAAAACTTGCAGATAGTAAAATCACAGCCTGTGAAGAGGGAGCCCTTCTAACTGGGTTCTTTGGCCAATCCTCTAGTCTTCTCATCAGCATAGAGTATGGAAGAGATAAATTTATCCCACAGGGCTGATTTCATTCCATTTCCTTAAAAGGATGATAACAGGTTATAGGCCAAAGGGAAATTACCATCACCTAGTCCTATCAGAAACTGAGATACGGAGAGGTTAAGAGGCCTTGCCTAGTATCACTTAAGAACTGTAGGCTCAAGAGTCAGACACAGTTGTCTGACACCAAGGCCCAGACTCATCTACTAAAGCACAGCTACCAAAAGGCCTTTGTCCTTGCACAGCGATTTTCCCAGGACCATCCCTCCATAACTTTCTACTAACAATTAGACCTAATATTGGTCCAGTAAATGGGACTTTTTATTACCTCATTTGCAGCTTAAAGTTGAATCCTGAGTTGAAACTTTAGAAGCTGACAGCAGGAGGTAGAGGGAAGAGAGACCCGCTTGCAGGTTCTTTGACTGTGGGTGTTCCTGGGCTCTAGCATGTCGAGAACATTGCTCCAAACATATGATTTATATTGAAAGTGAGCTTCTTTATTCTCCAAAGCATGCACGATTGCTAATGTGGCCTTATTGTTCAATACTTGGCTTCTGGATGCCTGGGAGAAATGTCCTTGTCCTCGCAGCAAGCTGACAAAGGAGGGCATGCCTCGCTAACACCTCCATCACATTTCTTCAGCTTTGTCCACGAGCCCAGGATCACCATCTAATGTTCCCTGAGAGCTACTAAGTGCGTTGGTTTATGTCTCTGTCAAGGGAGATTTAAAAAAAAAAAGTCTCCCCTCTGAAAATTTCGTAGGGAAAAGCAAGATGATTGCTGTTTTTCCCCCACTGACAAAACTTCCCTTTAAGTTTCTGAACCCCAAACAACAGAGCTAACAACTTTGTGAGTGTGTGTGTACGTGTGTGTGAACCCCACCCGTCCTTTGCTCCTGGGACAACAGGAAAACTGCTGGATTGGAGCTTGAGGACGCCCCCTTCACCCATTTAGGGAGGTACGGGAGTATCTTCTGTGAGACGCCAAAGTTTTCCCAGGGCCTAGACAGGGGATGCCCCCGAAGTCCTTGAGAACTAGGAAGCGTCCCGGGCTCGGACGCGCAAGTCAGAGGCAGACCCTCGGAGTCCTCGGGACGCAGGGCCGGCCGCGGGGGTAGCGGGGGTCCCCGCGGGCAGCCGCCGCCGTACTTCCCACCTGACTCCGTAGTCTCTTTCCCCCTGGTTCCCTCCCCTTCTTCTGCTCCCTCTCCCCGTCCCCCTCCCCTTCTTCCCCTCCCTCTGCCCCGTCCCCCTCCCGTTCTTCTCCTCCCTCTCCCCGTCTCCTCCCCTTCCTCTCCCTCTCCCCGTCCCCCTCCCCTTCTTCCCCTCCCTCTCCCCTGCTCCCTCTCCCCGTCCCCTCCCCTTCCCCTCCCTTTCCCCTGCTCCCTCTGCCCCGTCCCCCTCCCCTTCTCCTCCCTCTCCCCTGCTCCCTCTGCCCCGTCCCCCTCCCCTTCTTCTCCTCCCTCTCCCTTGCTCCCTCTGCCCCGTCCCCCTCCCCTTCTCCTCCCTCTTCCCTGCTCCCTCTGCCCCGTCCCCCTCCCCTTCTTCTCCTCCCTCTCCCTTGCTCCCTC
>CM053770.1:658821990-658854490 GCA_028658325.1 Potorous gilbertii
CCCCTCCCTCTCCCCGTCCCCTCCCCGTCCCCCTCCCTCTCCCCTGCTCCCTCTGCCCCGTCCCCCCTCCCCTTCTTCCCCTCCCTCTCCCCGTCCCCCTCTCCCTCCCCTTCTTCCCCTCCCTCTCCCCGTCCCCTCCCCTTCCCCTCCCCCTCCCCCTCCCCTTCCTCCCCCGCCTCTGGTTCCAGTCATCCCTTTGTCCTCCCCCGGATTGGCAGGTTTTATTATTCCGCCTGAACAATCCGGCCGCGCAGTGGCTGAGGGGCGCTGACGTCGGCGGATGAGCCGGAGAGTAGTTGGGATTCTGCTCTGTCAGTAACACATGTGTAAGAGCCGCGGAGGGAGAGCGCGAGCGGGCGAGAGGCCAGCGCCGCCTCGGAGCCGGGCAGCGGCGGCGGCAGCAGCGGCGCGGACGGCGGCGGCGGCAGCCCTGCCTCGACCCGGCTGTCGGGCTTGGCCCCGGCTCCGCTCGCCCCGCACCTCGTGCCGGCATCGCCGCGGAAGGCGGCTCTGAGTGGCCTGCGAGGGACTCCGCCCGCCCGCCCAGCGCCCAGCGCCCGCCCGGGCTCTTGTTGTTGCCGCCGCCGCCGCTGCCGCCGCTCCCTGGATCTCCGCGATCGCCGCCGCCTCCGCCAGACCAGAGCGAGCGAGGGAGGGAAGGAAGGAGGAGGAGAAGGAGGAGGAGGAAGGGGGGCCGGGAGGGCGGGGGGTGCCGAACATACAAAGTGAAGCCACATTGCCAAACTTGCAGCAGCGACTGCAGCAGTCGCCGCCGCCGCGCCTGAAGCCGAGCAGCTCGCGGGGGCCCGAGAGCCAGCCAGCCAGCCTTGCAGCTGCTCGGGCGAAGCTGGAGGAGGAGGAGAGAGAGGAGGACTGAGACCGAGCCCTGGGCTCCTGGGCCGGCGGCCGCTTCTCTGGGGGCACCCGACCCACCGATAGAGCCGCGCATTAAAAAAAGAGAGAGAGAGAGAAAAGATTACCTTGTCCCACCCCCTCCTCCTCCCCCCTCCACTGCACTTCTGCAAGAACTCGCTCCCTCCCTCCCTCCCTCCTTCCTCCCATCCATCTATCCATCCAGCTCCATCAGTCCACCAGCCCCGGGGAAGCCGAGCGAGCGGCTCCGCTGAGATCTCGCCGCCGCCGCCGCCGTCTTTTTGCAACATAGGGGAAAAACAGGTAAGCGGACTTGCTGGGGAGATGAGATGGGGCGGGAGGTGGGGGGGGCAGGGCTGGGGGTGGGTAGCAGCGGGGTTGGTGGTGCTGGTGGCCCGGCGACCGGGAAGGGGGGGGAGGTGTCCTGTACCGTGGTTGTTTTCTTTGGCTGCTTTCCCTTCTCCGTCCCAAATTGCAAGTAAACAATACGTCGGCTTAGATAATGAGAGAGTCTGAAACTATAGAGGAAGGCAGGCTGGGGGGCGGGCTGGCAGGCGGGTGGACCGAGCAGGAGGCCGGCAGGCCGGCAGGCAGGCGAGCACCAGGGCCGTCAGCTTTGTAGCGGTCCCTGCTTACAAAAGGGTTTGTTCGAAGAGGAGGGCTTGGGGGGGGGAAGCGGGGGAGCGCCTTTCCAGCCCAGAAGTGAAAGGCTTTGCCTGTTTCGGTTATGAATTGAGATGGGGAAAAATAGTCTTGCCTCCCTCCTCCTCCAACCCCCCTTCGCCCCCCAGTAAACACTATTTTTGAAACAGTGGCAGAAAGGATCAAAGTGGGCAGGGTTTTTGTATTGGTGTCTTTTTTTTTTTAAAGAAAAAAATTCCTTTTGGCTTATAAGTCTTTTGTTTCAATCCAGGAGAAATCCGGTGAATCACCTAATTAAAATCAAGACATGAATTAAGCATCCATTTTTGTACTACAAATTGCCAGCTCTACGCCTGTCCCTCCCTTGGTCTCCATTAAAAAGCACCAGAGACGTTGTTAAAGGGGGGGCTTATTTTGCCTCTAGCTGCCAGTTCTGCTTTCTGTTTCACTGACTCTATCCCAGGACCTAAATTGCTCGGCTATGTAATTACTAGAATATAAGCCTATTTAACTTAAAAGCTTTTCTTTTTTTTTTTCCAACTCTAAATGAAACTTGATGAGGGCCCGTCCTTAGTTATCTGGGGAGTCAGTTTCTGGTCAGTCCTTGATTCATCATCTCTTTTAGATTTAATCAGCATTAAGGTATTGCTTGTCCTTAAGAGCTTTAGCTAATGGGGTTACTGGATGCTTTTGCTCAGTGTAATGTTTCCTTTAAAAAATTATATACGTACATATATACACACATAGAATACACACATTATATATAATATACACACATACATACACATATACATACATACATATATTTACTTCTCGCCAAAGATTCAGGATAAGCAGCATGGAATCTCTTCCCGTCTCTCTGTCTCTGTCTCTCTTCTCCCCCCCCCCCACTCCCCCCTTTTAAAGGAATTCAAAGCGATTAAAACGTAAAGGGAAACATTTTTAAGACTCTGGGCAGGAAATGCAGATTCATTTGGGTTAGGGCTGAAATTGTAACAAAAAGCAATTCCTCGAGTAAATGCATCAGATAAATCAATTTACATAAAGGTATGATGCATTCGGATAAATGCAATGCTAATGGGTTTTAGAGTGGTCCTGTTTCCAAAGTCTCGGGGTTTTGTTACAGCTTAATTGGTGGAGTTCTTTTTCTGGTTTATTGTGTGGTCACTAGAGACACGTTCAGGGACGCTTTCGGAGGAAATGTGTTTAAAAATCGGCCTATTTTAGGAACCCGGGGACTTGGTGCTTGGTGCCCTCCCCTCTTGCCCGCTACCAAGTTGGGCCGGGGGCAGGCAAAAAAAAGTTCGTCGTCTTTCTTCGGAGGTATCAGTCTGAAAGCCTTTAGGAGATGGCCCAAAGCCTTGGTATGAGTACACACACTCGGCTTACAAAGGACAAAGACAAAAACATGCTGCTTAATTGGCAGTAAATAACTTGATCTTTTTATAGTATAAGTGACTGGAGGAACACTAGGAGTTTATTGGACTCGGGATCGGAGGCCACAAATTAATCGGTTTAGTCTAAGCTTTATAAATTGATTCCTATATTATCCCCCAGTTGCTGCCTCTCTTGTGGCATTCATTTAGAAAGTGTGGGGGAATTTTTTTAAAAGCCGTTTTTGGTGACAGCCTGGCTAGTTCGAATTTAACTAGTGTATCCCTTGATCGTTCTCAGATTATCAGCAAAGTTCTTCCCTCCTCCTCCTTCACTCCCTACCCCCCCCCTTTTTTTTTTTTTTTTTGATGGAACAAAGCTTTAGCATTTAAATTACTGATCAAGGGCAGATTAGCGAGACAAAAGTGGAGTGTGTTTGTATAGGAAGTTAACAGGCGTCCTAAAGTTCAATGATCTATTATTCTGGCCGGTGTCCTGAAAACCCAGAGAAAACACTCATTGATCTTCAGAATGAAATGAGATTTGGAACAATAATGGGAGATGGCCGTCACCACAATGGCATGTGAAAGGTGCTGTTTAAAAAATCCGAAAAACCAGTTTCGCAACTTTACACACTGCACTCTTTCCCTCTCTTTCCCTCTCCCCCACTCCCATCCTCCATCCCCCTTTCCCCTCCCACCCCCACTCTTTCTATTTCCCTCTGCTCCCTCTCTCTCCCTCCCCCTCCCTCTCAGGAAACTGAAGTGTTCCCAACTTGAGCTCCAGCTGCACTTCCCAGAGTTGGGCATGACATAGGGGTAGGGGGCTGCGGGGGGTGGGAAGCCTGGGCTCGGCCCACTCCGCTGCCGCTCGTCCTGCCTCCTCTGCCGGGGCTGGGGGTGAGGCGGTGGGGTGAATGACCCTCATTTGCTAGAGGCTAGATGCGTGCCGAGGTGGGGGTGGGGGGAGATAGGCGGAGGCTGGGGGCGGGGAGTTGAGAGTGGGTGGGTGGGAAGGAGGGAATCGCACTGCAGAGCCTCTCTCGCTAAAAGACTTTGACAGTCGCCAAGCTGAAGTTGTCAGTGTGGGCTGCTCAGCAAAGTTCCGAGGGAGCCTCTTGGATTCGGAACCGAGCTCTGAGAAAAGTGCTTTTGAAAGAGGGTCTGGTTTGTGCTCCTTCCTTCCCTCCTTGCCTTATACCGCTGCTGACCTTACCTCCCCAGCGTGCCCCCTACCCATCAGCAGCCCTTTGGGGAAAGGAAATTTGGACCCTTGGGCACAGACACACATACTGGCGCGCGCACACACACACACACACACACACACACACACACACACACACACACACACACACACTCTCTCACATACACACACGGGCGATCAGCCTCTTGATTCAAACCCCACCCCCCTTTTCCCTGTTTTGTGTCTCTCCCTTTCCTTCCTACAGACCATGGTGAATCCGGGCAGCAGCTCGCAACCTCCCCCGGTAACGGCGGGCGCCCTCTCCTGGAAAAGGTGCGCCGGCTGCGGGGGCAAGATCGCCGACCGCTTCCTGCTCTATGCCATGGACAGCTATTGGCATAGCCGGTGTCTGAAGTGCTCCTGCTGCCAGGCTCAGCTTGGGGACATTGGCACGTCCTGTTACACCAAGAGCGGTATGATCCTTTGCAGAAATGACTACATTAGGTAAGCAGATGTCTGCGAGATCTGGTGCGGTGGGGAGTCCCAGGAATGCAAAGTTGGGGTGGGTGGGTGGAAGTTGTACCTGCCACAGGCAACTGTTGCTTCCCCACCACCTTTTCTGGTGTAGAAGGACTGAAGCAAGAAAAGGAGGTTGAGTTGGCAGCGAGAAGAGAAGTTGGAATGGTTTGCTTTCTTGTTCCTTTTCTAGTTTTTATTTTAAATTAGCTGTGAACCCCCACTCTCTGTAAGAAGGTCTCTTGGTGTCCGACTTCGGGTTATTACCGGGAGGCCCAGGGGGAAGACCGTGGGGGCCCCCTGATCTCTTTCATGTGGCTTCCAGTCCGAAAGGAGTCCCCTCTAAAAATAAACAAAAATGAAAAGGCAGTCTAATCTGCTTTCCTAAAGGTTGGGCAGTAGTATTTACAGAGAAAGAACGGACACCCAGTTGGCTTCAAAATAAAACTAGCTAAGGGGAAATGACTTACCCGTGGTGGTATCTGATTAATTATAATATTTACACAAGCACCTTTAAACTTTTTTGAGTGGAAAGAGAGTGACTCATTCTTTATGCTTCTTGTAAAAGACTGATTAACTATCAGTGCAAAGGCCTGTAATTATGCTTGTAGCTAAAGAATCTGGTGGTAGTTTTTGTCTTTATACTGTTTGTTGGTTATTTAGAGTTCGGGAACTTACGATAATCTTGTGTGGTTTGCAATGTAGAAAAGATTTATATTTCCTGAAGAAGAGGTCAGGGTTTTTTTCTGTTTGTTTTGTTTTTTGGGGGGAGGTGTACACTTACCACCCTGTGTTGTGTGCACACCTACCACCCTAGTTCTCCAAAGAGATTTGTGAAAAACCAACTGTGAAATGTTAATTTTGCATTCTTTAGTTAATGTATAGTAACATCATGATCTTTTCTAACAAGTTTCAGTACAATTAATAGAAAGAATTTAGGGGGTCAGGTGCCTATATGATCTTTTCAGGTGAACTCAAGCTCCTAAACTCATTAATTTGAAAGGAGGCATTTGAAGGATTACACACATTTAATTTGAGTAAATGGTTTGATAGACTGATGCACATGAATGCTTCTAGGAGGTGTTCTATTTCAACATCCAGTAATTAAAAAAAAAAGACCATGGTTGGCATAAGAGAAATGCAGAGTTTTAGGATGAATTGCATTCTATTCAAATGTTTGGGGTTTTTAATGTAAATGTCAAGTGTATTCTTAAGTATTTTCTCCTCCTCCTTTAATAGTTAATAAGAAAGTTGTTGCCTTTTCTTGTGGAGCAATCAGTTGGTTTATAATACCTTAAAAGTTTATTTTTGGAACACTGGCCTTATCCCCTATTAGGTTCTGGAGGATGTAAATAGTATATACTGAGTATGATGTTTGTTTGGTTGTCGTTAGTTTAAAATGATGGGGATAATTAAGAGTTTTTATTTATTTTAACAATGCAACCTCCGTCCAACGTGCTTGCCTTCTTACTGTACCCAATTGAAGAAAGGAATATAAGAAGAAAAGGGTTTTATTTTTTCGAAGGGAAATGATAATACAGTAGTTACTAAATGTCCTTTCAGCAGTAAATGTTGGGAAATCAGCACATGGGTGTTATGGGGAAGGGGGGGCACAGTGTGGTAATGCTTTTCTGGTCCTCCATCCAAGCAACACCATAAGCCTGTGTTGTAATTAAACAGAGCAGAACTGTGGATAAGAAGAGGTTTGGTTTGAAGTGGGGGAAAAAGGGCACAACTGTTCAGATGCAGTGAATGGTGGTACAGTTTCATAACCCTCTAAAGCGTCAAACAAACCTTCCCTTCTGATTGTCACTAATTAAAAAGAGAAGATGCCTCCAGTCCATTTGAATTTTCCCAAGGCAAGTTCAGGCATAAGACATTTCATGGGGGCCAAAAATAAATGCCCATTTTGTTTCTCCGTGTTCTCTGCAATTACGAACATGGAATGTGATCAGCTTTGGGTGTTTCAGAGTTGATGGCCCTCTTCCGTCTTCTGACTTTCTCCCCTTTTCCCTGGGTCTGGATAATTGGACTTAACTTAGCATGTGCTGGAGTGAGGCATTCACTGAGACTTGAACTGAATTACTCGAATGAATATTTAGATGTTCCTAAGAGATGTGTGAAAGGCGTCGAACTCTTCATTTGTGGAGCTGAACTCTCAGGAGTTAAATGCCTTCAGCCTGCCACCCCAAACTGAGAAGTCTAGGGACCTCTTTTTGCACCCACCACCCACCCATCCAAATTCCAGAATAGATCTGGGCAGTTTCTGGGAGGCTCTCGCCTGGCCTGCTGGGGGTGGGGTTTGGGTTTGTTTATCTAGAACTGACTTGACCTGTACTTTTCTCCCTCTCCTTTCATTCCCCACCCCCCAGTTTGAAGAGCTGTCAGTTCCCTTATCCGAGGCCAAATCCATGTGCACAACTCTTAATCAGAGTCGCTGGGGGAAAATTAGAAGTGAATAAGAATGAAAAGCGGATTGATCAGCTAAAACGGCTGCCGCCAGGTGAAAGGGACTCTGGTGCTGTCCTGAGCGGGGGCTGGGACCACGGAGCGATTTATTAAGGGGCTTTTAAACTGCCTTGGGGTTGTGGCTTTTGAAAACGACCCAGATCTAGCTAAAAGCAACAAATTCTACCTTCATTGGTAAGCTGGGAGAGGCAGGCCAGGCAGCCGGACTCGAGTGGTGGGAAGGAAGGGGAGCCAAAGTGGGGGAGAGATGGATTACCTTGCTGACGCCGCCCCCCTTCCCCCCTTCCTTTAAGGCTAAGGATCCTTTGGGTGGAGAGGAACGACGGGGCTTCTGCCCTCACTCTCAAGATTTCAGATAAAGCTGCCGCAGCCCCAGCTCCAGCCGCCAGCAGCCGGGAATCCGCACACAATTAAAAGCTTTAATTAGAGGCTCCTCCATTTTCTCTTAGTTCTGATGGGCTTTATCTAATGAGATCTGGTCTCTGGCTTAGATCTGCTCAGAATGACGTGTCCGAAATGAATGAGAGCCTCGTTGCAAACAAAACATTTAATTAACAAAATTGGCCTCTAAGAGAGGGAGGGGAAGTCTGGAGGTTGGGGGGGGGAGCTGTTATTCTGGTTGTTCTTAAAGGGGCCCAGGCCAACCTACTCTCTGCCTTTCCACCCCCTATCCCCCAAATCTTTTGCTAGTCCTGAGGTTTTGGAAACGCCCCCACCATCTTGGGCAACAAAGTTGCTTCTGGACTCGTAGTCTTCCTGGTCCTAGTCAGTTTCCCCTCTCTTCCCCCGCCCTCCACCCCGTTTCCTCCTCTCGTGGGTCCTGCTGCTGCCTTCGGAGAAGGAAGTTAGGGTAGAGACGGGTGGGGCTTACGGGGTGGGGGAGGGAAAGGAAATCCAGAGGAAGGCCGGCTGCGTGCGGGTCCCGGGCTGCCTGCTTTGCCCGACTTCAGCTGCCTCGCAGGCCGGCGAACTAGGCCGAGTGGGCGCTGGGGGGGGCGCACGAGCCGAGCCCCGACGGCTGCCTCCGGCTGCGCCGGGGCCGCTGCGGTGCAGGGCGGAGCGGAGCAGACGCCCCGGGCCTGGGGCGAGCAAAAGGGCGGGAGCTCCGCCGGAGAATTGCTCTCGCCTCTCGCTGCTGCGTGCTCCCTTCTTTGCCATTCACGTGGCTCTCCGCAGCCGCAGTCTGCACGGTGCAGCGGGGCGGGGTAGGGGGCTGGGGGAGGGAGGAGACGGCCGCAGCCGCCGCGGCAGCAGCAGCGGCCAGGGGAGGGGGTCCGAGGGGGGTGTGTGCGTCTGTGTGTCTGTGTGTGTTGGGGCTGGGGTTTGGGGGAGGGCCGGTGGTGGTAGAAATCTAGAAGCCGCCAGGCAGGCGAGTTCATTTCCCTGGTAATCAACAGCAAGCTGCTATATTCAGAGAATGCTGTCCCTTTAATTGAACAGGCTAGGTAATTAAATGGCATTTTTCCAATAGGACGTGCTAGGTAAATCTAATAGTTGGTTATTTAATATCACTTTGAAGTCTGCCCACTCAAGCACAATGACAGCATAGGAGCTTGTGAACTATTAGCTAGGAGAAAAAAAAAACCCAGGATCTCAAAAATTAATTAAATCGCATGCAATTTAGGGGGAACGTTTATCTTGATTTGTCATAACAGAATTAATTCAAGGCCTCCAATTCACTTGGGGGCAGATCTGTTACTCTGAATTAACCAAGCGTAATTTGGCTGATTTTTTCCCCCTCTTTCTAATGCAGCCCTTGCCATTATGCACAGCCCCCCTCTTAAGTATCAATAGCTTCTGGGGCTTTTAAGGTGCTCGGTCTCTAGTTATTCTGAAGTACCTTTAATGGACTTGGCTCCAGGCATAATTTCTGTGTTGCATTTCTTTGTTACGTTTTAATATAGCTAGTGCAGAATTTAGATTAAATATAGGAACTTGCAGGAAAACCAATTGCTTTTGGATCAGTAGCTGTAGAAGTGCATTTTTCTCTTCTGAAAGGTTGCTGATATATTTACTTGTAGGTAGAATCGTGTAGTTTGCCACCCCCTTTGGAAATGCTGCCCCCGTTTGTCTCTCGGCGGAGGAAACACCTCCAGGAATCTCTTAATGTTACATGTTTGCTCCTTAAAGTAGTAACATAGTTGAAAATGAGCCCAGCTATTGGTCATCAGATTTCCAAGATGATGCTGAGATATGATACCAAACTAAAAATAGAACTATCTTTTCCCTTTTCCTTCCTCCTCTTCTCCATCTCTTAACGTCATTGGGAGAGAGTTGGGGGCAGAGCTGACAAATAGGACCTAGCTACATGGGAGTTCTCCAAATAAGAGCGAACCACCTTTAGAATGCAGGCTTCTGGGGGATTTCTTCTTCTTCTCCGGCTTCTTCTTTTCCATATAAGGGACCGCTTGATGTTTGTGATTGATTGCGTTGCCCAAATGCTGAAATATTAACGACCTTCTTGGACTGAGGACCCAAAGAAAGGAAACTGAAACCGATTCTGTCATCACAATTAAAGAGTCCCCTGGCTTTAATTAGCCTGACCTGGGGTATATCTCCCCGTAGCTTGAGTTAAAGAGAAAAGAGCCCATTAAAGTCCAGTCTGAGACCGATAGCTACTTAATTGAGCACCTAAAGCCTCGAGCCTTTTAAATCAAACACTGTCCTGGACAGTCCCCCTGGTTAGATAATTAACTCTCTAGCCTCACAGGGGGAAAAAAAAAAAAAAAACTTCAGGAAAAAAAAGTCGAGTTTCTAATAGTCGCCTTGATCCTGGGTGAAGGGGGAGAGGACAATGTACCGTGTGTTTAGAGACATCAACCGTTAGGCTCTCAAGGCCTCCCTGAAACAAGGGCCTGGAACAATCTCCCACAGCATTAATATGTTGTTAAATAGTGCATTAGCCACGAGGAGATTTTAGTCATTTCCAAACTTTGTAACTGTAATTTTCTACTCTTTTATACATCATGTGATTGGGGATGGGGTGGAGTTGATTGTTCTCTGAAAGGTTATAGAGACAGTGCTGGGGAAAATAAGATGTAGGAAAAGCTTTTGGATTACATATGACTGCACGGATTATTAAAATACACTTAGCTGCCAAAGACGTGCAGCTGACTTTACTCAGGGTGAATTGTTAAATAAATGAACACTCAGGCAGCACAATCAGATCGGTGCTGGGAAAGTGTGTTTTTAAGATGGTGTGGTACAAGTGAACCTGTTGGGGGTGGTGGCAGCCATAATTACAGACTCTTGTTCTCAGAAATACTTATAGAGAGCTCATATTCATCATAAGAGGATATTTGTGCCTCGGTTCTAGGATTCAGTTTCCCCAGTCACTCTCCCACCCCTACCTCATCTCCCCCAATCTCCTTTAGTCCCCAACATACATTTTGCCATACTGACAGGTTTTTAACTTTTTGTGGTTGTTACCTAAACTTTTGTTAATATCCATTTCTTTTTGAGGGGTTGAGGAAACCTGGCTGTTGCCCATACTTTCTTCTCCCCTGCTTCTCCAAACTTTGTTGCTGGTGACACCCAGAGCCTAAGAGAATCCAGTACTGGGAGGTGGGGGGTGGGAAAAAAAGAAAGAAAAAACCCAGTGGGATTTCATCAGTAGTCCTCAAGTGGTCAAGCTTTAGACCCTGACCCATCTCAGCGGCCCCAGAGCTGGCAGGCAGGGCTATCCTTTGGCTGGAGGGCCTGCCAGTGTATTATTGTAGCCTTCCCTTTGTAACCATTCCTGATTCTGCAAGAACGTGTCAATGTGTCGTGGATCTCAGACTAATTAGTTTTGAAATGGAGTTTTGATTGAACTCTTCAAATCGATGCTGCTGCAAAATTTGTTTCTCGGTCTTCCTATTAAAAGCCATCTT
The DNA here is from genome assembly GCA_028658325.1 of Potorous gilbertii. Taxonomy (NCBI): domain Eukaryota; kingdom Metazoa; phylum Chordata; class Mammalia; order Diprotodontia; family Potoroidae; genus Potorous; species Potorous gilbertii. The sequence goes on from CM053770.1 coordinate 658,832,919, forward strand.
AAGGGGCAGTTTTACTACCCTCCCTGTCGTTCAGTCGATACATTTAATAACAACTTACAGGCTATTTTCAATAAAGTGGCGACAGCAAATTAGTAGTTTGAACATGACAAGCCTCCTCTGCAAGACCAGATTCTGAAAACTCAAAGCAATTATTTTTTTATACAGAGGCATGCTGCAATCATTCAGATTACGGGTATTCTATAGGAACACGTCTTCGAGTTTTGACACCAGCAGAATTTTATGACTTTATTTGGACAAGGAGGAAATGCAAATATTAATATTTATTATGAACACCTATACATTAATTTGTAAATCCTGGTGACCCCATTCTGAAAGTGGGTCTGTGACCCCGCCCTCTTGTTTCAGTTATCACCTTCCACTGTAGAATCATTTGGGTTTGATTTAAAAAAAAATGGATCTTTTAAAAAGGAAGCATCAAAAGAAATAAAAAGGATACTCAGAAAGTGGAAGTTCAGTGTTCGTTTAAAATCTCGCTTTGTGCCTTTAAACACATTTAGAAAATTATGTATCTCTTCACTACACTCGACTTCCTTGTACTCTTCTCCCCCCCCCCACAGCCTTTTCCTTCTTCCCCCTCCCCTCCCTCTCCCTCTCCCTCCACCCCCACCCCCCCCATGGCAGATGTTGTGGTCTCATTTGATTGCATAGGAAAACTGCAGTGATACAGCAAACACCCAGAGAGATATGATGACAAATGGGTCCAGATCCCGGTAAATTACTTTCTGCTCAAATCGAAATTTCATTCAGTTTGTTGCTAGCAGAGATGAAGTAATCTAAATTGTGGACTCAGGAGCAGATAGAGGGAAGTTGGAGCAAGCATTTCATTATCAAGAGAGAGAGAAGGTTAGGATGAAAGAGATGAGCAGAGGCAAATCTTAAGTGTTGACACCATGATTGAAAAGGTTAACCCATACACATTATATATCAACCTGGATAGCAGAGAGTTTCTAATGGAAACTCTTCCCTGATGGAGGTTTACTGGAGTTTCAATACACTGAGCATGATGTCTTCTTAGATATACAATCAAATCCTCTTAAACCTTTTGATGACTCATATCTCAAGATATGATTAAAGTACAAAAGAGTTCTTCATATAATTTCAAGGACACAATGCATTTAAACTCCAGTCATGAATTGTATCTTTTTTTTATGATGAACTCAGTAATCTGATAAAAATGTGTGTAGTACAGAATTCTTTTGTATTTGCTAGAGGTGTAAGTCAATATTTTTGATTAAATCCGGTGCTTCCTCTTCCTGTGTGGTGGGCAGAAGTTAGTCAATCCCCTCCCCCAAAATGGGTTTCCTGTTTGATGTAAATCAGTTGCAGAACTCTCAGACCTGTGCCTCGAAAAGAATTTTGGGGGGAGTGCTTTGACATAGCTGAAACACTCATGGTTGCCATCACCTTTGTTTCAGGTTATTTGGGAACAGTGGGGCATGCAGCGCTTGCGGACAGTCCATCCCTGCCAGTGAGCTCGTCATGCGGGCGCAAGGCAACGTTTATCATCTGAAGGTAGCACATGGCTCCCCTCTCCTCCTCCCTCGGGCTGTTGTTGTATTTGTTTTTTTATCTGGGGTACTCACCTATTCTAAACTCTGCTCATGTCTGTACGCTGTAACTGGAAAGGGAACCCTTCACAGTAGTAAAGCTCATGAAAATGTTTTCCACGGGAGGGGTCCTTGAGTGATTGTTACATGCGTGGGCATACAATATACACTTCCATTGAATTGGGGTTGATATTCATGGGAATTGCCTATAACGGAAAAAAAAAACCCCAGACTTGAAACTCAAGTGTTTCTGTACTTGATAGAAGCCCCCATCTTGAGTGATTGCTCCAGACTCGGCACCAGAAGACTTTATTTTACACCTGTTTCCAATGGTTTTTCTTCCTTTCCAGTGTTTTACGTGCTCTACCTGCCGGAATCGCCTGGTCCCGGGAGACCGGTTTCACTACATCAACGGCAGTTTATTTTGTGAACATGATAGACCTACAGCTCTCATCAATGGTCATTTGAATTCACTTCAAAGCAATCCACTACTGTCAGACCAGAAGGTGAATACCCAACAATTACTAATGAGCTTTCTTAGAGCAAGGTGGGACAGCTTGCCTCTTCCAACCTTGAGTTTTCTGGGCTGTGGTTTTTCTTTTGTATCATCCTTGAAAGAGACAGAGATGAGAGTCCAGGTCTGGTGTTCAGAAACAGCGTGACCAGATGCAAATACCCAGTACCTGTTAGGGAAATCTACTTGTCTTAATTTGGTTTTAGCCTCAACTGCCCTGTGGCATGCAAAACCAAGGCCAATATGAAACTTAGGGATCATCAGATCCCATTGGTTGCTTTGGAGGTGCAGAAACAGGATGTGGTAGGAGGAAAATTAGAACCTTAATTTTTGTAAACAGGACTACATGTCTTTGTCATGGAGAAAAGAGTCCTGTGTTGATGGTTGAAATCTAGACACCTGCCATCCCTCCCCACTTTGCTTTGGATTTATTTTTAGAATAGCAGTTTTACAAAACATACTGTAATACCGGAGTAGAGCATTTCTGTTGATTGGTAGGCCCATAAATTTGAATAAGTTATAACGTTTAAAACAAAGTTCTTAGTCTCTCCATCTCCCTGCACCATTAATAGCACCATTAAAGATTATGTAACTCTCTTTCTGATCCATAACTTGAAAGCCTTTCGACCATACTTACAGATGAGTAAATTATATACGGGTACAAATTATGGCATGTTAGAAGGTTTTTCAGAGGAAAATGTTCCGATCAACAGTTGTCCAGCACCCTTAGAACTGGATAGTTTGAGATCTATTTTAATCTCTTTAATAAGTCTTACAGCTATGCAAGCGAGTGCATTTTGATAACCGCTGTGCTTAATTTGTAACAATTACTGTCAACCTTCAGTTAAGAGACTGTTCATTCCACACTGGTCCAGAAAAGAGTGAAATGTATGAGTCTCACACATAATTTTATTCACATCATATTTCATACTGATTATGTATTGATGACATTGATTCATTTACTCTTTACAGCGCCACTTGCATGGATATTAAATCTTATTGACCACAGATGAATTTTAATTTCAGATTGGTGATAGATTTTTCCATCAGCTCTGATAGTCTATTTGACTTTTTCATCATTAACCCAGGCAATCGCATAGGACTGAGTTATTGCATTGAAACAAAAAGCACACACTTCACTTGGTAATTCTTTATAGATTTACAATAGGAACTTCATTAATGTCTGTTGCAAGGATCACGAAAAATAACATTTATCTGAAAAGAGGAATTCAGCAAGCTTCAAAAGTCTGGGGGAAAGAGTAGGTTTCTTTGTCTCCTGTAACTTACAAAGGCAAATGCCAAGGACTTTTACTTTAGAATGCAGGGAGGAAATGCTGCTTTAAAAAAAAATACAGATTTTAGCCATTAAAAAAAGCTACCATTATGGTATAACGCCTTATATTTTCCCTCCCCCCACCTAAGTTATATACTAAATTGGATTAAAGCTCTAGTCTCTGCCTTGGAAAGCAAACATTAACAAACTGAGTAAATAAAAGTATTTATATTACAATGTCAATTAATCAAGGAAACTCGATAGCATTTTAGCTAAGTACAAAAGTCTTAATTTCTTGTTACTGTAACTACTTAATATTGGCAAATAAATATCAAAGCCAGCACTTAAAGGAAGTACAAATAAATGCAACAATTCATGGATTTATACGTTTGTGAATTTTAATGAAATAAATTCAGAGTGCAGACTTAAGAGAGCAATGAATCTGTTAAATGAATACTTGTAGATAGTCCTTTCAAAAAAGAGGTAAAGTCTTTCCTATTTATACAGGGTAGCAAAAAAGTGAAATGTATTCCAAGAATCAAGAGGTTGCTTTCGTTTTCCCTCTTCTTCTACCATAATGTAAAAGCTTAATTTCTCCTTTGAATAAGATCTTCACTTTGCCATGAGTTTTATCCTATTTCTTTCCCTGGCTTTAGCAAAGCATAAAAATGATTGTTATAGCTTTACCATCTTGCATGGTAAAGAATGAAGTAGGTAGAGAAGAAATGGAAAATTGGACCAGGCCCGTGAAGCGATTCAAAGTGAGGTAGCCCCATCACCAACCAAGCACTGAGGAAGAGAGCACTTAACAGAAAAAAGAGAAGGCCTCAGTGTTGCTTTCCCGGCTTATTAAACCCAATTCGGCCACACTCAGTGAGGTAGATGCAGAGGGACGATGGCAGAGAAGCATGACTTTCTGTTAGACATTTCTGGATAGCATCTTTTCTGTGAAAAAGGATATATACGTATCTATACATCTATATGTATGCATACATCTTTATATGCATAAACATACATTTATTTATATGGATATATACAGATACATATAGATAGATACACAGCCCTACATATACATACGCATACGTGTGTGTGTGTGTGTGTGTGTGTGTGTGTGTGTGTGTGTGTGTGTGTGTGTGTGTGTGTGTATTTCTGGATAGTGTCCTTGCTGCTTTCCACATTTGGCATTGGCAGAAAAAGAGAATAGAACATGCTCCTTTTGGACCTACTTCAGTAACAAGAATCTAATCCTAGCAATATACCTGTTTAAGTCTGGGAAATAGAAAGGACCAGACTGGAGAGTGGGGGGGGGGGGTCCCAAAAGGTAATAGGACTTAAAAAGTATAAGGAAAGAGAATTTTAGGCTATGCACTTGTTAGATACTTTCTGAAAAGCTACCTGTTTGGGCACTAATTAAAACCATTTCCCTGGTAATGGAATTACCTTACATTTTTGCCTTCCATATTTTGTAAACATAATCACTTTATTGGGTAGTGGTTCCGTAGGCGATGATTTGAGGCAAGTAGAGTATATCACAAATACATATTTTTCTCATCATAACCATTGCTAATACTATCTCTGATAACAGTGATTAGTGTTTATATCAAACTTTTAAGTTTGCAAAGCATTTCACATAAGAATGTAAAGGAAGACAGTGTTCATGAATTCTTAAGAATTCTTCTTTTTCTGTAAATTTGGCTTGTCTTTTTTTCCAGAGGTAACAGCCTCATTATAGAGTTCCTTATTCCATCGCTATATTTACCATATAGAAATATAGCCATTTTTATTTCGACATAGACCACCTATAAGTCCAGTTACATGTTCAATATATATAATACACATATAAAACCCCAAAACACTTCCACTGCTATACATACGTATGCGCCTATATATACACACATGTACATATATACACACATATATGTATATAGTAAACTGATTAAAGACTGTTTATTGTGTCGAAAACATCAGCTTATCTCCTTTAAAATTCCACTGTCTTGTTGTAAGATCTGTCCACAGGGTTTGGAATGTTTGTTTTTTAGTTCCAATGTAGTTCTGCATCATTGATTGTGTATTCTAAGAAAAATAATTTCAAGCCTTTAAATCGGATGCCTCCTCTTGAGTGAAATGTCAGAGCACTAGTGTGTCAGGACCTAAAAAAAAAGAAAAGAAAAGAAAAAACCCTGCAGGCTGTATCATTTAAAGGAAGCTTAGTTATCCTCAGGAGAACATTTATAGCCTGTCTATAGGGCCAAATAAACACTCAGATACCTTCCATAGTGTTCTGTAAATCTCTGCCTGTTACCCGATTCCCCCTTCCACTTAAAAGTGAGGCTACCAGACTGTTGTACAGAACATCAACTTATCTATACTTTTTCAATAAAACGGGAGTTAGATTTCATCTCTCCATTCAGTTAGAAGAAAATTTAGAGTCTCCTAGTTTCCATATCACTCAGCAATTCTCTTGTAGTTCTATAATTGGTGGCATGCGGGTGTGTGTCCATTGCGGAGGACATTGGATGCTCATTTATTAAATATGCTTGCTGGCTGCTCCCTAATCTTTGTTCTGGACAGACAAATTACTTTTCTCACACCGAGATTCAACTCTGGGGATTTCAGCCTCCACCACTTTAATTAGCTGGAAAGTGGGGGGTTGCCGTTACTAATAGACCTCAGGTTTTTAGTAACTTAGGGAAAGGGTGAAAAGAAAACTTCCTGGGAAGCTCAAAATGTCATTTAAAAAGCCATAAAAACCTAATATATATTATATCATTTTGGTGATTGCAAACAGAGTGTATTTGAAGACTGTAGATGATCATTTCCAACTTCCCCATGAAAGTCAAATTTCTCTTGAGCAAAGCACTTTTAATTATCACAATTCATTAACACTTAAAGTGTGGAAGCACATGTGTTTGACTTCATGTATTTCCATGTTTATGTAACATTAAGTAACATAGCAGATGAGAAATCTGAATGGAAGAATCCTATCCATAGGTCATTAGAGATGAGGCTTGCTGTAGCTATAGAAGTAATATCTGGAGCCATTGTAGTGGAGGGCAGGGCTACCTCTGTCATTATTTTTCCAAAAGGGGAGCCCACCCTTGTCCAATTTAAGCCATTCCTTGGAAAGGACGTCACTCTCAGAAACTTTCTGAAAGTCCATTTCTGGTCTCATTTTCCCTGCTAGTAAAATCTGTCTAAAATGTTATGCCTTCGCTCTCCAGCGCCTGAGTAAGTAGCGTAGAAAGCTTCAATCAAGTCACAGTTGGAAAGTAGACTAATAAAAGGGGATTAGTGAATGTGGAGAAGACAAAAGCAGTCGTGTTTGAGTTTCCTATCTGTCACATTGAACGTTTTGGCTAAGATGCCCATTTTTTATTTCTTCCAGGTCTGCTAAAAGGTCAGAGTAATGCAGAATGCGTGCCTTCATCTCAAATTTTGTTCATCCCAGATGGATCCCATGTGTCTCCAGTAGACAAGTCACCTTTGTAGCTAGCCCCAGCGCCAGCTTCATACCACTGCACCTTCTTTATTCTTGATTACCCTTCCCACATTTATTGGTGTATTAAAATGACTGAATATGAGCATTAAGGACTCCATGAACCTGGGCTAATGGGAGACTGTAGAGAATATGAAAAAAGATCCACCAGAGGACATCTTTTGGGGGGAGGGGGCTGGGCGGGGGAGGGAAATGACTAATGAAGCTAATTAAAAGAAGCGTTCAAATCAGCTTTCTACCCTCATTAACAATTAGCAGGGCACTGGCCGGAGTTTGTACCCTGTGTTTTTCCTTAACAACATTCTCTTTGCTCTCTGTATATTTAGGTGTCGTAAGGAAATGTGTTTCAATCCAAACTGAACATGAGATAAAGGAAAGAGATGTGGCTTTTGTGATACTCAATCACGCAAACACTTTTATTGTATCTCTGTAAAATACAATGTATGTATGCATGTAAGTGTTTTTTGTCCTAATGTTGCTACTTCCCATGGCAAAAAAAAATGGAAAAATTGGAAAAAAAAGGCTCATAGAAGCTACCGTGTAGAAATTCTGCCCCTCCCCTTCTAATTTGCTGAATGAAGACAAATCTTTTATTTGTGATATTTTCAGAGACATTTGCTCCTAGTATGGTGTATTTAAATAATAAAAACTTAAAAGGAAAATACCAAACCGTGTTTGGTTTTAAACACTTTTCTTTTTTGTCCTGTATTTTGAAGACTTTTCAGTTCTGGTGCTTTGACTGCAAGTTCATTTTATTTATTTTGGGTAAGGGAGGTGTCATCTGTGTTTTCCCACTCTTTGCTAGTAAGGCTTTCTTCAAACTACTTCACCATGTCATCTCTGGCAGAGGTACCAGGGTAAAGCTTCGAACAGTGTTTTTTCCCATTCAGAATATTAATTCTGATAATAGCAAACATCTCACTACTTTCTCCCATGCAGTCATTAGGCTGTGTGTGTGTGTGTTTGTGTGTGTGTGTGTGTTGTGTAGTACACATAGATAAAGATATATATTTATCAAGTATTCATGTGACTACTTTAGCTCTTCAGCTCATCTCCACATGGACAGTACAATATACTGATGTAAAGCATGTTGAAGCAAAAGGTCTAATGACCAAAGTCTATCTGTATCCAGTTTATGGTTTTTTGAAGGAAATAGCATCTCTAAACCTTGCACCTGTTTGCAGGTTCCATTAGCTGGCAGGAGCCCAGAGCTCATCTTAATGTTCATCTTACAATGGGGGAAGAATCCATTTCTCAGTGATTTCAGATACAAATATGGTCTATAGTGTATTCTGTTTATTTTGTTTTTTCCTATGATTGCCCCTGTATTCCCTCCTGCCTCTCCCCTCTTTTCCTCTCTCTTCCTTCCTATATGTTTGCAGAGGATTCAGGTTTCATTTGGTCATATCCTTGAGATGTTTGTTTACTGGGTTTTAAGACAGCCCAGTATCCACCCTGGCTCCCTCAAACCCTTTAGCCATTTTCCTGGGAGAAAGACATTTTGGATGAGTCGGTAGGCACATCTAGTGCCTGGAGAGAAATGGGGAGGAAACCTGAAAACTTTAGACATTGCCGATGCTGCTGTGGGGACCTGGATGAGTTAACCGTTAGCAAATCTCACGACTTTTTATCGCAGGCCAATAAAATGAAGTGTTGATACTCAGACTTTGGGTTTCCTTTTTGCTTTTAAAAATAGTATTTATTTTGTTTTATCTGTGACTTAGAAAGCTCCTGATACGCACACTGTCTGTGGTAGTACAGATAGACTACATGATCGTAGAAGTTGAGCTCTGCATATCTAAAATGAACTACCGGTTTCCTTTTGAGGTCTCCTGCTTTGCTCCCCACCGAGGCTTCACTTGGTTCTTTCCCCCTTTCTCACTGGGAGTAGAGGCATGGTGGTGGTGGTAGGGGGTCATTCTAAAACTATAAGCGTTCTATAAGTAGGACAAAGAAGATGGCTGTTACCCTACTTCAATCTGATGAGCTTTTTTTCCAGAAAGAAATAAAAGCAGAAATGCCGTAGATGTTTGAATTTCTAGTGTTTGGCAGTTTCTGGTCAAGAACTTTGTGGTGAAGGAATAGTTTTTTTGATTAGTGCTTTTTATTCTTCAGGATCCTGGCTAAAAGTCCTTTGACTCCTGAGGATGCTGTAGGAGCAGAAAGTTAGTTGAATTACAAATACCTTCTGTCCTCCCTCCTTTCCAAGCATCATCCCTCCTCCCCCCTGCATTTCCCACAGCTTTTCAGTTGTCCGATCTAACCTAGAAATACTAAGAAGATGGTTAATAACTTTGAGTAAGTAATGTAGTCGGGCATTTAGTGATTTAGAGGTCTAAGTTCATTAAAGACTTTAAATGAACTATTATATACGGTGGGCTCCTGAAACCTTGCTACCTATTTAATAACAAGCTTTTAAAAGCATTTCTTAAGTTGCAGACCTCTAAGATTACAAATGTCACTCATGTTCGTATAATCCACATAGCAAGTGATGAAGCCTTGGCTTTGATGTGCTAAATTGGAGAAGGCCTAATGGAGCTATGAATATACAATAGAGAATTTTTAAGTAGTAGTCTTGCTTTAGGTAAAACACTTCCTTGAAACCAGAGGCATTTCAAACAATAAAATGGGCCCTAATGGGGATGCTCTTGGTGGATAGAAAGCTGCTGAAAACACTTAGGTTTATTTTTATGTGAACAGGGATGGGGTAAGGCAGCTTTTTCTTACCCTCACCTACCTCCTGCCTTAAAACACTGCTCAAAAGAAGAAAAAAAAATACGTGGACGTATTCACCTTTGGTCCGCTACATTTGTTATGTTATTTGTCTGTGAAATGTACGCTGTTCTCTAAAAAAGCCTGATTTCATATTCGTCGGGCCATGGAAGGAAAATGTCTCCCAAGTTCCTGACAGCAAGTGCCGTTAAGAATCAAGGACAACCCTTCCTATGTGACAGCACCCCACTGAACTCTGGATTTTTTTTTTAAATTATGTTTATGATACATATGAATGTCTCAATCATGCAAATTGTCACTCGTATTAATGAAACCATTTTGTAAAGAGATTGCCCTCTAAAAAGGGTTTAATGTTTTTACCTACCCAGCTGTCTAGTTAGGAGATTTACGCATCCCGGAAGGCATTGGGATGTTAAGGCTTTTTGAATCAAGTTGTTTGCCATGAGATACTGTATTTCCAGGCCATGGTGATTTATCACAAACTATCGGAACCTGTTCTGTTAGTGTCTTGTGAAACATAAAATGAGAAAACTGTCGTGCCAGAATGAAGCCCCATGAAATTAGGTCGTTTTCAGGATATTAACTGTGTTTAGAGCCTATCTCCCTTTTAGGGCTTATGACAGGCATTACGTCGTAGTGACTGGAGGGAAGGCCTGAGGTCCAGGTTCAACCCAACTGGCTGTGCGCTCATGGTCAAGTCACTTTTCATCCTAATGACCCAGGTAGTTCTCTCAGACCAATTTACAGAGCTGGTTGGTTGGTGCCCATTTGTATCAGTGGATGGAGGCCTTAGCTGGGGAGTTCTCCCAATACACAAAGAATATCACAGATCAGGATAAAAATAAATAAATAGGAATGATATTTGCAAGAACTGATCATTCGGAATTTCCTCAACGAAATGGCTTCAGGTGCTGCTGTCACAATTTTAACATGTTCCCCTGGATGGTATAGTCGATAGAGCACGGGACCTAGAATTTAGGAAGACATCTTCCTGAGTTCAAATCTGGCCTCAGACTAGCTGTGTGACCCTAAGCAAGTCACTTAACCTTGTTTGCCTCAGTTTCCTTATCTGTTAAATGAGCTGCAGAAGGAAATGGCAAACCACTCCAGTATCTCGGCCAAGAAAACCAGTTATGAGGAGTCAGATATGATTGAAACGATCCAACAGAAAATATTTATATAATATATTGTTATAAATGGCTGGCACTTACATGTTACAAAGTGCTTTACATAAGATTGTATATTTGGAGATGGAAGGGACTTTTAAGGTTATCTAGTCCAATTGCCTTATTTTACAGATGACGAAACTGAGACTTTCACACATTAGGTGATGTGCCCAATAGTCTTACGGCTCTCCAATCCATCACTCTTTCCAACGTAGCCTGAATCTCCCCATCATCCCTTAAAAAAATATAGATGATTCATGTAATAAAAGGGGGAGCCATTAGATCATGAATATAAAGTTGGAATGGACCTTTGAGGTCATCTTTCATTTTATGTTGTTGAGGAAACAGTTTCAGAGATGACTTCTCCAACATCATCTACTGTCCAACTGCCATCTATCAATGTCTACCAGTGAAGAAGCCCTTCACGTATTCTAGCTTGTCCTTGTGAAATTAGGGAAGTGATAGAGATCTCACCATCAGTTATTTGTAGCCTCATCTACTCTGAAGTTGTTCCAGGTGCCTAGACTGAAGTTTTAAGAGAGGCTTCTGAGACCTCAAGGCTAGCACTGGATGTTAACTTGTCGCTTTGTTTCTCATACTCTGCCTATATTGTTAGTTCAGCCAAGTCTCAGAAATGCTCATTGTAGTTAAATAGCAATTTGTTTCCATGAAACTGCAATTAAAGTATTATAGAGCAGCCATTTTAGATTGGCAGGGCTCTGGGTGAATGTTAAAAAGCAAGCTACTTCTTGCTGGCTCTGGATCCCGAGTCCAGAGCTGTTGAGTGTAGCCCATCCACCTATGGCCCGAGGTCCCAGTTAAAGAAGAAACCACTCAGCTCTTCCATGAAGGTCTCTCATCTTATTGGCAGCGTGCGAAGAGGACAAATCAGGGTTTATCCTTTCAAGCAGCTCTAAGAAGTCACCTAAAACTTTGGCTCATTTTCTGTAGTATCAGAAGGGTCTTTTTCTGTGCATTTTCCTAGAGGGGATGTTTTCAAGTCAGATTGGTTCTGTGGAGAATGAACTGCAATTTGGAGGCCTCAAGCCAATAATGTACTACAGGTCCTGACGTGTTACAGCTGTGTAAACAGGGCCACTGTATTTCTTAAATAACTCCTCAATAAAGCATAGGACAAAAATCCATTGATTCTGTTATATGTTCTTTTAATGACACTGGGAAAAGATGTTTGGCAGAGGTCCACTTAGAACAGGCACGGCTGACGGGTAGCCACCAAAAGGACTTCTTTTAATTGGGCCTCTCTGTGCTGTAATACTACGTGGTTGTCTTCCTGGGAAGTAGGCTCCCAGCTACCAAGTCAAGACCTGCTGGGGTAAAGGAGCTAAGTTGCATTCTTCCCGTGGACGTATACCTACAGACATATTTACCGGACTGTCCAGTTAGAGAGGGATAAAGAAATCTTAATGAAACCCCAAGAAACTGAAGTGAGATCCTGAGAGAGGAGAGGATCTCAGAGGTGAAGCTGGAAAATGCAATTAGACCTATATTCTAACCCAATCTGAGTCAACTGCCTTGGGAATTGAGCTTTTGTCAGCCTTCCCTTTCCCTGACTTTCAAACTTGAGGAAGCTTTTAAAAGCTTCCTAACTTTCTGAATTTGGAGTCAGAGAGAAAAGGCCTGGGTTCGAATCGTGCCTCAGACAGCTGTGGGACTCTGAGCCAACCTATCAATCTCACATTTATCATCTGTAAAATGGGGTTAATACTATTTATAATACATAGCATCACAGATCTAACCCTGGAAGAGATCTTTTCATCTTAGGGGTTATCAAATCTAACCTCATTTTAGAATTGAGGAAGCAAGCCAAGGGCGGTAAAATGAGCGCCCAAGATCATCTATTTTATAAGGTTGTTATGATTATGTGAAAGTACTTTGCAAACTTTAAAACTCTATATCAATGTCATTATTGTCCATTATTATAATGTAAAAATTATTACTACCTAAGGGCTTCATTGGATGGAGTCAGGAAGACCCAAGTTCAAGTGTAGCCTCAGACATTTACTAACTGTGCGACCCTGGGCAAGTCACTTAACTTGTCTCCCTCAGTTTCCTTATCTGTAAAATAGGGTAACAATAGCCCCTTCCAGGTTTATAGTAAGGATTAAATGAGGTAGTTTGTAAAGTGCTTAGCACAGTAGGAGGCACATAGTAAGCCCTACATAAATGAAAGCTATTTTGGGGTTTATCATCATGATTTGAACATGTAGTGTGAGAAAATGTATTTATTTGAAAAGTTTGAAAAAGCCTCTTTTTCCCTTTAGAGCTTAGTTAAGGTTAGTTAAGATTCTTAGTTAAGATTCTGATTTCCAGTGTTGACGTAGACCACAATGTTTAGGGGACAAGGACCTCGGTCAACCTGACAAGAAACACAATTCACAAATGAAGGTAATTTATGGAGACTGAAAATTAGATGGAATATCAGGGATCTGGGCTGTATGGGGGACATTTTTTCACCGGGTTTTTTCTTTTGTTTTTGTTTTTGTTATTAGAGATGAGGCACTTTGAATTCTCCATAGTCTCCCCAGGACCTGTGGTTCAATATCTATCTAAATAGTGAATCATAAAACTTTCCTTTTCTTTTTTTTTTGTGAACCACCTCTTTTTAAGAACAGCTCATTCTCACTGAACACAAGCAATCAAGGGACTTTCATGATTCTGTGAAGGGAAAAAAAATGATATAGGGAATGTTTTGGCATCAAGAATATTGTCCATGTTGTAGTTGAGAAGCTATGGGATCCTAAAGTCATGGAATGAGCGCCAGGGTGCCTAGAGCACCAAACTTGGAAGATCTGGGCTGGAATCCTGCCTCAGACACTTCCTAGCTGTGTCACCCTGGGCAAATCACTTACTTCTTACTTAGGGCTTCAGTTTATGCATCTGTAAAATGAAGGCCTTGGGCTTGATAACTCTAAGGTCCTTTCTAGTCATTTAAAGCTGGAAGGCACTTTAGAGTCCAGCTTGTTCAACCCCCTTATATTCAGATCAAGACACTAAGATCACACTAAAAGACGAAGTCCAGATTTGAACCAGTCTCTTGACCGTCTTCTCTCTTGTCACCCCTCGTTAGATTATAAGCTTCCTTAGGGGAGCGGCTGTCCTTTGCCCAATTTTGTATCCTCATCACTTAGCTTAGTGCCTGACACTTAGTAGGCTCTTCACAAGTATTTAATAACTGACTGATAGATAAGAAAAGACCACTAATAGTAGTCTTTTCACTATATCATGTAGCCTCTCCCACAAGATGACAGTGCATTTTTTCATCATCATACAAACCATTCTCTGTCCCTTCTCTCTCCTGAAGCCCTAGTGTGGTTGAATCACCCACAAATTCCTATAATCAAGATGACTTTGAGTAATGGTATTCTCAAAAAGAGTCATTTTGAGACTGAAAATGGTAATTTTTGAATGAAGTTGCCTCTGGAAGATGAAAAAGGGATGAGCTCGTATTCCTTAAGAACCAAGGTAGATAATTATTATTTCTTGTGTTATTAGACTATAGCAATGACTGTTATAATTTTCTTCCATTATGCTATTACAGCTAGTTTGTTTTTATTTCATCTTTTTCTTTTATTAAAACATTGCTATTCACCTTTAACGACTCCGGTGGGGGTACTGCCATAATTGAACTTGGTTGGTGCAACTAAATTTAGACTGCCAGCAGGTTTCATTCTTAGAGTGACAGAGATTGCTCTGAGTTTTTAGAAACTGTAGCTACCTCCTCCAAGAGCACTAAGTGAGTATGAGAGATAAAAACTCTGTCCACAACTTTATTTTCACACAGGAGAAAAAACCAGGCCTTTGGGAATCATATTCGTCCAGTAGAGGCAAGATAGAGAAATATGGCCAGTCCAAAGTAGTAAATGATGTGTTAAAATATCTTAATGAACTGTGTCTTGAGTCCTCAGATAATGTTTGCAGCAAACAAAAGGCCAATGAGTTGTCTGACAGCTATTTTAAAGATGGAAGTGCAGTATGTGTATGACTATTTTTCTAAATAATTTTTTCTCTGGTCTATACAATCTTTATTGACTAATAAGAAACCAATGTATGACAGATGAATGCTTTAATATTCTTATTTGTTGTTTTAAGAAGGGTAAGCACTGAGGTAGTCAGATGGAACAGATTATACCTTTAATTACATCCAAACATGATATTGAGCTGATTTTTTTAATGTAGTTGACTGAATTTCCTATTTTTCCCATTAATTGCTACAGTCTAGAAAGATATCAAAACTTTGTAGATAAATTGCTTTTATACACCTTAGGGCCAGGAACTGCCTTTATTATAAATTGGTGAGGGGTTAGAGAAAAATTTCTACTCTCGCTTAAACGAGTATTTGAACAAAGCATCATTTGGTTGTGTTATAGAGATTAAGCAAGAACTTTTTTATTCCTATATGAATCCTTGACTGTGATGGCATTGGGTGCAGAGGAAGTACCAGCTCTCAAAGCCCATAATCTTTTTGTGTGTTATTTCACGGAGCATATCACAGCCCAACAGCCCTTTACAGGATATACTTTTGTCTTCTATTCAGCTATGTTCAAAATGAAAATGATATAAGCCAACACATTTTGTCAGTTTTTCAGACTAAATATATTTCCCATTGTGTATAAATGTATATAATCATACTGCATGCTATAAGTGTTTTAACATTATACATATATAGGCACAGATGAACAGATATGCAAAGGCTTTTGTACATTACAGCCAAGGAGAGAACTGTCAGTTTCATAGAATCCCAGAATGTTAGACTAACAAATAACCCTATAGGTCATTTGTTCCAACCTCCCGTTCCAGCTAGGAATCCTTCCCTCCTACAACAACTGCAAAGTGTGGTCATCCAGCCTCTCCTTCATGCTTCTGAGGATGTGATTTTTATGTTATATTCTGGGCTCATGAGATTGTTTGGTAAAGAAAGGTTTAGCTCTATGACTGATTACCTATATGGAAATCCGAAGTATTTTTGTAGATGGCAGTGGTGCTACTGAGAATATAAGGGATAAAAAGACTATACCAGAAGTCAGAGCAGGTCACTGAGCCTCTGTTTCCTTACCTGTAAAACAGACATTGCCATGATAAATGAGTGATATTTATATAACACTTAAAATTAAAAAAAAATTACGTTTATTTTCTCAATGGAAGTGAGCAATAATCCTGTCAGGTAGGTCTTGTTTTCCCCATTTTGTAGGTGAAGGAACTGAGGTCTGGAGAGGCTAATATAGCAGAAACACAATAAAATATGAAAAGCCAGATTTGAGCCCAAATCTTCCTGATTCCGGGTCTAACCCATTATCATCTCGGTCATTATGTCCCAGCTGCCTCTCAGTACTAACCTCCCAGCTCTGTTGTGCAGATCAAATTAAAGAGGGGATATTTATGGAAATGCTTTGCAAACTAGAATGTCCTATATTAATTCAGGTAAGATATTGCTGTTAAGTAAATGCCGTCAGGAGCATACATCATAGGATCCTAGCTCCTGGGTTGGAAAGGGTCTCAGAGGCCATCTAAAATAACCCTCTCATGTTACAGATGAGGGAACCTATGCTGAAGGGAACTTATGTGACATGTCAAGGTCATGAGGGCATTAAATGTCAGAGATAGAATTTGAACCCAGCTCCACTGGTTCCAAATCCAGTGCTCTTTCCACAAAAAATGAAGGGCTATATTTTTTTCTTTCAGTTTTTTTTTAAAATTGGGTTTCAAATGAATTCAGGTACTTTTAAAGCCCTCAGCTACAGAGTAAAATTTGGTTTGACAAAGGTCAGGAACCGCCCACCCCCCCACCCCCACCAACACACACATGGTTCCCCTGCCCCAATTGCCCTAGAACATTCTTATTATTGCAGTGAGGAAGGTTGAGAAGAGGTTTGAGCCATAGCTTGAATGTAAGATGACCCAAGTAGATGCTTCCTTTTGTTTAAATGGTTTTGTGGATTATTTCATTAAATTCAATAGAGCTAAATAGGTAGCATCCTTTCATTGTGCAGATCTAGTATCTAGTAAGGATGGAGCTGTACAATTAAACACTTAGAGCTTATACAAGATCATAACACCAGTAAGTTTTCAACTTCAGTGGGCTTTGGCCATTTGGAAGACTTGGTGCATTAGCACTCCAGGGCTGATTGGGGAGATTCTGGGTAAGAGAAGTGAAAAGTCATCTTTACTGCTGAAGCTGGGGGCAGTAGGGAAATAGGGAGGAGGCATGTGTAAGTCCTGAGTTATCCCCAACATAATGCTTGCAAGGGCAAGCCAGGTACTCCTTTGGGATTGAGCAGGGCTGTGGGAAGTGGTGAAGGGGATGGGGCCTGAGTCTTCTGACTTTCCCCCAGTTCATTACTGAGTGAATCAGATAGATAAACAGACTTGGTTTTCAAAGGACTGGAAATTCTAAATGGATTTCTGACAC
The DNA here is from genome assembly GCA_028658325.1 of Potorous gilbertii. Lineage (NCBI taxonomy): Eukaryota > Metazoa > Chordata > Mammalia > Diprotodontia > Potoroidae > Potorous > Potorous gilbertii. The sequence goes on from CM053770.1 coordinate 658,850,096, forward strand.
TGAAAAATTTAGATGGCTCTTTCTTCCTGGGGATTGGTGTAATTCACAAAATTCCATCAGCCACCTCTTGCTGTAGGCAATTGTTTTTCACCCTCTTCAAGGTAGTAAAACATGTTTTAAAATTAAAAAAGAAGTGGGGGAAAAAGAGATTCTGGTTGGCTTTGGAAGACTTGAAAACCAGACAGAGTCTTTGCTGTGGGCCAAATAAAGGTGGAGCTTTTAAGAGACATATTCCGCACTGCCCCCCCCCCCCCCCAGTTCTGTTTTATGTTTTTCAGTCTGGAATTTTGGTTGTGTGCCTTTCCTTTTCCCCTTCCCCCATCAAGCCCAACTGAAGGATTCAGCCTCTAGATACTCCTTGTTTGACACTGCAGCAGGCATGATAATGAACTCATTACTGTTCATTTGATCCAGCTCTGTGTAAATTTGTGACATTATTAAAAATAATAATAAAATAAGGTGATGATTAGTTCTGGGGAGTGTGATGGGCTAGGTTATGAAGCTCTCCCCTCTGCACCCCTGCTGACTAAATAGTACCAATGATTGGCTGTTGCTAGGAAAGGTCATTGAAAGTGGTGTAAGAATTTTCTCTCCGTAATATTCAAAGTTTCCCATATTCTGTAAGGTTTTCTACTTTACAGTGTCATAGAGTGGCTAGGGTGCTGTCCCTGGAGCCAGGACAATATGGATTGACTGAGTACATAGGTAGAGTGCTGGGTCTGGAGTAAGGAGGATCTGAGTTCAAACAGTTTTAAAGTCTGGAAGTTAGGAAGACTCATCCTGAGTCTTACTAGCCGTGTGACCCTGGGCAAGTCATGTAACCCTGTTGGCCTTAATTTCCTCATCTGTAAAATGAGCTGGACAAGAAAATGGCAAACCACTGCAGTACCTTTGCCAAGAAAACCTCAAATGGAGCTAGAGTCAAACCCAATTAGTTGACTAAACAACAAAAATCTTACTAGGTTTCAGATTCCTTGATTAATTTCTAAGCCATTAATTTCATAGTAGAATGTAAGTTGTCTCTGTATACCCAGTGTCCACCACAGTGCCTGGCACACAATAGTAACTTAATAAAGAGTTGTTGTGTTAAATTTTCATTACATTTATTTACTTGAGTTCTTTATCAGCAAAATGGGGAAAATGAAGCCCTGGTACTCCAACAAGTATGCTGAGTTTGCATTCTTTGCCTCATTCTCAAGAAGAATCCATGTTTTTAGAAAGTACATAACATTTATGCTGTATACCAACATTCCACAGGACATAGTTCACTCTAATTCTGCCTCAATGCAGGGCTGTCATCCGAAAAGCATGGATTTTAATTCTAGTCTGATGTGATCTTAAATGGGAACTGATTAAATATTTCTATCTTCCATCAAATAGTAGCCATGGGCTAATCACTTTAATCTTACTGCCTTGGTTTGCCCATCTGTTAAATAGGAATTTATTAATAATACTTTTCTTTGTCTGTGTAATAGATGTGATTGTTATGAGATGAAAAGATTTTGATATCCCGTGGCCTGCACTCTTTGGGGCTCTCAGTACTGAAATGATGTTTCCAGCTAGGTATGTTACGGGCATTTATGGTTTTAGAACTATGTTCTATGCCCTGGAAAATACTCAATTTATTTCAAGTTAAAAGACATTTATTGAACAGCTACTACGTGCAAAGCATTCTGCTGGGCACTGGGATACAAAGATGAAAAATGACATAGTCTCTACCCTCAAGGAGTTTACAATCTAATGAAGAAACAGATTATTTATGGAAAAAAGTGCCATGCCAGGAAGAATGTCACAAGGGCAAGAGGGACACCTAGAGGAATTTCTTTAAAAAACTTGGGGAGCAAAAGACGACCTCAGCTGGGGGGCTCATGAAACTTCTGTGTTTTGAGGATTAATCATGTCTTCGATTCTTATTTAGAAAGGTTCATTATGATACTCAACTCTCAACTAATCTCATTAAGAATGGGTATTATGCTGCAGATAAAAAAAATGGATAATCAAGAAATCATTTCTATTTGGCTTCATGATTCAATATTAGATCCTACCTCTCCTCTCCCCCCTCCCTGTAGATTTGCCTTTCTAATTGTGTTTAATAATTATAGTTAACATTTTATAGCTTTATACATATTATTCTACTTGATCTTAACAACAGCCCTGCAAGATAGGCACTATTATTCCCATTTTACAGATAAGGAAGTGGAAGCAAGCAGAGGTGAAATAATTTGCTCAGGGTCATGGAGCTAGTACCTGTCTAAGGCTGGAATAGAACTCAGGCCTTCTTGACTCCACTGCTCGACCTATCGATCTTGCATAGAAGGAAGAAAAACTGACTTAGGACATGAGTTTTGAACATCAATTCTTATAATTTACGAGTGATCTTGGGCAGGACCACCTCTCTGGGTCTTATTTTTCTCATCTGTGGAATGAAAAAGTTGGATAAGGTGGCCTCTGAAGTCTTCTCCAGCCCTTAGGTCTATGATCTTGTGACTTCTTTGATCTAATGCTACCATAATTCAAGGTTTCATGATTGCATTGATATGGGTTCTCCTTTGACTGGCAGATTATGACTCCTCCACTTCTTAGCAGGCAGCCTTTGAGAATTGTGGAGGCACAAAATGGCACCTCCTGCAGGCAACCTGATGATGAGCCTCTTACTGAGACTGGTTCTTAGATGACAAATAAAGTCCATTGCTGAGACTGCACTGGAACCCTTACTAAATTGGTTGAACTCAACCAGAGCTTAAAGGTACCTACCATGGTGTAAGAAGATAGAGAACCACTCTTGGATCCATGATGACTTGGGTTCAAGTCTCTGATGTATTGTAGTTATGTGAGATTGGACATGTCCCTTAATGTCTCAGTACTGTGGGACACTCTCTAAGACCATGAGCTGCAGAGGTTTTCTCATCCAAGAAGCACTCCCAATGAAATCAAAGGCCCACTTCCTATTCTTAGCTCTACCAGAACTTATGTGCTGTTAGCATAGCCTTTGAGGAACTAAGATTACTTCAGTGACTAGTACCTTCATAGAGACTGCATAATTTTTTGTTCATTTTCAGTTGCATCCAATTCTTCATGACCCCATTTGGGTTTTGTAGTGTGTGGTTTTTTTTTCAAAGACACTGAAGTGGCTTATCATTTCCTTCTCCAGATCATTTTATAGATGAGGAAACTGAGGCAGACAGGGCTAAGTGATTTGCCCAGGGTCATACGGCTAGTGTCTTAGGCCAGATTTGAACTCACAAAAATGAGTCTGACTCCAAGCCCTGTAATACTTATGCCACCTTGCTGCCCCTTGCATAATTACTACTACTGCTAATAATATGAAAATTACTTTGAACTCGACATACATATACCAGGGGATGGTGGAGGTAGTGGGGACAGCATAGGTATATGTTGAGTCTTTGCATACCTTTGGGCCATTCACTAGTTATTTATTTACCTAGGTTCCCTACTAATTAAATGGGGACTATATTCCTTGGTGTCCCCCCACTCCCAGATTACAAACACCTTGAGGGCAGCAATTGATTCCTGTGTATCTTTGTGGACAAATGCCTGGCATACAGTGCAAGCTTCCTGAATGTTTGTGAATAATAATAAGAAAAAAATTTGCCTTTCATCCTGTGCTTTGCATTCCTTAAAAGGTAGGATCCATCTCTATTTTAAAGCCTGTTATATATACATATATATATATATATATATATATATATATATATATATATACACACACATATATGCTATAGGACAACATAGTGAATTGTCACACCACGTTGATCTAAAAGCATCTGGCTAGCACTCCAGATAGAGACTGGTGAACTTGGATTCAGGAATCTTGCCTTCACACCCACCTATTAAGTGACTCTGGGTAAGTCACTTAACCTCTGTTGACCTCAGTTTCTCCATTTTTGAATGGGTACAATACCACCCACCTTCCAGGACTGTTGTAAGATTTGGATGAGGTAGTATGTCTAAAGTGCTTTGGAAAACTGGAAGCTACCTCTTCTCCTCATTATCATACTCTCTGCTGCTTGTCCACCACCATCATTTGGTGCAGGTTAAGGTGACATAACCAAGGATACAAAATTTCTCTTAGATACTCCAAAGATTATGAGAAACCCAGTAGATACAAAGAAATCCTGGAGGCAGGAAGACCTGAGTTCAAATCCTGCCTCTGAAACATGCCAGTTGCATGTGTTTCAAGACCCTGGACAGTTCATCTGACTGATCAGCTCTCTAGACTATTAGCTAGAGGGTAAGTTCGGAAACCAAAATGACAGAAGTTTTCCCCATCCTGGAGCTCCCTGTACTATCCAACTCATGGCTGCTGCTCCTTTCTGTATCTCTCTCCTTATCCCTGTCCCTATCTCTAATCCATAGAAGAGCTCCTGCTTTCAC
>CM053770.1:658859490-658919021 GCA_028658325.1 Potorous gilbertii
AAGTTATATAAGGAAATGATTTAAATATACAAGAATAAGAGATAAAAGGATCTGAATAGGCAGTTTTCAAAGGAATATATCTAAACTTTAAAAGCCAAATTAAAAAAATGGTCCAATCACTAATTTAGAAAGATGTAAATTATAACATCATGCCCACTAGATTGGTGAAAATGCCAAATGGTGGAGGGGCTGTGGAAAAACAGGCACATTAATGCCCTGTGGATGGAGCTGGGAATTGCTCTAACCATTCTGTAAAGCAATTTGTAGCTATGCCTCCAAGTCATGAAACTCTGCAGACCTTTGACCTAGTGATACCACTGGTAGCCTTTACCCCCAAAGAGATCAAAGAAAGAGGAAGAGGGCCCATATGTACAAAAATATTTATAGCGTTACTTTTTGTAGTAGTAAATTGCTGGAACCTAAGGGGTTGTCCATCAATTAGAAAAATGACTGAACAATTAATGGTATATGAATGTAATGGAATGCTATTGTGCCATTAAGAAATGAAATTGACAGTTTCAAAGGAACTTGGGAAAAGCAGCATTAATTGGAGTTAACTGGGCAATTTTTACATTAACAACAAAAATAGAAAGAAAAACAACTTTGAAAGACTTTTAAACTTTAATCAATTCAACGACCAATCATAATTTTGGAGGGTCAGTGATGAAGCAGGGGCTGTATATAGTTCACTATACTGGTGGTATAGTTAGTGAGTGGATAGAGCTCTGGGCCTTGAGTCAGGATAACGAGTTAGATCTGGCCCTCTGATGCTTACTTGCCCATATGACCCTGGGAAAGTCATTTAACATCTCTTTGCCTCAGTTCCTCTTCTATAAAATGAGGACCCACTGAAAAAGGAAATGGCAAACCACTCCAGGATCTTTGCCAGGAAAACCTCATCCATAGAGTCACATAGAGCTGGTCACAACCAAACAGCAAATGATGACTTATCCTGGACCTGGTTGGCCACATGAATTCCATGGTACAAGAATGATTATCGGTTTCAAATGTTTGCCAAAGTTAACTGAGATGTCTAATGCCATGACACCTGATGAGATATTGTCCTGACTCAATGGAAGTCAACAAGACGTAGTCCTTGGCCTTCCCCTAGGAATAAAAGACCCCTGGAAAGTCTGGATCCACCAGCTTTGAGCATGAAACTAGAAATCCCCAGTGCCCCTGAAGATCTAGATTCCAGGGGTTTTTTGAATGCTGGAATCTTCTCCATTTTCCTCTCTCTACATCCTGTCCCTGCTCAGCTATGAGGTAAGTGCTATAAGTTCCATGATCCTCATTTTGCAGCTGAGGTAGCTATGGCCTGTAGAGGTGCTGCTGCTTCTGCTGATAGCAATTATATATTACTTCAAAGTTTGCAAGGCACTTCACAAGCTATCTCATTTGATGCTTATAACAACCTTATGAGATAGGTGCTAATATTATTTCCATTTTACAGAGGAAACTGAGGCTGCCATAAATGAAATGACCTGCTCAAGGTCACAAAGCCAGTAAGCTTTCTAGCAGGATTCAAACTTAGTCTTCCTCCTCACACCGACTCTAAGTACTCCATCTACTATACCACAAATAATGTTTTCAGAGGTATCTCTATGATCAACTAGGTCCTGTTTGAAACAAGACTTTGGTCCTTCCTAGAACTAAAGCATGCAATAGATCAACCTTGAAATATGTTTTGAAGAAAAATTTACTTGTCTTACCTTTTCTAAATGCCAAGGTCAAAGTTGACTGTGGATTGGAAATGAAGAAATGGTACTGTGGGCAAGAGGGCAATTTCTCTGTCTTGTCACACTGTCACAGGAAAATCCTACTAGCCCTCTACTCTAAGGTGTCCTCCTAGGGTGGGAGGTGAAGGATGAGGAGGAGAACCAAAGGAGACTCTTCTACTGGAGATGGATTTGCTTTCTAATTAGCTCTGAATGACATGGTCGACAGAATCAGTCGTTGATGAGACTCAGCATGGTTTCCCAAAGACATTAAAGGAACCAATGCAACCTTTGACAGGCTCTAGGCTAAAGCAACTTTGACTATGGGCCTAATGTCCATGGTCACACCATGGGCTTATTGTCCAAGGACCAGCTTAGTTAAGTTTGGTAAAGCTTGTCCTAGGTGAGATAATGAATTTTTCTACCATAGTATATCTCAAGACCAACTCTTGCATCATAACATGGTCAGGAACTATGTCAGTGGAGGCAGAGATTATGCACACTGATGGCATCATGGATTGTTAGCATGGATCTCCTTCTGAGTTGATTGCTTGGAGGACCAGAGGTTAAACCTCTAGTAGCATATATAATCCTCTAAGGTTTTCCAGATTTTAAATCCAGATATTTTTCATGTAACTTGATTGAAGAATCATTGATACATAAGAAACTTGTAAAGTAGTGAGTTTCCCATGGTAGGAAAAGCAAGTCTTTTTTCAAAAAATCACCTTGTCTTGAGAACCATCCCTTCTCTGTTGTATTGTTCAGTCATGCCTCACTCTTGTGACCCCCTTTGGGGTTTTCTTGGAAGAGATACTGGAGGGGTTTGCATTTCCTTCTCCAGTTCATTTGACAGATGAGGAAACTGAGGCAGACAGGGTTATGTGACTTTCCTAGGGTCACCCAGCTAGTAAGTTTCTTGAGGTTGAATTTGAACTCAAGAAGATGATACTTCCTGACACCAGGTCTGGTGCTGTATCCTCTACACCACCCAGCTGCCCATCTTACTTTAAAAAATATATATTAGAAGTTTTTACTGATGCCTGTAATTTGCATCCTGTAGTCATCTAACTTCCTTGCTGTGAACCTTCCTTTGTCACGAAGGAAAACAGTTAAGACAAATCAATTCCCCAAATGAACAGAACTGAGGATATACAACATCCTGTACCTATACCCTCCCCCTTTCCTTCTTTATAAATTTTTTTTAAAGCTTCCAAAGTAAGAAAAGCTTGAGCACTTAGAGCTGGGATTTCACTGGTATAGAGAATTTCCAGTGGAAATTATATCACTAATGTAGACGGAAATTCACCCGGAACTATAGTCTTACCTCAACCCCTTGAGAGGCTAAGCAACTTACCCAGGGTCACAGATAGAGCATGAGGTGCTTCAGAATTAGCGTGCTACCCACTACCCTCTTGGACCTCTAGGATAAATAATATGGACTTTTTTTTAGGATCATAGCTTTAGAAATGGAAGGAACTTTGGGGGTCCCCTAGTTCTATCTTCTCTCTTACAGTAAGGGAAACAGAGGCCCAGGGAGTGTATAGTGGCTTTTTCTATGATATGTTCATTTTAGTAACCTGCCTGGTCTCAACTCCTCCAAGGGCAGTAATAAGAGCAAAGGAGACCATGAGAGGGTTACTTTAGACCCGAGTTCTGGCTAGAAAAGAGGCTTTGGACATCTGGGCTTGCCAAATCACACAAGTCTGCTGCACGGACACACACGACTTGTTTATCATTCACTACATAGTCCTTAATCTTGTTAGTTACCTCTCTCTCTCTCTCTCTCTCTCTCTCACTCCCTCTCTCTGTATTTCCTGGGCACACGATCCTAAATGTGTAGACATTTTCTTTACCTTAGAGGCACGAGAGGCGGCACAGGGTAGTACATAGCTAGCTAACGTCATCAAAAGCATCATTTAAGACCTGGACTCCAGTATCCGCTCCGACACATGGTCTGTCTGTGACCTTGGGGAAATTGTTTAGGAAACCTCTGGGGTCCACACACACACACACACACACACACACACACACACATCCCCATGCTGTTTACTCCCTAGGTAACCTTGAGCAGATCACTTCACCACGGTGGGTCTCAGTTTCCTCATCTGTAAAATGAGAAGGGTGGAAATGAGGAAACTGAGGCTGCTATAAGTGAAGTGACCTGCTCAAGGTCACAAAGCCAGTAAATTCTCTAGCAGGATTCAAGCAGATCACTTCACCACAGGGGGTCTCAGTTTCCTCATCTGTAAGGGGTTTGGGAAGACCATTCCCTGGGGAGGTCCTGGGGAAATCTAGGTTGGAATTCCATTTCTGCCACTTACTATGTGTGTTACCTTGGACAATTAATTCACTTCACTTTTCTAATCCAGCATCCTCATCTGCGAAATGGGGGTGAGGCGTGGGCAAGGGTTCTTCAGGGCACTTACCAACTCTAAATTTTATGACATCATCATCAGCATCATCATGACCGTAACATGATGATATAGCATTTACTGTGCACCAGGCCCAGAGCTAAGCACTTTACAGTTCTTTTCTCATTTGATCCTTGCAGCAGCCCTCTGAGGTAGGTACTGTTATGAGCCCCACTGAAAGCAAAAGGAGTAACTTCAGGCACTTGCTCAGGATCACTTCGCTAGTAAGTGTTTGGAATCGGATTTGAATTCAGGGCTTCCTGACCATCCACTGGGTGACCTAGCTGCCCCAAATGTGGCTTCTTTGGATCTCATTTGCTTCACCTGTAAAATGAGTGTCCCTAGGGATAATTTCTAAGATTCCTTGCATCTCTAAGGACTTCAAGACTGGAGATCTTTTGTGTGTCTTTTTATTTGATTCTGTTTATTGGTTTATGTACTCAGTGGTGCCTTCTGCTCCTGGGAACGAGGCGTAAGCAGGTTCATCTACTCTGCTGCTGTTCAGTTGTGTCTGGCTCTTTGTGGCCCCCATGCAGTCCCCGAGGTTTTGCAAAGATACTGGAATGGTTTGCCTTTTTCTTCTCTAGTGGATTAAGACAAACAGGTTAAGTGACTTGCCCACGGTCACAAAGCTAATAACTGTCTGAGGCTGAATTTGAACTCAGGTCTTGCTGATCTTGCTGCCTTAGAACTCTATCCACTGAGTCACCTAGGGAATGAGAGGTCCACAGGGGATGGGTGGAGATCTCTTGGGATTTTCTTTCTCCTCTGAAACTGTGAGTCATCAACAATTTCCATCCCCTACATGGGGAAGCTTTATTTTCCTTATTTACTAACATTCATTTAGGCTGGTTTCTGGGATACCCAAAATATGCTATGATTCAGTCAGAGATTCTCCAGTACTGTACAAATTACTCACTCACTTGACATTTGGGGAATTTTCCCCCCTAAATGTTAAGGGAGTATTTGACAAGACACAAATTGCTATTTCCATAAAATCTTTTTGACTCTGTGGATGGGTGGCAGCCTTCCTAGAGCTGGTTGCCTTCACTTCCCTTCCTCTAATAACTGTGGAATAATGACAAAAGGTGGTATTTTGGTTCCCCCCCCCACTTTCTTTCCAGTAGGGGAAGTGAGGGGGGAGATGTTATTGCCCTAACTGAATACAATGGGGCCATTTAGGCAGAGGTTCAAAGTCTAGGGGGGAAGGGATAATGGGGAGGGAAATTTCTTGAGTATCTGTGGCCATGAAAACTTGTTTGACAATGTTTTTACACTGAGGCCTGAATCAGATGACAACTCCTGCTCTTTGGAGGTTTGCCTTATCATGACATTGTTTTCAAAGTCAAACAAGGCATTCTGTGTTAGGAGAACATGAACCCTCTCATGCATCCCTCCCCCTCCACACCTCTCCCCGCTGGCCCTGCAGCAAACTTACCACCCTCACATTATTTTTGGCGTTAGACCACACAGCTGAAACAAGGCCTCAACCATGGGACAGGGTTTTCCCCCATTCCCTATCATTCCTAGTGAACAAAGATAGTCATTTATTTTAGAGTGGGGCATCAGGAGGGTGGGCTAATCAGAACTGAAATGGAGGAGGCCTCGGAACTCCGAGGGAGGCAAAATATGGCCTTCCTCATGATGGAGGGAGGAGGTCTTCAAAGAAAGGGGACCACAGAGGCATACTGCTCCATGGATCTTGTGTCTCATATCTCATCCAAGCCTAACTGAATTAGCTGGAAGAGGAGAGATGGTAGGTAGATAGACTTGAAGTTGGAGGATTGAAGGGTTCAAATCTTGCCTCTGACACCTGCTAGCTATGTAAATCCACCAATCGTTCAACACCCATTTATTAAGCTCCTATTGTTGCCAAGCACAGTGCTGGGGCCTGGGTTATGAAGATGGGAGAGGGATTGCAAAAAGAATGTTAGATATGGAGTCAAGAGACCTGGGTTGGAATTCCTGAATCAGGTGACTATTGACAAGTTATTTTATGTCTCCGACTCTCACTTTCCTCATTGGGAAAATGAGAAGGTAAGACTGGATGACCTTTAAGTTTCCTTCCAACCCTCAAACTGTGGTCAGTGAAATTTCATCTCTCAGTGAACCTAGGAAACTTACTATCTATAAATTATAGATTGAGGTTGATAATCAATCTGCAATCTGTGCTGGAGGAGGGAGTTTTCACCCCAGGAGCTCCCTATATAGATGAAATCACAGGTTCTAATCCCCTCTCTCCAATGAATGAATGAATGAATAACAGCATGAAACCACATATTTTCCTGTTAGTTACCCTGGTGTTATTTCTTCCCTATTTCTTGTATTTTTATCTTTCTTTTACATTGTAAGGCGTGACTGTGTTCTCTACTTCCTCTAGCGCCTTAAGCGCATCATATAGTACTAAGTATATACTAGGTGCTTAACAAATAGGTATTAAACTCTCATTCATGGGGAACAGCTGGCAATAAAATTCATAAGAAGGAGCTCATCCAATATTGATGATGGAGATGAGAGAAATTCTTTCTCTATTTTCTATAGATGCCAAAGCAATGTGGTATAGTAGGTAGAGCCCTAGAGCATGCTAGGTGGCACAGTGAATAAGACTTGAGTTCAAATCCAGCCTTAGAACCTAGTAGCTTTGTGACCCTGGGCAAGTCATTTAACCCTGCCTGCCCTAGTTTCCTCATCTGGCAAATGAACTAGAGACGGGAAAGACAAACCATTCCAGTATTTCTATCAAGCAAGTCCCAAATGGGGTCATGAAGAATTGGACATGTTTGAAATGACAGAATAATGACAAAAGATATTCCTGGACCGATAAGACCAGAAATTGAATCTTGCCTCTTTTACTAATGACTGAGGTGACCTTGACCAAGTCACTTTATGTTTCTGGGTTCCAGTTTCCTCTTCTGGAAAGGGAGGCCCAATTTTTTGCTCTGAATCTGTGGTTCTCCTTAACTAGTGGAGATAGAGTTGAGGGGATCTTAGAAAGATCAGAGCCATTGGGAGCTGGGTTTAACTCAGTGCTTTGCCATATGTACTTTACAGTGTTTAATCTCTCAGGGCCTCAGTTTCCTCATCCGTAAAATGGAAAAAAAAATGAGACCTGCAGTAGTGGCTACCTCATAGGGCTGTTTTAAGGAAATGAATCAGTTTTTAAATCTTATGGAGTCAAATCAGCTAGGCTAGCATCCTTCCCTCTGTCCCTACCCCATCCCAAAGGCTTTATCTTTAGTGATGAGAGACTAGCAGCCCACCAATGTCAGCTGTTATTAAGCCACAGAAGCCAATCATCTCCTCCTCCCCCCAAGCCCCCCCAGGGAACCCATGCTAGTCATGTAACACTTCAGGTTGGTAGACCCTTGATGAGAAATGTTTATTTTCTATTTCCTTTCCTCCATGGCACTGCTTATCCTGTTAAAAGCTTTGACTCCGTATCAATATTAACAGTCACTATCTCAGAATGCTAATTGATGCACAGATGGATTTATTTTCCTGGAATTTAGTTCTTTACAGAAAAAGAACCAAACCTGAATAACTTGGAACTCGACTCACATATGTTAAATTGTTGGGGAGGAGGAGTCAGCAGAGGTCAGAACCACATTCTTACAAGTACCTGTGAGGTAGGTAGTGCTGCTGTTATTGGACGCTTTTTATATAGATGAGAAAACTGAGGACCTGAACTGTCCAGTGACTTCTCTACGTCGCAAAGTCAAGAAGTGTCTGAGTTGGAATCCACACTCAGGTCCCTGGTTCTGAAGTCACTCATCTTGCCATGGTGACTGGCAGTAAGGAGAGCTGGGTTCCGGTCTTGATTCTTCTATGAATTGACTGTGTGACATTCTGGGGCCTCAGCTTCCTTCTCAGTCAAAGGAGGGATTTGAATTGAGTGTTGCCACTGTTTCCATGTAGCTCTAAAATGATATGACGTAAACACAAGGCCATGATGGATGATCTATTATAACCTGTGATTGTGTTGAGATCGCTTGTTAAGAACCCCTTTCACCAATGCAGATTCTCAATCACTAAGAGAGCAGGCAGTACCAGGCAGTAAACACACTTGGGGTACCAGGCAGTAAACACACTTGAATAGGGTCACACACCCTGACTCTGAGGCTATTCCATCCTCTCTGCCCCATTTGAATAAAGTATGTAATCTGATACATAATATAATCTTATATGCAAGGTAGTTAGATGGTGTAGAGGATAGATTTCAGGCCTGGAATCAGGAAGACTCATCTTCCTGAATTCAAATCCAGACTTGGACACTCACTAGATATCCATCTAGTGTGACCTTGGGCAAATCACTTCATCCTGTTTGCCTCAGTTTCCTCATCTGTAAAATGAGCTGGAGAAGAAAATGGCAAACTACTCCAGTATCTTGGCCAAGAAAATCCCAAGTGGGATCATGAAGAGTTGGACATAACCTAATAACAAAAATATGACAGGCAGCTTGGTGTAGTAGAGAAACAGATAACCTCAGAGTCAGAAAGCTCTGGGTTCAAGTCCATCCTGTTATCACCTTGGACAAGTCATTTAACTGCTAAAGGCTTCCAGTAATTCTCTACACCTGTTAACTTCCGAGTAAGTGTTGATCTACATTAGCAAATGATCTACATTGGTAGTTCCCAGTACCAAATAAAATAGGTCTGGTCCCCACTCCCTTCCAAAATCTCACTTATAAACAATGAGGAGAGGCAGTATAGTGTTAGCAGGGCAAGCATTAGTATTGGAATCAGGAAGATCTAGATTCAGGTCCTGCCTGTGGACATCTATGGGGTGGATGACCTGGGTCAAGTCATTTAATTTCTCAGTGCTCCAGGCTACTCTCTCAGATGATAAATTTCAAACCAGTCACCCATTTGCAATAGTGAGGGGAGTTTCCACACCCACATTGATGAATCATATCTCTGAGTCCAAAAATAAAGAATATAATGCAGTTTTAGTTCTCTAGAGAATTTTGATAATGGGGAAGCAAACTCCATTCAGTAACCCGCCCTTCCTCCTTCTTCCCTCATCACCCATCAGATGTCAAGCAGCTGACAATCAGTTACTCCTTTCCACCAGGTTCTGGACACAAACTCTTTAATCTGAGTTTTTAACATTCGACTTTCCAGCTCGTATGAACTGGCTCCAGCACATCCCTGCCTCTCAGCTTCCTTCTCCTTATTTGTAAAATGAAGGTGTTGCTCTAAATGGACACTGGAAGTTCCTTGTAGCTTTAAATCCATGTTTCTGTGAGCCTGGGTAGGACTTTCAAGGATCTCCAATTTCTCATTACAAGCTTCACAGAATTGAGTCTCAAGGACCTCTCATCAAGAAAAATTCAGCTCAAGCAATTTCTCCCCTAGGTTAGCGCTGGCCTGGACTTTCCTCACTTTTTCATGGCCCCACTATTAACCTTTGGTTAGCTCTGTTCTCTAGCTTTGGATCCAAACTGGGCTTGTTTGGATTTTTGCCCAGGCTGATAACACATTCCTAACTCTCTCATTAGTTCTCTAATTACAGAAAACTGGGGGTGGGGGGAGTTCACCAAGGCTGAATTTGGAGACTCAGACCATTCCAAACAGACTTTGCTTGATTGTCAATGGGGAGTTGGAAGGCCAGGTTTATCTCTCTCTCTCTTTTTTCTTCTTCTGCCATTTTTTTTCATTACCTCAGGGCAAAAGGAAGTTGGGGGAGGAAATAAGCATTTATGGAGTGCCTCCATGCTAAACATTTAACAGCTGTTATCTCATTTAACCCTCACAACAACCCTAGCAGGTGGGTGCTGTTATTAGCTCCATTTTATTGTTGAAGAAACTGAGGCAGGCAGAGGTTAAGTGACTTGCCCAGGATGATGTAGCTAGTAAATGTCCAAGGCTGAATTTGAATTCAGATCTTCCTGGCTAGAAGTCCAGCAGTCTTATCTACTGTGCTACCTACTTGTCTTTGCAGTGAGGAGGAAGCAAACAAACCAACAAACCAACCAAAACCCAAACATATCAGAAGTGAGGGTCAGACAGCTCACTTTTATTAAGGGCTGGGTAGTGATCTGTGATCTCTGAAACTGACAGTTGAAATGAAAATGCCATTTTTAATAACTCTCATAGCACCCCCCTCCACCCAATTCAACTGTTCCTTCCCAAATTCTCTTTGTTTCTTCCAATTCAAATCCAATAAGCATTTATTATTGGATATATGTCAGTACCTTTCATGTTCAAGGTGCCTTGATACATACCCTAGAGATACAAAGAAGGCAAACAATCTTTTCCCTTAGAGAACTTATATTCTACTGGACAGAGATACATCTCAAAAACTGATGAGTAGACATAATTTGGGGAAGTAAGGAGTGCTAACAATTAAGGGAGTTAGGACCTTAAGCAAAGCTAGGAATTCTAACAAATGGTAAAAGGGGAGAGAATTATTCCTCCTATCCCTTTCCACTTGTTATCCTTTCTTAACAATAAGGTTGCTGCTTAGCCCCTTGCAGGGGGCATTTCATTCATTCATTCATGAATTCATTCATTCATTGGCTCAGATCAAAGGACCACATTAGCAATAAACTGCCCTCCCAAAGTCCATCTCCCTTCAACATCTGGTCAAAGCAGCTTCCAAGACTCAACCCCTGCCTCCCAGAAGGGGCTCTCCCTGCCTTCATCTCTCCATTTCTCCTGTTCATTTTTGCAGTCAAGGCCACTGGAAATACCCCAATCCAAGGCTGATGGAAAGGAGGGAGGCAGAGTGAGTTGTTTACTTGTTGTTGGGCTATCTATAGCTGCCAGTGCTGACCCTCCTTCTAACCTGTGTAACCCTTTTTCTCCTTCTGACAGTGTGTGGGGGAGATGGGGTGGGAGGAACAGTCTCATTTTAGTGGCAGCTCTAGTCATTAGCCTTTGGAGAGAAATATATGTTACCTTCAGAGGGACAAGAGAGAGATAAACCACCCAGGGCTTGGTGTTTTCTTTAGGAACAGGGAGAAAAATGAAGGTGAATGAGTGTGTTTGTATCTAAATGTGAAAGCAAGTACATGTGTGAAAGGAAAAAGCATTAGGAAAATGGATGAAGAGAGGGAGTAGGGATAAGTGAGAAGGTAAAAAGAAATAAAGTGAGAGAAAGAAGGAAAGAAAAAAGGAGGTAGAGAGGGAGGGGAGAAAGAAGGTAGAAAGGGGTGAGAGGAAGAAGGAAAGAAAGGAAGTAGAATGGGGTGAGAGAAAGAAGGAAACAAAGGAGGTAGAGAGGGGTGAGAGAAAGAAGGAAAGAAAGTAGAAAGGGGTGAAAGAAAGAAGAAAGAAAAAGAGGTAGAGAAGGGGTGAGAGAAAGAAGGAAAGGAGGTAGAGAAGGGTGAGAGAAAGAAAGGATGTTTTCTTTTTGTCTTTATACTTTTCCATCTTGGTGGTGGGCAGCCAACTGATGGTCATAGGATCACAAATTTAGAACAAAAAGAGGCCTTCGAGGCTGTCTAGTCAACCCCTTCATTTTACAGATGAGAAAACTGAACGTCAGTGCTGAAGTAATTTGCCCAAAGTCACATATCTAGTAAGTGACTAGGCTGTCCTCCCTGATTCCTGCTGCCCACATGTGTTAGCTTAGTGCCTTAGTGCTCTGGGGATGAGGAGCTTCTGGCTACTTTCTGCCTGCCCAGTCTTATCCAGTGCTGAAAGGGAGCTTTGGAGATGCCATGTTACATATAACATTCCACTCCACAGAGCTGCAGTACAGCAATGGGAGAGGCCAAACCAGTGCTACCCTATAGGAAAAATGTTTGAGCTGGATTTTTCATTTGATTAGAGGCCCTTGAGATCCACGTTAATGTAGGTGATGATGGATGAGGAGGAGGAAGAAAGAGCTGTGTTCTGGTTCAGATTCCATGTGAATTTTTGTTGCCCGTCAAGCAGATTAGGAAATTCTTTCACTCACCTTGCTATGACAAAATAGACCATCTACACTTTAATGAAGTTTCCCAAACTTGTTGCCCTCAACTCATGGGTTTTCCTTTCAGGCTGGTTGTTTGGTATAGAGTCTTGTATTTAGGAAGACCTGAATTCAAATTCTACCTCTCATACTTAGTAACTCTGGGAAAGTTATTTGGTATCTACTTGGCTTCAGTTTCCTCACCAATATATTGAGAGCGTTTGGATTCAATGACTTCTCGGATCCTTTTTAGCTTTAAGTCTATGTCCCTTTTATCTAGTTGACTGTAAGCAAGATGGCATTTCCATGCATCCATCAGTGGTTCATCACATGGGATTCTCCCTGCTCCCTCTTTTCTAAAGGTGTCAGTTGCAACATGTTAAGTGGAGGGAGATGTCCGTGCTGAGGGCAGAATAAATGATGTGGTAGTCATGCTTAACAGGATGCAACTTTGGGCCAAGTTGCCAAATTCCCTCAAATTGGATCTCCCCCATTTAATCACTAATTATTATTTCAACATGGAACTCTTAATTTTGCAAACCAAGCGTCTTAAAAATCCAAGCTCTTGTTTATTTGACAGACTGTGGAAACATGTGTCCAGGCTTAATGTATTAGTTTATTCTATAGCAATCAACGAAACGAGAATAGGAAAACCAAACTTCATAGAGTCAAATCAGCCATAGGAAACAAACCAAAAAAATACCTTTTGAGCTTTTTCTTAATTCTATGGCCGGAAGCCTGTCCAGTTTGAGTTGTTGTGGGGAGGGGTGAAATAGCAGACACCCATTACTTTGTGTGATTGTGCTATTTGGAGGATAGCATTCGAATGAGACAAACCTCCAGAAATTATGGAGGTAAAGACAGTCTCATCATTCATCCCTATATGTTTGCCTGAGACAATTGTTTTCTTCTGTATGTAAGTCATTAAAGTTGCCCCTCCCCCGCTTTTATTTCACCATGGAGTAACAGTTTGCAGAATGATTTCAGTCTTCTAAACTAATTCACTTGGATTGTGTTTCTTTTTCGATCACCATCCTACCCTCCACCCCCAGCAGACCCTGAAGTCCACCCGGAGATTCAGAATTATTGAATGACTGGACAAAACAGTGTTAAAAATTCAACAGTACTAATTACAGACTGAGAAGAATAAAAACCTCTGAATCAATGTCAGGTCAGGAGATAAGCTCTTATCTTAATCTAATGACTCCACAGACTTAATTCGTCAGGCCAGCCTAGTTGATGAAAAACAGGTTTCTATTCTCTAGTATTAGCTGGAACATCTTTCCAAATCTTTGAAGTTGGATAGCAATACTATGAGTGTCATCCTTCAAAAATCTCATGATGGAGCCAATTTAATCCCTATTGTCCTGTAGCATTAATTAAAGTTGTGTTACCCCTATTGTCCAAATGTCTGAAAAAGGAGTCATTGTACTCTAATCACCCTTAATTTGCTAACTTTTGTATGGTTTCTCCACGATGCTGTATAACATCTGGGAGAAAGCATCTGCAGCACTGGGAAGCAGTGATTTATAGAAAAGTCCTCTCCATTTCTTTAGTTAATTCACTCATTAATCTCTAAAACCAATGATCCACAGTGCAGTGCAATGGAAAGAACATGTGTTCTGGAACCAGAGGACCTGGATTCAGATCTTACCTCTGACAGCTAAATGACCTCGGGCAAGTCACTCAGCTTCTGGACCACAGTTTTCTTATCTGTGAAATCAGAGAGCTTTGGACTAGATGGCTTATGATGGCCTTTTTAGCTTGAAATTTGTGCTCTTGTGATGATTAATTCAATGAATATTTGTTGAGTGTTTTGAAGTGTAATTGTAGAATGGTATTAGGAGCAATGGGAGATAGAAGTATATCTAAGAAATATCCCTGTCCTCAAAGAACTTACAATGTAGTTGGGGAGATGGGATCATAACATAATAGCAATTTAGAAAGAGCAGAAAGATGGCAGAGTGGTGGGCTTGGAGTCAAGACGGTATTAGTTCAAATCCATCCTTAGATATGTACTAGCTCTGTGATGCTGGACAAGTCACTTAATCCTCTTTGCCTCAGTTTCCTCTTCTGTAAAATCAGCTGGAGAAGGAAATGGCAAACCATTCCAGTATTTTTGCCAAGAAAACTCCACATGGGATCACGAAGAATTGGACAAGACTGAACAAAAACAAGAACAGAAAGAAAAACAAGAAATTCTTGAGATGGAAAGCACATCAGAGATCACCTGGTCCAAGACAGTGAAGTTCATTGTATGAAGAAGCAGATGACAAAATAACATGCTAAAAAGTGGTACAGATCTATGCTAGAGTAAGTCAGAGGAGGGAAATTTTATTTTAGAATGATAAGAATAAGAACAGCGCATCTTTTTAAAGCACTTTCCTCACTCAAGTCTGCAAGGTAGATGTTGTGAGTGTGATTACCCCCATTTTACAGGTAGGGAAACAGCTTTGGAATGGGGAAGAGCTTAGGACTGCCTAGGTTGTCATGATCAGAGCTAGGCTATGTATTCAAATATCTCTTACCTCCAAGTCCAGGCCTCTTTCTATACTGCACTGTCAGTCGTGGCATGGAATTCTGTGATCCCTGGAAGAGTCCTTCAAGATGATCTAGAACCACCTTTTCACTTCATGGAGAAGAAAACAGAGACCTAAAGACATGGAGTGACTTGCTCATGTAAATAAGTTCTAGGAGTCAAACTCAGATCTTGCAGTTCCCAATCCAGTGTTCTTTCTTTTTTTGTGTGTGTGCTTATTAATTTTTAAAATGAAAAATATACTAGCTATCAAAAAACTATCAAATAAACAAAATAAAGAAATCTTTTATAAAACTATAAATTCCAACTCAGTGTCCTACAGGCACTGGACTTTCCTTTAAGACTCCATTTTTGTCATTTATAAGTGCATCTCATTTGTACTAGTCAGCATGATGTAGGGACTGGGGTCATAGAAAATGTCATAGAGGAATGGATCCTTGAGTTGGGCCTTGAAAGATGGATAAGATTTAAATGAGAAGTGAGGGGAAGGCCTTCTAAGCAGAAGGCTGTGGTCCTGCGTGAAACAGCAGACACATTGAAGAAGGTTCATTGGTGTGTGGGAAATAGTTAATGATCTAGTTGTGCTGGAGTTTTGGGTTACGGAATAATGGGATTGGAAAGGTGGGTTGAAGTTGAATTGTCAAGAGTCTCAAACTGAGGTTCTTATTCTGTGGACAATGCAAAGACATTGAAGTTTTTTGAGCAGGGTAGTTGTGTAAATCTTTTCAGAGCTTGTCACCATCATAGGCACCCTTCTCTGGAAATTCTTGGACTTCTGATTGGAGGTTGTTCAGAAGAAAGGGGCTAGGATAGTGAGGTGCCTTGAGACCATGCCAAATGAGAATTGGTTTTTAGGGATCAATCAGTCCACAAGTATTTATTAAGTGCCTACTTAAATGAAATGGAAAAAGTATTGGTTTTAGGTGGGAAAGTTGGCTTCAAGTCCCAGTTCAAGTGCTCACTAGCGTTGGGACCCATTCCCTCTGTGCCTGTTTCTCACCCATAAAATGAAGACAGTCCATCTAGTCCAGCTTATACTGATACCCTCATAGGTTTTTTTTTTCTTTTTTTGGACTAGGTCATTTTGTAAACCCAAAAGTGCTCCAGAAATGGCAGTTGTTTCAATGGTTAAAACTGCACTTTAGGAAGCTAAATGTAGCAGCGATATGCAATGGAATTGGGGTGTGGGCTAAATCTAGTATCTAGAAGAAGGGGAAGCCTGTTAGGAGATGCTTACAACAACCTAAATACAAGGTGAAAGAGTCTACAGGGCTTAGGGTTGAAGCACCAGAAATTGGAAAGGAAGGGGTACTATGAGTGCCATTGAAGATTAGACTGATTGGATTTTGTAAATGCCGTTATGTCATAAGCTCTTTGAGAGCAGGCATTATCTTTGATCTTTCTTTGTCTACTCAATTTTTTTTTTTGAGAATGAGGGTTAAGTGATTTGCCCAGGGTCACACAGCTAGTCACCACCTAGCTGTCCTTAGATGACCCTCAATATACTCTCTGTAAAGTTGTAGGGTTAGCTAGGTGGCACAGTGGATAGAGTGCTGGTCTTGGAGTTAGAAGAGACCTGAGTTTAAATCCAACCTCAGACACCTACTAGCTGTGTGTCCTAGGACAAGTCACTTAATGCTGTTTGCCTCAGTTTCCTCATCTGAAAAATGAGTTGGAGAAGAAATGGTTAACCATTCCAGTATCTTTTCCAAGAAAAAACCCAAAAATGGGATCACAGGTAGTTGAACACAAGTGAAATAAGTCAAGCATAATAATAAATACTTGTTGACTGACTAACTAGACTTTGTGCCCAACTGGATATTGGGTGTGAATGAAAGGAGGGCAACCAAAGTTGATCCTGTGTAATGGTAATTGAAATGGAAAGATCTTTCCCATTCATTAATAGGCACATGTGACCTGCTTAAATCATATGGAAGCCTAAGTCACATGTGGTGGGAGGAATTTGCTGAAGGGTGGAACAGGATGAGGAAGAACTGGAGCAGAGCTGAGAGGAAATTGGTCAGACCAGTCAGAGCTAGGAAGGACAGAGGAAGTAGGCAGATGGCTATGAGTGAGAGAAGGCCATTTTGCTTAGGGGAGCCTGTTTGTGGGAAGGTCTGATAATGTGTATAGGCTTTTTGGTTACTATGATGGATTTCTTTGTTGCTATGAAGGATCTGGTTTTCCGGTGTTGGGTTTCAGCTTTCTGGTGTTTGAATAAATATTTTGATTCTGTTTTCCACATCCTGAGAGTTGGAGACTAGGCGATGGGGAGAATGGTGGCATCTAACAGGGGGACTGGATTCAGTTATTTCTAAGATCTCTTTTATCTCTAAATTTATGATCCTGTAAGCCCATAAGACAGAGGCACCAGCTGCAGTGGGAATATGATGACTTCAATTTTTGGATTTGAGGGGAGAACCCAGGTGAGAAGTATTAATCAGCCAACAAGTATTTATTAAATATCTCTTACATTCCAGACCCTGAGTTAGTCACTGATAGAAATACAAAGATTAAAAAAAATCTCTGCTCTCAGTAAACTTAACAATCAAAAGGTAGGAGTCAATCAATTAATCAAACCAAATCATTAATTGAGTGTCCACTATACATCAGGTACTGTGCTAGGAGCTGGGGATAAAAACAACCATAGAAGACAACGGTCCCTGCCTTCAAGAAGATTGCATTCTATCAGGGGAGACAATATTTGCCTATATGAGTATATGCAAACTATATAACAAATACAAATTCATTTTTATATGGAAAATGAGTAGTTTGGAGATAGGAAGGGCCTTATATAGGAGAAAGCAATGGAAGTAAAGCAGGGAATCTAAAAGACTTAAGAAAAGGAGTGCATTCCAGCCATTGGGTAGTTTATGCAGAAACCCAATGATGGAAGATACATTCATTAGATTTTGTGAGGAACTACATGGAGATAAGTTTGATGGAATCAGGAAGTGCATAGAAATACAGTTTGGAGACAGGTTGTGAAGTCTTGGATGCTAGACAGAGGTAATGGTGAGCTACCTGGGTTTCTTGAGCAAGAAAGTGACATGGTCAAATCTATGCTTTAGGAATATCACTTTGGCAGCTCTGTGAAAGATGAGTTATGATGGGGAGGGACTTGAGGTAAGAAAAAGACCAGAAAAAGAACTGAAAAAAGGTGCAGCCAGAGACATTGAAAGAGAGTCAAAATAATTTAATCCCACAGACATGTAGAGAGGAAAAAATTCCCTTGAAGGGTGGTGTCCTGCACTCAGACAGTACATGTTATGTACAGGTGCAACCTGACATTATAAGATCAACATTTGAGTTTAAATGATGTCTAGAGGTATCATGCTTTAGTGGTAGGACATTCTCCAATCTAATCTCTTCTTTCTACTCCTGTGTTCCTTTCTCATTCATTTATTTGATAAACATTTACTAAGCAACTACTACGTATAAGACATCGTCAGGATACAAATTTAAAAAACAGAGCAGTCCTTTACCTCAAGAAGCAAACATTCTGCTGGGTTGCTGCTTCTGTTTGTTCTTCATTCTCAAAGAGGACCATAACATCAGGGAGGTGTGCCATGACAGGCTTGTGAATTGGATTTAAGTGAGACCGGGCTGCGCAAAGTTACCAGCCTCACTTTCATCTCCAGAGCCATCTGGGTCCAGTGATCATATACAGATGCCACAACTGGAGATGGCCCTGGATGCAGTGGGGAACCTTGATCTTTTACAACAAAGGTCTTTAACAGGTCTTAGTTTGACTGAGGCAACACCTATTCAGTGATTAATAAGAAATGAAGTAAAGAATCATTCTGCTTGGGTAATGGTGGGGAATATGACATGTACAAAGATATATAAATATAAAATAAATAAACAAGTCATTTGGCACAGGGGGAGGTGGGCAGGGAGGATCAGCTTTGTGGACCAGGTCTGAGTCAGGTCAGAATGACTCTTAAAGTTCAGAATTGGAATGAAATAAGACACTCATAGACCATCTGACAATTAACAAAAGGAGGTTTACTTAGCGTAGGGTAGAAAGGATTCCTCAGTAAGGTACTTATAGAATTCCTCTCATCTGTAGGCCTGGTCAGCACAGTGACTCATGTGGCTTTGGGGCATCTGCCAAAGAGCCCCATGATTTCATCTGGGCAGACCTTTTTTTATGCCCTGAGGTGACCAGGGAGCCATGTCAACATTCTACGTCTTAGTTCTCTGAGCCAATCAAATCTCAAGGACAGTTTCCATAACCTTTAAAGAAAAAAACAAAATGCAAACAAACCTAACTTGCAAGATGCAAGGTCTTAGGAAAAGGTGGCATGGCCTTCTTGGGGCCAGTATGTTAGGAAGAGATTATAGCAGATATCATTGACCCTAGAGAAGGGATGGGGAGAATAAGGAGGGAGTTCTTGTAGGAGAAGGCATTGGAGCTAAGTCTTCACCAAGAATCGGAGGTGAAGAGGGAAAGCATTCTAGGCATGGGGGACATACCTGTGAAAAGGTAGCATTAGGAGATAGGATATTATATATGGGGAACATTCAATGGACTCTGGGGATAGCTTGTATTCAGCATGGAAAGATAAACTAGAGCCAGATGGAATGATTTGAAATCCCAAATAATGAAATTGGTTTGAGGTTTTATCCAAGAAACAATAGGGAACCATGGAAGATCCTTGAGGAAGGGACTGCCATGTTGACTCTAATGGACTTTATTAGTCATTGGTACTGCCCTTTATTTCATTCCAAAAGCTTATACTCAAATCTGGAGTTAGGGTGAAGTCCTGAGTAGAAGATATTAGGATCAAAATGTATAAGAATAATACTATTTAATTAAAAAATCTTTTAACACTAATTTCTCTCACCTTCCTTTTCCCAGTTCCTCACTGTGCCTAACCACTCCCACTCCCAACCTTCAAAGCTCAGGGTAGACTTCAGCTGTGATCCTGAAGAAGCTGAATCAATAGAGGCAAAGCAGCTATGGCTTCTTTACAGTAGGGCCAGACCCATTGAAATGGAGCTGATTCTCCGCTTTTCTTGTGACTTTTCCTCCCTTCTGGTCCTTGTCATATATTCAGACTGGCAAATCTAATAGTGGCAATGTTACTGGTAGCTGACCGTTATATTGGGCTCTAAGGTTTGCAAAAGTACTTTTCATATATTATCTCATCTGATCCGTGTGAAAGCCCTGTGAGATAAGTACTATGGGTGTAATTATTGCATTTTACAGAAGAGGAAACTGAGGGTCAGAGTAGGAAATGGCTTGTTTATGATTATATGGTTAGATGGTGTTGGAAACTGAATATGAATTCAGATTCACTTGACTACAAGCCCAGCACTCCTTCTGCTCCTTGTCTAGAAACAACATCAACAAGATGGTGACAATGATGAAGATGATGAAGGTGATGATGTCACAATGAAAACAACAGCTGGCATTAATAGAGATTTGTAAGGTTTGAAAATGTTTTTCAAAAACTGTCATTTTGTCCTCACAACAAGCCTGAGAGGCTATTCTCCTCATTTTAGAGATGGAAAAACTGAGGCAGACTGAGGTTAAAGTGACTTGCCAAGCGTCACACAGCTGGAGAAGGATTTGGTGTCCTCCTTCGTTTTTAAGATTACATCATGAAGGGCCAAGGGCTCCTTTGTTTCCAGCATTTTATCAGAACGAGCCTATCAGTTTTTTTGCAGTCACCATGGCCCCCTTGACCTTAGCGGGGGAACACTAGCCTAACTCTCCTCACGTGTGACTTAAGCAAATTGTTAGGCCTGCCAGGCATGTTGGAGATCCTGTGGGTGCAACTCCAGGGAGACCAAGGGCAAGATAATCAGTCCAAGGAGACAGTTAATTTTAGTACAAAAGAGGTTAGATGTGATTTATTTCCATCACCAGTGAACCAGGAGAGCTAACAATCATCAGACAAAAAAACAGAACCAGCAAATACTCCAGGTTAAACGGCTTGCTTCAGCTTGAGGTCCACTATGCCATCTGCAAGGAGAGCAGGCTTCTGGGAAGACCGTGCGGAAGCTATTTTAGAATACTTTGTCGATTGAAGGGCACTTGGGTAGTGAAGGGGGTAGAGATATGAGAGTGGAGAGAGGAAGGAGAAGACAAGGAGAGAATTATTATCATAAAAAAAGGTCATAGCTACAACAAAATCTATGTTAATTTGGCTGCCTTTCAATTAATTTTCGGCTTGATCCATTGAAGATATTTTTCATGGTTCCCCTCATGGCAGATGCCTACGCTGTCCCTGGGATCAAGGGTGGGCATATCTGTTCTCATGTGCCTGCCTTCCCTTCTCTCCCATCGCTTCTCTAATTCCACACACTTTGGTCATCTACTCTATCAGATGGGTTGTTTTCTATTCCAGCAGTAAGAAGCAACGTGATGTAGTAGAGAATTCATTGACTTTGCATTTGAACCCAGGCCCTCTGAATTCACTCTATTATCTGCCAGCTGTATGAGCAAGTTACTTGATATCTCTAGGCCTCAGTGGCCCATCTTGTAGCTTGAATGTTTTGATGGGGTCAGACTGGATCAGAGGTTCTTGATTTTTTTTATGTAGCATGGACCCCTTCTCAGAATAATATTTTTAAATGAATAAAATAAAATACATAAGATTACAAAGGAAACCAATTATATTGAAATGCAATTGTTAATACATGTATATATTATATATGTCAATACCTATCAATACATGTAAGTATATATCTATATATGGCAATCTCTCTATCCATCCATATAGACATTTATGTATAAATACATATACATATAATACATCCATCCATATATATACACACACACTCACATACATACATACACATATACACTAAGTTCATGACCCCCAAGTTAAGACTTCCTAGATGATCTTTAAGGTCCCTCCTTTATCTAAATCCTGTGCTGTGCTCTTGTACTAGAATCTGCTTCTAAGGGTCACCAAAGATGATAGTAACTGACTTTTATATGGTACTTAAGACTTTGTAACATGTTTTATATACATTATAGTATTTGGTCCTGACAACAACCAGGTGAGGACAGTATTAGATATTATTATGCCTATTGTACAGATGAGAGGGTTGAGGCTGGGTCCTTCTTTTTTTAAAAAATAATTATCTCAGGTAGCTAGAACTTTGCCCCAAGTAGTTCCCTATGTTTGACTCACCAAGGGGTACCCTTCCCAGTTACCTGACTCCGTGTGGAAAATCTCATGCTCACTTCGGCACTTGTGCCCTTTACCCAACACAAGGGAGCATTTGAGGAGAATGTTAATGCCTCTAGAGTTCTCTGGGAACCTTTATCTTGAGCATTGTTTTTTGGTGAGTGGCAGCCTTGTTAGAATGGGAATGTGCTCATTGTGGGTGTATCTAATGAGAAGCTTGGCTAGATTCCTCCACCCACTGCAAAAACTCTGCTTTTCTCTCTGAATTTGATAATTCCAAGAATCTGTGGTACAATGGAGCCTACTGTGAGTATGGCTTAGCTGGATACAGTTCTTCCTCATGAACCAAGAAATAAAAGGAGAATGATTAAAACAGTACTGTTGAGACTGTCCATAGTTTCTTCCAGGTCCACTCCACGTAGTTCAGCTCCAAACTTGAGTTCCCAGATACAGTTCTGATGTCTATGCTGAGCTTCCCCAACTGGGGACAACAAGTATCCCCAATATTCGATTTTTTCAAATGTCCCCAAAGCGCTTCCTTCACAAGTTTGCTGTCTAGAAGAAATTCTATAATATACGTTAAGGATGTTGCAAAGTCTTAAGGTGTTATATACATGTCAGTTATAATTGTCTTTGGCGACCTTGAGGAGATTCCAGGGCAAGAGCAATATATAAATACATATATGTATATATTTGAATAACCATATGCCTACATAATTGGTTTTCTTAGTAATTGTTTCTTTTATCATTCTTGGCCTAAGTGCCAGCCCCACCCCTACCCCCAATGGCCTCCCAAGTGGTCACAGTCAAGGCAGCCTGGGAATTGAACATGGAGTGGGGTGGGTGCTTTTACTTTTCCAGCTTTGACTATGCCAAGAGTCTCTCTGATTAGGCTTTCCCCTTGTCTCTTGGCACAGTTTCTCATTGACTGGACTGCATAGGGTTCCCAGGGCTCCATGAGGCTGGTATATGTTGAGAGGTGTAGTCAAAGAATGGTAGGTCAGATGGTAAAGCCATCTGTAGATGGCTCTGTAGAGAAAGTCCTTCATAAACCATTGCCATCTTGTCACCCTCCTAAGTCTTATCGCTAGCTCTCCTTTCATCTTCTCTGGCTGATCTCTTTTCTTCCCTCACCTTTTTAATCATCACAACAGGAAGGGGAAGGTGGAGTGAGGGTGCTACATGTGTCTGTCTTATCTTTCTACTAGCCTAAATGACCCACAAAGGCAGGGTCCAAATCTTTTCAAAGTAATTGCATAGTGCTTTAAAGTTTACATAGCACTTTACGAATGTTAACTCATTTGTTCCTCACAAGTGCCGTGCGAAGTAGGTGCTATCATTATCCCCATTTTACAGATGAGGAAATTGAGGAAGGGAACATTTATTTAACTTGCCCAGAGTCACACCCTAGTAAGTTTCTGAGATCATATTCAAACATGAGTCTTCTGGACTCTAAGCCCTGTACCTATTCATTGTGCCACCAAACTACCCTAAAACTTTGTTCCCTTGACAGCAATCTTAATACTTAATGAATGTTTGTTGAATGAACAAAATAGACTTTTCCTTTTATTATGACATAGGCCCTGAATCTAATGTACAAGAGATTGGTTAAGAGAGTTGACAACTAGCTAGAGAGATAACCATTTGGTCTTCAAAAATTAAAAATCAAGATTCTCTTTTTAAAGAGGAGAAAAAACCTCTACCTTTACCCACCTCCTTTTCTTCTTTTCAGATTGCAAATTCCCAGAGGAGTTTCAGAAGCCCTGAAATTTGTAGAGATGCATTTTCCTCTGATGTTATTTAAATGAGGAAAGAATCCATCTTGGTCAGCCTCTGGCATGAGGGAAGAGAAAACCATGGCTGAAGTCACAGAATGGGAAATTTGGAGGGACTTTTCCAAACTAGATGTGAAAAAGACCCTCATTATTACGCACCTGACCAGTGGTCCAGCCTCCAAGCAGGAGGAGTCTCTGAGCACTGGGAAACTTACCATGAGACATTCTGGGACTCTTCAGGACAGTTTTCAATTTTCAGTAAGTTTTCCTGAGTCTTATACTTATGAACAGAAAATCTTCAGAAAACATTGCTGTGCTAGTCAACGCTAAAGGATAAGCAGGTTTTTCTTGCTTGCTACAAGTGGTAGCCAGACTGAACAGTCACCTTAGGTGCAGGCCTTAATCCCATAGAGAATTCTAATCTAGCCATTCACATACAGGATGATACACTTTTAAGCTGAATCTGCATTATTTATATTTTCTCTGTCACTTTCTTAAATCTAGACAACTGACAAAACAAGAAATCAAGCCCTGATTTGTAGTGTGTATAGGTATAAAGTCTAACACTTAAAATTTAACAACAGATTCTGGTGAGCTGGTTTGAACTGGTTCCATCATATTCCTGACTGTGTACTATTGTACCTGGTAGTCTATCGCTGCCCCAGTCTACTCACCTACTTGGAATGGATCTTACCTGATAAACCCAAGGAAGTAGGAACTTTGGGCACCTCTTACCCCTCTTGCCAGTGCAGAGACTCTATTTTCTCCCATCAGGAAGAGATTGAGGATTCATCAACCAATCAGAAAGAAAAAAGGAAATTGCCATATCAGTCTTGCCACTATGGATGTCCAGAGAGATCTTTAGGCTTTACCATCTGACCTACCAATACAACCCAAGGTCCCCTGGGCCATCTGACTTAAGTCTACACCCTCAAGATCTTTGCGTTTTTCCATCTATCCTCAGATGAAACCACCTATGTGTATTGTCGCTCTCATTTAGAATGTGAGCTGATTATTATACTGTTGCCTTTTTAATGGATGGGGGAGAGAAATTGGAACTCACAGTAAAAAAACTGAATATTGAAAAAAATATCAGTCCATTTAGAGTAGAAACTGTTTCGTTTTTCTAGTTGTATCTCAAGCTCTTAGCATTGTACTTGGTACATAGTAAAGTGCCTGGTAATTTTTTTTCTTCTGTCCCTCCCTCCTTCCTTCCCTCCTTCACTTTTCTTTCCTCTTTCATGCCTTCTTTCTTTCATTCCTTCCTTCATTCTCTTCTCCCTCCCTCTAAAAGGCTCTATTTTAATTCATTTAAACTTAAATCAATTTAATTAAATTAGCATTTATTTATTTAATATTTTATTCCCCTCCCAATTCCATGTAAACATAATTTTAATTCATTTTTTTAAAAAATTTGAGTTCCAAATTCTCTCCTTCCCTCTTTCCCCTAATCTCTCCCTCAGATGGAAAGCAATTTGATATCGGTTATACATGTGCAGTCATGCAAAACATATTTCCATATTAGACATGTTGTGAAAGAAAACACAAACCCCAAGAAAAATGAAAAAAAAAAGTACCCTTCAATATATATCCAGACTCCATCAGTTCTTTCTCTGGAGGTGGTGGATGGCATTTTTCATTCTAAGTCCTTCAGAATTGTCTTGGATCATTGTGTTGCTGAGAATAGCTAAGTCATCCACAGTTGATCATTGTACAATGTTACTGTTACTGCATGGAGTGTCCTGGTTTTGCTCATTTCACTTTGCATCAGTTCATGTAAGTATTTCCAGGTTTTTTCTGAGAGAATCCTGTTCATCATTTCTTATAGCACGACAGTATTCTATTACATTCATAAATCACAACTTGTTTAGTCATTCTCCAAATGACCTCAGTTTCTAATTCTTTGGAAAAAGAGCTGCTAGAAATCATTAAGCATTTATTAAGTACTTACTATTTGCAAGTCATTATGCTAAGTATTTGGGATACAAACATAATTAAAAAAAAACAAACCCCTCTCCCCAGTTTTTGCCCTCAAAGAAGCTTACATTTCATTGGGCACAGGGAGAAGAAACCATATACACTGAAAGCGAAGAACATAAAAGATGAATTGAGGAGGAAGAGAGCACCCACCACTTGGGGAGAATTCAAAGAAGGCTTCCTGTAGCAAGCAGTGCCTGATAGAGCCTTTCTCTCTGTTATTTTTTCCCTTAACTTCTCCTTATCCTTTTCTCCTTCCTGCCTCTCTGTATTCCATGCCTCTTATGTCCTGTACATTCCATATAGTTTCCTCTTAGCTATCTATGTGGGCTGGGGATGAGTTGCCTATATGCTCATAATAGGGAGCAGTCTACCAAATACAGCAAGGAATTTCAGACAGGAAGGGGGAAAAACATTCCTTGATAAGAGCCTTTAGTAGGTCTTTGATCTTCCCAGCATTACCGTAGACTAACCCTAAGGGATCACAAGGCCCTATCAACTTTGCTCTGGAATGCTCTTGTGTTAACAGAGCACTGTGTTGGGATATCACACCACCAGAGTTCCCCTTTAAATTTTGAGGCAGAACTAAGTAAAAGCACCTTTGTATTTAGAGTCAAAGAATTTGCATTCAATTTCTGGAGCTCCATCTTTGCCATTAGTGGGATCTTGGGCAAGTCATCTTGGAGCTTCAGTTTCTTCATCCTTTTATAGTAACTATAAAATGAATGGGTTGAACCCAATGGTCTCTAAGGTCCCTTTGGATTGTAAATCTATGATCCTTAAACACTCTGAGCTGTGATTACCTCTCCAACCTGATTACCTTGATTGCTACAGGCTGGGACTTAAATCTGGCACCCAATATGGTATTTCCTCACAAGGACAGCCAAATCCTTTCTTTGCATCCTTCAAGAGTTTCCTTGAACATTTTCTGATTGTGTTTCCGAGTCCATGGTGGCAGCAGCTCTCAGAACAGTTAAGTTTTCTATTTATCCCGAGGCCAGGAAAAGGCACAGATCACTGCAGTGTAAAATTACCAGTGCTTTTGACAGTGACCTGGAAGAACTATGGAATGAAGAAATTTAACCCTGGGAGTTGAGGTTCAGCCCCAGGCCCATCTTAACCAAGAAGTTCGGCTCAATTATACAGGTCACAGAAAGTTCTGCTAGTCTTGAAAACATTGAACTCATCAAAGTTGAGTTAGGTGGAGCTGGCACATTAGAGTGCCTTGATAAATGGGGAGATGTTGACACTTTATACTGTATTTTCTTGCTTGGTTTTTTTCCTAGGCTATTCCAATCCCAGCCCCAATTTTCAGAAGGCAATATGTGACTCCAGCCTCACCCCCACCAATAATTTCTTTTGTCAGGGGCAGTAAAAGCTTTGGTCAGAGGAGTCAGAGATGTGTGAATAATACTAATAATTATTATAGCTAACTTTTACATAGCAGTTACCATATGCCAGGTACTGCGCTAAGCTCTTTATAATTGTTATCTCATTTGATCCTTAGAATAACTCCGAGAGATAGGTATTCTTATTATACCCATTTTCAGATGAGGAAACTGAGGCAAAGAGGGATAAGGGGACTTTCCCAGGGTCCAACAGCTATTAAATTTCTAAGACTGTATTTAAACTCAGGTCTTTCTCACTTCAGGTTTGGTACACAGTATACTGTGCCACTAGTTTCCCCTTTGCCCTCACTTGGTTGCAAAGGAGGAATTTTTAGCCTTTTCTTGTACCTTGGACCCATTGGCAGTCTGTGGTAGCCTCTAAATCCATTTTTCAGAATAATTTCTTTTCAATGGATAAAGTAAAATGTGTAGGATTACCAAGGAATTTATTTCCATTGGCGTAATTGTCAAAATATATTTTAAAAATATTTCCAGATACCATATCTAAGAACCTCTGGTTTAAAGAAAGAGATGACTGGAGTTTATTCATACCCTTGGACCTCCTTTTTCCAAGTCTTGTATTGGTTGAAGGAACTTAGCATGTTTATTGGATAGAAGAGGAGGAAGGAGACAGCAGATCTCTTCAAAGATTTCAATATCTTCCCAATTGGAAGAGGGATCAGACTCATTCTGGTTGGTCCCTAATGGTAGAATCAGAAGCAAAATACTTGAAAGCTGAAGAGGCAAATCTAGGTTTGATGTCAGGAAAAACTTCAGAAATGGACTAGGTCATCCTGAGAGGATTTTCCTTTATAAGAGACCTTAACGCAGTCATTGGATGACCATTCATCATAGAAGGTCAGTCAATCAGTCAATCAACAATCACTTATTTAATGCTTACTACATGCAAGGCACTGTACTAAGTGTTGGGGATAAAAAAAGGACAAACAATCCTTTTCTCATACGGGTTGAATGCGGTTGCCTTTCTGGCTCTAAATTCTGTGATTCTGCAATTTAGAACTGCTGTAGCTTCATTCTGAATCCATAGGGTCATGATGTAAGAAATGATAGCAACTTATACCTGTCATTCCTATTCTTTTTATTTTAGCAGTAACAATGCAGAAGACATAAAGGGCTCATAGGAGACCATAAATAGATACAGTAAATGCATAACGCACTCCCACAAACTCATAATCTCCCCCTTAGAAGGAAACTCAACTTTGGGTTGCCATTGGGGAACCCTCCGTTCATCCTGGTAAAATTATTATTTTTTCCCCACAGTCCTTCCCAGGCTTATAATGCCACTCTGTGGTTTAGTAGCCCTTCAAAAAGCAAGCATGTCTTAGGATTCTGGCCAGGCAGCCTTATTTTTCTCTACATTCTCCAAATAACTCACTATAAGTGTGTGTGTGTGTGTGTGTGTGTGTGTGTGTGTGTGTGTGTGTGTGAAAAGGTGCTGACCTGTTGTTCTTTCATGCCATAAATTTCATCCCCTTAGTGTTCCTCCAGCTGTGAGGCAATGAAGGTGATCCTCTTCTTTCTCCAAGAGTCATGCTGCTTAGGGGATTCCCTTCTTCATGGAGGGTCAGATCTCTATGCACTTGGACTCTTGAAGTTACTATTGAGGCAACTCTCTAGGTTGGTGCTGTTCAAGAAATCTCTCTTCCCTATTACAAGGCTAGATTCTGGGACCATGCTACTTAGAATACTTCATTCCTCCTCTAACTAGAGGCAGGGGTACAGGGCAGTTTTGTCTCACTCTCTCCCATTTCATAAATCCAGACCTCTGTTTGAAGACTTCCACTTCTGGGAAACTCCCTATCCCTTAACACATACTGCATGATTTTTTTGGCAGTAATTGTTAAGGAGTTTTCCCTTAAAGTAGCTTAGAATTGTAGACTTCAGAGCTGGCATGGACCTTAGAGATTTTCTAGCCCAACCAACTCATTTTACATAGAAGGAAACTGAGATTTAGGGAAGTTGAGTTGGCTCGGCAGCAATGATCAGTATGTGGTAGAGTCTGAACTTCAGTCAAGTTTCCCAATTCCCAGTCTAGGATTCTTCATAATGAGCCAAAAGTTGAAACACCTGGAGATTCTACACATTGTTCTTAGTTCTCCACCCTGACTAAACAGAGCACTCTTTTCCACATGATAGCAGAATACTTGAAGACAGTTATCTCTTCTCCCCTGAAACTTCTCTTCTCCAGGCTAATATATTTCTAGTTATTTTTACTAATCCTTATGTGGCATGGTCCCAAGGCTCCTTAATGACCTGGTCATCCTTCTCTGACTATGCCAACTTGTCAATGTTCTTACTAAAATGTGGTACAGAGAGCAGCCATGATACTCGAGGAGGACTGAGTCCAACAGAACTATAATCCCCTGCCTTCTGGATCCTCTGGCACTCTTAATAGAGCCCTAGATCACATTAACTTTTTTGGTTTCCATGTTGATTTATATTAAGATTGTGGTCCAGATTTTCCCCATCAAATTGTCATCTAACTATATTAGTACTTTCCAACTTATATCTGGGAAGATGATATTTTGAATTGAATCACAGGACTGCTGTGGGACTGTTCCTTTCCTCTTATTAGATTCAGACCATTGTTTTTTATCTATCTTTTTGGATTCCAGTTTCATCATAGAATATGTTTTCTGTCCCTTCCAGCTTTGTATTATTTGCATGTTTTACAAACATGCCATCTATGCCTTTATCAAGCATAGGACCATGGATAGCTCCCAGGGGGCCCTTGGCTAGGGAATTTTCTTTAAGCTGACATCAAATCATTAATGACTGCTCTTTTCATGCAATCATCCAACATTTTTGGAATGAGCTTAATTGTCCTATCATCTCACCCACATTGCTCCTTCTTTCCCACAAGTATAGAATGATAGGCTTTGTCAAATGCTCTGCTGAAACCTAGATTAAATAATGTCTGAAATTTTCTCTTCATCTACCAGTCTAGTCATGTCAAGGCTATCAGTCTAGTAATCCTGTTAAAAAAGGAAATAAGGTTAGTATGGCATGACCCATTATTATGAAGCCAAGCTTGACCTGATTCTTTTTCTTGATATTCATCAACCATCCTATTTACTACCTGGCCCCTACTCACCTTTCCAGTCTTCTTCACTTTACTCCTTTTCACACTCATAGGTCATACCAGATTGTTTCTCTTTCTTTGCATGCAACACTTCAACTCCCATGTATCTGCCTTTGCCCCAGATGTCTCCCAATTTTGGAATACTTTCTTTCCTTCTCCTGCATCTTAGATTCTCTGACTCCCTTCATGACTCATTTCAAAGGCTATCTTTTGCAAGAATCCTTTCCTGATTCCCTCAGCTAGAGTAGAGTTTTCTTCTCAAAGGTCATCCAATATCTAATCTGCATGAATCTTTTATGTATCTATTGATGTACATGCTCTTTTCCCCATTAGAATGTGAACTGCTTGAGGACAGAGACTTTTTTCCCTTTCTTTGTATCTGGAACTTAATAAGTGTTCATTGATTAATGTTGCTAGACATTACAGTTAAGTTTTCTGGCCAATAGTTTGCAGCCCCCCACTCACCTCCTTTTTATTTTGGAAATTGGAACATTGGTTCCTCTCCATTCTTATGACATCACTCCTGTTCTCCACAGTCTTTTGAAGGTTACTGTCAGTGGTTCAGCAATCACATTTGCTAATTCTCTAAGTCCCTGGGATGTAGTTTATCTGGGCCAGGTGAATTACACTCATTGAGTGCTGCAAGGTAGACAAATCTGTTCTAAATTCAAGCATGTAAGGCTGACTAAGCATGTTATTCCCTCCTTATCATAAACACTAGTATAACACTAGACAATAGTTATTGTCTCTTGGGGTTCTCATTGTCTCTATTTCACTTACTAGTTCTTATTGGTCACAAATTGGATGCAGAAGGGCAATCCTTCCACCTTTTCAAAAGATGAAATGTAAATCAAGAATTTTCAACAACTCTCTTTTAAGAGGAAGGAAGAGACGAAGGGATAAGAGAAAAAGATAGAGAGAGGCAGGGGGTATGGAGGGAGACAGAGAGGAAGACAGAGAAGAGGAAGAGGGAGGGACAAAGAGACAGAGAGACAAAAAGACAGAGTGAGACAGACACAAAAGGACAGAGAGAGAACAGAGACAAAAAGAGTGGGAGAGACAAAAAAAGACAGAGGCAGAGAGGAGGAGGGAGAGAGGGAAGCAGAGAAAGAGAGAGAGGAAGAGGGAGGGTGACAGAGAGGCAGAGAGAGACAGAGATAAAGACAAAGAGAGGGGGAGGGAGAGAGACAGAGGCAGAGAGTTATAAAGAGAGGGGAAGGAACAAAGACAGACAGACAGACAGAGAGAGAGAGAGAGAGAGAGAGAGAGAGAGAGAGACTGTGAATGTTTTAATAGTTAACATCTTCCACTGGTAGAATATCCTGCCTCCCTGAAACCTCTGTAATATGGGTCAGGACACAGGAAAGATGGCAACTACATTTCATTTTCATGCAGCACAGAGCTATGTTTCTTTGACCTGCCTACTTGTGAAACTTAGAAAATTTATCCTTTGTAATCTCTGATCATAAGATATCAGATGTGGAATACATGTAGTTCTCAAGGCCCCCACCCTCAGCTCAGTCAAAACATACTATGGCAGTGATCCTATCCATGGCAACTCCTCCTTTTTCTTCCTTTCTTTCTTTCCCAAAGTTCTTGATGTTAGCTTCAGATTTCTTTGAAGATTCAGTCAAGTTGTTTCAGAGTTTTAGGGCATCACAGATCCTGGCAGCTTCTGGAATCTGGAAGCTGGCTGCTCCTCTTCTCTCCTTCCTTGATTTTTCTTCTTCTAATACATGAAGAGCAGAGAGATACCTTCCATAGCTGGTGTAGGCTTTAAATGTTCTCTAACTATAAAAGTTAATGTTGCTGATGCTGCACACCTAAAAGGAAGGGTTTATCAACTCCACTATAAATATTTGAGTGCGGCACTCTTAATCCAATGTGTCAGATAAGAGGAAATCATGTTAACATATATTTATGATTTATCACTCCTCTCTTAGCACTGGAGATTTCAGAAACTGAACCATCACTTCTGTTTGGTGGCTCCTAATACAGGGGAGTGGATAGAACCATGTAAAATGTATGTACCTCTGTCTTTGTGATAGCAAAAATCCTCAAATTTCCAAACCAACCCTTGGATACTCATCTTGGTACTTTCTTCTATGACTAGGATGACTCCACTGGATAATAAGTAGCAATAGTAGTAGAAGTAGTAGAAGTAGTAGTTAGAGGCAGGAGGAGGTAGCCTTCATATAGTGCTTCACAGTTTTTAAAATGTTATCTCACTTGATCCACATAATAATCCTGGTAAGTAAGTAAGTAAATGCAATTATTGTCTCGTTTTTTCAAATAAAAAATTAAGTAAGATAGATTGAGTGACTTGCTCAGGGTCACACAGCTAGTAAATGCCCGAGGTAGGATTTAAACTCATCTTCCTGATGAAAAGCCCAGCCTCTATGCACTGGACCTTCTAGGTAGGTATTTAGGTTCTGGATTAAGTACATTAAGGATCCATTGTGTTCAGGAAATTACAGGGCTCCATTAATAATCCCAAGCTTCTCCCCCCAAAAAGACCAATGTTTTAATGCCAACTTTCACCTGGCGTTGCTGTAGGGGAGTCAACCATAGTTTCAGAAGAACTGAAAACATGACTATCACACAGAAGGTCTAGGAAAGATGTATGGTGGGGGAGGAGCAAGCTGTGACATCTAACCAATGAAGAACTTGAAATAAAAGTCATAATAAAAGAGATCAGAGAAATGAATAACAGAAGAGAAGATGGTTGGGTTATAGGGTTAGGAATTTAAGGAAAACCTCCAGAACTTTGGACCAATCTCCTTCATGGGAGGCTATGGATAAGGGTTGAACAGGATGGATTGCAGATCAGTGAAATCATGGGTCCTTTTGAATATTTGAGTATTAAGTAAGGATTCACAATTGACTATCTCAAGGAAACAAAACAACCTCCAAAAAAAACCATACACACAAAATCCTACTAAACTGTAAAGAAACAGAGCAACACATTTTCTACAAAAGAAGAGAGTGGGCAAGAAGGGAAAGTGATGTGAAACCAACCTGATAATCAGACCTAGGAGCTGGCTGGTGGCAGTATCACAATGAACAATGAGCTATGAGTTAGAATCTGAGGGAATTCACTAGCTGTCCAGTGCTGATTTCAAGGGCTGAAGAACACATAGTACCAGGGTAGATGTGGATTATCTTTGTTAATCCTCCTGATTCAAATCCAGCCGGTAGGGAGTACTCATGTGTATTCCTCTCTCTTCTGATCACAATTGCCTTAGTCCTTCACTTTTGAGAGATATTTCCACCGTGTCTCTGTATATGATGAACCACAGAGATTTCCAATTGTTTTAGAAATGGACTTTGTTTTGTAGAGCCTCCTAACATGTTGGAATTTCTTCACTACACACTTCTCCCAAAGGAAACATCCATTCAATCTAAAGGACTGACATCAGGCTGGCCAGCCATCTGCCCAGCATCCTTGGACAGTAATACATGCAGGCTAGTATTTGTGATGATGCTGGTGAGACAATTAACATACAACACTGGGGGAAAGCCTAAAGCAAATGATCTGGGGATTTGATTCCTTTGAAGGAAGGAAGGAGGAAAAGGAGGAAGGAAGGAGAGAGCTGGGGAGGAAGGGAAAGAGGGAGAGAGGGTAAAAGAAGGAAGGAGAGAGGGAAGGAGAGAAAGGAGAAAGAGGGAAGGAAGGAAGGAGGGAGAGAAGGAAAGGAGAAAGAGGGAAGCAAAGGAGGAATGAAGGAAAGAGGAAGGAAGGAGAAAAGGGAGTAAGGAAGGAGGGAGAGAGAGAGCATGTAGGAAGGAAGGAAAGGAGGGAGAGGGGGAGGAAAGAAAGGAGGAATAGGGAAGGAAGGGAGGGAGGAATGAAGGGGAGAGAGAGGAAGAAAGGACAGAAGGAAGAAGAGAAGCTCCCTGATGGACTCTCACTGTAGCCATGGGCTGGAAAGTGCTTTAGCTCTCCTCTTTGATGATGTTTGCTCTGGGGTGAAATGGATTTCTAAGTCTGAGACCCCTCAAGCAGATCTTAGCCCAGTGACTTTTATAATAAGCATTTGTATTTGTTTTGAGAAGGCAGGAGCAATTATCAGGAGCTAAAAGCTTTTATTCTTTAATTAAATAAATAAAAGACCATATATGTATGTATGTATGCATGTATGTATGTACATATGTATGTATGTGGCATTGGGCTTAGTTGTTTTATGAAAGCACAGATGTAGTAAGTCCCTTAGTGCATTATACCCTTTTCTAGACCAGTGGGCTACAAATGGACATGGAATTTTAGGGTTTACATAGTATTTGATTTCTTTGAAAGACAGTGTAGTCATGGCAATTATCTAGGTGAGAGTTTTTGAGGGCCTGAATTGAGGGGGTTGCTGTGTGAATAGAGAGAAGGGATGAGTTTTGAGAGGTGTGATAGAGGTGGAAAGGACTTGATATGGGGGAGAAGGAGAGTGAGGAGTTGAGGATAACACAAACTTGAAAGCCTACTAGCCTGCAAGAATGGTGAGGTCCCTGACAAATACAGGGAAGTTTGATGGAGGGATGAGTTTTGGGGGAAGCACCATGAGCTCTGTTGAGTATGAGATGTTTTCCAGATACTTTGAAATATCCAATAAAATGGGATAGGAGCTCAGAAGAGAGACTGGGACTGGATATATATGTGAGAGTCAAACCCATGGGAACTGATAAGGTCACATAGACAGACTAGAGAGTGAGAAGACCAGTGGGCCCAGAACCTGGCCCCAGGGAATGCAGTTAGGGTGTCATATGGATGATAAGAATATAGTAATATGGAGTAATATAGTACTATGGACTGTATTGAGGGGCATTGCTTCTAGGATTAGGGAGGTGATCATCCCATTGTACTCTGTACTTGTCAGGTCTCATCTGTTGTGCAGTTGTTTCAGTTGTGTCCAAATCTTCATGATGCCATTTTGAGGTATTTTTGGCAGTGGCTTGCCATTCCTTCTCTAACTCCTTTTACAGATGAGAAAACTGAGGCAAACAGGATAAAGTGACTTGTCCAGGGTCACACAGGTACCATGTGTCTGAGGCCATATTTGAACTCAGGAAGATGAGTCTTAGCATTTTATCCACTGCACCAACTAGCTACCCCATTGCTTTTTGTTCTGGACACCATGCTTTAAGAATGGTATTGATGAGCCAGAGTATGGCAAGGAGAGAGCAACCAGGAAAGTGAGGGCCTTGAGTTTATCTGATATGAAACCTAGTTGAATGAAATGGAGATGTCTAACCTGAAGAAGGGAAGACTCAGGGGTCAAAGGAGAGCTGTGTTCAAATAATTAAAGAGCTGTCACATCAGCAGCAGCAGCAGCAGCAAAGAATAAGGCTAAACCTCTTCCCTACCCTTGACTGTAGTGAGCATCCACAGTCTCCAGACCCCCAGAACCTAATGCAATCCCCAGCACATGGTGTTAAATAAACACTCATTAAATGCGATGCTGCTCTGCCTCTTTCCCAAGTACTGAAGCTCTTTCAAATTGGAACTGCCCATTGTTGGGCAGCTGAAAGATCAAGGCAGAGGATTGCATATATCATCGCTGTGGCCTAGGCTCTGTGGGGTTTTGCCTTCTGTTCTCATCTTACTTCCTCCTTCCCCTTTAAAAATGTTTTTCTTTCAGGAGAAGGACATCTACAGAAATCCTCTAGTGCTCTATGGAGAGCATACCCAACAAGAGATACTTTTTCTTTCTCCCTGTAGTCATGGAGGCCCGTGGCTGTCACCCAGGCAGCAATGGTGCACCTGGACCATACCCCATTTTGTACAAGGATGGCACTGGGTCCTGCACTATCTATGCAGACCTAAAAATAGCTCTCAATTAACATTGCATTTCAAGAATTGGAAAATTTCCCAGAAGTCCATTCTTTTTTCCCCCTTTTCTGTTTCATTACATTTTGCAGTAATAATACACAAGCCTGCAGAAAACATGACGGGTAATGAAAAAATGTAATTAATATAAGCAGTGTAAAGCATGTTTTTTTTTCTCTGTTGTCCTTGCAGAAAATAGCTGCTTTAAACTGAGCAGGATGTGAAAATGCATAAAAAACTCAGTAATATGCTGTGGTTTGTAAATATCTTATGCAAAATAGTTAAGTCAACTGTAATTTTTTAACCTAGTGTCACCTATTCTTTTAAGATTTTTTTTTTGGGGGGGTAAGGGGGCGGAGCAGACCAAATAATTTGGATAACTGTATTGGTGTATGTGTCCAGGAGAGGTGGAGATGAAATGGAATAAGCATTTGATCATAGACTTAGATCTGAAATGGTCCATAGAGTTCATCTAATCCAAAATTCTCATTTTATAGAAACTGAGGCACAAGGTGTGTCTTGCCCAGTGTCATGTAGATATTCAATGATGGTGGCAGGGTACAAGACAAGATCTTTTGACATCAAGTTCAGTGTTCTTTCTACCACTCCACGCATCCATGGAGTACTAGAAGAGCCTCAGATAAATAAACCTGCAAGGCTGCTGGGACCTCTTTTCTCAATGACTGTTATGCCTAGACAGAAAGTTAGTAGTATCTGGTCTCCAAGTGAACAAAGTGGGTTTGTATACCCAACTTGGAAAAACCTAACCTCTTTTGTTTCTGTACCCCACCATGCTCCCAGGAGACTCTCATGGACACATTTCAGGTTTATTATTTAATGCCCTGCAGCCTTTCTTTATACTTCCATGTCAGTATGGCACAGAGCTCTGAATTTGTTAGCAGAGGATCTTAGTGGGAAAGTTGTCTCTGTCATTTACTAGCTGTGCAACTTTGGGCAAGTCATTTCCCCTCTTCGTTCCTCAGGGTTGGGCTGGGTTCAGGGTGTGGTCCTGTTCAGTACTGGATTACCATCCTATGATCCTTTGATTTACTCTGTATCTAACTTGAATATGCAGAGCTGTTTATGTTTGGGTTCCCAAATAGAATATGAGCTCCCTGAGGTCAGGGTCTTTCTTTGTATCCTTAATGTTTAGCACAGACATAGTAATTGCCTTCTTGCTGACTGATGATGAAGATTCCTATTACCCAAAACCCTCACAAAAATATAGTCATTCAAATGTTCAGGGACATTAAGTGACAAAGGAGCCAAGATGCTATATGTGTTCTCTCTCTCTCTGTCTCTCTGTCTCCCTCCCTCTTTCCCTCTCTTTCTCCTTTCTCTTTCTCTTCTCTCTTTTCCCCCTCTTTCTCCTTTCTCCCTCCCTTCTCTCTTTCTTGGTCTCCTCACTCTCTCTCCTCTTCTCTCTCTTCCCCCATTTCTGCTCTTCTTCCTCTCTTTTTCTCCCCCCTTTCTCCTCTCTCCATCTCTCTCCATTTTGCTTCTCCCCCTCTCTCTTCCCCCTTTCTCTCTCTGTACATGTATGTATGTGTGTATACATATATACACACACATGCCAGCTCTCTTCAGTCTGCTTTGGGGTTTAGTTATTTGTGCTGCCTCTAGTACCTAGAGGTGTCTGACAAGAAGGTCACAGAGTATTTGCGGGAGTTGAAATGCAAAAATGTTATTCCCAGCACATCTCCTGGAGCCAGACATGAAAATGCTTTGGGTTTGTGTTGCTTGTTTTTCCTTTCTTTCTCTCTTTTCTTTTTTTCTCCCTTCCCTGAAACTACAGCTGACAGGCAGGATTATTAGTTATTGTTTATTTTTGTCTTGCTCTGGGTTTTCAAGGTTTCCCCTCCGGCCCTGGTGGAGGTGAACTTTCAGCTCTCACCCGGGGCTGCCTGCCTTCATCCCTTCTGATCCAGTTGGCTCCCTTGTGAAGGTAGGTTTGTTCCCAGCTGAAAAACTGTGCCTCTCTCCTGTGGCATTCTGGGCAGCCATTTGGAGTCCCAGATGTAGCAAATGTAATAATCCACGCTCATACAGTCATGAAAGTGCCCATCTGGCACACAGGAACCGCCCGCATTAGGAGCACACAAGCGTGCGCTCACTTTGGTTATGGCATTTCATAAACAGAGGCTCAGCCAGCAAGCAGGGAAGGACTTTAGGGTAACAGTTGTCATCCTGCCTTGTCTTCCCCCTCTAACCCATACACACATTTCATTTTGTCCCCTGCCTTTTTTTTTCAAGTGGGACAGGGATAAGGAAAGGAGCTAAGAGATATCCTTGGAAGGTAACTTTTCGAGGTAGTGATGGGAAGACTTTTCAGAGAGTCTGGAGGAGAGAGACTTCCACTAACAGCAAAATCCCCTCCCAGCAGCAGCCCTTCTGATTTCAGTTAGTAATTTATTTTTTAAAAATTGCATTCCTTTCATTCTATGCTTGCTGGTCAGGGCATGAGTTTGGTCATTTGGGGTCTTTACTAATCTTCCCACTTGGTAATACCTTATCCCCTCTGAAGGTCAGTTTATTTATTTTGCATATATATAATATACAATACATATCTTGAATATACTTGTATATGTTATATACTCACATACATATGATAACACATGCTTTATACATATATTACACATAATATAATTCATCTTGTATGTGTACATATGAAA
This sequence comes from Potorous gilbertii, assembly GCA_028658325.1. NCBI lineage: Eukaryota > Metazoa > Chordata > Mammalia > Diprotodontia > Potoroidae > Potorous > Potorous gilbertii. Next base: position 658,897,933 of record CM053770.1, read on the forward strand.
ATATAAATATATGCATTTATTATACATTGTATCATATATATATCTTGTGCCTATATAGATATAAGTATATATAATGTGTACATAATATATAATAAAGTATACATATAATATATAATTATATATCATATAATATATACTTATATTTAATATATACAAAATAAAACCAAGGTAATTTAAGGAAGAAAAGCATATATGAGCATATCACACATATGTAAAGGTGATAGGGACTGGACAGATGATTTCATTGGTCAACCAGTGGTAATCATTGGTCAATCATTGCCAACCATTGGCGACTTCCAGGGCTGGAAACTCTTCTTGCCAAGATAGACCGACATCTCTGCACCTTACCATGTTAGAAAGTCTTCAGAGAGCAGCGCTCAAGGGTCATACACCCTAGGTCATTGTACTCAAGGTCACACACCCAAATATGTGTCCCAGGGGAGACTTGAACCCAGGCCTTCTCTTACAGATCAACTCTCGGCTGCCGTGAAATACATGTGCACATATAGATACTTATATGCATGCATATGGATACGTAGATACATACACACATTTATAGGTTGTTTCCCCATATAAATTGCAAATTCCTTGAGAGAAAGGATTGTTTTTGCTTTTTCTTTGTATTCTTAGTGCCTAGCACATAGTAGGCACTTACTAAATGCTTTTTGATTGATTAAACTCAATGTAAATGAATGTAAACTCCTGAGGACAGGGATTGTTTTCTTTTCTTGGGGGGGGGGGGCGGTACCTTCGGTGCTTAGCACTATACTTGGTATACAGAAGGTGCTCAATATAAATGCTTGTTGATGTGTTGCTTTGACCGGGTACACAGCCAGCATTCAATAAATGCTTGCTGATCCGTCACTGAGCCAAGTCACTCCTTGTCTATTATCTGATGAAAAATAAAGCATCATCAAGAGAGATTTCATACCAGACATGGCGGCACATGACCCTGCTCCTCTGCCCCAAACCAGATCCACAGGAGAGACTGAGAGGCAGATGACCTCATTGCCTTTCCTGAAGTTTCTTTCAAAGACATTTAGGCCAAAGCAAATGCCTCAGTAATTTTCCCTAAAGAAGGATCCCTCTCTCTCTCTGGCTCTCTCTCTCTGTGTCTCTCTCTGTCTCTCTCTCTCTCTCTCTCTCTCTCTCTCTCTCTCTATATATATATATATATGTGTGTGTGTGTGTATATATGTCTTGATGTGCCTTTTGTGGATGTCTATACCTTCGTGGTGCCCACGTGAAGGAGGGAGGGTGTTAGAATGCATGCTTCTGCCCTCCAAGTCAACCTCTGGAGTTACAATTAAAGAGCAAGGCAGATGTGTAAATGAAGCCTGCTGGGACAGGATCTAATTGTTGTGGCTGCCTTTCCATTTAATCTGCTCCTTTAACTCTATTCTAAAAAAACAACACCCTCCTCATTTCCAAGGAACTTTCTGCCCAACAACATGAGTGAGATCCCTAATGGAGCAAGGAAACCAGGATACTGTGAATAAGTCCAGTCTAAAAGAATGGGACTTAAAGACCAGTTAGTAATGTGCTGATAGTATTATCATGGCATTAAAATGGGGGGAAAAATCACCTTAGGCATTTCACTTGATGCTGTTTGGTTCTGTAATAAAAAACATCAGGTTGCATTATGCTGCCCAAATATCACATTTGACTCTCTCAGCAGTTACAAATTGCCAAGGAAATTTTTCCAAAGCAGTGAAATTTTCCCACCTCCTGCCCAGCCCCCAGTCCCAAAGAGAAGAACCACAGCTAGGAACAGCCCCCACCCTCAGCCACTACTGACCAACTGGCAACAACCAGAGACTAGGAGAGATGCTTGTACACCAGAGAAGTCTTCATGGGTTCAAGAATGTCAGGGAAGAAAAAAACCCAACCCACCCACCAACCAGAGAGTACTTGAGAGCCTCTCATTTAGACATCTCCCTCTCCCCATCTACCATTTCTGCCTTGCCTTGCCCGAGAACAGGGTGAGTTTGTTTGCAGTTCTAAAGGGCTAAATCGGGAGTACAATCAGATGTTTGTAAATAAGATAAACCATCACAATATTACAGCTCCTCATTTGGAAAGCCATTTAGGCAAGAAATGATTACTGACCCATGATATGTAAATGACGGAGATGCAGAAATTAATATTTGGGTCAACTCATGTCTTTTTCAAGCATGAAATGAAAATTTCAGTGTTCACATCCCAATTCATACATGAAAGCATCACGACGTGATTAGTTGGCTATTGTATTAATTTATTATTGTCTTAGTTAATGTTCTCTGTGCTGACATGAGGTTTTCATTTTTGCTCCCAGCCTGCTCCCTGTGTTAGCTGATGCTAATGCTACAGCTGAAAGGGAGATGTGGTCTTCTGGACCACTTGACTCCCTGATGGAATCTCTGACTTAGGGGAGAGAGAGATGTGTCTGCAATGAGCAATGGCATTGTTGGTCCCAGGAACACATTGGGCGTTTGCATGAGATGAATGTCTAAAGAAATTGGGTTTTTTGCATGTGCCCTACTTGCTACCTTCTACATGAAGCCTTTTCCTGATCCTCCCCCTCCCCAGCTACTTGGAACTCTTACTCAAATACCCAGTACTTAGTTTGTATGTACATATATACATGCATAAGTACTTTGTATTTACACATATATGCATACATATATACATACACACACACATGACTGTGGTGTATTTCTGCTTATGGAACCCAAGTCTTTTATAAGCAAGAACTGTTTAATTTTGGTCTCAATAGATCTAATGCTTGCACATATTAAGGGCTTCTAAATGTTGAATGATTGGGGTGATTAATTGCCTATTGCTCAAGTTAATTCAATAAGCACCTACAATGTGCCAGCTACTGCACTCGTTGGGAAGGGGACAGAAAATGAAGACAGAAATGAACACAGTGCAAACAATGAAAAGACAGAAATTGAATAGTGCCTGTCCTCAAGGAGCTTACTTTCAGTTGGAGGGAAATAAAACAATATATACACAGACATGTACATTCAAAATATATACAATTATGTACAGAATAACCTGAGAGGAGATGGGCTGGGCTTCTACATTTAGCCAGAAACTGTGGAAGAGGCAGAGAAGGAAAATAAGTGTTTCCTTCTTTCAAGAGTATTGTTCTGATTCAGGGTGTACTCCTCTACAGTTTAGTTCCAGTAACAAACCAATATATGGATTTTGAGGCAACTAGGAAACATGGTGCATAGGACATGGGGTTGGTGTCAGAAAGATCTGAGTTCAAATTTGAACTCAGACCATTATTAATTAAGTGATCCTAGACAACTCACTTAACCTTTGTCTGCCTCAGTTTCCTCTCTCATAAATGGGGATAATAGTATCTATACCCCATAGTTATTATGAGAATCAAATGATTTAATATTTGTAAGGTGCTTGGCATAGTGCCTGGCATGTAGCAGTAGCATATTCCCTTCCCTTTCTCCTTTTTATGGTGAACACAGAGAAAAAGGAAAAAATTAGGCTAGAGTATTGTGCTATACTTTAGAGAGGACATTGACTCAAACTGGAGGGTGTCCATAGCAAAAGTGTCAATGGGGACCCCTAAACTATGCATAGTAGGACAACTAGGTGGCTCTAGGATAGAGCACTGGACCTGGACTTAGGAACACTCATCTTCCCGAGTTCAAATCCTGTCTCAGATACTTACTAGTTATATGACTTTGGGTAAGTCACTTAACCCTGTTTGCCTTAGTTTCCTTCTCTGTAAAATGAACCGAAGTAAATGTAAACCACTTTGTTATCTTTTCTAAGAAAACCCCAAATGGAGTCATGAATAATTGGACATGATTGAGGGTAGATGTTGTAATGAGGCATATTTCAGATGTTGCAATGAGACAATCCAAGGAAGAACTTTCTAATAAAGGGACCAAAATGTTCCCAAAATAGAATGCCTTCTGGCAATCATTCTTAAGTCCAGGGGATGCTGAGTCTGGCTTGTCAGAACTGGTCAGGAATGCTGTAGAAGGGAGCTCTGTTTAGGTACAAGTTGGACAAGAATGACTTCTGAGGTTATTTCATTAGATTCTAGTTTGAGAGCTGGAAGAAACCACATGAGACATTTCATCCAATTCCATCATTTTACAGTTAAGAAATGGAGGCCCATTGAAGGGTTAGTTAACTGTCCATTATCACAAAAGTGGTAAATAGAAGAACTTGGATTTGTCCCCAAATTCAGTGATCTTTCCACTGTACCATAGTGTCTTTCTGGGGTCCTAGAGCCTAATATGGTGCCAGATATGCTATCACAAGGGTAGAAGGAAAGATCAGTGTGGGTTAAGAGGTTAAGAGATGGATTCATGGAGAAGATAGGACTTGATCTGGTGAGGAATTTCTTCTACTAATGCTGATAGGCAACTTTGCAATTTCTGATCTTAGAAAGTTGCCGAACTTGGGGGATATAACAGTTCCAGACAATATACATTATCTTAATGTTATACTTCATTTATAGCTTCTATCCTTATGTCTCATACTATTCAAGAGTATGGAGGCATTCAACATGCTGTTAATCTGGATTATTGTTCTTTAGGAGAGAAACTGTGTAGCAACAAACCTGGTAAACTATCTCAGGAGACTGACTAAACCAGGCTGAGAGTTTGATGAGCCTCAAACCCTGTGGTGACTTATGGGGGATATCTGCCCCAAACATGTGAAGACTTCCCCTGTTGGAATGGATAGATAAGAACAAGTTGTTCCAGTGGCCATGTAGGTGATTGAAGCAGATACTTAGAGCTTGGTCAAACATCAAAGACATTAAGCCCATCATCAGTCACCTTGAATTTTGTCTTGCCACTGGACTTCGATGACTCTGGAAGAGAGAGTGAGGCTGATGACTTTGTGCAACTCTGCCACACTTATTTCCAATCCATACGCTAGACAAGTTATCACCCTGTGATTGGTCCTCTTTGAAAATGTATGATGAAAAACTATAGTTTCTGAGCCCCCAATATCAATTAGCATCCTTTACATATCAATTAACTTCCCCTGAAGGGTATTTACTGAAAAAAATATATATGCATGATATGTATGTATATGACATCTATGTAGACCTATCCATCCATTATCCAATCTGTCTATAGCAATAGCTAGTAAACATTCCAAATTTCCTTTTGCCCTCACACACAATATCCCTGTGGATAGGGAATTCTAAGTACAATGGAAGTGAAGCACAAACTTACGGCCAAGAGACAACTGTCAACTCTTGGTCCCTAGAAGTTCTTTCCTCTCATTATGGAATACTCAGGAGGTTGTCCCTTTAGGTGTAGCTCTCTTTTACCCTTGGTAGACTGATGACTTTCTATAGGTCATAAACAACTTTTATCTCTTTCACAAGGAAAAATGGTCCCTGAAGTTAATGTCATCCTCAGGAAATTGACTATTTCTTTTTTGCCTCCATTTGCAGGTGTTTTCTTCCATCACCATCAATTACTATTCCACATCTGGGCAATGACATCCCTGTTTCTTTATGTTTATTGTTTCCTAATTTTGGAAAGGAGCATTCTGAAATGGGGAGGCCCAAGCAAACAGTGAGCTCCAGAGATTCATCAGCCATCATGGAGATCATGCCAGCAAACCGAGTAGCTCCTAGAATCCACTGGAATATTAATGGATGATGATTGAAGAAAGTTATCCCTATCTATCTATCTATCCATCCATCTATCATCTATCAGCCAATAGGTCTTTAGCCCACAGGTGAACTGTATTGCGTATAAATGTGATTCAGCTCTTTTGGAGGAATTGGCATTTAAATGGAGGCAGCGGTAATCTTCAGGATTCCACTGGGACTAATAAAACAACATCCAATATAAAAAAAAGAACAAATAGAATCAGGAACGATTTGTTTTGTGAGAGAATTTTTAGGATAGCCCATTTGTTGGAATGTGGCTCCTTCTATTGGAATGCTCCTTTTCTCTTGGCTTTTTTTCTGTCTCCTCCTTTAAGAAAAAAAGTTTATTCGTTCAATCAACAAGCTTTTTATTAAGCATCTATTGTGTTAATTAATCAATCAATCAACATTTATTAAGCACCTAAATTGTAGGGACTATGCTGAACTCCAGAGATAAAGATAATGCAAAAGAAAACCTTCCCTCAAGCAGAATATTCTAGCTGGGAGAGAGAATTTAAATAAGTAAGTATATATAAGATAAATACAAACTAAATCGAAGGTAAGCTTGGAGGGGATGGCATTAGCAACTGGGTATGGAAGGGCAGGGAAGGCCTCCTTTCCTCTATCTATCTATCTATCTGTCTATCTACATATACACACAAACATATCTATATGTATATGTGTACACACACATGTCTCACATATGTATACCTGCACATATACAATGGACATGTGTTTATGTATACATATGTACATATATGTGTACCTATGTATATATGTGTACATATACATGCATACATGCACACACACACATGTGAATCCTAAAAATCAAATACAAAATAAACACAAAGTAACTTGAAGGGAAGGTAGGGGAAGCACCAATGTCTTAGAGAGATCAGGAAAAGATGGCTTAAAGAAGGTGGCATTTGAACTGAACTTTGAAGGAAAGTAGGAATTGCTTTGAAGGTACAATTGTGTTTATTTAAGTTAATGGGACAAGATTCAGCTTCCAGCATCTTCCTCTAGAGTGCATTTTATCTCCTGGTTCTAGAGGTGGAGTCTTGCAAAGTAGACAGGTCTGTTGGGCAAACAAATGAGAAATACACATTTTGAATACTGGGCTGAAGCCTGGAGGTGGAAATCTGGAATGTTCATTTTCAATGCCTTCTTTTCTTCATATTTGAAATTACAACAGAAAAATAATTTTGTATCTAAAAAACTAGGACAGAAGAAAATGTAAATTGTTTTTCCTTAGAAATGCATTTAGCTGAACATGGCTTTATTATTGCATAAATGATTTTTTCAAAATTAATTTCCATTTTTTGAAAAAAAGATATAAAAACAGTGTTTCTCAATGTGGCATTAGGGCAGCTCAATTATCAAATATAATAAAAAAAGTATACAAAACCATAAAGAAAAGGAAGAGAAATTTAAAACCCCATAATTCAACAGAATTTTTTAAAAAGGGGGATAGAATAGTCATCCGTGCAAATTAGCTAACTCCTATTTATCAGACGAAATATTTCACAGCATTAACAAAACTGTCATTTAAGGGAAATTAAATGGACTCAAAACCCACACATCTATTTTTATCATGTTCATTATTCATTTCCCTGTTTCTTTCTTTCTTTCTTTCGTTTTTTTAAGTTCTGAATTCAAAGTTCCATAGAGGAAGAAGCAGATGATTTTCCCATTTTAGAGATCCCATGGTTAGCACAATAAAGCAACAGGAACAAATCTGGCTTGAAGTCTATCCAAACCCACATCTCCCAGTGTGCACAAAGACAAAAATAAGAAAAAGAAACCACGTAAGATGTACAACGGATATTAATATGAGAAATCTTGGAAATCTAAATACCAAACATATGTCAAAGATCATCCAATACATATCCAAATGTAATATAGAGATGTCTATTCTGTGAGTGCCTTTCATTCAAGGAGCTCCAGCTCATTTTGTTGTGCATGGGCCGTTCTGCAAGCCCCACAGGCTCTGTCCAAGCAGACAGTTGTAGAAGCTTCAATAATATGAGGCTCTCTAGTTATGGGTGTGATCAAATCCCACCTTTTCTCCACCATCCTCCTCAGTCCCTTTTTATTTACTAATGCTCATATCTGCCAGGAAGTAAGTAGTATTTTATAGCTATGGAAAATGAGGTTAAGAAAAGTTAAACCAGTTGCCCAAGGTCAAATCACAATAATAACTATTGAATTTTATAACCGGAAGGGACCTCAGAGGTCAATTTTGGCATAGAGCTAGAAGCAATCAGTCAATCACCAAACTCTTATTAAATGCTTACTATGTGCCTAGTACTGTGCTAAATTCTGGGAAAACAGACAAATAAAGCAAAGAACACAACAAAACCAAACCTGTCTCTGCCCCTCAATACCCGGTATAGGAGAGAACACGTAAATAACTACATAAAGTCACTCAATCGATGAGCAATTACTTATTAAGCATTTGCTGTGTGCCAGACATTGAGCTAAGTGTTGGGGCGACAAAGATATATACATGGTAGACGGACGCTAATCTGAAAGAGGAGTTATTAGCAGCTGGTGGGACAGTGAAAGGCCGCTGAAGAACCAAAGCTTTGAGGCAAGACTTGAAGGAAGCCAGAGAAACTAATAAGCGTAGGATCAAAGACTCTCTGAGCTGGAAGGGACCTCAAAAGCAATTTCTTCCAATCCCTACCCAAGTAATAAATCCAAACTACATATCTGGCATGTGAACAGGCAGCCTCTCTTTGAAGGTCTCCACTGATGGGAGATTGCATCCTCTCTGACGTAGTCCATTCTATTTTTATGTAGCTCTCATAGCTAGAGGTGGTCCTTTATAGTGTTACCTTTACAAATGACGAAATTGGAGAACTGGACGTCAATTAGTCCAACCCCTATTCAACAGGAACCCCGACTATAACATTATGATCAAGTGGTCATCCAGCCTCTCTTAAAGACTTCCAGGAAGAGGAAGTCCACTTCCCCTTGAAGTATTCCAGTCAACTTTTGGACAACTTCTAGCTTTAGTGCCTGACCTCAAGCCCAGGATTACTTCTTCTACCTGCTTCTTCTGGTCCAAGCAGGACAAACGTAAATCCTAAAAGCTAATAAGAACTAATCTAAACCTAGAACATCAGAGCTGGAAGTGTCTTCAGAGACCATCTAGTTCAATGCATCAGTTTATGGTTGAGGAAACTGAGGCCAAGAAATAAAGAAATCTGCCAAAGTCACGAGGCTAGTATATAGCAGATTAAAACTCAGATTGAAAACTCCTAGGTCTGCATTACTTCAACCAACCCAGGTTTTCGTTAATAAAGCACACACCCTGGGGTGAAATCCTGGGGTCCTTTACTGTCATTCTATTGCTCTAGTCACTAAAATAGATATCCAACTCTGTTTTTAAAATGTGCTTTCAAGACCCTTGTCATAATGACAGAAAAAGGGATAGCCAGTTACATGGATGATAAACTCTCTGATATTCAGTGACATTCTTTGCTTAGGTTTTTCCCCAATGCATTAGATGAATTGAGTTGCTTAATTGCTCCCACCTTTCTGTTTTCTATTCATGTGATAGCTTCATGAGTTTATAGAATCAAATAGTCTCCAAGTTGAAAGGGCCTTCTGAAGTGCTCTAGTTCATCCTGTCCCTGAGCAGTCAATCCTTCTACATTGTCTCTGACAAGTGATCATTCAACCCTCAGCCAAAGGTCCCTAGTGACAGAGAGCCCACTATCTCCCATGGTAGCCCATTCCACTGATAGAAAGCTCCAATTATTAGGAAGTTTTCCCTTACATCGAACGAAGATCTGCCACTCTAATTTTCATCAATTGCTTCTGGTTTTGTCATCTGGGAATAAGCAGAATAGATTTAATCCCTCTTTCATGGGACAACCCTTCAAATGCTTGATGAAATCTGTCAATTCTCTGCTACCTCACAAGCGCTTTCTCTAGGATAAATATTCTTTCATCAGTATTCATACTGTACACCCTGTAGTCTCTTTATACCTTCTTGATGGCCCTCTTTTGACACTCTGGCTTATCAATATCCTTCCTCAAATGTATCTCTCATAGTCAGACTCATGATCTGATCAGGGCATAGTACAATGGAAACATAACTTTCTCCATTCCAGACATGATTTTTCTTTTAAGGTAGGCTAAGTATGTCATTGGAGAAGGAAATGGCAAACCACTCTAGCAGCTTTGCCAAGAAAACCCCAAGTGGGGTCATGAAGAATTGGACACAACTGAAATGACACAACAACCACAACAAGATTGTCATTATTTTTTCAGACTACCGTATCACATCTTACTGAGTTTGCAGTCCTCTTATTTTTTAGCCGCACTTTCCCCATTTGGTACATGTGCAATGTATTTTGAACCCATTTAAGATCTTAATTTTTATCCAATCAATTTTACTATACTTAGTCCAGGCTTCTAGCCTGTGGAAAGCTTACTGTAACCTGATTCTGTCATTCATTGTATTAGTTACTTCTCCCTATTTTGTGCCATCTGCAAATGTGATGCCCATGCTATCTAGGCTTCATCTGGAATGTGGCCAACAACAGATCCTTGGGGCTCTGTACTGGAGACTTCCCTCTAGATAGATATCAATTATCATTCACCACAGTTTTGTTTAATCAGTTTCCTATCTGGCTCCTTCTCATTTGTCAACCCAGCCTTGAAAAATACATCAAGTTGAGCGCAATCATGAAAAAGTCAATTTACCCTTTTGTGCGCTTATTTCCTCATTTGTAAAATATGGATGTTAATTCTTGCACTGCTTACATGTTATCTACCTTGTGCAATCCTACAGGGTTGTTTTGAGGAAAGCATTTGCAAGCGCTCAAGTGACCTATAAGGGGTTGATATAACAATTATTATTTTTTCAGTAAACAGAGTCCTTCAGAAAAGGAATCATGGTACATGATATGTGGCATTGTCCCTTTCACCAGTCATGCTGATTTATCACACCAGGTGCTAATAGCAACATAAATAGTTATTTATTTGTTTTTAAAAATCTGTAAGAGTATATGCTTCTATGAGACAATTACAACTCAGTTACAACTTAGTTGGATTTGGAGTCAAATTAGACCTAGATTTGAGTCCCACCTTTGATTGTTAGCAAGACATAATCTTTCTGAGTCTTCATTTTCTTGGCTACAAGATGATGAGAAGGGAGAGCTTGAGGCTTGTCCCTATCCAGAGGCTTACAGGCTATCACTCTCCTCAAACACAACCAGGGAAGAAAACAGGAAGAGGAAATGGTTCGAAATTTGCAAAAATGCTTTCCATACACTGTCTCATTTGACCCTCTCACCAAACCTATGAGGTAGTTATTAAAGGTATCGTTATCCCCATTTTCCACTTGAGGAAACTGAGGCCATCGTTACTTCACATCTTGATTATCGCTATAGCTTTATGGATAATCTCTCTGCTTATAGCCTCTCCCTACTATAATTCAGTTTCCAAATTGATCATCCTAAAATGTAGGTCTGATCATGCCACTCCCTTATAAAATAAACTCAAGTGGTTCTCTATTCATTCCAAGATCAAATATAAAAACCTCTAGTTTTTAAAGTCCTTGGCAACCTGGTACCTTTGGACCTACTCTTTACTACTCCCCTCTGTGTTATATAAGACACTCTCATTTTTGGTGTTGCTTGAAAATGACATTCCATTTTTTAATTCTGCTCCTTTGTACTGGCTTTCCTTTATGCCTTGGACACTCTCCTTCCTCATTTTAGGCTTCTGGCTTCCTTCAAGACTCAACTCCACTCTCACTTTCTGTGAGATCTTTCCCAGCCTCTCCCCCTACACTAGTACCTTTCCCCCAGATTACTTCCCATTCACATCATATTTAGCACAGTTGTTTTCATGTTGTCCCCATTAGAGAGAAAGCTCTTTGGGGGCAGTTTTTGATTTTCTTTGTATCTCCAGAAACTTAGCATAGTGCCTGGCATAGGCTAATCCCTTTACCAATGCTTATTGCTTGACTGACTGGCAAGAGGGATTAAAGAATGTACCCAAGCTAAGTCAGCCAGTTAAAAAGTAGTGGTGGGATGTCAATTTGGGACAACTTTGAAAGGGGAGAAAGATTTAGTAACAGTTGTGACCTGGAATGGTACAGCCCTTAGCACAGTGCCTGGCATAGAGTAGGTTCTTACTAGATGATTTTTTTACCTATGCATGCCCTCTGACCATCTGTCCATTCTAGGAGCAGGAAGATGGAGGAGAAAGACTGAGAATGGGAACCATGGATCTAGATGTCCCTGCTTCTGAGGAAGGGCCATTCCTCTGTTTGCTGGGAAGAAGGTGGCAGCTGCTGCCACTATTGAGGAATGTCTGTCTAGGGCTGCTTTGCCCCATATGGTGGAGGAAGGCTGACCTCCTCTGGGAATAGCATAGCTTTCTCTAGCCCTATTCTCTGATGGCTTTGCACAGTGTTGTAAAGATGCACTTAATTTGCCATGGAAAATTTTAGGAAAACATCTGAAAAAAATAAATACTAAACCAGATATGTAGGACTAGAGGGAATTAGCAGAAATATGTAAAACCAAAAGAAGCATTATCTCGTGGAGAAATGACCAAAGAACATGAATGAATGAATGAATAAAAAAAGACATCACACAGTATGTTTTAGTCACTGTGCTAAGCACTGGGGATAAAAATGTAAGAGACAGATAGTGCCTGCCTTAAGGAGTTTACATTTTCATGGGGAAAGGCTACTCTTATAAGGTGGCAGTGGAAGGCTCTTTTGGGCAGAGCAGTTACAGAGTTAATGACTGGAACATGTAGAGATCCTATAGTTTTAGGGGCAGAAATAACCTGGAGGTCATGAATTCTAACCCCTTATTTTACAAATGAGTAAATAGAGGCTGAAAGGTTAAGAGACTAGGGCCACACAGGAAGTTTCTGAGGAAGGATTTTAACTCAGGTCTTCCTGACTCCATGCCCAGATCTCTACACACTGGATATCCTCACCATCTTCATCTGTTGAGGGGGAGGACAGGGCAGGGAGTGAGGGAAAAAGTGATTTGATGACTTTTCTTGTCTCACCAAAGCACCTACTGGGGCCATTAGAACCATAACTTGTTAGAGCTGAAAGGGACCTTGGAGATTTTCCTCTTCTAATTCTCTTACTTTACAGAGGAGGAAATAGCTGCCCCAGGCACTTTCTGTGAGTTGTCCAGAGTCACAGAGTGAATCAGGGACAGAGATGTTGGCAAAACATCACTAGTGACCAACCTTTTTCCTCTGATATATTGACTGATGTATTGTCTTCTTCCACCACCCTATAGAGTCTTTCTTCACTGCATTTTAAGAAGACATGTTTTCTCATTGTATAATGTGACTCTTTTCCTAACTTTTCTGAAAAAGTAGTTATTGTTGCTTCATGAAACTGGACTCTTTCTCTTTCCCTCCTCTCCCCTCCCCTTCCTTCCCCTCTCCTTCCCTAGACACCTCCCCCCATCGTTATCTTTGAGACCCTCCTATCTCGCTTGGGCCAAGGGTGCAGAGCTAACAGCTTCTCCAAACACCTTCAACTTCCGGGAGAGATGTGAATAGTGTTTTGTGGCTTCAGCAACTGCCTACTCCTTCAGTTCACAGGGGCTTAAGTCACAAACCTGAAACTTGAAAGGAAAGGAAATAAAAAATGTAAGCACCCCCTTTCAGTCACTTGCAAATCACCCACTCATTTACCTATCCTTTTCTCGGCTGCTTTTTCAGAAACACAAAGGGAGCCTGCCTCTAAGCAGTCTTTTGCTCTAAATGGCAAGGGCTTGCTGAAGGATTGAAAAAATTGAAAAAGCAAAATTCTGTTTACTCTAAGTACTGCTCTTTAGTAAGTGAGGATTAAAATTTAAAGAATGAATGAAGTTTGCTAAGGGCAATGATGGAACAGGATCTGGATGCTTATATAATTTCTTCTCTTCATCCCATTTTAGCGTGAAAATATTGTGGAAGACATGAATATGATAATTTAAGCATTCAGATAATTTATTTCACAGAATAGAGTGTCTATAAATGGAAAATATTAATAAAATATGGATTTGAATGCCTCATGCAAATCTATACTCACCAACAGTGTTACGTCCATTTCTAATGGTTAATTCCATATCTAAAAGATTCATTCAAGCCCGCTGCTACATTCCTACATTCTGTTGTTCCTTTGGACTATGGCCCACCTCTCTCATCCCTTTCAATGGACACCTTCTATAAAGAGGAGCTGTCACTCATTGGCAGTACTTCCTCACCATTCGCTCATCAATATATACTTCAATCATATACTTCTCTCTCTGTGACTCTGACAAAAATTCCCTCCCCCCAATTATTTTTATTTATGCTTTTTATTGTTATGTCACACTCATTTTTTTCAAATGTATCTCTCCCCTCCCCAGTAAAGCATCCCTTTTAAACAAAAGTTAAACAAAGAAAAGGAAGCATTTCAGAAAAACTAACCGACACATCTACCATCTCCAACAGTTTACGCGATATTAAACACGTATGGTTTCCTACCTCTGCAGCAAAGGGAGGGCGGTGAATTTTCTCGACTCTTCTCCAGGGCCAAGTGTTGGTCATTACAACTGGACAACATTTAGTTTAGTTTTTTTTTTGTATTCATTATGTATCTTGTGTTCCTGATTTTCGGAATTCTTCTTTGTTTTCTCTCATGCTACAGAATGGTATTATCATGTTCACTTAGTACATCTTGTTTAGTCACACCTTAACTCATGGGCTCCTACTTTGGCTCCAATTCTTTGTAGCCCCAGAAATACCTGTATGGATATTTTTGGTGTAAGTGGGGATTTCCTTTTTCTATTTGACCTCTTTGTGTATGTGCTTGACAATGAGACAACTGGGTCAAGAGGTATGGACATTTTAGCCACTTTAATGTTTGTTGCTCTGCTCACTTCATGCTCATATTCCTGAGCTGTATGTGGGCTACACCTGAGCTAAAAAGCTTGCCTCATAAACTTACTGGTTATGTGACCTTGGGCAGCTCAAAACCTCTCTGAGTCTCAGCAGTCTTATCTGTACAATGAACTCAGTGGTCTCCAAGATCCCGTCCAACTCCAAATCTATGATGCTATAACGTTCAACTTGACCCTAGCCTGGGACCTTGTGTCTGGTTGGTGAACATTCATTAGATCCAGTCCTGACCCAGCCCCACCATGATGTTGGTCCCTCGTCATTTTCATATTGTCGTGGTCCCAGTGCCCATCCCCAATCAATTATGCCTCTAGCATTAAGAACAGTAATCAAATCAACTCTGTGATTCCTAGAAAGGATGAGTCAATCCTTGGTCCTATAACTCCACTCACCATCCCTGTGACTGCCCTGACCAAAAACATTCCTTCCTGACTCGCACTCATCCATATGTATTGTCTACTCCTCTAAGAATATACAGGCAGAGGGCAGAGGCTAGCTTCCTTTTTGTTTATGTGCCATGCTTGGCACATAGCAAGTGTTTAATGAATACTATCCATTCATTCATTCATTCATACATACATAATGTCCTTTGAACAAGTATCCACAAGGGGTTGAATACTAGTCATATATTTGCATCCTTATATCCAGATCCCTATTAGCGATATTTAAGTCAAGTATTCCCCCACAATTGACAATTTCTTTTCTTATCCTAGCTGCAACGAGCTTGTTTCTGCAAAAGCTTTTCAGTTTTGTGTAGTCAACATTACTTCATTTAGCCTTTGCTAATGAATGAATGAAAAAATATTTGTTAAGTGCTTGTTATGTGAAAAGTACTCAGGATGATCTTTGAGCTGAAGATTATATATATATGTGTGTGTATGTATGTATATATGTATGTGCATATATAGATACATACATGCATGATTATATATTCTATATCATGTATATAGCACACATTTAACTTATATATAATATATACATTACATAATATGAATATATGGAAATAAACACATATTATAGACATATACATGCATTCTATATAGTATATATATGATACAACATAAATATATATTATATCACACATTTTACATATACATATAATGTATATAGAATAGATATATATATATAGACATATATACCCATAATAAATATATATATAATTTATATTATATAATACACACATACATATATATATATATACATATGTATATATATATATATATACATGCATACATATTTTTAAATTTAGCTCTGTGAGTGAAGTACTTTACTGCCCTGATAGGACCAAAATTTGCAAATAAAAATGCTATCTTAAAGATCAACAAAGACTTCGCCAACATCAATAACTATGGACTTTTCTCATTTCTCTCCTTGGCACCATGGGGTATCATCCTTTTTTCTTGATTCTTTTTTTGCTTGAATTCTATGAGTTTACTCTTCTGGTTCTCCCTCTGCTTTTATGACTACTTCTTTTTTGTCTCATAAAATTCTTTCTTTCTCTTCCTTCCCTAAATTGGATATTTCCCAGAGTTTCATCCTTGGCTCGCTTCTCATTTGCCTTTATACTCTCTTTTGGTGATCTGATTCACTACTTTGACTTTAATCACTTCTATGCAAATCTTTTATCTTGAGTCTCTTCTGAATACCAGATTCAACTTTCACACTCTCCCCTAGATATCTCTACTTTTATGTGTCGTACAATCATATCAACTTTTTTTCCCATTTTGATCTATTTATCCCTAGTGTTTAGCACAGTTCCTAGTAATAGTAAATATTTAATAAATTCTTGTTTAACTGAATTGTTCTTGAAAATTTCCAGACTTATTGTTCCCACGCTTGCTGAGTCACTTGAGCTTCATGATGGTTTTCCTTCAGTCATTCCTCCAATCTTAGATGGTAGAACTTGTAGAATGTGGAGCCACCTAGTTTACTCTCCTATTTCTTTCCTTTCCCCCATCCCTCTAAAACAGTAGAGTAGGAATTACAAAATATAAAGTTGGTGAGTTTCCCTAGAGTGGGGCATTTATTTCTTGCTTGTCTTCAGACAAATCTATTGGGTATGTTAGGTATTAAGAGAAACTATCTGGACAATCAAGGTTTTGAGTTGATTCCACCTACGGAAGGAGTGAAACTATTGAAAAAGAAAAGAATCAGAGGGACCATCACTGTCTTCAAGTATTTGAAGGAATGTCATATGCAACAGGGATTAAATTTATTCTGCTTGGCCATGGAGAAAATAGAAGGTGTAATTAACCAAGAGGTAGATTTCATCTTGATGCAAAGAAAGACTTTCTAGTTGTCCCAAAAATGGAATGGGATGCCTTAGAAAGTAGTGGTTTCCCCTAAATTGGAGGCACTGAAGGAAAGTCTTGACATGACTTCTCCAGATGTTGCGGAAGGGATCCTTTCTTTGGTTTTAGGTCATTTAGATTTCAGTTTAAGGCCCTTCTAGCTCTGACATTCTGTGGTCCTTTATGTTAATAAGCAGTATCCTTCAATCTCTTCTATATTCATCTCTCAATGTTAATATTTCTTGTTGATGATTAGTCAGCTACATGGACAAAAAGCCCAACACCCACCTAGCCCCTCAGAAGAATTAATCCATTGGCCTCCTAGGGAAGTTGTAGCTTTAAGATTAATCTTAATTCTTTTTCTAACCTATAAAACAGAACTAATTACAGAATTCAAGGCTTTCTAACATTTTTTAGGTGCCTTGATGGGAACGTGTTGAAATAAATACAAACATTGAGATAAAACAACAATTTTAATAGTATTAACTCTGCCAATTAATGATAATGGAAGAGCCGTCCAATTAGCTAAATCGCTAATAGTTTTATCAAGCAGAGGTTGGTAATTTAAAGCAAACAAATTCTTTCTAATTTTATCCACTTGCACACCAAGATATTTAAAGGATAACAGGGGATCCAATAAAGCGTATTGCTCAAGTAGAGCTATATTTAAATCTTCTAATGGCGATAACAGAGTGTTACCCCAATTAGCCAGGAAACTTAGGCAGTCAGTAAATTTGTCCATAACATCCATAATTTGGTGTAAAAATAAATGAGAAATTAAGAAAGGTGCTGCTTATGATCATTAGGTTGCTTATTGCTCTTGATTTGGAAAATGGAGAGTGACCTAATTATTAGGGCTTAATCTGACCCTTTCCAGCAACACAGAAGTAACTCTGAATTCATGGGGCCACTTTGAGCACTTTTTCAAGTTTCTTCCTTCCTTCCTTCCTTCCTTCCTTCCTTCCTTCCTTCTTTCCTTCCTTCCCTCCTTCCTCTTTTTCTTTCTCTCTCTCCCTCCCTCCCTTCTTTCCTTCCCTCCCTCCCTCCCTCCCTTCCTTCCTTCTTCTCTTGATTTTTTTTCTTGTTTTCCCTTATCTTTTCCAGGCTGAACGTGCAACAGTCACTCAGCCAATTCTGCTGCTGATCCATTAGAAACTTTGACCTACTCTGTTTCTAATCTATGACAGTTTACCTCTCCTTGGGCAGCCTTCCTGGGGGCACCTGATTGGCTTTAGCTTTATTCCTATGCAGTGATCCTAACCTCAAGTGATCCACCAGGATCAATCTTCTCAGGTTCAGGGATCACAGGTATGTACACCCTATTCAAAGGCATAGATCCTGCCATTTCACTCCTCTAAACAAACTTCAGTGGCTCCCTATTACCTCTAGGATATAAACACTTCTGTTTGGTACTCTTCATAAACTGATTCCTTTCTTTTTTTTCAGTGTTCACATACATTAATCTCCTCCTCGTACTTTATAATCCAGATTTTCTGACCTGATTGCTGTCCTTCATAAATAGTGCTCTATAGCCTACCGCCAAGCCTTTGCCCCTCAATTTTTCATTTTTAAACTAGTCACGTCTTTCAGCCCTCTTTGCTCTAGCCTTATGATTCTATGATACCATTGCTCCTAAAGTTGATGGGTTATGGTGGTCACTGGCTTCTGAGCTGGAGGATCTAGAACCCTCCCTTTGATGTTTCCTAGCTATGTAACCTTGGGAAAGTCACTTGTTCTCCCTAGACCTCAGTTTCTTTATCTGTAAAATGAGTGGGTCAAACTAAATGGACTCTGAAACCCTTTTCAATGCTAAATTTTTGACCTTACGATCGTGGGAGGTCTTCTCACAATGTAAACTCCTAGGAGGGAGGAAATATATCTTAGATCTAATTTGGGCAACAATTGACCAGTACCTAAAACTTTTAAAATCCCCAACACATGTGATATGATGAGTATGATCCCTTTGCAAATGACCAATTCAGAGAACAAATGTCCCATCCACACTCCTGTTGGCTATAAATACAAGGCATGAGCCAGCGGGGCCTGGGCATTGACTGCTAAGTGTCTCACTGAAGCCCACAGCTGCACTGGCACCGTTCCTTGGCTACAACACTCTTTGCTGTGGCTCTGGCTTTCATTTTCCAAAAGTTGTCACACTCTATGAGTGGGAACAAGACCCCTTGTCTGACTCCTAGCTCTCTTGTATTAGAGTTTCATTCCAAAATGGAGAAGAAAGTCAAAAGAAGTTACTGACATTAACCTTTTGGCAGCTCTGGCTAACTATTCTTTACATTGTTTTCCATGGTCTTTTCAAAGTCATCCCTATGATGAGCTCAGAGAAGTGCAACCCTTGTATTATCCAACACAGAGGAGGCAGGCATGCCTTTGAATCAGTTATTCTCTAAGACAAAATCCCCAGTCCTCAGCCTAGCATTTAAGGCCTGCCAATGCCTGCCTTTCCAGTCTTACTTCATATCATTCCTCTCAGTTCTAATCAAACTGACCTGATTATTGCTCCCTACCCATCATTACAATCAATTAATCACTTAACAAGCAACCACAACATCTGGGTGCTAATCACTGGTGATACAAAGCAAAGCAAGTCCTCAAGGTCCTTACATTCTAATGGCAACACATATAGGTTTATATAAGTTATAGAGTTGGGGGAGGATTGAGAGAGGCATTGGGAAAATCCTCTTGCAGAAAGTGGCATTTCAGTTGAGTCTGGAAGGAGGAGAAAAAAATATTCTAGGCACAGGAGACAGTCAGCACAAAGTCCTGGGGATGGGAGATGGATCTCTCTTGGCAAGTGGGTCAGTCCATCTGGTTTGGAGAGTGTGGGAAGGTGTAAGAAGTGAAGGGTGGGAGGAAAATGTTAGAAGAGCAGAACAGTAGGAAGGGGTCACATTGTAGGGAGTTTTAAGTGTGAAAGGACTTTCTAGTTTGCGCCTTTGCCCCAACAGCTCTTCCCTGCCTGGAATTTACTCTCTCCTCACGTCTTTCAGAAAATACTGTCCATGTTTTCTGATCCCCTTGGATATTAGCACCCTTTCCCTCTTGAAAGGGAATTTGTTGACATTTTATGTCAGCATACTTGGGTATGTGTGACTCCTCCCAGTAGAATGCAAACTCCCTGAGGGCAGAGATGGTTTCATTTTTGTCTGTGTGCTCAACCCCAAGCACAGAGCTATGAAATGAACTGGACTTCCCCCATAGGGATGATCCTAGAAGTTCATGATATGCCAGCCTCTCCAACCCCCACCAGAATGCTTCATCTGGCTTCTAGTCATGACTCGGTCATAGAAACAGAGATTTCCCGGGGGAAGGGACCTTCAAGGTCATTAAGCTCAGCATTGGAGAGGAGAAGAAAGTGAGGGAACTTCATAGGGGTTGAGCGACTCCAAGACTGTAAACGGAACCAAGGAAGGAAACCAAGTCCTCGGAGTATGGTTAATAATAGTGATTTCTTGGATTAAGAACAAATTATTATATTAATATTGTTATAATATTAATAATGGTGGCTATGATAGTAACAAGAACCCTATTAATTGATACTGTTGATAATGATAAGAAAACAATAGCAGTACTTAGCATTTACGCAGCACTTTAAGGTCTTTGAAGCACTTTACAGATATCCTTTCATTTCATCGTCACAACAATCCTGGGCAGTTGGAGCTATTGTCATTTCCATTTTACAGATTTAAGTGACTTGGCCCAGAGTCACACAACTATTAGGAGTCTGAGGCTGGATTTGAGCTCAGGACTTCCTGACTCCTTGCTCAAGCTCTACTCATTGAATATCTTGTTCAGCTGTGTGGACCAACTATCCATGGAGTTTTCTTGGCAAAGATACTGGAGTGGTTTACCATTTCCTTTTACAGTTTCTGCAAGCAGGAGTTAAATGACTTGCCCAGGATCACACAGCTAGTAAGTGACTGAGGTTCGATTTGAGCTCTGGTCCTTTAGACTCCAGACCCTGTGATCTAACCACTGCACCACCTAGCTGCCCCCACTGAATGCCTACCTACATCAAATCCATTGGTCTTTCCACTGCCTGCTGAGCACACAGAGTAGAAGCTTAATAAATGCTTATTGAGAAAAACAACTGACCTGGAAAATAGATCCAGGAGAGACAATTTAAAAATTATGGGACTACCTGAAAGCCATGATCAAAAAAAGAGCCTAGACATCATCCTTCATGAAATTATCAAGGAAAATTGCCCTGATATTCTAGAGCC
>CM053770.1:658919521-658939964 GCA_028658325.1 Potorous gilbertii
ACAAATGGGGAGAAAATTTTGGAACCCAAAATCTTGTGAAAATGAATGTAAAAAGTTAAATAAATTTATTAAAAAAAAACAAAGAAAAAAATGCTTATTGATTGACTGACTGTACTTAATAAATGCTTACTGACTGACTGAACCATGCCTGGGTTCCACACGTGCCCAGGTTTCAGATCTACAGAATACAGATGAACAAAACAATTCAGAACAGTGAATAAGAAGCTATACTAAATCTCACCTTCGACTTTTTACTAATAAATCACTCTATCTCTTTAGTTCTCAGTTTTCTCATCTGCAAAATGGGAATGATAATACTTGTGATGGCTGCTTTATATATTGTTGCAAGGAAAATGTCTTATAAAACTTTAGCATCCTATATAACTGTGACCTGGACTGGGTTTGTGATTTCATTAGCATGGCAAATTCTGAGTGGGAAACTTAGATCAATGTAAGTCAGCCCTCACTGGGTAATTTCTAGTCCTAGAGAGCTCCCTGGGGCACAGAGAGGTGAGAAGGCTGGAGAATAAGCATTTATTAAGTGCTTACTGTGCACCAGACACTGTGCTCAGAGTTCTGGATTCAAATACAAACAAAAAGAAAAACTGTCCCTGTCCTCAAGGAACTCATATTTTAATGGGGAAAACATACAAAAAGCGAGCTAAAATTATTTTTTTTTCAGCATTGACAACACACATCAATGTCTGGAAAATCAGAAGGAGAGCCATGCGGGGAATGGAAATTGGCCAGCCTGGGCTTGGGGAGGAGGATGAGTATTTTGGGGTGAAAGTGCATCTTGTCTAGGTCCACCTTGCCAGTATGTATTATAGGCAAGACATAAACCCAAGTCTCACTGACCCCAAGGTCAGCTCGTTATTGACCATACCATGTTACCTCTGTTGAATGAGAATTATGATTACGTGAACCACAGGGGATGAAATTCCTCTTCTGTTTTCTCAAATTCAAAGTATAATGTCGGACTTGGGACAGGATGACACAAAATGGAAACCTTAACCCAGAAACCTAAGAAATTGGCTACAAGAACCTGTGAGGCAGCATTGTCTAACGATTAGAGAATTGCACTTGGATTCAGGAAGGGATAGGCTCAACCCTGCCTCAGAAATGTACCAGCTATGCAATCCTAAACCAATCACTCTATTCCTCTGAACCTCAGTTTCCTATAAATGAAGAGTTTTCCTGGATGGCCCCTAAAGTCACTTCCCCCTAGAAATAGATGATTGTGTGATCAGATCAAGAAACTTTAGACAAATAATTATGGAGACAAATCTGAGTCTATTTATAGAAGCACAAAATTTGAAACTTGAAAGGGAACTCAGTAATGCTATAGTCCAACCCATGCATGAAATATAATAGGCAAATGAGCCTTCCTTTTCCTCCCTTTCCATTTCTGCCTTTCCTTTCTTTCCTATAGAATTTGGGCTCCTTTTCATAATCTTCTCACTGTATTTCTTCTCTGGTCATCTTCCTTTCATCTGATAAGATCATTCATTGGCTCAGAGATCTGCATTGGGAGGGACTTCAGGGATCTGAAGGGAAGTCCAACTTTCTCATTTTTCATAGGAGGAAATGGATGGTTTTCTATCAGGAAGGTTGAAGTGATGGGGAATGTGATACCGTGGTCCTAGAGCATCCTACGCTCATTTCTTTTTTGATAATTACACTGAGCTTCTAAGCCATTTTCCCCCTTCTGATTGAAGCTGTGTCTCCATAGATATATTTTTACTTGTATTCTCTTCTTTGGATTTGATTTGGAAAGAGGAATCTTGCTTCAACCTTCTGGAATCTACTTCTCTCCACCCTTAGTGCTGGGTGTCAGAGCCTAGGGCCCTGGGTGGGCATCTCTCTCCTCCAGTTGCTCTCTCTCCCCCCTCATTCAGTTATAGGCTTCAGATCTAAGTTTGCCTTCCCTTAGCTCCAAATCTGTTGCAGATTGCCTAGGTTTTTAATGTCTCTGAAAGTCAGGCTAAAGAGCTTGAGCTTTATTTGTTGAGTAATGGAGAGTCATTGGATTTTTTTTCTTTAAACCAGATTAGTGATACAGTCAGTCAGGAATGGTCCCAGAGGAATATAAATCTGGAGCTGGTGTAGATGATGTACTGTAGGTGGGGGTAGGGCAGGTTAGAAACTGAATATGACTTTAGTTTGGAGGTTACAGAGGATTTTGGACATGAGTAGACGAGAGACCCTACCAGAGTGGTGCCAAATGAAGTGAAAAGGAAGGGCAGAAATAAGAAACATCATTTGGATTAGAGGAGAATCAAAAAGGAGAAAGAAAAGTCAAGGCACACTTCAATATTTCAAGCCTGGTGACTGAGAGAACGATCCTCTCAAGAATGGAAATAGTTCATCTGTAAAACAAGCTGGTTGTCCTGGGTAATCCCTAAGGTCCATTCCAGCTCTGAAATTCTAGGATAAGAATTTTTCCATTAAAAGCAGATTCATATTTTGGGAACAGATCTTCCATAGGGCCACTCTCTTGGGAGCAACCAGGGTTTGGTGATGGAGAATATCAGCTGGGGAGGGATGTAAACTGCCATATAAAGCATGACTCTGTACCCAGATTAGATGTTCTAAATTACTTTAGAAGGCCGTTACTCTCCCTCAGTCTTCATGACGCTCAGTTTTCTTTTGTCCTCTCCATTAGAGGCCCCATCAGACAAATGACCTTGTTTATAGAGGGGACCCTTAGATCTCAAAGGTTATGATGCCAAAGGATTATAAACTCTGAGAGGT
Organism: Potorous gilbertii; assembly: GCA_028658325.1. Lineage (NCBI taxonomy): Eukaryota > Metazoa > Chordata > Mammalia > Diprotodontia > Potoroidae > Potorous > Potorous gilbertii. The sequence continues at coordinate 658,922,276 of CM053770.1, forward strand.
CCTACCAAGTTGGAGAATCTCTTCTTTTTGTTTAATCCCAGGGATGGATTTTTATGTCATCTGTTGGAAGAGGAGCCCAGGTAAGGTTCAAGAGGTTCATCACCAGGTTGGCTAGAGGGTGATGGGTAGTTTGGCCACAGTCACTGTTGAAGTCATAGAGTCTTCATAGTAATCCTGCCTGAACACTCCATGCCAGTGAAATTACAATGTCTAGTTCCTTACTTATTTTCAGCAGTAGAAGCAGAGCAATAAGTTCATCTTTTGAGGGGCTTCATTGTTCCCCCACTTTTTTCATCACCCTTCTCTCTCTTCCCCTAGTCCCTGTGAAAGTCTGTCATGGGCCAGGGAAGGAGCTGGTTCTATCTATTGTACCAGGTTAACTCTCCATCACACTCTGGGGCAGGTAGGTGGTGCAGTGGATAGAGCACCAGTGCAGGAGTCAGGAGGACCTGATTTCAAATCTCACCTCAGACACTTGACACTCACTAGCTGTGTGACCTTGAGCAAGTCACTTAACTCCAATTGCCTCATCCTGGGTCATCTCCAGTCATCTTGATGAATATCTGGTCACTGCATTCAGATGGCTCTGGAGGAGAAGTGAGACTGGTGACCTGCACAGCCCTCTGTCACTCAAAACAAAGTCAAGTGCAAGTCATGTCATTATTTCTCTGATGGCATGGTCTTCTTTGGCAATGAAGGATGAACACGTAATCACACTCTAAGGATAGGGACCAGACCAATCAATAATATGGGGAACTCAACCTTGAGGAAACTCCTTCTACCAACAGAGGTGCGTTATTTGCAATGTGTCACCTTAGAAATTTTCTTAGAGCACTGAGAGGTGAAGTTACTTGCCCAGGGTCAAACAGTCAGTATGTATTAGAAGTAGGACTTGAATTCTGCTCATTGTAGGTCTGAGACCAACTCTCTACCCATGCCACCCTATCTCTCCCCAGTATGGGCTGAAGTGATGTGGAATTTAAGAGACCTGTAGGGGGAAAAAGGCATTTAAAGGGGGAATGAAAAGACAAACCTGCTGTTGTGTGAGCTCTTACAAATGGAGCCAGATAGTAACCCATTAGTTTATAAAAGGAAGGATTTTTCACAGAGTTAGAGGTGTTTCTGAAACTGGCTTTATTCTTCTCAGGGCTATTAGGTAAAAGCCCTAAGAGGAATGACAGGAGTGAGAAGAAAATTCACGCATCGAACCTTTGTGAGCCCAGTGTTCCGTGATCCCTCAGGAGTTTGTCCCTCTGTGTCCATTTCAGTGTCTTCGTGGCATCTCCTGGTTAGATGAAGCCTAGGGGATTTTCTTGGTTCCCTTCCCTGGGTCAAGCCTTGTCTGTCTGTGGCTATGAAGGGAAACAGCTCAGGGATTTAGGGGCATGAGCCGGCACCAAGGGGGCATCACTGACCAATGATGAGATGAATGCCTACCGGCACAGCTAATTGCTACCTGCCCAGTACTTCCTACAGAAGCCATTTCCCATCCCCTAAGGATATGTTGGCTTTAGCACCAGAGGTAGCCTCTGACACCCAGGATGACACAGGGAAACAACAAAGGATTTTCTTTTTTGCTTTGCAATTTGAAGCTATGAATTTTCTGAAATAATTCCAAATATGAAGTGTATAAGTTTTGTCTTTTATTAGGATCAGGGATACTTAAATTCCGTAAGACCACAGAATCATGTCAAGCTGGAAAGGACCACAGAAGCCATCTCATTTTACACATGAAGAAAGTGATGTCTAGAGAGGAAATATGACTTGTCCAAGCTCCCACATATTGGAATCACCATAGGTTTTCTGACATAAGATACTATGGTCATCCCACTTCTCCAGTGTTCTATCTCTTACATTCCCAAGCTTCATGTTTATACTGATATAAGGGGTTAAAATGTTTTCTTGAAGTGAATTTTAAGAACATCTTACATCTTGGATGACTACCAGTGCGAGTGCGAGTTATTCTACCCCCACTACTACTGTATCTGAGAATCTGAAAATAAAGACATACATAATGGTAAATGTCAGTGCCAAATATACACTGGAATATGCATTAACAACCTTTTCTACACTTAAATCTCATTAACCATTGTACTCTAATAAACTACATTTAAAGAAAAAAGTCTTCCTGGCCATAGTATAATTCCAGGCACAATTAATCTGATGCAGAATGTATCTGAGGAAACATTAGCAACTGAAATGTTCCATATGGATTTTCATGAATATGAAGAGTCCCCAAATCTGTTTTTGAAGGTTGACAACCTTTAAAGAATATTTTACAATTTTTAGCAAACACTAACTAAAATGAGGGGCAGCTGGAAGGTTTAGGGGATAGAATGTTGGGCCTGGAGTAAGGAAGACTTGAGTTCAAATATGACCTCAGACACTTATTAACCGTGTGACCCTTTATCCTCTATTTGCCTTAGTATACTGGAGAAGGAAATGCAAAACATTCCAATATCTTTGCCAAGAAAATCCCATGGACATTATGACCAATGGGGCCACAAAGAGTCAGACATGACTAAACTAAAATAAATTTTTTTGTATATGCAGTAGAAGAGAAAAAGAGGATTATACATAAAACTGTGAATCTATGTTACAAATATCTCATTTCTCTTTTTAAATGTATTTAGTAAGTATTGTTTTTTTTTTTTGGCTCTTTATCCCAAACAAGTTGGTTACATTTCCATTTCATGGTTCTAGAGGAACCACCATGGTCATACTAGCTCAGTTCGTCAGGTGTCGATGTGGGTTCTTTTCTATTTCACTTAGTGACCACAGAAGAATAGGAAGTTTCAGAAACCCTTGCAGCTCTGTGAGTTGGGAGGCTTTATTCTCTGACATGATTGGCTCAAGCTCCCATTCCAGGTGTTTTCCTCCTACCATTAGTTATCAATGATTAGTGACCTTGATTACTACCCCATTTAACCAATTAATATCTATTAGCTTTTACAGAGGGACATTACGTTTAAGCAAGAACAGGAGGACAGCTATGTCCTTGAAAAATCTCTTCTAAAGAATCTTATTCTCTGGGGAAAATGGGCTCAGACTTAGCACTGTTTCAACTTAGCATCGGTCCCACTAATTCAAATGTGCTGCCATTGCCTAATTAAACCTCATTTTATCCACTTTTAGGCTGCATGCTGAAGGTTACTCTTCATTGTTGGGGGCATTGATGATGAATTGGCTACAATGTATGGTAAGAAATTCACTTTTGGACTCCCATCATAGAAAGTCCTGAACTTTTGGATGGTTCACTCTTTTGAACTTTCAAAACTCACGCGATCATAGCCTTCAACTTTCTTTATTTAGAAAACTAATGCTAAGGCAAAGAATTGAAACCCATTTTCACAGGACTATATATTAATCTGAGAGGAAGAAATCCCAAGTCTTCACCACTTACAACATTGTCTCTCATGGGATGCCATCAGAAGTGAAGAACTCTCTCTCTGTTTCTCTCTCTCTGTCTCTCTCTTTCTCTCTCTCTCTCTCTCTCTGTCTCTCTCTCTGTCTCTCTCTGTGTCTGTCTCTCTCTGTCTCTCTTTCTCTCTCTCTCTCTATATATATACATATGAAAAGTTACTGTGCTTTTTGAGCAAAGTAGAATTGAGACAGCACAAAGTAAATGCAGGATGTGCAACTTTGGGATATCCACCTCAAATATTCACACGGACCATCTGTGCCCAACCTGTGGTAGAGCATTCTGAGCTTGTATTGGTCTGATCAGCCACAGTTGGACACACTGAAATTTCACTTCACAATGGTGATGTCATTTTGGTCCTCTTCTAAGATGAAGGACAACACTCATATACATGCACATATATGTATATATACATGGTATATGTATATATGTATGTATATATACATATATACCCATACACATGTTTGTGTATGTACTTCACCACAATACCTGGACCATAGTAGGTGCTTAATAAATGTTTATTGACTGACTGACTTTAAGAGTTCATCTATTCTTATCACCTTGTGGTACAGATGAGGAAACTGAGGCCCAGAGAAATGAAGTCACTTGCCCAAGGTCACGCAGGAGGTCAATGGAAGATAGGATCCCGTGTCCTTTGATTCTCAATCCAATCATCTTCCCTCTGCATCATTTAATACAGAGTCTTAGCAGGTTGATCTGATCCAACAAATAGCAACTGCCTTGATGGTTCAATCAAGCTAACTCCCCTTACATTCCTCTGGATGCCCAACAGGCATATGATTTGTCAATAAAATTATTTTCTATCTTGTTGATGTTTTGTCTGGCAAGAATTGTTTCTTTGAACAATTCCACATGAACCACTGCGAATTTTTAATTTCAATTAGTGGTTTCACAGGTGCTTGCAGGGACTAGAAATTTGCAAAAGAGGGAAACTTTACCTTGAGAACAGCTTTAATCTGTTGATGGTCTTGGAAAGTGATTGATTTTCATCACTTGGGTATTGATTAGTCGGGTAAACTTATGGGGAAATAATAAATACTATTTGAAAGTGCCCGTTTGAAGTGTTCATATAGGGAGGCAGGATCGACACCCATCTGAAAAGCTATATTTATGACCATCTCTTCTCTTCTGCAGTTTTTCTCAGAGGCAACAACTTTACTGCATTGTAGTGAATAGAACCCTCAACCTAGTGTCAGAAAGGCATGAGTTCGAATCCTCCTTCAGATACTTACAATGTTATTTTGGGCAAATCACTCAATCTCTGCCTGCTTCATTTTCCTCATCTATAAAATAAGGATAGCAATACTATTTACCACCACTCCCTAGTAGATAATTGGTCAAAAGATAAGTACAATTCTTAAAAGAATTGCAAACTATTAACAACTATATGAAAAAAAGTTTCAAATCACTAATAATGGAGAAATGCAAATTTAAACAACTCTGAGATTTTACATCACATGCTGCAAATTGAAAAAATATGGTAAAATATGAGAATAGTTGGTTTTGGAGGAATTATGGGAAGATAGATGCTGGTACGTTGTTGGTGGAGCTGTGCATCTGTACAAGCATTTTGGAAAGCAATTTTGAGTCATGCAAATAAAATGACTAAAATATCCATGTCCATTTGACTTGGAGATTCCAGCACTCAGATTATACCCCAAGGAGGTTATTGTTGAGAAGAAAATCATCACATACAACACAATATTTATAGTGATTCCTTTTGGGATAGCAAAGAATTGCAAACAACATGTATGCCCATTAGTTGGGGGAATGGCTAAAGAAATAGTGGTATGTACATGTAATAAAACATTACTGTTCTATGAAAAATGAATGTGATGGATAGAGAAACACAGAAAGATCAACATGTACTGATACAGACTAGAAACAATGACTGCAAAAATGAAACAAAAAAGCAGACATACACAAATCAAAGGCCAATGCTGTAAAATTTTAAAGATCAGGCATGACATGAAGGCAGAGATATGAAAGGACACTCCCAATACCAAGCTCTTCATGGACGTGGGAAGGCTCTGGGTCTTGCATATTGTGCATATTTTCATCCATTTTTGATATATTGATTATACTGATTTCCCCTCTTCTTTTTTTTCTTTAAAAATACTATGTGTACTATGGGATGACTCTCTGGAAGAGGGAAGGGAGGGATATTGAAAGAAACCATGGTGATGTAGAAAACAAAAGACATCAATAAAAACTTGTTTTAAAATAACACTTGCCTCCCAGTTATGAGTATTCGTGAGGATATAATGAGATGATATTTCATGGTTTTTCACTATTCTGATGGTAGAGAAGCCATTGGATGGGTGTTGGTTCCATGTTTATGCAGTTGTGATTGTCTCAAACACCTCACGCTGAACCTAGGATAGCAAGGTCCTACATTTAGTTACATTTGGTTAATCATAACTGGTCTATATTGAAATGAGTTGGAATTAAAGTGAAGGTTTATCTGTTTAACCAGAGTGACTTTTTTTCAGGGCATTAACTGAACTATATGGTCATTAAACTGACTGAAATAACCATGATAACCAACCATGAATATGTCCGAATAATTACCACCACCACCACTACAACTTAGCCTATAAGCATCTGATTTGAGATGTCTCATAGGGGACAAATTCAAGATGTCACAGAAAATGCCTTTGTTTTAGAGATCTAGTAGTGAAGTCTCCATCCAACCTCCCAACACTCCAACCATGTCATGCACTGAGTATGTCATTGTCTTACTGTCCTTGACTTAAACTCCATTTAATTTGAATGCATCTAAGAGTTCTTTCCTTGGAACCAGGGAAGCTTGGTTCAGATCCCGGCTGTCCTGCCGCTGTGAGCTTTGGCAAATTACTGACCCAAGAGGAGTTTGGATTAGAAGGCCTCTGAGGTCTCTTCTAGTTCCAGTGTAGCAATTTTAGGAGCCTCAGGAGCAACAATAGATTGTTGTGAGTTCTCATCACTACAACTTGGTATTATTTTCTTACTCTAAAAAAGATCAGAAAAGAAATCCGCATTGTAAGAGTGCTTCTTTCTATAGTACCCATTATCCATCCATCCATCTATCTGTCAGTCCATCTATCTATCCTTCCATCTTTGTCCATTTATCTTACTCAGTCTCCTTCCTTCCTTCCTTTCTTCCTTCCTTCCTTCCTTCCTTCCTTCCTTCCTTCCTTTCTTCTTGTCTATCTCCATCTTGAGGCCAACAATTTGTTAACAATGAGAAGAAAAGCACAGACCCCAAAACACTATTCTCTGGGCACTGAGTGACTCAGTTGCTCTTGAAGTTAAGGGGTTCAGGATGAAAAAACTCCTACTTTACATAAAGATAGGAATCTCTCCGAAGGGATGGAATTTCACCTGGAGTAACATTTTTCTCTTTCCTTAGACTTTAAATGTAGCTTGAGTATTCTACAGTCCCAAAGCCTGTGGTGAAATGTAGTGAATCATAAACAAAAATTTAATTTAGAGTTTTGGCTCATGTGAACGTTGAATCTCCTTCTTCTGGCCTCTGTTGGAAGGTGCTGCATTGAGTTGGGAGGGGCAAAAAAGTTATTGAAAAGTTGAGATTCTTTTTTGATCAGTTACCTTTCCTTTCAAAATTGTCAGTCTAATTAGAACACGTCTTGAGGGCATATGCTCTTCTGTCAGAATGGCACAACTAGGTGGTTGTTGGATGCTGGCCCAGCACAGGCAGGCTGGCTTACTTTTATTACACAACAACACACATTAATGTGTCTTGTTACGTAATCACCCTTCCCATTGAGAGGTGCTGTTGAAAGCCATTACGTCTGTCCTATTCATTTCACGAGGAATTCTCGGAGTAAAAATAAAACTGTCCTGACAAATGAGAACAACTGGACCTCAGATAGGAACATAGCATCTTGTACACTATTGTGCAACCAGAGAAGACTGAGTCAGTCCATTGGGTGCATTTTTCCCACAGTGTTTTTTGGGGCCAGTAGTGAGCAGTAACACCTGGGTATGCTGCTTTATTTTTCAAAAATTTATTTTATAGTTTTTCTTTATGCAGAATGGAGTGAGGAAAGGGTACCATTGTATGCTTATAAGAACTTCTTGATGGTTGAAAAGAATACATGACCTCCCTTGAAAAGGAAACAAGAGGCAATTCTAGGGGACGGATAATGGAAGAGTAACTTCTATGCAAGATACCTTTTGTGGGAGTTTTATCTTGAAGTCCATAAACTGAGAACAAAAATTTTTGATCACTCTCTCTCAATATAACTGGTTTCCTTTGTCAATATATTAGTATGTAATAATAATTTATAACATTACTCTGAGAAGGGTTCCATAGGCCTTAGCAGCCTCCTAAAGTGTTCCGTGACACAAAATCGATAGAGTACTCCAATTTTAAAAGGACTTCACAATGATAAAGTGAGACATACTCAAAAATAAGCTATGCCAGAGAACAACTAGGCATAACCTGGTGCCATATGGAGTAATCTGCGTGGTGGGGCAGCATCAGGTCCTCTGGAAGTGTGACCCTTGAAGCCTCTGCTGCAGCTGGGGCTTCTTTGACCCCTCCGGACTTCTTGGCTCCCTCAGAACTCTGTGCTTCTAAATCAAGTCAGACATTAAGTCTAATAGAGACTGTGGAAAAAAGACTTTTTTTGAGGTTGGAACATTGATGGACCAGAAGTGGGGTCATGAGGAAACTCCACCCAAATGAGCCCTCAAATCCCCATTTCCATCTCTTTTTGTAGTTGCAGTCCAGAGCTCAAATGGCCAGTTTGATGTAAATGCTTTTGTTAGGTTTAGAAAACAACCAACATCCCCCTCCCTGCCAGGGGACTGAGATCTCAGCTGAAGGCCACTTTTCAGTCTGATGGGCTTTCCAACAGCTGAGATATTAAAACACTGAAAAACGGGGTTTATAATGGAAATGCTGACAGACTATTAACTATAGCAGCACTGTGCTAATAAATGGAATGGCCTGTCATAATCTCTAGTTCATAAATATGCAAATACAAGGCAGGGGATTTGCTCCAAAGTATGTCTCTATAATTTTAACTGACCTTTGCTGATACTGAATGAACCTGTTACTTCTGTTTTTGTGCATTAGATATAAAAATCCCGGAAATCCAGCTTACTGGTCAAAAAGTGTATAAAGTTGAGGCTGGCCTCTCCAGAAACTCTTGGCTGAGGTTCCATTCCCCTTCATCTGCTCATTCCTTGTTGACGATTTCATCCCCCTCTTCTACGCCTCCTCTTCTCTTCCCCAGGTGGGAGGGCAGAGATGGGGTGGAGAGCAAACATCTTTTGCCTCTTTCCCTTTCTCTCGCCTCCCTTCCCCACCACATTCCTTCCACATGTCTGTGTGCCTGCCCTGCCAAACACCCATGGACACCCTCAAGGACAAACAGGCCATCTATACAGGGAGACATTGGAGTTTTCTCCAGTTCCCTGCTTTTGGATCAAATGGTCAGTTGATTCAGTGACTTCATACTCAATAACCTCAATGTAATTTGTCCCATGTCTTTCAGCACAAAGTAAAGAGTTGGATGGCCAACAGTTTTGCTGATTTTTTTCCCCCTCTAACTATTTTAAGCTAGTCAGTCTGGTATCCAAACTATTGATGCCTGGCCAAATTGCCAGCAGGGGACAGATCTGTCCAATCCAGAAGCTAAATGAGTTACTGAGAGTCAATCTGGTTTTTTCCCTTGCTGCTGGAGTTTCCTTGGGTCCTAGCCTCTCTGGCCTCGGGTCACACACAAAGCTGCAGGCCTGGACCCTCCATTGGCTTGGACAGCTTTCTGTTTCTCTTGCCTTCGCCTGGCCAAACATAGTTGCTGAGAAGGATCCGACTGGCCCAGGGCCTCTATTGAATTGTACTGAAGTGCCTCACCTTTCCTCACTGGAAAAAGGAAGACATGTTGGCCTTGTGGTGCTTGCCGCTACTGTCATACATTAGGGATGTGGAGAGGAAAGGAAAGTATGGAAACAAAAGCTGTGTCATTGGGGTTTGATGTTACTTCATTTTTTCCCTACTACCCAACAGTCTTGAGCGTTTCTTGTCATTTTGTTAAGAGATCAAAGAGATATTCTTGGAGATGGACTGATTCATCTTGTCCTTGCAGCATAAGAAACAAGAACGGAAGGTGAGGAAAGCAAGGCAAAAGAGCAATCCACCCACCCCAGGTGCCTCTAAGACACTGGGGCCTTTCTGCCCCACTCTTTCAGCATTAGCATGCCATCAGTGTATCATTTTTTTTCAATTGGAAATGTGTTTCTAATACTATTCACTAAAGAGCAAAAAATCCTTGAATTCTTCTTAGAGTCAGTATTCAATTACATGGAAAAAAATGGAGCAGACACAAGGTGGCCTGTACGATTAAGATAACTGGTATTTCATTGTAAATGATTAAATTAGTGGATGTGGTTTTAGCTTGAACTTTGCCATCCATACCAAAAATGCGGACATTTTTCTGCAGTGTATATTGAAGGCCACTGGTAATCTAAATGGGCTTTCACCTTTGCTTTCTCTCAAAAGCACACAGAAGAGAAGGGTGTTCTCTGCAAATGTATAGTGGAGTTAATGCAAAACCAGAGTGGGAAATACCTGTATTGTAGCAAGCTGAACTATCTCCTAGTGGCCCCCTCAACAAACTCCCTTGTCTTCATAAGAGCGGAGAAAGAGGGCTGAGAGGGAGGAAGGAGAATCTATGAGGGTAAAGCTCTAAGGAGAGTTTCAGAGAAACGCATGACTCAAAACATGAAGATGGTTGGTTTCAGATTTGTGATCAAGGCCTAGGAAGACAATTTCTCCAGAATCAAATATAAAGCCATCTGTTCGGCATTTAAAGCTCTGTGATAACCTGAATCCTTCCTATCTTATCTCTTTCTCTCTATCTATCCGTAATATCTATCATCTCTTTCTATCTATCCATCATATTTCTCTCTCTCCTTTCTCTCTCTCTCTCTCTCTCTCTCTCTCTCTCTCTCTCTCTCTCTCTCTCTCTCTCTCGTTTTATCATAAACTTTGGGACAGCTCTCTCAAACTTCCACTTATGCATATGGGTCCCCAGAGCTCAAGTGGCTACTTGTCCCTTTAGAGTTCTAGGTGACCCTGCGGAGGTTGGGGATTGTTTTTCTAGTGCTATACAACCTTGGAGACCAGTGTTCTTTACCCTATGATTATCAGTGGGATAAATTAGTCCTTCAGACTTAATTAGCCTTTAGAAATGGGGGAGGGAATCAAGGCTAAGGCCAGAGCCTCTCCTTATCTTTTAGTAGGGATTCCTTCTCAGGGACTTGACTGGAAGGTTAGCAAAAGCTGCCAGATGTTGGAATTCCTTATTTTAAACTAGCTTAATTATTTTATACAGGCTCTACAGGTCTCCATCAGATCCCTTAATAAATCGAAACAAATTTCCTGGGACACCTGGTTGATGTGTTGATTGATTTCAGGGTGGTGTCCAGACCTTGGTTACACCTGGTTTGCACCTTTGATTCAACAGAAAGACGTTCTCACTTGACAAAGGTGCTAGGGGAGTATCTTGTTTGTTACTTTAAGTACAGTGGGGTGAGTTAATGATTGACTTCTTTAAACCCATCCTTATTCAATTTTCTTAGATTTTTCTCTCTTCTATGGATCATGAAATCCAGTTTACCTTGGCTTACTTTTTGTTTCTCCCATGTGGTATCATCTCCTGTTTCTGGGTTTTGCACGTGTCCCCTGTGCCTCTTAGTTACTCTGGCTTCCTTTGAGTCTCAACTTAAATGCCATCTTCTACATAGAAAGACTTTCCAGGTGTACCTGGTTACTACTGGCTTCCTCTCTGAGATTAACCACAGCTATTATTTATATGTCTGCATGTGGCCAGTGAAATCTCCCCACTGCACTGTCATCTTCTTGTGGACAGATATTAGTTTAACTCTTTTTCTTATTAACTATGCCTTGAACTTAGTAAGTACTTAATACTTTTGGACTGTTTTTTAAAATCTAAACCAATGTCTGGTTTTTCTCTTGTTTCAACAAACTTTGTCTTCTCGAGTATATAAATCAATTCACAGTCTCTTTCCTGATTGTCAAAGGCAGATAGATTTTATGTGTCCATATATTTGTGTGCGCACACGCACACACACACACACACACACACACACACACACACACAGAGAATGTATGGAGCAGTTATGTGGTAAGAGAGCCAGGCCTGGAGTCAGGAGTTAGGTGGTAGGGTGGATAGAGTACTTTGGGCTTGGAGTCAGGAAGACCTGAGTTCAAATTCAACCTCAGATACTTTGTATCACCCTGGAAAAGTCATTTAACCCTATTTGCCTCAGTTTCTTCATCTGTATAATGATCTGGAGAAGGAAATGGCAAATCACTCCAGTGTCTTTGTCAAGGAAACCCCAAATGGGGTCACAACGAGGCAGCCATAACTGAATAACAACAAATACATATACACACATATATAGATATTGACAAATACATACGCACGTGTATGCATATGTATATGTATCTAATACCTTTTTCCCCCAGAGGGACTGCTCATAATGTCCCAATATGTTTATTTTAATGTTTTATTTTTTGCTTCTGACTTATTTCCCCCCAGATAAGTTATAGTGACTTGTGTAATTGAGTCAATTCATTAGGGTCATTTGTGTTTTGGCTTCTTGGAATTGCAAATTTCTTTCCAGAGCTAGCTTAGGTTCCCCCAGGTTTCATTTCTGGGGGAAGACAATATAGTGCCTCCAATGAGCCAGGCACTGCGCTAAGCACTTTTTACAAATATCATCTCATTTGGTTTTCACAACAGTCCTGAGAGAGAGGAGCTATTAGTATTATTTTTATTTTACAATTGAGAAAACTGAAAGACTTGTTGAAGTAACCTTCAACACACCTTTACACAGCTGGTAAATATCCAAGGCTGGATTTGAACTCAGGTCTTCTTGACTCCAGGTTCAGTATTTTATGTACCAACAGGTAGCTGTGTCTTCTTGTGGCATATGAATATAATGGAAAATTACTGAGCTGTAAGAGACAAGTTGCAAATCAGCAATTAGGCAAGTTACATAAACCACTTGCTCTTTCCCCAGGTTTAATCTTAAATCCCCTACCACCTAACTATGAAAACTTCAGTTTCAAGTCACTGATAGGAAGTATCTTTACCAGAAAAAAAAATCCAGTGTAGCTTTCAGTAAAAACAAAACAAAGCAAAAACTTGACCTCTCTCTGTCCACACGGAGTATCATGCCTTTACTTGCAGGTATTCTGTCCAAAGGAATGTAAATTTTGATTCCTGAAACCTCACAAGTTATCTTGGGGTTTACCAGCTAGATTTCTTTCTTAAGGATCTTGTCTTAAACCCAAATCACTCTAGCTTTCATTGATTGGCCAGCAATAGGTCCCAGCCCAAGCTGATGGGTCAGAGTGAATGTAAATAGTAATTGTTTCTATTTTGGCCAGAAATCCTCAAGCTCTTTCTTTTCCAAACTGATTTTTTTAACTAGGTAAAACAAGTCATTCTTTGCCTCATTTCTTACCTAGCCTTAATCAAAAACCAGGCATTGACACAGTCAAAGTGAGACCTGTCAAAGATTGTACCTTAAAAAGACCAAGGTCTCCCATTGCATCCAGGGCCATCTCCAGTCCTCCTGACCTGTTATCTTTCCATTGGACCCAGATGGCTCCAGAGGAGAGACTGAGGTTGATTCACTTTCAAGTCATGGCATCACCTTCCCATTGTCATGGTCCTCTTGGAGAATGAAGGACAAACAACAACCCAACTGCTAAATTTTGAAAACAAGAATCTTAAAGAAAGAAAATTTACATGAAAAAAGCACCACTATTTGAGAACTTCAGAGAATGGTACAGAAAAAGGACTTGAGAATGATTAAAAAAAATCAGATCTTCATTATGGCTCTCCTACTACTAACTATTATTTTACTTACTACCAGAACCTCTGGAAAACTAGACTACTTCTTTAGAATGTTCTTGTACATAGATTTTTGTTTGTATTTTTTGAAAATATTTACAATGTAGAGTTGTTTTTATTTTTCTTCTAAACTTCCAAACTTTATCAGGACTCCTTGTTCTTCTTTGCATTTAGTTGTTTCTGGTCCAAGACTAATAAGGACCATGCCTTATGAGTTCAGAAAATCAACAGTGACAGAATGCCCTGACACAGCTCAACATTTTTTGAAGAATGTAAAATATTTACATCATAGTTTCAGTTTCTAAGGACCATGTGGGGATGCACTTACTTACTGGTGTTTTATTCTCCAAAGAGATGGGTCTCTAAATAACTAGGCTCATAACTTATGGCTTCTGAACTCCCTGGTGTCAAGGGTTTTGAATGTGTCAATTACAGTACATTTAAAGAGTGGACAGTGTACCCTGGGAATCTAGCTTTCCATTAGAAAGATGTCACAGGAAACATATGAGAGAGACAATGTGCCCCAATGTTATGACTCTTTATTTTCACTTTTATCTCACGTAAGATAATTTTGTATTTGTGACATAAGGTTTTTCATTTCTACATTTCATCTCCTCTATCCTCTAAATGAACTAATTTGAATGAATGAAGAAAATTATTAAGCATGTATGTCCTAGGCACTATTCCAGGTGCTGAGTGTTCATGTAGAAAAGTGAGACAGTCTCTATCCTCAAGGAGCTTATATGCTAAGGTGGGGAGACAAAACCTGGGAAAATGTCAGACAAGGAAGTGAGTCATGATTTAGGCAGTCATAGGGGTGATGATGAATTGAACCACAGGACATGCTATTTGCCAAGCCCTTTTCCAGTCCAACGGTAGCGTTGATATAGTTATTTTTCTCCAAGCAAGAGTAAGAACAAAAAAATGAGAGGAGAGGGAGGAAGAGAGTATATGATAGCAGGACACAGGGTAAGATGGCAAGAAATTAGGTAAACCCTAGTTTCTTTGTAGATGGCTAGAATGATTTAAATTTTGGTCAAGGTGCAGAAGAAGAGAGGTAAGGATAAAGATCATTTTTTGCATTCTTCTAGCTATCCCTTCATTGATCTAACCATGCCTTCCTTCATTTCTTCAATAAATATTTGTTGATTGCTCACTAAGTGTCAGATATGGTGCTAAATTCTGGAGGCATAGAATACCACAATTCCTACCCCAAGAAACTTATTTTTGATGTAAGAGGAGTTTATAATGTATATACCAATAATCATATGCAAAATTTATACACTGTGGAAGTAAAGTTATTTTCATGAGGTGGGGCACTAATAACCAGGGGAAGGGGGACTAGGAAAGGCATTCTGTAAAGGTTAGGTTTTAATAGACTATCTCTGAAGTCAAAGAATTCTTTTGATGACTAGGGCAGGAGACCTGGAAAAAAAATGGATTCCTTAAAAACAGAGACTCTTTAGCACCTCTTCTTTTGTAGTATTCAATAGAACATTTGTGTGGAGAAATAATGAATTCCATTTTAATAATGTTGAATTTGAGATGGCAATAGGGTATCCAAATGAAGATACAGTGAAAAAGGCCAAAGTCTCCCACTGCATCCAGGTCATGATTTCTAGTCATCCTGATCTATATCTTGCCACTGGACCCATATGGCTCCAGAGGACAGAGAAGGCTGGTGACTTTGTGTAGCCCTCCCTTAGTTAAATCTAATTCACCTGCAAATTATGATGTCTCCTTCCTGGTGTCATGGTCCTCTTCAAGAATGAAGGACAAACAACCATAGTACTTAGCAGATGAAGATGCTTTTCTCTCTGAGGGGGGAGATTCAAGTTGGATATATGGATTTTGAAGTCCTCTGTGTAGAGGTAATAACTGAATTCATGGCTGTGGATGAAATAACCAATAAAGGTGGAGAGATAGAGAGAGAAGGAGAGAATCAACACCAGAGCCTTGGTAGACAGATGCCAAGGTTAATAGACAGGTGATGAAAGACAGCCCAGACAAGAAGCAGTCAGATGGGTAGGAGGAGAACTGAGAGAGAGTAGTGCCATGGATGCCAAGTTAGGAAAGAGTGTTTGACATTGTAAAAAGTTGCAAAAAAAATAGATTAAAGATGGAAAAAGGTCATTGCATTTAGCAATTATTGGATCATTGGTAACATTGGAAAGAGCAGACCCAATAATACAATGGCAAATTCAGAATCTAAATTTGCAAAAGTCTGAGAAGTGAGTGGCAAATGAGATAATAGAAACCATTAGTATTGAGAATTCTAAGTGACTGTTAAATGGAGAAAGATATAGGCTGGTAGCTTGAAGCGATCGGAGGTTGGTTTCAAAGATGGAGGAGAGCCGATCATGTTTATAGAGCATGTATGAAATATCAAGTGTGTGTATATATATATATTTGCAAACTTTAAAGGGCTATTTAAATGTTGTCATCGTCATTATTCATTTATTTGCTTATTTATTTATCGTTATTATTGTGGAAAAAGTCATTGGATAAGCAGAAATTGAAGACGTTCAAGGGGCAAGATTCCAAGGACAAAGGGAGGAAATCAGATTAAAGACATAAATAGAGGGGTGCACCTTGGCAAAACCAAAAGGCCATCTCTTCCTCAAGGACTGAGGCATAGGAGAAGACAATAAGAGATGATAGAGTGAAGTTGGTGGTATGGAGCTTGGGGAAGAGAGAGCTCATGGCAGATAGCTTCTCTTTGGTTTGGAATAGTAAGTGGTGAATCCTTCTGCTGAGGGGGCACGGGGAAGGCGGGAGGCTAGGAAGCTTGAGGAGAGAAGAGAAAATTTAGGAAGCTTGTTGATCAACTAGGGAAGAATTACAGTATTATCATGAAGCAGTAAAAGCCTAGTTGAGATTAGATGTGGTAAATTTGTAGTGGGTGCAATGTAGTAGAGTGGAAAGAATATAGCAGAGCTGGAGTCAGAAGTTTTGGGTTTGAATTCTGACTCTTTTACTCCGTAACCTTGAGCAAGTTACTTCTCCATCCTAGACCACCTCTATTTCCTTATCTGGAAACGAGGGTCCCAGACTAGTTGGTCTCTATGGTCCTGTCTATCTTGAATTTCATTTCCAGGGTGGTTTTAAATAGTATAATATAATAAATATAACATAAAATATAATATGTAAAATATATATTAATTATAATATATAACGTGATATATAATTATAAAATTATATAAAATATAATATAATAAATAAAATAAAATATATTGTTAATAAATATATAGTATATAATATATAATTATAAAATTGTACAAATATAATACAATAATAACTAATATATTTAAATAGAATAGGAGCAAATATTCTTATAGCCCTTGAATTCTTGAAAGCACGTTACATAGATTTTCTCATTTGGTCCTCACTACAACCTGTGATGTAGGTGCTATTATTATATCTATATTTTAGAGATGAGGGAACTAAGGCATTTGCTTCTGGTCACACAAGTAGTATATGGCAGACATAAGTTTTGGACACAGGTCTTTTTAAGCTCTAAATCTAGTCCTTTCTCATTATCCAACTTTGCTTCTCCCTATAATACCATAAGGGTTTAGCATCAAGAAAGAAGAAGAGGTAGATTAAAACTTCTTGAATTTTCTTGAGTTTGAAAGAAGTCAACATTTCTAAACCAAAAAAGAATGAGGAGACATGGTGACACAGTGGAGACCTGAGGCTAACTTGTTGATCTGTGAGGCTCTTTTTAATGCATTTTTAAGGCTACTTTCTCCCTAATCTTCAACACTTGACCTTTCAGTCTGATATTCTTGTGTATTATTAGATTGGATGATTAGTTATTAAATATACCGTCTCCAGTAAATCGGTAATTGTATAAAGCAATGGCCCTCAGCTTTCCTGGGCTATGTACCCATGATATTTAGCGTTAGACTATCCCATCTTTTTGTGCCAGAAGCATTTAACCCTTTGTGTGGGAGTAGAAAGAATTTCTAAATGGTGTGATGGATGACTCAAGTGGAAGAGTCTCAAAAATTCATTTCCAGTCCACAGAATGAAGGCAGAGACTTCAGTGATTCCAGGGCTCTGTTCTACATTTGTTCCTAAGTGTTAATGAAAGAAGGGAAATGGTACATCCCCTGTGGCCAGTTTTAGCAGTCTTTATGACATGACAAGCCTCCAAAACTAGGCATCCACTAAAGGAGTGATCAAGCATTCAACAACTGCCTTTCAGATTGTTTTCCAACCAGTTATATGGTGAGAAGTTCTGATTGGAAAGAAGTTCTTTTTTTTTTAAAATAAATTTATTTATTTAACTTTTTACATTCATTTTCACAAAATTTTGGGTTCCAAATTTTCTCCCCATTTG
>CM053770.1:658940464-658967558 GCA_028658325.1 Potorous gilbertii
CATCTCTCTCATTTCTCTTCCCAGTTTTTCCTCCACCTGTCTAACTTGATTTTCAAAATCCTTTTTGAGCTCTTCCATGGTCTGAGCCCATTGGATATCTATTTCAGATGTTTGGGATACAGAGGCCTTGACTCCTATGTCTTTCCCTGATGGTAAGCATTGTTCTTCCTCATCAGAAAGGGAGTAACTTTCTATGGTCTTATTTTTTTTTCCCTTTTCTGGGCATTTTCCCAGTCAGTTACTTGACTTCTGAGATTCCTCTCCACCCCCACCCCCCACCCCTGTCCAGATCCACCTAGCTAGTGTTTGGGGTCTGAGATTCAAATGCTGCTCCCCAGCCTCATGGCTTTCAGCGGCAGGCCTGGCTGCTATTCAATGTGAGCTTAAGTTTTGGTGCTCAGGTTGGGGCAGGGCCACCACCCAGGCTCAGTTCCCTCAGGGGGTTTATGTGGAGATGTTCAGTAATGGAGCCAAGGTCCTGCCTGCTCTGGGAGCCTCTGGCTGCCACTGCCTCTGCCGCTACCTCCCAAGAGGGCCTAAGTCATGGAGACACCCTGCTCCCCTCTCGGCCAGACCAGAAGTCAGTCTCACTGACCTGTGAGCCTGTGGGTGGAGGGATCTTCGCAGTCGCCAGAGAATCCGTCCTTGAAGCCTGCTCAGATCTGCTCTTCTCGGTGCCATGACCAGGGAAGGGCTGGGTTCTGCTCCTGTTCAGTGTGTGATGGACCTTTGGGATCAGTTTTTCAGGGCTCTCTGGAATGGAAATCTCCTTCACTCCATTGCTGCGTGGCTTCCACTGCTCCAGAATTTGTTGAGAGTTCTTTTTGTTTGTTGGGAAATCCATGGGTTGTGGGTTCGGAGCTAGCATATGTGAATCTTTCTACTCTGCCATCTTGGCTCCTCCCCCAAAAGAAGTTCTTAATAGACTCCAACAGCCCTCATTTCTCCTTGACAATTTCTTAAATTGGAGGACAAAGCTAAGAGTAACTATAGTGGGTAAAGGAAGTATATTTATCAATTAATCAAACAGCCAATGAAATAACTAATCAAATGTAGTTTTTTTAAAATGTATTTTATTTTTTGATTTATGAAATAAAACAAGTATTTCCATAACATAGTACAAGAAAAGAGATGATTACACATGAAACTGCAAAACTATCATATACAACTTTTAAGTATATAATATTATCATGTAAATTTCTTTCTTTCTTTTTTTTCTTTTTGCTCCTTTATCACTCCCAGCCCTGAAATGGCTGCCATTAGGTACACACACACACACACAAACTCACACACATATGTATGTATATGTAAAATTACTCTGTGTATATTTCTACTTATTGTTTCTTTATCTGGATGTTCAATGAGTGTCTGCCATGTGCCTAGTATTGTGCTAGACTAGTATGTGACTATGTGCCTGTAATTCAATTCCTCTGAGCCTCAATTTCTTTATTTTCAAAATGGGAGAGAATAATACCTATTACCTACCTATGCCTACCTACCTTTCAGAGTTGTTATTTAGAAAGAACTTTATAAATTGAGTAGGTTGAGTAGTGGATTGAATGCTGACTTTGGCATCTAGGGGACCTAGGTTTGAATTCTGCTTCAGACATTTATGAGTTATATGACCCCAGGCAAGTTATTTAACCTTTCACATGATATGACAAAGGTGAGGCCCTTGTTTGCAATGGTTTCTTTCCTCTCAGTGATTTTTGTGACTTGGGGGTTTGAGGATCCCTGCTATTCCAAATATTCTTGGATTCCATACCATGAGCTATCTCCACAAGATCTTGGGGTTGATGATAGCCAAGGTGGTAGCACTGATTTGACTTACTTGGTCGATGCTACATCCTGTCTCTCCCTCAGGGTACCTTACTACTTCAATGAGACTGGCTTGTTATGGGAGATAAGCTAGGCACTGGACATACAAAGACAAGAACAAAGCATCCCTTCCCCTCAAGTACCTTACATTGTATTAAACAATTATGTCATTTTTTCCATGTCTTCTCATTGATCCTCCCTAGAGGGTCTAGCTAGAACTGTAGACTTCTTTACCTCAGATCTCTTAAATTCAAATGCACCTTTTGCCATTGGCAACTAATACCCCATTTGATCTTGCAAAAGAAACTGTGTGATTGATCCATAGGCCTGAACACCAGATCAGTTTCCAGGGAAGGGATAGTTAGGTCCCAAAACAACTCCTCAACCTTCTTTGTCATTCCATTGTGATTTTATAAAGAGGGTAGCAACTTTAGTGAATTGAGTTTCTTTTAAGTACATTTCTGGTTTTTACAGATTTATATAAAAGTAAAGATAGTTACCATGTCAAGATGATGACTTTGGAGTAGAAAGGAATTGATGACCATGGACCTTGATATGTGAAGGGTGCTATCTGTGGTCCCAGAGACAGGAATATAGGATGACCTATTGGTCCCATAGGTGACAAACTCAAAGAGAACTGGGGACAGCGAAGTCATACATAAGGATTCCTGTGAGGAGCATGTTGGTTTCACTTTAAAATGTAAATATGGTTTAGGGCATGTACTTGGGAATGGGCCTGTTGGGAGCCTTCATATTGGACACCTCTGGTGTAGTGGATAGAGGGCTTGCTGAAGTACCAAGAATTTGGATTAAAACCCTGTCTCTGATGAAATGATTACGTGACCCTAGACAGCCTCTAAGGGTCTCAGGCAAGGCTATAGGATTTGGAGTTGCAGAAAAGGCACTGATTCACATTGGTGGAATGTCAGGTCCAGTCCAAAAGAGAACCTCAATTATTTAGAGTTCTATTCTGCCCCAGTATCAGAAACAAAGACCCTTTTGTCCAAAGGGATTGTTACTCAGGTGATGCCAAATTTAAATGGATTGACTTTTGAAAGAGTTCATGGTCCATTTATTCCGACTGGGGAAAAATGAATCCAACTAATGTTCAGCCGTGTGTGTTGTGTTGTGTGTGTGTGTGTGTGTGTGTGTGTGTGTGAATCATAGAAGTTTGGGGTGGGAAGGAATCTCAGAGGTTTCTAATGCTCTTCCAATTCAATGGGGATCTTCCTCAAGGTCTGAGCTGAAGATGTACTAACGTTGTTCTCAGGAGACATTGAAATGAGTTACCATGGAGTTACACAATGAAGCAAAGTCAATCAATCAACAAGCATTTGCTGTGCACCCACTATGCACCAGAAATTGTGCTAGGTACAGAGAACAAAAGTAATTGTCTCTTTAAGGAGGTGATGTTCTCTCAGAAGATACAAATGTGCCAATATAGACATATACAAAGTATATGAAAAATATGAAATATATTAAAATATATGAAAAATAAACACAAGGTAATGGAAAAGAGTCAATGAAAGTACTAGTATGTGAGGGTGGGATGAATTAAGAAAGACCCACTATAGAAGGTAGAGTCTTGAAAGAAACCAGTGATCTTTTTGCTATTGTTTGTTTTTCGGTTCAAAGAGATCAGTGACATTACAGGTGATGGCTTGACTTGCTCAAGAATTGGATTTAAGTGAGGCAGAGTTGCACAAAGTCATCAAGCTCACTCTTTCTTCAAGATTCATCTAAATTCAGTGGCAGGACAAAAGGCAGGACTGGTGATGATTCTGAAAGGTAAGGAGGGAATAAGTTCTAATTATGGAAAATGGCCATTACAAGTTAGGGAGACAGGAGATGCAATGTGACATTTGAGAAACGTTAAGAAGTTCAATTTGTAGAGTTGAATTGTAGAGTTTGTGAAGGAGTGTTGTGTAATAAGGAGAAGTAAGTCGAGGCCAGGTTGTGAAGAGCTTTGAATACCAAATAGAGGAATTTATATTTGGTCTAGAAGCAATAAAGAACCACTGGGATTTATTAGTTAGAGGGGGAAGGTGAGTGAATAATTAGACCTATGCTTTAGGAAAATCACTTTGACAGCTTTGTGGAAGTTAGATTGAGTGGAGAGAGATTTAGAGGTGGAGAGAAGACCATTTGGAAGGTCACTGTCATAGTGTGGGCAAGAGATGATGAAGACCTGAACTAGGGTTGAAGAGGAAGGATTCAAGATATGTTGGAGGCAGAATCTATATAAGTTGTGAAGGGATTGGATAAGTGGGGTGACAGAATCAAAAGTCACAGCCAAGTTGTGAATCTTGGTGATTGGAAGGATAGTGTTGCCAACAGAAACAGGAAAGTTCAAAAGAGCAATGATCTTAGGGGAAGGTAATGCTTTCTGTTTTAGACATGTTGATATTCTTAGGAGAGGTGCAATTTAAAGTATTTATTAGATAGTTGATGATTCAGCTCTGGAGTTCTGGAGAGAAACTGAGGTTGGGTGTATAAAGCTGAAGGTCATCCCCAAAGGGATGATAATTAAGCCCATGGGAGCTGATGTCATCACCAAGTGAAAGAGCATAATGAGAGAAAAATAGAAATGTTGGAACAGAACTTTTGGTAAGCTAGGGAATGGGATTTGAATAAGGCTCAATATAAGAAATCAAGAAATGATCAGACACTCCTTGGAGGAGAACCAAGGAAAGAGGATGTCACGAAACTGAGAGAAGGGAGATTATCCATGAGAAGAAAATGGTCAACAGTTTCAAATGGCGTAGAAGGGTCAAGAAACATGAAAATTAAAAGAGATAGTAATTTGGAAATCTGAAAATCATCTGTACCTTCGGAAAGAGAAGTTTCCAACAGAGAGATTAAGTTGGAAGCCAGGCTTTGCGTTCAAAAGTAGAGCAGGGCAAAAGGCTGTGAAAATGGTGTCAGAAGATCCTGGGAAGATCTTATTTCTCTCACTTACTAGCTGTGTGACTCTATGCACATCTCTTAACTCTTGTTTTTCTCATCTATAAAATAATGGGGTTGGGCTAGATAATCTCCAAAGTCTCTTCCACCTCTGATATACCGTGGCTTTCAGTTGCCTCCATTACCTGTGAACCTGTTTTTTTAAAAAAATAAACATCACTAAAACCCTAATTGTCAATTTTGAAAGATTATAATGCACTTTCTGGAAAACATTCAGCATTTTCAGCAACATGAGAACACTCCATTGTCCCTCCCACCCTGTCAGCCTACAACAATTGGAAATGGTTCAGAAAATCTAGAGCTTTGGAAATATCTCTGGTTAATCTTTGGGGAACAGAGGAGGCTACCTAGCACAGCCTCACTCTCTTTCAGAGTCATCAAAGTCCAGTGGCAAAGACAAAAGGCAGGGCTGGTGGCATCGTCAACTCACCATTTGATTCTCATATCACATGATCTTTAGACCCTGTTTTTCACCCTGATCATCTCCTTTTGGATAGTCTCCAGTGTATCTATGTCCTACATAAAAGGAAGTGCACAGAATTAGACGGTGCTGGAGGCATGGTCTCATCTGAGCAATGTGTAGCCCAATGATCACCTTCTTCTTTTGGGAGTAAGCTAGTTAATAAACATTTATTAAAGGCCTACTATGTGCCAAGCACTGTGGGCGTCCTCTAAATGTAGCTTAATTGTTAGTGATCCTTCTAAGATTGTGAAGAACCATGCTGCAGAAGGTGGGAAGAGCAAAATGTCTCACTTTTCAAAACACAGAAGAGAAGAATCTTTAAACATTATGCCAATGAGTTTGACTTTGATTCTTGGCAAAAGTCTAAATTGTGTCATTGAAGGGAGGGTTAATGAACATATAGAAGGCAGAAGAAAGAGAGCTGGATTTGAAATGAGAACTCATGGGTTCAAAACCCTGGATCTTGCATCAGTTTTGATTGGCTGCCATGTTACAGAGGGACATTATAAACTTAAGTCAACTGGGCAGCATCTGCTTCGGGATGATTAACCTGAACCTGACACTCTCCAAGCAATATTTTGTGCCCATAAACCTCTTCAAAGAAGGGAGGGGGGTTTATTTTCTCAACTTTTCTCTAGCACTTAACGTGGTCTTTATGATTACATAGAATTAATTTCATTTTGTTACTGTTATCAGTGTTATTTATTCCAATGACATTGTTGTACACATTGTGTACCTTATTTACCTGGTTGAGGTTTCTTCATCCGGCATCAGTTCATGCAAGTCTACCCATGTCTCGGCCCTTCATAGTCATCGTATCTTATAGCTCAGTAATTTTCCATTATATTCATATACCACAATTTTTTAAAGTCATGCCTGAATCAGTGTAGACTCATCTATCTTACAGATAGTAAGTGGCTTGTAGTTTAAAACAATACATTATTTTTTGACATTGATACAGTTTAGCTTGCCTTTTTTGGGAGGAATTCCAGGGATAAAGTATTAGTAAAGACACAGAGAGGGGGAAGGCACAGAACGCATTTGAGAAAGGCAGTAGAGTTTATGTGATATGTGGATAGAAGCAGTGTCCTGAAAGAACACATATGAAAGACGTATCAACAATTAAATCCTCAACTAAGGGGAACCTAAAAGTTTAAATTCAGAGAAAGTAGAAATCCAGGTGTGTTTGTTGGAAAATGTGGAACATAAACTGGCATGGGAGACTGAATAGGATCTGCACAGATGACTGAGAAGTAAATGAATTTCAGCATGAACAAAAGTACGGAGCTGCTAACGGTGTGTTGGAGTCAGCAAGAAGATAAGTTTAATTAGTGTAGTTTCTTGTTGAAAAATAGTGTATAATTACTTTGTATTAACTTTGTATAGATTTCATTTTGATTTATCCATGCACATATCATTTCTTTCTCTAGGATGTTACCTCCCAGAAGGGAGGACTGTTTCATCTTTGTCATTGTATTCTGGGCAATTTTGAATTGAATTTTTGAATTGAAAAGTAAACTGAGGTCAGATTATGGAAAACTTTGAAAGCCAAGAGAAGTTTAGGTTTGAATATCGATGGTCCTGTAGTAGGAATGACATCATTAAAGTTACGTTTTAGGAAGATCAACATGACAGAAATGGAGGAAAGACAAATGGCTCTGGAATCTTGGGACCTGGGTTCAGATTCCACCTCTGTGTTTACTGCTGTATAATTTTGCACAAATGAAATTATTTATTATCTCTGATTCTCAATTCTTCATTTATAAAATGAAGATACTGAACTAGATTGTCACTGAGTTATTTTCCAGTTCTAGAGCTACCACCCTACTATGATTCTCCCAGTCTAAGGAGAGGTAATGTAACAGTTCAGGCATGAAATGATGAATGCTTAGTGTGATAACAGCAGGACTAGAGAGGAGGGGGTGGACCTTTGAGATAATGCACAAGGATTAAACAATAGGGCTTGGTGGCAGATTGACTATTGGAATAAAAGGAGATGGATGAGTCAAATCTGAGTCCAAATTGTTTAGTCTAGGAGAGTGAAAGAATAAGAGTATACAGAAATGAGAGAGGTAAGAAAAGGGGTTTCTTTTTAGGGAAAGATACTAAATTTAGTTTTCCAATTCAACAAATGTTTTTGAGCACTTATTTTAGCTATACTATCTTAACTTTTTTGTTGGGGGAATTTGTATTATGATTTAATTTTTCTTTTATTTGTTTGCTTTATTTATTATTCTTGAGAATTCATTTCTAAGAAAAATTGAGCTCCAAATTCTCTCCTCTCCCACCCCTCCCCTGCCTATTGAGAAGGCAAACAGTATATCAATTACACATGTGAATTCATGCAAAATGTATTTCCCTATTAGGCATGTTGCAAAAAAGAAATAATACAGAGCAAGAAACGTGGAGAAAGCAAAAAAGGTATGCTTCCACCTACACTCAGAGCAGATCAAGTGGAGAGGATTTGCATCAGGGATCCTTTGTAATTTTCTTGATTCACTGTATTGAGGAGAGTGGTAAAGTCTTTCACAGTTGATCATCACTGCAGCATTGGTGTTACTGTGTACAATATTCTCCTTATTCTGTTCACTTCACTTTGCATCAATTCATATAAACTTTTCCAGGTTTCTCTGAAACTATCCTGTTTGTCATTTCTTATAGCATAATAGTATTCCATCACAATTTATATACCACAAGTTGTTCAATCATTCCTCAATGGATGGGTATTTCTTCAATTTCTAACTCTTTGCACCACAAAAAAGCTGCTATAAATAATTTTATATGTATAAATGTTTTCCCCTTTTTTTGATCTCTTTGAGATTTAGACTTAGTAAATGGTATTGTTGGGTCAAGGAGTATAGGTAGTTTTATAGCACTTTGGGCATAGTTCTAAATTGCTCTCCAGAATGGTTGGACCAGCTTACAATTCCATCAATAGTGCATTGGTGCCCCCCCCCTTTTTTTCTACTTTCTCTTTGTTGATCATTTTCCTCTTCTGTCATGTTCACCAATCTAAGTGTGAGGCAGTACAACAGAATTGTTTAATTTGTATTTCCCTAACTAACAATGAGTATTTTTACATGTGATTGATAATTGATTTTGATAATTGATTTCTTCTTCTTCTGAAAACTGCCTCTTCATATCCTTTGACCATTTATTAATAGGGGAATGGCTGTTATTTTTATACATATGACTCAGTTCCCTACATCTGAAATGATGTCTTTATCAGATAAACTTTCTGTAAAACTTTTTTCTGTTTTTTATTCTCTCAAGGGAATAATAAAATATTAGGGCAAAAATGATTATCTTGAAAAGAGAGCAATTAGCTAGATGAGTTCAGATCACCTGACTCAGATGAACTACATTCTCGTTGGCTAGACGTTGTGAGAAGCACCGAGGATGCATGTCAGCAAGAAAGCTCCTGCCACCAAGTTCTTTGTATTCTACTGGGGAGGGGTGGCCAGAGAGGGGTATTTTGGATAGAGAATGCAAAATGAATGGCGACTGGAGCATCAGGGCATTCAACTGATGTCTTTTTCAGATACTGTACTGATTGGATTTGTATTTTCAAAGTCAGAGCTGGAAAAGGGATTGGATAGATGGAGGGAGGAAAATGCATAGCCTTAGGTTACATTAAAAGAGGCTTAAAATCCAGGACTGGGGAGATATAATTAGCCAGCATTTGTTAAATATCTGCGGGGTGTCAGGTACTGTACTAAGTGCTGGCATCCTTTTGTATTCTATGTTTACGTTATCTTCTTCCTCTTCATTATCATAGCTAACATTTACATAGTGCTTACTATACGTCGGGCATCGTGCTAAGTTTATTATCTCATTTGATCTTTACAACAACCCCAAGAAGTAGGTACTATTGTTACTCCAATTTTACAGATGAGGAAACTGAGGCAAACAGGGTTAAGTGACCTGCCCAGGGTCACATAGCTAGTAAGTATCTGAGGCCAGATTTGAATTCAGGTCTTCCTGACTCTCTGCTCTTCCTACCTATCCCAATCCATCTCCAATACACATTGAGAGTTTAATGTTCAGCTCTTGGTGGTCCCCTTTAGAGAAAACAGCTATAGTCTAGAGAAAGTCCAGAAATGGGTAAA
This sequence comes from Potorous gilbertii, assembly GCA_028658325.1. Taxonomy (NCBI): domain Eukaryota; kingdom Metazoa; phylum Chordata; class Mammalia; order Diprotodontia; family Potoroidae; genus Potorous; species Potorous gilbertii. Next base: position 658,949,819 of record CM053770.1, read on the forward strand.
CAGGATCATGAAAGGCCTCAATCTCATGTTAGATGGGTTGACGAAACTAAGGGATGCTCAGTTAGGGTAAGAGAATAAATAGTAAGGGGGCAGAATATCAGTTGTCTTAAAATATTTTAAGGAGGAAGAAGGATTACATTTTCACTCAGCCCTTGGGGTCAACACCAGGAGCAGTGGGTAATATGGAGGCAGATTTGGGTTTAATGTAAGGGAAACTATCTTAACAATCATAGCTACTGCAATGTAAAGTGAGTTGCTGTGGCAGGCAGCAGCTACCTCCTCAATGGAGCCCTTCAGTTAAAGGCCAGAGGACCGCTTAGCAGGCATCATGGGGAGAGGGGATTCTTCTCCAGGGCTTCCTTGCAACTGTAAGATTCTGTGACTCAAAACCATTGCTTGTGAGCACCTACTGATAAAGTTACTTTTTTCTCATCAGCCAAAGGGTGCAATGATGACAGGGCAAAAAACATTGAATCAAGTGGCAATAAAACATTTTCCACATAAACCTGGTCACACGCTTCCTAGAGTATGCTCACTATTAGAAGAATATATATATGTATGTGTGTATACATATATGTATATATACACATACATACAAACACACACTTATACATGTGTGCATTTACACACATATACATGTATATGGAGACAGAGACAGAGCCACAGAGACAGAGAGAGAACATGCAAGGAAAGGCATATTTTTCAAGAGACTGTTGTGACCAAATATATATGTAGAGAAATAACACGTCACAGTGCTATATGGCCACTGATATGTCACCATGTTTTCAAGGTGGGTCAGCACTACGCCATGGTCTTTGAGAGATATTTTATCTCTGTCAGTCATTGTTCCTCTTCTTGCTGGTCTTAGGTGACTGCTGTTTAGCAATGCTCTCCTAGTCCTGTGGTGCCTGCCAGGCATGGTTCCATTGGGCCGTGGAATTGTTGAGTTTCCATTGGTTTCCAGTTTCTGTTTTCGGCTGAGGTCTGACCTCTTTCCCATGAGAGAAACAGTGGGCTTGGCTAATTCCTCTTTTAGCTTAAAACACAGAGATTTCCACCTCCCCTCACCCCACAACTCTTTTAGAAAGACAGAAATCTCGCAAATCCAGTTTTTGAACTAGAAGAAACACCCTCCAATGTGTTGTCCTTCCATAAGGATGGGAGTGGTATCTGTCAGTTTCTCTTTCAGAGACTTGGCTGGAATGGATATTTCCCCTCCAGAAGGAAATTTCTCCCCATAGGCACCAAGGTCTTTGAAACATAGAGGATCTCAGCTGAGTAGTACCTTCAGGGTTAAATCCAGCTTTTAACCGTTTGCTTCTCACCAAAGCCTCACTCTGACCAAACTTTCCTTGTAGCCCCTTGCTAAACAGCCCCCAGCTACCAACAGCTTAAAGGTTATCTTTCTAGAAAACTGTCAATAAACAGTTCTTAAGAATTTCAAAGTTAGCTGCTTCACCCCTAACCCCCCACCCCAGTTTCTCAAATATGACACTATTTTTTTCCTTCCTGCAAGTGAATGAGAAGCTGCAAGGCACAAGAAGTAAACAAACTAGGGACAAGGTCAATGTCTCCCTCCGGTCTAGCCACATTCCTACTTTTGATTTTCACATAAGCTGCCCCCTATTTGGTTGGAGGCATGGGTGTTAATGGATGGACAGCGCCCTGCTCTCCCTACCCAAGATTTGGTTCCTGTCCAGGCAAGATCACACTTGCTTTTCTTGGGGTTGAATAAGATTGGTAAATACTACCTTAGTGTCTGTCCTTTGAAAGCAGGCTGTAGGTTGAAGGAAACTGAAAATAACTTGGTTGATTCTATTGGAATCTTAAGGACTAAGAATTTGTTTTCAGTCTCTCATCCACCAAACTCTCTTGACTGAATAATACTGAATCATTCCTAGACACATTCACAGATTAAAAACCTCCTGATTTGCTCTCTGTTTGTTAGCTTCCAAGACTACTTTCTTCAGTCTTCTGTCCAGCTCATTATAGACAGATCAATTAGGAGAAAATACATTTCATTTTCTAACAACAACAACAAAAAACAAACCATTGAAATCTTTTGTTTTTTGATCATCTATATTTCACGTGTTTCTCCTTGTTCCCCTTCCCATCTTTTATAAAAAAAGGGGAAAAGAGACCATAAAAACTAAACAAGCCATGGGAAAAAGTCTAAAATTATGTGTACTGTTCCCCACTTCTTGGGAGAGTAATTTTCTCATACCTCTTCTTGAAGATCAAGTTTGGTATTTATAATCTCATAATATTCAGCTTCAGTTGTTTTGGTTTTGTTCTCTCCATTTATATTGTTGAAGTTGTTATGTAGCTTGTTTCCCTGAGGAAATATGTTTCTATGTAAACACCTGGCTGTTCTCCATCACATTAAGTAGTTGAAGGAGATTGAATATACTATAAATGTCAATTTATTGTCATTATACATTGTACTTGCTCATTACGTGACCCCTTTTACAAGAATATGGAACTCCTTATCAATCAGCTCAAAGTCATTCATAAGTGTCTTCCCTTTCCCTCCCCTCAGAGCCTCAGTGACATCTCAGAACTAAGAATTTTTGTATCCAGGGCAAATAACATGAACTGTAAATGGGAATGAGTGGTATGGAACATGCCTTCAGTTTGGTCAAGGGTTAAACATTGCCTCTTGGGGGAGATTTGGAGACTATGAGGCATTGGCACAATGCCAGTCCTGGAAAGGAGATGTTGCAATAAGGGGAATGGTGGAGAAGCAAGCAGAATGGATTAAGAACTTACCCTATCTTCCATTTACTAGTTCCCTATTTTAACTAATGATTCTTGAAAATTAAGTGATTAGCTTGTTTTTTTTCCTCTGCTGCTAGAGGACTTCAATTACTATCAATACTCTCCAAATTTAGCATCTTGAGACAAGGACTTGCTTACCCTACCCTAATTATATATCTGGAATCCACGAAGCTTACTCTTTCTTTGCTTGTAGATAGCCTAAATTTTTAAATAATGTGTAAACCTTTTCCCTCCTATGCTTTGGATCAAGAGGAGCAGGACAAAGAATAAACATGTATCTTTCTTGGAATATGGAATATGTAAGGATTGCTGCAGAAGTACTTTAATGAATGCCACTGACTATGGTGAGTCTGGGATCCTATAGTGTTAAGACAGTATATTTATAAGTCCTGAGCCAACATCAATGTATGGGACATTTTCAGGTTTGGGGATTGGGATCTTTCTTCCTCTGCACACAAAATACCAAAATATGGCAGAGTGTGTGTGTATATATGTGTGGGAGTGTGTGTGTGTATGTGTATATGTATGTGTGTGTGTATGAAGGATTGTCTACTTTTAAACTCTAGGCAACTTTGGCTTCTTTTGTAATAACAAGCTAAACTCATCTTCCAGTTATCCCCATCTCCACTTCAACAGAACGCCTGCCAGTCCACATGCTGATAGAACTGGAAATGATTTTATTTATATCTTTCTTGTTAGTCATGCAGTCTATGTACAAACAAAACAATGTTATTCTTATCTTCTCCAAAAGTTTAATTCATTTGCAATTAAAAGCTGAGGGAGAAGGTGGTGGTGGTAGGGGGAGGGTGGGCACAAGGAAGAAGTTTATCCAGCTCCAGCATCTGGGGCCTGAGTGATGGGTGACAGACATTCTCCCTCAGAGATAACAGCATTGCCATCCACCTAATTGCTGCTCTGTCTTGTTTTTAATAAATAGTTACCCGTGTAAAGATTATCCTACCATAATTAAATAAGGCAATGCAGTCAACAAGCCCTTCAAAAGTATATTGTTAAAACCTGCCATCCACCAGCTCTTGCCAAAGCTAGTTCCTACACCCTCTCTCCCCACTCATATCCTCATTTGTTGCTGGCAGAGGCTTATTCCAAGCCAAACTTGTGCTTTTTTTTTTCAGCAGGGTTATTAGCAGAAAGAACTGGAGGTAATCACAGGAAGTCAGGACCACAGGCTTGAGCATGATACAGCAGGTCCCCACCTTTGGTTGTTGGGCTTGCCCGGTTCCCTTGGCATGCCTCTGCTGGCCACCAAAGACCTCTATGACCTTCAGGTAGTTTCTTTAGTCAACAGATGCTGGCATATTGCAGTTAAGTGGAGTACACTGCTGGCTGATGGACAGGATGGATGTATCAAGACCTAAGAAAAATAAAGACTTCTTGAGGAGGAGGCCCTGAAATTGATGTAGGATAGGCAGTCTGGAACTTTGATGCTGCCATCTTGATTTTGCTGCTGACTCATTGCTGGATTGTTGGTAAGTCACCTAACCCTTCTGTGAACCTTGGAATTTCCCATGGACTGGGTACAGGATTCTTCCCCTGAATATCACAAAATTTATTTATTTACTTGTTTGTTCATTCATTCATCTGCTTATTTATTTATTCATTCATTTATCTATCTATATATTTACTCATTTATTTATTCATTTATTTGCTTATTTATTTATTCATCCTTTGAGGTCTAACAGACCTGAAGTTGAAAAACATTCAGTAAAAGAAATCAGTCATATCATTTAGAGAGAGTTCAATTTGGCCACCTCACTGAATGTGCCTTCCTCAACTGGTTGCTTTGATATTGGGGATACATTCTGTTAGAGCTGCAAATATACTTTGTGTTTAAAACAGCAAATCAAACAAGTTCAGCATTTCAGAAAATAGGTCATCTGGTTACTAAGATTATACTTTACACATAGTAGGTGCATAAGCAAGATTTGTTGTATTAAGTAGAGTTGCACAAAATCTGGAAAATTGGCTATCAGACTTGAAAAGGGAGGAAGATAGACTTAAAATAAACAATGTGTTAAGCGTGTATGAATTTGACTTTATTTTTTATAGATCCATGGAAACTCCCTTTTTTGATGAAAACTTGTATCTTAGTTACGATTCATGGCTTTAGAGATATGTGGTTTCATCAACATAGGAAGTATGGCAACTCCCTCCACCAATGCAGATCAGCAACTGGGCTCTGACTTCACTGCTTAGTCAGTTGTCAGAGGTAAACAATTTAAGTGACTTTTTGGGGCTCCAAATCTGGTACGGGTTAGAGGCAGGATTTAAACTCAGATCTTCCTGGCTTTGACCCTTTATCCATTAGGCCACCCTGCCTTGGGGAATTTGAAAGAATGAAAAATAGAGCTCAATGCAAAAAACAAACAAGTAAAAATCCCCCCAACCCCACCCTCCAAATAAACCTCACAGTTCTTTGGGCTCCTGTCATATTTGCAAGTCAGTACAGTGTTCCAGTGCTGACTGAGCAATGTACTTCACACATAAAAAATACTTAGTTAAATATGCCTCCCCTAGCACTTTGTACCTTACATAACACTTCTTTTGCACCTCTTTTATACTTATCATTTATTACACTTATTTGTGTAAGTGTTCTATCTGACTACTAGACTGTAAGCTTTACTGTCAGTCAGCTCACCGTTTAGAAGTCTTATCTAAACTTTGCATCTCTGCCAGGCCTAGCTGTGTGTTGATTGCCCGGTACATATTAAATAAAATGGAATTGTGGATAGTGATGGATCTGGTGCCAGAAACCATGTCTCCTCTATTTTGAAAAGAAAAAACAACAAAACCCTTCACTTGATCCCTCCATCCCCATTAACTATCATCCTATACCTCTTTTGCCCTTTGTGGCTAAACTTCTTGAAAAGGTCATCTACAGTAGGTACCTCCACTTTCTCTCTTTTTACCCTCTTCTTAACCCCTTATAATCCAGCTTTTGAACAAACTATTTCACTGAAACTGCTCTCTCCAATGTTACCAATGATGTCTTAGGTGCCAAATCCAATAACCTTTCTTCTCACTAGGTTTTTGGGATATTACTCTCCCCTGGTTCTCTGATTTATCTGCCCTCTCCTTCTGTCTCCTTTGCTGGATTTATATCCGGATCATGCCCTCTAACTGTAGGTGTCTCTCAGAGTTCTGGGTATCGTGGGCCCTGTCCTCCCTTTATACTATTTCACTAGATGATCTCATCAACTTCCAAGGATTTAATGACCATCTTTATGCCAATGATTCTCAAATCTACCTATCCTTCCTCAACCTCTCTGCTGACCTCCAATCTCCTATCTCCAATTGCCTTTCATATATATCTCAAACTGGTTGTCCGGTAGACATCATAAACTCAACACACTCAATGCTATTCTCCTCTAAAAATTTCCACCCCTTCCTACCTTCCCTATTATGGTGGAAGGTAACATCATCTTCCCAATTTCTCAGGTTCACAATGTAGGTATCATTCTTGACCCCACTAACTTTCACAACCTTCTCCCTCTGGTTCAAATCTGTCCCCATGACCTGTTGATTTTACCTTTTTAACACCTCTCGAATATTTCCCGTTTTCTCTTCTGGCACTGCCACCACTCTGGGACAGACCCTCATCCTTTTAACAGGGATGACAACATAGAAAAGGAAGATGTAAAAAGGTAGGAGAGGAGAAATGGTGTGGAGCTTTATGGGAAGTTGGCATGGAGGCATGGTCCCTTACAAGTCAAGGTGAAGGCTCACCTGTCAAAGTCTGTCATCCTAGGGCAGAATTGACCATGGTTTCAGTGTGAGAAGGGGAGTTGAGGATGGTGGCCAGAATGGAGGCAATAGAGTATGGAGATGGCCAGAAAGTGAAACGGAGCCTTAGTTTACTCCTCTGTAAAATGAGGGTAAATAATGGCATCAATCTTACTGAGTTGTATTGATAAAAATGCATATAAAGTATGCATTTTCATGGGGATAATTGGATGCTCCAGCCTATATATAAACCTGCCTAATATTTAAGCACTATATAATCTAGAATCCTATCCATCAAAGCCCTATAAAGGAATATCCCTGTGTTTATGATACATCAGATCAGTAGTAAATTGATTTTGAGACTGCTTGTATTTCCTAGGGCATCGTTGGTGAACTGTCTGGGGACACTCAAGAGAGATGGAACCTTTAACTTCAAAACCCTCCACATATTGAGTGGGATCTGAAATTAACAAATAATCACCATCAGACTTATGACAATCTCAGAAGAGGTTCATCAAATCTCATCAAGTTATTAGTGATTCCTCTTTGGGTCTAATCATCGAATCAATTCTGAATCTACCTATCTTATGGTCTCTAGCTAATCTCCTTAGCTTGAACACAAGGGTAACAAGAGATTTTGTTAAATGCTTTGCTAGAATCTAGATAAACTCCATCTCCAACATTCCAATTTAGTAACTGTCAAAATATTGAAATTTGGCTATTCTGCCATGATCTGGTTGCAATAAAGCTATAGTGAATTTTTTTGCAGATCTTTTTTTTTTTTTCAGATTGTCTAAAAATTCCTTTAATAATAGGTACTGGAAATTGGCCAGAAATCAAATCCCAGATCCTTGGTCTATAGTTTAAAGAATCCTCTCTCTTTTCCATTTTGAAAACTGCAAGATTTGCTCTGTTTCAGTCTTGTGGTGCTCTTTTATTCTTCAGAATCTTTCAGAAATCTCCAGTGATTGGCACTAGCAGCACCTGGGAAGTGGTTCTGAGCCTGATGAGTTGGAGTTACCAAGGGCCGGCAACTAGGTGCTCTCTTACTACCTCCCCGCTAACCTCCAGGGTCAAATCCCTGAGAGACATTTTTGTGTTGTCATTCTGTTTGGCAGAACTGCTCTTTCCTCACGCCTTCCCCCACATGAAATATGGAAGGAAAATAAGAACTGAGATGTACTCTGAAGAACTAGTTGTCTCCATTCCATTTGTTGGAGCTGGGGCCCTTCTCTGACTTCCCAAATTTGGTAGTTCCAGTCCATGCTGCATGGAAAGACTGATGTGTGGGTAACAGTGATGAGTAGTTCTGGGCAGAAGAGTCTGTTAAGCTCTAGAATCGTGACACTGACTTGGAATTAACCAGATCTTTTGATCAGACTATTTCTGCTTTCATATATGTACTTTCAGTCTAAGGACAGCCTTCCATGCAAAGGGGTACATAATGAACCAAAGGAAAATAGAAGACAATTCCATTAGTTAAGCAGTTTCAGTAAGAAAAGAGATTTTCCCTCAAAGGAAATTTATGATTTTGAATTTAAAGAAGTTTTTCTCCCTTGGGGAGGGGGGGGTCTTTCCATCCTTTATTTCTCTCTTCTTCCTTCCTTCCTTCCTTCCTTCTTTCCTTCTTTCTTTCTTTCTTTCTTTCTTTCTTTCTTTCTTTCTTTCTTTCTTTCTTTCTTTCTTTCTTTCTTTCTTCCTTTCTTTCTTTCTTCTCCATTCCTAGAGAAAAACCAACCAAGATCAGGCATTCTGAGAACATTATTCCTTCTTAAAGGCCTTAAAGTACAATATAAATGTCAATAATCCTTACGATCTTCTTGTTCTCATCTTTTGCAGGGGACTCTATCTAGAGACACACTCCTGGGACAGCTGTTCTCCTGCTATAATTCTTTTCTATTTAATATTCTACAGAATGTTGCAAAAGCAGAGAAGATAACTGCTTTCTCTTGTTGAATAAAAATATTAAGAAGTTTGCTCACTCTTTGTGAGCTCAGTGAAAGCATCCAACTCCCAGAGTAGGCATGAAAGGAGGGTTTTCATTTCCCCTGTGAGTTTGATTTTCTTTGCTAGGACTCTATATTTTGGAAGCTTTTTGTTCCTTGTATCTTGGAGATTGTGCACGCTGGGCGCAGTGACATTTATTAGAGATGTTGTCCTTCAGGTTTTATGGGTCAGCGTTATATCTAAGTCATCATGGGCAACAATCAGTCTACGATAAGAGTCTAGTTTCCAGGACACTTGGTTATACTTTCAAGGATATTTGAAGTCATTGTTTGTTGTCCATCAGGCCATGAAAAATGGTGAGTTTCTAGTAAATGATTCTAGCTACCAGTTTACATTTTTGCTATGTATTCAAAAGGTGCTAAATTTCTAGTGCCTGTAATGATGTGTGGCACAATTTTCTGTCTCTATGCATAATCTATACTGATAAGTCTAAGTTATTTAAGAATAATCATTTTTTTGTTTTCTGGTGCCAATGACTTGGTCTGGAATCATCATCCTAAACACTTAAGTTTCCACAAAGGAACCCACACATCAGAACCATTTACTTGATGTTTCTTTATTGACATATTTTTGGTTGATTTCATATATATCTATATCTATATATCCCAGCAAAGTGATGTATGCTTGTTCCAAAAATATTACTATAATAGATGGTTGACCTGTTTATCCTATATTCTAAGAATGTCTATCAATACTTATCCTCCTTTTTGGAAAGGAAGTACAAATCTTTCTCTGGCTGCCTTAGAATGATGAGTCTTATCTTCAGTATCGAATGGGCTTTTATGACAATAATTTTCCAATCCCCTATGATACATCTTATGGTTCTGAAAGTGTACATTATGACTGGTATTACATGTGTATTAATTGCTTCAAATGTATCTTCCACTTACCTTTGATTTCAGGAAGCCATATTTGTCCACACACACTTTGATACCACTCAATATGTCTTATATGCTCAATATGTTTTACCTGAAAGAGTTCAAGATATCTGCAGACATTGCCTTCATCCATTTCTTACATGTGGCCTCTATACTTAAGGATGAAGATTTTAGTCTCTATTTTTCTTTCATGTATGCTAATTTTTCACTTGATGAGTAGAAATGATATTTTATATCACTGGAGAAAGATTGAACTAGCTAAAGAAGCTGTTTAGTGTGTGTTTTTTCTTTTTGGTGGAACCATATAGCTTAATATCACTCATGTACATCTGTTAATTAATAAACATTTATTGAGCACCTATCATAAGAGGCAGCTATGTGGCTCAGTGGGTAGAACACTGTACCTGGAGTCAAGAAGACCTGGCCTCAAACCCTCACCAGTTGTGTGACCCTGAGAAAGTCACTTAACCTCTGTTTGCCTTCATCCACTGGAGAAGGAAATGTCAAACTACTTCAGTATATTTTAAGGATGCAAATATGAAAAAGAAAGACTTGTTCTCAAGGAGCTCACAATCTAATGGAGAAAGATAATACACAAAAGGAAGCTTAAAATCTGGTACAGTAGAGATAGATTCATGATGTTGAATTGGAATCAACCAGATCTTTCAATCAGACTATTTCTGCTTTCATATACACATACATACTCTCACTCCAAGGAGAGTCTGCCATGCAAAGGGATACATAATGAACCAAAGGAAAACAGAAGATTATCTGATTAGTTAAGCAGTTTCAGTAAGAAAAGAGATAATGAGGTTATGATTTAAAATTTAAACAGTTTTTTTCTTCTCACTTAGAGGGGAGGAGGTTCTTAGCCAGAAGAATGATGGAGAAATCCAAAGAAGATCCACTGAGTGGGAAATGAAGAGACATTTGTCCTGAGCATTCTTTTTAAATGGAAACTTTGGGAATTTTTTGCTCTGTCCACCAGCCCTTCAATTAGAGGGCAGTGGAAGGTATTAAGGGTGTTTAGGAGGTATGAGTATCAAGGCTGATGCAATCTCACAAAATAATGAGTTTCCTGATGATAAGGTTCCTCTGGACATGGTGGAATCCAGTGCAAAGTGGTGTGGTCAAGTGGGAAAATGTATGGAGTCCAGTTATTAATGAGATAAATAAGATATTTTGCTTTAACTCCTTCTTTAGCATGGAAGTTATACTTAGTTCTGTTTGAGAGAAATAGTGAAGAAATTCAGACAGGAAAGAATCATAATAGACAAATTTTCTTTTGGAAAAAATACTACATTTAATATCGATTATTCTTGATATTTTTGTGGTAGTGGTGTGTTTTATCTTAGGATTCTCATTATACTAGTAGTACATGAATAAGCCATGAGTGCAGAATAGAGTAAAAGGATTTACAATAACCAAAAGTACATGTTTAGGCAGCTTGCTTCATTATTCAGTTACTACTAATAAGTTGCTCTTTATACTTCTGGGGCTCTTTGGTACGTTCCTTGTTCCTCTGCCAATGTGTTGTTTTCTCATTAGTGTTTATAGATTGGTTTTCAGTGACATAAAACTGCGAATGTTTTATTTAAGGTATATAAACATGATTAACCTATATGGTGGGACAGTCCCTGGTGATCTTATCTTTTGGTAATGGATATGTTCTCCCTTCTGTTAACAAAATGGGGATGAGGTTTGAGAGGAAGCCAGTAAAGTCCTTTTCCAGTTATTCATTTGCCATTCTAAACCATGGTCATCAATAATTTTTACTCTTAATTTTGTTTCTAGTTTTTCAGAGAAACTCAAGTTTCCGGTACCTCCTTTGAAATAACTGTTTTGTCATTCTTAATATTAATAGAGCACAAACTTTCTATTTTTCATTCAATCCAACTTGTGTTCTGATTGTGTTGGACTTCTTGAAACCATACAGATGACCAAACATTTTCCATATGGTCCTTCTTTGGGGGTTCTCTCAGGTGTCTGATTTCTTTATGCCTCAAGCCTCTGTTGCAGAGTCTTTTCTGGTGGATTGCTTGTTTTCTTCTTTGAGGTGCTTTGATTTCTCATATCATCTTAAGTTTTTGACATTTTCCTTCAATGACTACAGTTTCTAATGTACTTTTTCCTCAAATTTTTTTTCTACATATCTCTTTTTCACTACCTTTATTTTGGAAACCTGCAGTTCAAGTTTTATACTCCTCATACAAGCTACATATTGATGTATGCTTCAAATGTCTTTCTTCAGATCTTCAATCACTCTCTGAAGGTACTTCAGCCATGGTGAGGTTTAACATTTCCCTTAGGGGTTTTTCCTGATAGCTCCACCCTCTCTCATTTAGTTCTTACTGTGGCAACAGCTGCCATATATACTGAGAAATTCAGTTCCTGAAATGTTTTTTACACTCTGTCAAATACGATGGGAGAACATATTTATTCAGGATGGTTATAGAAAATACTAACTTTTTGTATTTACTCTGTTTGGTATAATTGGCCTGCTAGTTGGATTCATGCCATCATACTCAGAAAAGGTTTTTTGGAATTCCAGTATAAGTATGCTCAGCTCTTTTAAAAATCATTTGAGATTTCAATGCTGTTTTTAATCATCTGTTGCCTACTTAGGTATAATTTTTGGTATTTGCATTAGCTGAAGACTTTCTATGATCCAGATTCTTTAAAAATTTCCTCTTTGGATTTTAGTAGCTCCTTAATTTCATGTGACTTAATTTAATCTAGCTTGGGGGATGAAGTCGTTACTTTTTTTTTGTGACAGCCCTGTGCTTGTTGGCAATAACTTCTTGTATGACTTGAAGTAGAAGGTTATTGCTAAGTTGTTTCAATTGTATCCAACTCTTCTTGACCCTATTGGGAGTTTTCTTGGCAAAGATACTGGAGTGGTTTGCCATTTACTTCTTCACTGCTTCTACAGGTGAGGAAACTAAAGCAAGCAGGGTCAAGTGACTTGCCTAGGGTCACACATCTAGGAAGTGTCTTGAGGCTGGATTTGAACTCAGGTTCTCCTGATTTCAGGCTTGGTACTCTAGCTACTGTGCAACCTAGCTGTGGAACTGAGGATACTATTGGCAAAATGCAGTATGAAGACTTTGCTCCTGACCTGTGAGATCCATTTCCAATTTTGTTACTATCATGATGTATAACGAAGCTATTCATTATGCAATATTCATCCATTTTGGTGGTCAGCATCATCTCTGTGAAGGATTTCTGGCACCTATATTATTGGTTTTTATTTCTTACTCTTATGTATCTTGCCTTCTTTTTTCTACCAGAACATGAAGGATAGCCTCTCACTTCACTGTCTTATGTCTCAAATTAATCAGCACAACAGTTTCAAGTATGGCCATCCTACAATCCTATGCCAGCTCATCTATTTTTAAGTTTATCAGGGATGTTTCTTTATAGTCAGTAGCACTTCCAAAAGTGGCTAAGTGGTAAGTTGATAAAATGCAGATTCTGTTTTCAGGAAGACCTTGGTTCAAATCCAGCCTCAGATACTTACTTTTGTGTGACCCTGGGCAAGTCCCTTAAGTGCTGTATGCCTTAGTTTCCTCATCTGTAAAATGAGAATATTCAATCATAGCACCTATCTCACAAAACTATTAGGAGGATAAAATGAAATATTTCTAAAGTGCCTTGTAAACCTTAAAGTACTATACAAATACTATTTTATTTGTCATAATTGTCCAATCATTTCAATCATGTCCTGCTTGTTGTGTCCTCATTTGTCTTTTCTTGGCAAAGATACTGGAGTGATTTTATCATTTCCTTCTCCAGTTAATTTTACAGATAAGGAAATTGAGGCAAACAGGGTCACACAGCCAGTAAGTTTGAAGTAAGATTTGAACTCCAGAAGATGAGTCTTCTTGACTTCAGGGCCAGTGCTTTATTTACTGTATCACCCAGCTACCCAATGCACACACACACACACACACACACACACACGCACACACATATATATACATATACACACACATATATGTATACGCACACACTCACACACACACACACAAACACACACACACACACACACACACACACTGTATATTCCTAAAGCCCAAAGGGCTAGCATTTCAATGTTCTTCACAGCAATTCCCTTATTGGCCATGGCTTGAAAGCAATTGATATGAAAATGGTTTCTGAATTGTATTAAAGTGTAAGTAAGCTTGGTATGAGTCTACAATGTGATATGGTAGCCAAATACACACACACACACACACACACACACATATATACACATATACCCATTGTGATCTTAAGCTTCACCAAAAGAGGTAGTGTCTAAGACAAGGAAGCTTTGCTTGTACCCTGATATTATCAGAACACATCTGAAGTATTTGTTCAGTTCTAGAGTTTATATTTTAGGAAAGAGACAGACAAGACAGAGTGTGTCCATAGGAGATCAAAGATAGAGAAGAGTCCTATGATCATTTTACACGAGGATTGGCTAAAAGAACCTGAGATACTGAGCTTGAAGAAGACTCGGAGATGGATAAAATGGCTATCATTAAGCGTTTTAAGAACTATTTTGTGGAAATCAAGTCAAAGAGCATTTATTAAGGGTCATCTATGGGTCAGGCACTGTGCTAAAGGCAAAAGAAAGATAAAAATTAGTCCCTCTCCACAAGGAGCTCAAAGTTTAAGGCAGAGCTTATTAAACTGTGGGTTGTGACTCCATGGTTTCTGAACACTCAGTGACCAAAAATTAATTGCAAATCAAATGTAACGAATATGAGGAATTTCAGACAGCACTTGCCCATGTTGCATTAGGCAACTTCACTGTAGCTTAGTTCTGAGCACAAAGCATGTGCCCTTTGCACTGTGTTGTGACCTCAGGCCATGCAACACCAACCAAAAGACAAAAAGGGGGTCTGGAGTATAAAAAGTTTAAAAAGCTTAGAACTTGCAAACAGTTATGTACAGGCATGATCTACACAAGATCAATTGAGGGTAGGATTAAGAGCCCCAGGTAGTATGTAGCAAGACTTGGTTTTCCACCCAGATCCTAAGACTCCAAATTCAGTGCTCTATACTCATTGGAATGTGCCTAAAGTATTGAGTGTAGTTCTAGAGGAACTAGAACTAGGAAAAATATTGATAAACCAGAGCGTGTCCATAGGAGGACCACTAGGGTAGAGTTGTAACATTATTACGCATTGCTTCTCTGTATTATAGAGGGAATTTTGTACCTGAATACATTGGACAAAATGACTTGAAATCCCTCCAAATTCAAAGATTCTTTGAAATCTTTGTCAAAACTCTTCCACTATTTTTCAGTGTAAAGATCTTATTTCTTAAGATTTTTCTTTTTTTACCCCATGTTGTTCCTGGTCTTATAGGATTGCTAAGAAACCTGGAATATGACCCTTGGTTTTTTCCATTGTCTGATATATGAACATTTTTTTTTTTTAGAATAAGGGGAATCTCCTATGGTTGACCCTAAATTGTTCCTCAAGTGACTTAGAGACTGACTAAGGCTTAATGTCTTGGGTTATAAACAAATCTTGTTTAAAATGAGTTTATCACTTCTGATTACCTGAATGTTTGAAATGATAGGTTAGTATAAGAGCCTCTCCTGTTTTCTAGCAGGAAGCATCTAAACAACATCACAATTTTTACTTTCAGTTTCCTTGATGAGGCTTGAACCAGATACAAAAAACCATGATTTATAGTGACTCTGCTGCACTGTAGAAATTCATAGTACCAATAACTGCTAATAAGGAATTTAACCTACAGCCACCCACTTGGTGACACTGGGCATGTGGCAACAAAAATATCATTAAAAAATGATGTATGTGCTGCTTATTAGATTGTGGTTCTGTTTGTTTACAGGACTGAGACAAAACACAAATAAAAAAAGACTTTAATGTGCAAGTATCAGCTGTTTATAGGGAGAGGGTAATGTTTTCATGATTCTTCTTTCATAATTAATCTTCTTTCATGATTTATGTCACTTTATTGGTCAGAGTGGCAAAGATGACAGAGCTTTGGACTTGCAGTCCAGAAGATCTGGGTGCAAATCCTGCCTCCAACCTTTCCTCATTTGATGACCCCATGTAAGCGGCTTCACTTCCTTTGGCACATTTTCCTCATTTTGAAATGGAACCTATAGTACCACCTTATGGAATTGTTGTGAAACTCAAGTGGGATGAGGAATGTGTAAATGAGATTGGGCAGGAATCTCCTGATTGATACTCCCTGTCCTTTACATTTGCAAATCTTTCTATTTTGTTCAGTTGATTTTTCAGTCATGTCTGACTATTTGTGACCCATTTAGGGTGTACTTAGCAAAGATACTGGAGCAATTTGCCACTTACTTCTCCATCTCATTTTACACACAAGGAAACCGAGGCAGATGAGATTAAGTGACTGGCCCAGGGTCACCCAGCTAGTACATGATTCGAACTTAGGAAGATTAATCTTCCTGATTCATGACCCAGTGCTCTATTCTCTGTGCCACTTAGGTGCCCAAATCTTTTTTTAAAATTTATTTATTTAGCTTTCTTCATTTCCACAAAATTTTGGGTTCCAAATTTTCTTCTCATTATCCCCTCCCCTCACCCCATAACACCAAGCATTCTAATTGCCTCTATCATCAATCTTCCCTCTCTTCAATCATCCCTCCCTTCCCTTATCCCCATCTTCTCTTTTGTCCTGTAAGGCAAGAAAACTTTCTATACCTCATTACCTGTATTTCTATTTCCTAGTTGCAAGAACAATACTCTACAGTTGTTCCTAAAACTTTGAGTTCCAACTTGTCTCCATCCCTCCCTCTGCACCCATTCCTTTTGGAAGGGTAGGCAATTCAATATAGGCCATATCTGTATAGTTTTGCAAATTATTTCCATACTAGTTGTGTTGTGTAAGACTAACTATAATTCCCTCCATCCTATCCTGCCCCACATTGCTTCTATTCTCTCTTTTGATCCTGTCCCTCCCCAAGAGTGTTGACTTCAAATTGCTCCCTCCTCCCACTGCCCTCCCTTCCATTATTCCCCCACCCTGCTTATCCCCTTCTCCCCCACTTTCCTGTATTGTAAGAGAGGTTTCCATACCAAAATGAGTGTGCATTTTATTCCTTCCTTTAGTCGAATATGATGAGAGTAAGCTTCATGTTTTTTTCTCTCACCTCCCCTCTTTTCCCCTCCATTGGAATGTCTTTTACTTGCCTCTTTTCTGAGAGATATTTTGCCCCATTCCATTTCTCCCTTTCTCCTCCCAATATATTTCTCTCTTACAGCTTAATTTCATCTTTTTAAGATATGATTCCATCCTATTCAATTCACTCTGTGCTGTGAGTGTGTGTGTGTGTGTGTAATCCCACCAACTACCCAGATACTGAAAAAAGTTTCAAGAGTTACAAATATTGTCTTTCCATGTAAGAATGTAAATAGTTCAACTTTAGTAAGTCCCTTATGATTTCTCTTTGCTGTTTACCTTTTCATGCTTCTCTTCATTCTTGTGTTTGAAGGTCAAATTTTCTTTTCAGCTCTGGTCTTTTCATCAAGAATGCTTGAAAGTCCTCTATTTCATTGAAAGACCATTTTTGCCCCTGAAATATTATACTCAGTTTTGCTGATTTTGGTTTTTGTCCTAGTGCCTTTGACTTCTGGAATATAATATTCTATGCACTTTGATCCCTTAATGTAGAAGCTGCTAGATCTTGTGTTATCCTGACTGTATTTCCACAACACTGGAATTGTTTTTTTCTAGCTGCTTGCAATATTTTCTCCTTGACCTGGGAACTCTGGAATTTGGCCACAATATTCCTAGGAGTTTCTTTTTTTGGATCTCTTTCAGGAGGTGATTAGTGGATTCTTTCAATATTTATTTTGCCCCCTGGTTCTAGAATATCAGGGCAGTTTTCCTTGATAATTTCATGAAGGATGATGTCTAGGCTCTTTTTTTTTTTTGATCAAGGCTTTCAGGTAGTCTCATAAGTTTTAAATTGTCTCTCCTGGATCTGTTTTCCAGGTGAATTGTTTTTCTAGTGAGATATTTCACATTATTTTCCATTTTTTCATTCTTTTGGTTTTGTTTTGTGATTTCTTGGTTTCTTAGAAAGTCATTAGCCTCCATCTGTTCCATTCTAATTTTGAGAGAACTATTTTCTTCAGTGAGCTTTTGAACCTCTTTTTCCACTTGGCTAATTCTGCTTTTGAAAGCATTCTTCTCCTCCTTGGCTTTTTGAACCTCTTTTGCCAATTGAGTTAGCCTATTTTTCAAGGTGTTATTTTCTTCACCATTTTTTTGGTTCTCCTTTAGCAAGGTGTTGACCTGCTTTTCATGCTTTTCTTGCATCTCTCTCATTTCTCTTC
>CM053770.1:658968058-659071486 GCA_028658325.1 Potorous gilbertii
CCTAATTTTTCCTCCACTTCTCTTACTTGATTTTCAAAATCTTTTTTGAGTTCTTCCATGGTCTGAGACCACTGAATATTTATTTTGGATGTTTGGGATACAGAAGCCTTGACTTCTATGTCTTTCCCTGATGGTAAGCATTGTTCTTCCTCTTCAGAAAGGAAGGTAGGAAACATCTGTTCACCAAGAAAGTGACCTTTTGTGGTCTTATTTTTCCCCCTTTTTTGGGCATTTTCCCAACCAGTAGCTTGGCTTTTGGGTCCTTTGTCAAGAGTAGGGTATGCTCTGGGGACCTGTAACATATCAGTTCCTCCAAGGTGGCACAATCAAGGGTGTACTGGTCTGGGCACAGGGAAGGATTTTTATGCCCAAAATCTTAGCAGAGATTCCTCTCCACAGGCACCTGACCTCCAGTTCTGCCAAGGTAGCACTGGGGGGTAGGTGGTATTCAGTCACACTCTAGGGCCAGGGCCACCATTCAATGTGAGACAAGGAGCAGCTCCCTCAGTGCCCCCAAGGGTTTTTCCGATCCAGCAATGGTCTTGGGCTGCTGTAGGGGCTGTCTTGAGATCTGCTGCCACCTGCCTGATGTGGCCTCTACAGGCTGCTGCCTGAGGACAGAGCTATGGGAAGGCCCTTCTCCCTTCCTGGCCAGCTGAAAAACCCGTCACTGACCTTTGGTGCCTGTGGGTTGAGGAATCTGAGGACCCACTGCTGGGACTGGAGATTCTGCCCCCGAGGTATCCTCCTCCCAGAGTCTCATTGCACCAGGCTGCGTGGCCAAGGCTGGGCTGGACTCCATGCTTCCTCATTGTCTGCTGCAACAGACCTTTCCCATGGGCCTTTCAGGTCTCCCTGGGCTGGTAATTTCCTCCACTCTGTTGTTCATTTCTGGTGCTCCAAAATTTGTTAAGAGTCCCTCTCTACAGGTATTTTATGAGCTGTGTGGGGAAAGCCTGCATTTTTTTGTCTTTCTACTCCACCATCTTGGCTCCACCCCAGGTGCCCAAATCTTAAACCTTAAAAAAAATCTTAATACAATATAAAGTAATAATTACATTTAAATCTTCACATGACCAGTAATTCTATACTAAAAGTTTAGAAGGCATGTTTAAGGTTTGATTTAGAAGACTTTATTCCTCACCCCACTTAATGGTAATGTCTTCTACTTTTTAGTTTCTGTTATTATTTGTCTATGTGCTTCTATAATACTTAAACTTCCTTGTAATGCAGTTGTCTATGTATGTGGCACCTTCCTTATTGGATTATAAGCTCCTTAAGGTCAGAGACCTTATCTTACCCCTCTCTCTATTCTTCACAATGTCTTGCTTATAGAAAGTGATCAGTGAATCCATAGTATGGGTTCATCATTGGCCTAAAACAGAGAATATCTAATATACTAGCACCACTGGTGTTGTTGAAAAGTCAAGAGAAAATGAAGCATGTTTCCAATATATTAGATGGCTCTCTTTTGGCAGGCTTATGGGAAGACATGGATGGCCATCATTCTGAGTAGGTAGGCATGGATGGATTTTAATCTTCACCATTGGAGGGAACATCTCTCTTGTTGAGACCACCCATCCATTGGGCTATTGGGTATTAAGTATAAATATTACTGTAATGTCTAGTGTCAAGAGAGGTGGAGATGATAGTGAAGTCCCACTATACTCAGTTCTGGTCAGACTGCAACTGGGGATCTCCATTATAGAATCATAAGTTTAGAACTGGAAGGGGCTTTAGAGTGATCTGGTCCAACCTTTCATCTGGTCCAACCTTTCACTATGCAAATGCAGGGTCAGGACTTAAAAATGTAATGGCAAAGCTGGGATTTAAGCCTAAGTGCTCAGATTCCAACTATAGAGCTCTTTCTAATAAATCATGGAAATTTGGGATGTTACTTTCAAGGGAGAATATGTTTGTTCATCCTTCACTGCTGAAGAAGACTATGCCATCAGAGAAATGATGACATGACTTGCACTTGACTTTATTTTGAGGGAGGGAGGGCTGTGCAGGTCACCAGCCTCACTTCTCCTCCAGAGCCATCTGAATCCAGTGACCAGATATTCATCAGAATGACTGGAGATGACCAAGGATGAGGCAATTGGGGTTAAGTGACTTGCCCAAGGTCACACAGCTAGTGAGTGTCAAGTGTCTGAGGTGAGATTTGAACTCAGATCCTCCTGGCTCCTGCACTGGTGCTCTATCCACTGCACCACCTAGCTGCCTTAGGGAGGATATTGATAAACTGTAGAGTGTCACAAGGAAGGAGACTAGGATGTTGTTGTCACAAGAGATGATCCTAGATGAGGCTTGATTGAAGAAAGCAATGTCAAAACCAATGATACTTTGCATGGATAAGAATAGACTTCTGGTAGATACATTATCTACTTCCATATATCCACAGGGCAGTCATGTGGAAGTGGGACTCGATTTGTTCTTCTTTGCCTTAGAAGAAGGAAGGAGGAGCTAGGAGCAGTAGGTGAAAGCTGCAGAGAGGCTGACTGGGGTTCAATGTAAAGAGCAATTTTCTACCGAGAGCTTTTCCTACATTGGAATGGGCTACTTGGGAGAAAATGCCCAGTGTTGGGAATTCCTGGGCTCAGGAATAATTGGGACACCCATTGACTGTGATCACAAGCAAGTCAACTAACCTCTCTTGCACCTCAGTTTCTCCACTAGTGCAACGGGGAAAATAGTACCTCATACAATTTTCACAAGGCTCAAATGAGATAATTCATGCAAAGTACATTTTGAGCTTTGAAGGACATTACAAATGTCCTTTTGAATTCTTCACAATATGAAGAATTTCTTTGACATGGGTACTTTTCCACTGATGAAGATTACAGCCTCTTTGTGCCTTAGTTCATAAGTTTTTGAGGGCCCCCCAAAAAGCAAAGACCACCTAATAGCAAGCCTAATCATAAGACTCTTCAAAATTAATTGAGTTGTTAGATGATCAACACCCAGCCCATCATTAAGCTTTGTAAGCCACTCAGTGGGAGCTGCCACAACCTTTGTCACAGGGGAATACACATAGCCTTTGAACCTTCAGAATAGTTTCCATGCCTCCATGAATCATCAGAATCGAACTTTAGCCATAAGAAGTGCTTAATAGTTGTTTCATTGGATTGAATTTTAATATAGTCTTTTGTGAATGGTGAGTTAAATCAATAGAAAGAGAGGGAAAAGTTATGAACTCCACTGCATTCCTCCATTTTGCATCCAGGAATTCAGACATTCTAGAAATGCATTCTAGGTTACTTCTGCCTTTAATTCCACACGAATGAGATGTGGCTAGTGAATCTCAGTATCTCCAAATTGAAAAGCACCTCCAACATGGGATTGAAGAGTGCTGGCAAACTTTTCATCGCATAACTGAGAGTAGAGAAAGACATCATAACTCACCATGAACGATATCAGGTCAATATGTCCACTTTTGGACTTCTCAGCAGAGATTCACCAACAACTTGTATGCATCTCTTCCTTCTGGAGTTTGAAAAGGATGCCCTGAAGCTGAAAACACTCCATATTTTTCTTTGGACTTTGCTTCTTTGGAAAGTATGGACATAGCCTCTAAAAGAAAAGTCTCATCCCTATTAGGTGACCACATTGGTGCAGAGTTCCTTCTCATTTCCCGTTTCCTCTGTTTTATCTTCTATTTGCTGACTCTGTGATATTTCCCTTTATCTTCTTGCTTTCTGTTTCTCTTTTTCCCTTCCTTCTTGGGTAATTTATTCCATTCTGCCTAGGGACCTTTCATTATCTTCAATATGTTGGAGCATATACAGATATTCCTCAAGGTTCTTTTACATCCAAATGTAGTTGGAAGAACAGCCTTCATTTATAATTCACATAATTGGTGACTGCCTCAGGTAGGGAGACAAACATAACACATATCTTGTAAGGCAGTGGTACAGTTTTTTCAGTCTTCTCTAAAATTCTATGAGTTTGTGAATATTTTCATCATGTTCAATACCTTTATGTTGGCATAGCATATAAATAAATCCCTTTCCAGTTTTGTTTCAGATATTTTGTTTTGTTTGGGCTTGACTAATCTTTGGGAATTCATGGTATTTTATAGAATTACATAATATCATGACTAGCAGAGACAGTAGAAGTCATATAGTTCAATTTCCCATCCAAAGAAGAATTCCCCTTTGTCTTATCCCAGATATTCAATCTATGATGAGGGATTTCCAGTGATGGGGAATTCACTCCTTTAAGAAGCAACCTGTTCCATAGTCAAACACGTCTAATTGTTGGAAAGTTCTTTCTTATGTTAAACCATTATTGAGCTCCCTATAACTTCTAACCTATGTACTCATCCTGAATTCACCTATCTTTTGGAACAATATGAAACAGTCCCCCTGACCTTTCCACAGAACTTCTAATATTTTAAAATATTGTCCAAACCTGAACTGATCATCTTTCTCCCCAAATATTCCTTTCTTTTAAATTCCCCTGTTACTTTTGAGAGTATAACCATATTCCCAGTTAGCTAAGCTCGCAATTTAGACATCACCCTAAACTCCTTACTATTTCTCATTTCCCATAACCAATTAGTTGGCAAGTTCTGTTGTTTCTAATTTCATAATTCATCTCACATATGCTCCTTCTTTCCTTTGACACTTCCACCACCCTGGTGTAGGCCATCATCACCTCATGACTAGATCATTGCTATAGATTTTTGGACGGTCTTCTGTCTCAAGTCTATCCCTACTCCAGCCCATTATCCACTCAGCTATAAAAGTAGACTTCCTTTATGAAGTATGTCATTCCCCTATATAATAAACTCCAGCAGTCCCTTGTTGCTTTCAGGATGAAAGATAAAGTTTTCTGTTAGATGAAAGATGTTTTGCTAGTCTTAAGAATATCTTCAGTATATATAAGTGTTCACCCTAATAACCTATATGGGAAAAATTGAATAGATAAAGAACACTTGTTGTTCAGACTGTGAAAAACAGTTGGATGGATACTCCATTAAGTTACACATGTATTTTGGTTGGCCCTTCAGATGGATACTTAGGACCAGAAATTAAGAAGGGGAAGAAAGGTTGGATTGCATGTGGGAAATTGTTCATTTTCCAATAATGAAGATTGTTGGTGACCCAGAGGGCAAAGGAGAGATACATGATAGGTATGGAATAGGATGTAATATATTAGTAAGAATGAATGGCATCTGAGAAGTGGCATAAAATTTTCATCTGAAAAATGTGGGGGAATGGAAGGGAGATGGGATGGTTGGTTATGTAGTAGGATTGAGGAATGACATGTGGGGATTGGGTAATACAGCATTAATCCCTATAGAATGTTCAGAGACTCAGATGAAGGCTTACAGCATGTTATGAAGACTGATGAGAAGGTATGGATAAAAGTTTTGCACAGTGAGAAGGTGGAGATGGGTTGTCTGCACCAGTGGAGGGATTATCACATTCGTGAGATCTGGACCCTTTGCTTCTGTGAATGTAACTTAAGATTACCCTAGAAGATTTTAATTGCCATACCACACCAGTCATGGTGGCACCATAGGATTGCAGAGTAATTGCTAGCGGGGACTTTAAAGGGCACCGAGTTCACCGTTTACTTTTAAACTGAAGAAATGAAATCAAGAATAGTCAAGTGACTTATCCAGGGTCACATAGCTTATCTGAACTGGCAGATAGATAAAATACCCACTTCTTCTTAAAAAACAAAACAGAACCATGAATTGATTTTATATTATGTTCTTCCTGTCCTGTACTTCTCAGCTTCATTTTTTAAAAGCAGATGCACACTTCAGATTCATCTCTATTAAATCTAATCCTGTTTTCTGCCTATTGCTCCATCTTATTGAGATCTTATTTTGTCATAAAACATGCTAGCTATTCCTCACAGATTTGCAACATCCACCAACTTGGTAAATATTTTTTCTGTGCTTTCTTCTAAGTCATTCACACAAACACAACATATATGTATATATTCTATATGTGATAGATTACATAACATATACACATATTTAATATTGATTAATATGGGTATATGTATGTGCATATTATACATGCACATACATGTATACTATGATGGAGCAAATAGCACACTCTTTGCTGGTAGAAACCTCTTTGCAAACTGACATCTAATTAACATTCTTTGGGGGAAATGAATGTAAAGCTGCCCCGTTGTATTATCATCCACCCCATGTTTCTTTAACTTAACTAGCAAAATTTCATAAGACACATTGTCAAATACTGTGCTGAAATTAAGATGCTATTTCTTTGTCTTTCCCTGCATAACTCAGTCTTCATGAACCTATGCTGGTTCCTAAGGATCACTTTTTTCTTTACTCACTAAGAATAGGTCATTATCTCTATAATTTATCCTATAGTTTTGCTGAAAGTTAATGTCAAACTTTCTGGTCTAGCAAGTCTGGAATCCATTGTTTTTTGCCTAGTGAAATTGTCACATTTGCTTCTCTCTAGTATTTTGTCACCACCTTTCCCATTCTCTAAAGATATTTAACAATGCTTTCTTGATTATGTCTGTAAGTTCTTTTTGTGCCTTGGGAATGGAATTAATTGGTATTCAGAAATATGAACTCTAGGTAATATATTGTTTATATACTCTATATACTGTCTCTTATATTTATATAAGCTGTTTAGATATGATATTCAGACTCTGTGTTTGTGTGCGCGTGCACATGCATGCACGACTCTTAATCACTTCTCTTGTCTCTTGGACTGAGTACAGTATAGTAGGAAGAGCATTGAATTTGGAATTGAAAGACCTGAATATGAATTCTGGATCTGTTATAGATTGCCTTTGTGATCTTAGAAAACCATTTTGCCTCTCTACTCTTCAGTTTGCCCATCTTTAAAATGAGCGAGTTGGAGTAGATGACACACAAGATCCATTTATTCAGTTTTAAATCCTAGGATATATTGGATTTTGTGACATATCTCTATTACTTTATTTTTCATTTGAAGAAATCCTCCCCTTAGTAAATGTAATAGAAGTAAAATTGAAATTCTACTTTCCACTTGTTTATCTGATAACATTATATATCTTTTGCAAGCATCAATCCTAACCCTTACTTTGCTTACCTTGATTAGAAAAATGTTAAAAATCCCTTTGGGTTGACATTAACGTGTGTCAAAACATTTGTAAAGTAGGCAACAAAAACAATAACAGAAACTAACATTTATACAGTGCTTTTAAGTTTGCAAAGCACTTTATAAATATTATCTCCTTTGATCTTTAGTATACTTGACACTAGTTATAATAGTATTTAATATGCTTTCCTATTTACCTCGGTTATTCACACCCTCCTTCTGTTTTTTTGTACATGTTCTTGAATCTAAATTTAACAGAGGGATTCCCATAAAGTTATATCAGTTTTGGTTGATCCTGCATCCTTTACTTTATCACTAAAAATTGAAAATTTTGTTACCATCCTTTTCTCCCTTCACCTCTCAGTAATTGCTCACTTCCTCTTCCACTACTCTCCTTCTTTCAATGTGATATTTGGTACAATCTCAACAGTTTCTGATTTTGCAGTTTAATTTGAATATCCTTCAAACATCAGTTGAAAGTTCTTTTCTTTCTTGCAGGTCTTTGTAATGTGTAGTCTATTCTTTTTCCGAAGCCTATTAGCTATATTCTTATGGATTTAAAAGTGGAAGGGAGCTTTATGATACCTAATCCAAATTCCATATTTTATAGATGAAGAAACTGAGGGCCACAGAAATTAGGTAACTTGCCAATGATCATACAGGTAGTTCATAATAGAGCTGGAATTCAAATTCAGCCTCTTCTATTTCCAGTGGTGCTTCTACTACATTATATGGGCTTATAAATTTTTGTTCATAAAATCCAATTCTATTTTTTGTTGCTGTGTCGTCATTTCGGATTTTCCTTTCTCTTCTAAAGCAGACTGTCAACTTTGACTGCACCCTTTGTGCCTCCTGTTATATCCCTATATTCTTCTTTAATAACTTGGCCTAACCAACAATTTTGTGCCATTACTGAATGAATTTTTATTCTTTGTTTTTTCCATTATTATAATAATTCATTTTATTTTTAATTTATGGAATAAAATAATCATTTCTATAATAGTATAATAAAAAGATGATTGCACATGAAGCTACAAATCTATTATGTACAACTTGTTATTCCTTTTAAATGTGTAATAAAGTCATCCTTCCTATGACCTTCTTGACATTGAACTTTTCTCATATTAATTTTTGGTCTTAGGCTAATTTCTGTACTTCTTCACCTCACAGTTCAGAATTTCTTAATTTGTGAATGTTTGTATCAAAGTTGCCCTCACATTTATAGCTTCAATCAATTTTGCTCTCCAGTCTTCATCTGGTACCAAGACAAAGAGTGTTAAGATCATGGCAGTCCCATTTCTGCTCTGCAAATCTGTGATAAAAACACCTAACCATGTATTGCACCATCTGGTTGAAAAGGACAAAAAAACCCCCAAATATCCAGATGTTTTATTTTCATGAAGCCAAATATTCAGGTAACTAAAGGAAATGATACCAAATATTTGGATGTTTCCAAATATGTTGGTGATGGATTGGATTTTTACTTTTCATATAGATATTTGGGATTTTGTGGATGACATGTAAAAGAAAAGAAAACGACCCTTTTGGTGAATAAATATAAAAGCTTTCCCTGACCTACTTTATATATCTATCAATTTATGTAAATTTGCATATTTATTTGTCACATAATATATTATGTACATTGTAATATTTATCTATACCTATTTTGAAATGGCACAAGGGAAACGTAAGATGTGCCAATTTGAAGTATCCACTCCAAATGTTCACATGAAGTATCTGTGCCCAAAATGTGATAGAGCATTCCAAGCTTGTATTGGTCTGATCAGCCACAGTTGTACACACTGAAATTTCACTTTATCATGGTGATGCCATTTTGGTCCTCCTTGAGAATAAAGGACAACAACCAACCATATCTATTTATCTACTGATATTCATATAAAATTTCACATACATTTCTGTATATGTTTGCATCACTCTCTCTCCCTCTCTCTCTCCCCATATCCATTCATCTATCTATTCATCTGTCTATATCTACCTGTCTATTTCTCTCTCTCTCTCTCTGTCTCTCTCTCTCTCTGTCTCTCTCTCTCTGTCTCTCTTTCTCTCCAGGTTGTATTGAATGTTCTCTAAAGTCTCTTCCACTGGTTATTGCATGATACTGTGAGTTCAACTCTCAGTACCCTCAGGCACCTCCTAAGGCTAGTTGAAGAGAAATTGTTGCCAATTTGCTGATCTGCATAAGTGGAGGGCATTCCACACTAGGATCCCTATATCAATGCAAATCATATGTTGGAAGAATACACACACTTACAAAAACATATATGCATGTATATACATATATATATACACACAAAAATATACACATGCACATATACACACAAAAGCATACACACATGCACACATATATGCCCATAAATAGATACATATACATATATGCTTATATATAGTAATTTGAAATATATGTGTATATATGTATGTGTGTATATATAAATATTATATAGATATATACATGTGTCTGTGTCTAGATATATACATATTCAACATAGCAATTTCCTTGGTAGATTTCTGTGACTTCTGTACTCTCCATGGCATTGGTTTTCCCCGAATGACTGGAGCTTGACAGCCCTACAGGGCTTTAGAGTAGACGCTAGTTATTGAATACCACCACAGTCAATCATTCTGACCTTACCATTTTTCTTTGTGACTTAGGAGAATGTACTTATTTGTACAAGTGTTTTATCTACTGCAATATTAGACACCATTTATACATAATAAAGAACTATAGTTTATCAGGAAGTACATTTTTCCCTCCAGAGGAACAAAACTTAGGACAACAACTTGATAAAAGCCATTATTTTCACAAGTGCAAATAAAATATCTCCTTCATCTTCCCCCACAGACTCAAAGGTGGAAAAAAATAAGTCAGTGGGGCATTCAAGGTTTTAGGCTGAAACTGAAAAGGAGAAACAAGATCAAAGTACTGCTATCTGCTGAGTGGTGTGACCATAAAAGGAGGTAGACAGAAAAAAATGAAGGCTAACACTTGGGTGACCTGAATGATCCATTGGTTTGTATATGCTATCAAGAGTTCTTAAGAAAGGCCCCCATCAGAGAAGGCTTTATAAATGAGCATGCAATGGAACCACATGGGATAAGAAAGCCTGGATAGTTTGGAATGTGAATTGTTGGTGTATGTATGATACACCCATACACTATTGGTGTGTGTATGATGAGATAAAGGGATAGTACTGTGTTCGAGAACACAAAAATAAATAAGTGCCTATACTCAAGGAGTTTACACTCTGATGAGGATCATAAGATTAAATGTCTTCCAAATTAGAACATAAAAAATTCATGAGAGAAATATAAACCAAGTACTATGAGCTTAAAAGAGGTAGAATTTCAAAGAACATTTTGATCTTATGTCCATTTTCCACCTTTCACTGGGGGAAAAAAATGAATATTTTAGAGTAATGCCTAATTAACATGACCTGGTTCTCTCATAGTTAATTTCTCTTGCTCTTGGAGACCTGGCCTTCAAATGAGTGTGTCCTAGCAGGAAGATGATATCAGTGACCTCATCCTAGGTGCACACAAACTTCTGGCACATTACCAAACCACTTGGCTGTTTGACATAATTGGGTCTTTTTGCTCAGGAACTGGAAAGTAGTTCCTGTAGAGGAGTTTAAAGCTCAGGAGTCTTGGCAAAGTTGTTAAATGTGTATGAATTTTGTCATCCATGAGTTGGACTGTGAGTCTATCAAAAGCCAGAGTGATCATTTGTCTCCTGCTTTTGGAATCCTCTTCATTTCAAGGTTAGGGACGTGTGTGTGTGTGTGTGTGTGTGTGTGTGTGTGTGTGTGTGTGTGTATGTGTGTGAATTCTGGTTCTTAGAGAAAAATATAAAGAAAAAATAACTAGAGTGTATATTTTCTGTCCTTCCTTCTGTGTACCTTAGGATGCTAATTAGGACGTACCCAAAGGTACATCTACCCCAACAACCCCAGTTATTGGGATCCCCCATTGAACCTGGATTTTCAACATGTGGTTTCATTGTTTCAGCGAGAGGGAGCTTGTTATGTCTGCCCATCTCTATGTCTTAGCTTGCATGCCACAACAGGAGAACGCAACCAGCAAATTTCTGTTATCTAATCAGGTGCATCAGTCCGTGCTTGAGATGAGAATGGTGGAACGCCCCTCTGACTCAGGCTTTGCACAAACAAAACTCCAGCTTGTTAGCAATAGCAGGGAGGGAGTACTACTATTCAGATACCAATCTTTGCCTGACCATCTGTGGGGTAATGCCAATGGGAGAGCAGTTTTTATGGTAAGATAAGCAATGAAGGGAATGGTGCAGTTGGGTATGCTAAATAAAACAAAAATGTCAATATTTACACATAACCTTCAAAGATCTTACACTCCCAGCTCCTTAGTATTCAGTCCAGGCAGCACTTTCCTTAGTCCATTACCAACAGCTTGGAAATTTAGTTAGAGGACATCACACAAATGTCCCTCCAAATGTTCCTTCCAAATGGTCATCTTGAAAAGTGCCGTCTTAAGGCACGGGACCTTTCGGTCCATGGTGATGAGCTTGCTCACAGCCAACCAGCTCGCTGAAACTTCAGGGAGATCATCTGAAGATTAAAAGGCATTGATAATAAAAGACAGTGCTGTTCAGCAGGCTTTAATTTGTTGGTAACTGAAGCAGCACTTGAAGCTTTCTTTAACTGGCTTTGGGAACCCTCGCTATTGTGTACCGCACATTCCAGACCGGCTTCTATGCTGACACAAACAAATAAAAGCGATCCTAACGGTTGAAATGTAGTTAGAAACACAATTGAGAACATCTGTATTGTAAGCAGAAATAAATTAGAAATAGTGGAGTGTTTTGTAGCTGTGAAACGAAGGAGTAAAAAAATAACCTCCAGTACCTGGATTAAGCGGTTATAAATAATGTATAAAGCAAAAATCTCATTACCCCCGGTGTAAACTCTCCCCCCCACCTCAATGAAATATATTTTATGAATGTAGTAACACAGTAATAACGGAAGCATTTGTTTTTCCCCCACAAACTTTCCATTTCATGACTGTGAGATTGTTCGGATTTATACGCTAGGGCCTGAACGTCACTGAGTTTACCAACTGGGGCTCCTTTGCTGTGACCTCATGGGCCAGGACTGCAGCGGAACTTAGCACACATTGATTTCATGGAACGGGTTGCCTTGCGCCTGTGGCAGTTTGATACATAATTGCATCAAAATAAACAGACACATAGTACACTGATCTCTAGACCCTCCTGAAAGGAGGCTTAAAACTTTGTTTTTTTAGCTCCCTTCCATAGCAGAGGCCATAAATGGTCTATTTCCTTGGCAATTTCATCTGTGTTTCTTTCATTTGGTAAGTATCTCCTGAAGGATACAAAGTGGCGGAAATATTGACTTTGTGGTCCTGGGCAAACCATTTAACCTCTTGGTATCCTTCAGGCAAATCTCTAGGTCTACAAATTAGAGAGAAGGTTCTGACTGACCTGCACTGATAGAGGGAGTGTTCCTGATCTAGGAGTCACCTATTCCTTACCTAGTGAAGTCATAGATCCAGTCTCTTTCCCTAACTCTAGTCTGTGTAAAGAGAATGTGGCTCATTCCTGAAAACATTTTAACAACAGCTGTTATATCAGTGAGCCTCTTGTGACTCTAGCAGGCGTACCATTGGAGAGGTGGCCAAGAATTTTCCTATTTTGCGCCATCCGAACTCAAAAGAGATTTTATCTATCTATAAAATGTGGAAAACAGTAATTTTTGTTGTGTCATTTCAGTCATGTCCAATTCTTTGGACCTCATTTGAGGTTTCTTGACAAAGATACTGGAGTCGTTTGCCATTTCCTTCTCCAGTGCATTTTTACAGATGAGAAACTGAAATAAACAAGGTTAACTGACTTGTCCAGGTTCACACAGTTAGTAACTGTCTGAGGCCAAAATTGAACTCAAATCTTCCTGACTCTAGGGCCACTGTATCACCTAGCTGACTGAAAATAATTATAGCACCAGTCTAAGAAGAATTTTTTGTGAGGATCAAATTTATGAGTGCTTTTTAAACTTTAGAGTTCTAGGTAAATGTAAAATATCATTATCAAACAATTAACAAGTGTTTTTATTAGGTACCTACCATATCCCAGGTATGGTGAATAGGTGATACAAAGAATGAAATAATTCCTATTTTCAAGATTTGATTATATTGTAAGAGATGAAACATTTGGAAGAATTAAAATTAGGCTAGGGTCACTGGGGCTTTGATCCAGAGTACCAAATTTAGAATTTACCACAAGCACATGCATGTCTTCAACAGGGAGTGACAATTCAATTTAGTGCCTAGTTATCTTTTTTTAAATAGTATTTTATTTTTTCAATTACATGTAAAGGTAATTTCTAGTTTTTATTTTAAAATTTTTTTGAGTTCTAAATTTTCTCCCTCTTTTCCTTCTCCCCCCAAAGTTAAGAATTTTAAATAGGTTATATATGTGAAATCCCCAAATATACCAAAAGGAAAAAATTCATGAAAAAGATAAACTGAAAATAGTATGCTTTGATCTGCATTCAGATTCCATCAGTTCTTTCTTTCTCTGGATGTGGCTAACATTTTCCATTGTTTGGAATAATCTTCTATCATTGTATTGCTGAAAAGAGTTAAATTGTTACTAGATACAATGTTCTGCTGGTTCTGCTCACTTCACTTTACATCAGTTCATGTAAATTTTCCAGTTCTTTTCTGAAATCCCCCGCTCATAATTTCTTGTGGTACAATAGTATTCTATTACATTGATATACCCAAACTTGTTTAACCATCCCACAATTGAGGCATCCCCTCAATTTCCACTTCTTTGATATCACAAAAGGAGCTGCTATAATATTTTTGTACCTATAGGTCCTTCTTAGTACCTAATTATCAAGAATAATAAGTAAAATAGAAAACTACCAGAAAAATTCTCCGGAATTTACCAAATGAATGGCTCCTTGGTTCAGTTTAACCTCTCGTGGTGGTTGTAATTACAACCTAAGGGTTTTCCAAGGTCTTAGCCCATGGAGACAAGGGATCTCTGTTTCACTCAATGTGCTTTGGGGTAGTACTTGGGGTTTCTCCTTCTATACCAAGGTCCAAAGTCTCTTCCCAGTATGCAATTGAATTTGTCTTAAAAAGCTGATTTGTTCTACTTTTCCCAACCACCATATTACTAGTAAAAGCTCTGACTTCTAGGCATACCCATCTGGCTCTACAGAGCAAACTTGACCTCTGTACAGCACTAGATTTGGGAACATCCTGGAAGGCAGAAAATAAGATCTCTTGTGATTCTAGGATGTCTGAATAAAGACAAGAAGGGGACAGGATCTGCAGAAACTTAATAAGATGTCCCCATCGGATTTCTTTGAGCGTAGGAAACTTCATTCAGTTATAGGAGGGTCCACTCTGAGAATCACAATCGTCCCTAGGTAGGCAGGATCTGATTTTTCTCCCCTGGATCAATATTCCTTTTACAAGGCAAAATATTGTGTTGGGAGGAACACTAAGGAGATAAACGAGCTGAGTTCTTTTCCTGAATCTACTATAGACTTCCTGTATGACTGAGCAAATTACTTAACCTGTCTGGTACTCATCTTCCTCATCCATAAAATGGGAGAAACTATAATAACTGACATTTATCTGGGATGCCTTCAAGTTTACAATTCACTTTCCTCCAACTACTCTGACTTGTCTAAATCTTACATAGTCTGGCTTTTGATCTCATTGCTTAATAGCAATTGCTCTCTCCAAGTCAGTCAATGATCTCCAGGTTGCCCAGTCTAACGGCTTTTTTTTTTTTTAATCCCCAACCTTCTTGACCTCTCTGTTTCTTAATATTTTTTTCTCTCTGCACTTTTGTGACACTATTTCTCTTGATATTCCTCCTATCTGCTTGACCATTCCTTTTGCATCTTCTCTGATGTGTCATCATACATGGCATGCTCTCTAACTGTGAATCTACCCAAGGCTCTTGTCCTAGGTTTTTTTCCTCTTTTCTCTCTCAACTGGTGACATCTTCATTTCCTATGTATTCATTACCATCTCTAGACCAATGGCTCCCAGATTTGGATGCTCATCTCTACTTTCTCTTCCAAGTACCAGTTCCACACAGTCAATTTCCTATTGGACATTTCCCACTGGATGCCCTAGAGGCACCTCAAATTTAATATGTCCCACATAGCACTCATGTTCATCCCCCATAAACTCTCCCTTTTTCTGAACTTCCTTACCTATGTTAAGGGCACCAATCATCCTCATAGTTCCCCAAATACAGAATCATTGCATCATGCTTAGCTTCTCATTCTTACTCATCCTACATACCTGTTCATTTGCAGAATCTTGTCGTTTCTGTTTCTACAACAGTTCTAGCATACGTCCTGCTCTCTCTGCTCACACAGCCACCCATGGTAATTCAGGTCCTTGTCATCTCTCACGGACTTGAACAAGTCATTTAATCTCTGAGCCTCAGTTTTTTCATCTGTAAAATAACATGGTTGAACTTTGGTGACCTTTGTGTCTTTACCCACAACAAATTTCTGATGACATGATTTATGAGTATAGAATGTATATTTTAAGAATAGATTTCCAGGTCTGTGAATAACGTAACACAGGGGAGCAGATATATGTGTATTTAGGAGGGGTCTTAGATATTATTCAGTACCATGGTTTGGGAAGTTAGGAGGTACAGTTACAGTGCTTGACTTGGAATTGGGAAGATCAGACTTTGAATTCTGCCTCTGACACTAGCTTTGGCAAAGGCATTTAAACTGATTTAGCCTCAGTTTCTTTACCTGTGAAATCAATAGGTCAAAATTTAATGGCCTCTACTTTTCCTTCCATTTCTAAATCTATGATCCAACTACTTTATTTTACAGATTAAGAAAATGAGGTCTATAGAAATTGACCTGCCCAAGGTCATACAGGTAGTAACACAATGGAGATTTGAACCCATGTCGTAGGAATCTCAGTCCACTCCAAAGCCCTCCCCTCCTACTCTCTGTCCTCCAACCAATTACTAGCAAACTATTTAGGACTTAACTTCCAATTTCTGCTTGCCTGCTTACTGCTGTTTGACTCTTTTCAGCCCTCTGGGACTCAGTTTCCTCATTTGTAAAATGAGTGACCTCTGAGTTTCCTTTCAGCTCTGAATTTATGAGACTAGTGACTGAGGATGAGGGCAAAACTTTGCTCAAGTATGAATCTAGGTCTCCTCTCTGGACAGGGCTACCAGAGCAGATTGTCATTTCAGGTCAGTTAACCTTGAAGGCTTAGGCCAGGATATGGCTAGCTGCATTTTTTTTATGCTATTGAAAGGTACCTGGAAATTTTCATGTCCTTCTGATGACTGCAGAGCTCTTCCAAGGCTAGTGAGCAATTAGGGCAGCCAATAAGAATCCAGCCAGCTCTTCCATCTCTGCTCCCAGGTGTCCCTCGCCATGCCCAGTGCACCTTTGAGCATTTTGCTCTCCAGTAGCCTGAAATACTGGGACACAGTCTCTTCCCTTGGAATGGTGCTGTGTTCTTGTGGAGATGGGATGGAAAGTCATCCTAGTGTACTGAATCGGTGCTGAGAAGGCCTGGCTGTCATTTGCTTACCGTGTGATTTATAGCACAAGTCACATCACCTTTCCCAGCCTTAGTTTCCTTCTCCACCATAGTACTAATTAGACAATGCCTGAGACTCCATTTCAGTTCTAACTTCCCATGATATTTCTTAACAGCTTTCTGGGAAAATGCAAATGGATGCTTCCTCCAAGGAGAGAATGCTTGTGAAATGCTTTGTAGACTTCAAAGCAGGATGTGAATGTCAGTTATCCTCATAGCTGGTGTCATTGCCACTAATACCAAAGCTAGCTGAGGTATCTTTTTTCCAGACCTCAAAAGAATTCGCCTTGATGAAGCATGTAAACAAGTGTTTCCTGAGAACCTGCTGTGTGCCTAGCACTTTGCTAAGTACCCTGGAGAGGCCAGCTGAAGTAGAGGATGCAATTTCTTAACTTTTGTGAAGTGGCATCAGTCTGGGCCACAAGAAGTTGTCCCTGAGAAAGACTCTGGCACAAAGAACTGGAAATGAAGTAGATGTCCATTGATTGGAGCATGACTAACTAGTGGTGCACAAATATAATGGAATTTTTTTTGCACTGAATGTGATGACTTTATGGATGCTAGGAGATGCAGTAGATAGAGTGCTGAGCCTAGAGTCAGGACAATTCATCTTCCTGAGTTCAAATCCAGGCTTAGATACTTACTAGCTGTGTGACCCTGGGCAAGTTACTTAACCCTTTTTGCCTCAGTTTCCTCTTCTGTAAAATGAGTTGGAAGAGGAAATTGCAAACCACTCCAGTATCTTTACCAAGAAAACCCCAAAAGAAGGGTCATAAAAGGCTGTATATGACTGAAAATGACTGCACTATAAAGTAACCAATGGTGACTTTATTGATTGCAGACAGCACGTGCTTCTTGCCCTACTACAGGGGTGCCTTGGGGCAAACACTGTGTGTGTATTGGTTATGAGAGTCCAGTGTAGGTAAATATATATACATATATAATTCATAAATATATACATACATATAATATATATATATAATTTATATATACACATAAAATTCATAAATTTGTAAACATATATGTAGAGAGGAGAGAGACAGAGAGAGAGAGAGGGAGAGAGAGAGAGAGAGAGAGAGAGAGAGAGAGAGAGGCAGGCTATGGGATCACATAAACTGTCTCTAATAAAAACAGTTTAGGTTTGGATCTTAGTGATGGTGGGGCGTTCAGCACAGATCTTTTTTGAGTTAATAAGAGTCACATTATACATGTTCTCCTCAGCCGTGAGGTTTGGGTCTTCTTCATCTTTGTCTCCTCCTGTAGTGCCTCGAACTGTGTCATGTCCAGTTAATTCCTTTGGAGAAAGGGGACCTATTTTATTCTTTTTTATTCTTTCCCCTGACAGCGCGTAGCACAGTGTCATGGGAGACTGTGTAGTACAATGGAAAGATTCTCAATTTAAGATCAAAGACCTGGGTTTGAATCTCAGTTCTACAGCTCACTATGTGACCCTGGTCAAATCACCTTAAGGACCTCAGGGCTTCACTAAGTGACCTTGAATGCCCTATCTAACTCTAAATCTATGATTCCCTGCTATCCAATAAACTGCTTCTAGGAAGAAAACATGTTTTATTTACCTTTGTATCCTGCCCTCCATGGTGCCTAGTCTATGGTAATACTCGTTTGAAGGCAGGAGCTAGATGGCATAGTTGAGAAAGTGCTGGACTTGGAATCAGGGAGGTGAATTCAAATCCTGCCTCAGACACTAGCTACGTAAGGGCAAGTCACTTAATCTCTCACAACCTCAGTTTCCCCACCTTAACAAATAGCATCTACTTTCCAGATTCATGTGAGGATTGCTGAGTTAACATATGGAATGTACTTTGCAAACTTTATACCTCTATAGAAATAAAAGCTATTCTCTTTGTAACTTCTCACAGTGCCTAGAACAGTGTCAGGGTCAGAAGCTGACAACAGGTAAGGATGAACCATCAATTCATTGTAAGGTTGGCCAAAGCTGCAACTTGCACAAAAAGGTGTGGGTGGTGAGTAGGGGGATGCTGGTGGGGGGTGGCTAGAATGATAGAAATTGGGCAGAATTTCAGTGTTAACCAGAAGTAGAGAAAAAAGGAACAATGTGTAGAGCAGGGCAAACCAGAACATCGAAGGCAGTCTCTAGTCTCCAGAGCAAGGAAGACAGCAAAAGCAGTAGACAGGAGTTATAGACCAATCAAAGGATGTAGGAATGAGAGACTAGAACACAGTAGCTAAGAAGAAAATACAGTAGACTCCAGTATCTATCATCTATCTATCTATCTGCCTGCCTGTCTGTCTGTCTGTCTATCTATCTATATCCAAATGCAACATTTTCTAAGGGCTGTCCATAGTCAATGTATATGTTCTGAAAATTCTGGACTACAGAAGACTTTTTCTTAGACTCATTGAAACTCCAAGCTGAAAAGGTCCTCAAGGAAGCAGCAAGGTAGCACAGTGGATGGTGGTAGTAGGAGTCTGGAAGACCTGAGTTCAAATCTGATCTCTGGCACTTACTGTGTGACCTGAAGCAAGTCATTTAACTTCTGTTTGCTTCAGTTTTCCCATCTGAAAAATGGGGAGAATTTAGATAACAGTTCATGTGGAAAATATCTGGGGGTTTAGGTGGCCTGCCAACCCAAAATGAATCAACTGTGTGACAATGGACAAAAAGAGTTGCTATGATATAATAAATGATATCGATTTATTATTTGCCTCGTATGGTTATTGAAAGGATAAAATGAGGGAATATTTGTAAAGTGCTTTGTGAACCTTAAAATGCTATAGTTAGTACAGTATCATTTATTTAGGGCCATTCCTCATTCTGGATCAAGTGGTCAGCTTACGACTCATTCCACTTTTGGACAACTCCAAGTGTTGGTAAGTTTGTTTTTTTTCCCCTTTATAACCAGTCTGACTCTACCTCTTTTCAATTTCCCCCACTGTTTTTAGTCCTATCCTCTGGATCCAAGCAGAACAGATCTACCTCCTCCCCTTTCACCTAATAGTCCCTCCCGACACTTGAATATAGGTGTTATGAATCTCCTCTTTGCAGCTTCCTCTTCCCCCCTCAAGTCTTTCCTTTTCTGGGCTAGAAATCATCAATTACTTCAGTCAGTCCTCATACGCCATGCTTTCAAGTCTCCTCACCATCCTGGTTACTTCTCCCGAGATGCATTTCAATTTTTCAATGTCCTTTCTAAATTCTGGTGTCAAGACCTAAACACAAGACTTCACGTACTCTAAGTAGAGTAAAAGAAACCAGGGTTTTCCCTTTCCTCGTTCTAAACTCTATCCTTCTATCAATATGTTCTAAAAATTATCCTTTTTTTTTTATCGCCACATCATATAGTTGACTCATTTTGAGCTGAGAGTGCACCTAAACCCCCAGATCTTTTCCACGTGAACTGGTATCTAACCACATCTTCCCCATCCTTGCTTGTGCAGTTAACTTGTCTGATCTTTTAACTAGATTATGTTCCTCAAAGGCAGAAATGACATATTTTACTTCTTAAAACCTACAAAATAATGACCACCGTGCACAGCACGCATGCACACACACACACACACACACACATCACTCTTTCTCTTCCTTGTGATCTACTCTTCCTACCTTTAACTCCTAGAGATGACTAGGTGGAAACGTCAATCAGTCAACTAATATTTATTAAGCTTCTACTATGTTCCAGGCACTTTGAAAAGTAAAGAAAGGCAAAAGACAGTCCTTGTTGTCAAGGTTCTTACCGGCTCAATGGCTAGACCTTTGGACCAAGGTGGGATAGAGCAGAGTGTGTCCTGAAGTATATGTTTCTAAATTCCCTACTTCTACTCATTTTCAGAAAATATGCTTAATAAAAAGGTAACTGATATTAACTGGTTAGCTGGGCACTGATAATGGGTAAGTTATCAATCTTATAGCATTAGAGAAAGTCACCCCCAAATCCTCAGGGATACATCCTAGATTTGAATGCCAGACATGGAGTCAGAAAGACTCATCTTCCTGAGTTCAAACCTGGCCTCAGACAATTCCTAGCTATATGACCCTGGGCAAGTCACTGAACCCTGTTTGCCTCAGTTTCCTCATCTGTAAAATGAGGTGGAGAAGGAAATGGCAAACCACTCCAGTATGTTTGCTAAGAAAACTTAAAATGGGGTCACAAAGAGTCAGATAAGACTGAAAAAAATGACAACCTTCTAGAACCATGAGAGGGTGATGTGGTTGGGCTTGTTCTGGGAGAGTGAGTTCAGACTTTCACTATACTTTTGAGAACACAATTTGTGTCACTTATTAACCATGATATTGTAAATTCCATGAATTAGAGTAAAAGCTTCTTGAGGACAAGCACTATCTTTTGCCTCTTTTTGTATCCCTAGCAATTACAATTCCTGGCACACAGTAAAGGCTTAATGAATGATTGAGTAGGAAATGTCCTGCTGTTGGCAGAGTGGCCTGTGATAGTCACCCAGTTTTCTCCATGGGATACCACATACAAAGATACATTTTCAAAGACCAGTATGCTAGAGCTGCCATATTTCTCCAGCATGGCAGACATGGACAGTAACAAAGAAGAGCAGGAACTTGGTCATCAAAAGTAGGAGCTGGAGATTATAAACAAGAAAGGTTAAGACTCCCCATTGGATCACAACAAGGAAAGGACAGAAATACAAAAGCATAATAAAGCTGGATTTGAGTCAGTGGTATCTTCCTTTCATGATTAATGATTGGCCTGAAATAAGATGAGGAAGTTAAAGTGAACTTCCCCTTGAAATGGCTTTAAAAATGCCATAGCTGGGGGAGAAAAATATTGTAACATCAATTTAAAAAAAATCTCTACTAAAATATAAAGGTCAGGAAAGATTTGGGTGTTTTTAAATGCTGTCCTGAAGAAATCTTTATAAAGGTTAAGGTGTCATGTAGTTTCAAAGTTATGGGCACAGAAGGGGTGGGGGAAGTCCTGGAGAGAGCAGGCTCCACCTCAGGCAGCTGGGTGACAGTGACCCATGCTGACAGCGGGTGGCAGGAGGCTGCTGGAATGCTCAGCCAGCCAATGCTGTCACTGGGGAGAAAGCAAGCCAGGCTTCTCCCAAAGTAAGAAAAGCGTGGGAACATTTGACTCATGGAACTTGGTTCTGAACAGGTGAGACCACAGGTAATCTCTTCCTCTCACCACTGAAGAAAATGCCTGATATCTTTCAAGAGGACCAAAAGCAACCGATAAATCTATGAAGGTTAGGATTGCTTGCTGTCTTTGCCTGACTTTCCCTTTTAATTTGGCCCTGTAACAGTACCCAAACTCCACTTGGTTTGAAGACTTCTAGTAAAGGGGAAAAGTAGAAGACCAGCCTCCATTTGGAATATTCTGGTCCCTTGAAGTACACCTTGCTCCGTAGACATTGTGATGGCCATTCCTTTATGCTCTGGTGTTCTGGGAGAGAATATTTTGAAAAATAGGACCTGAATCTCCCGTTACCTTAATCTTAAATAGGAGGGGACAGAAATTCATAGCATTACATGATTCCTCCAAGGTCACACAGTTAAATGAGGGCCTATGATTTGAAGTCCT
This sequence comes from Potorous gilbertii, assembly GCA_028658325.1. Taxonomy (NCBI): domain Eukaryota; kingdom Metazoa; phylum Chordata; class Mammalia; order Diprotodontia; family Potoroidae; genus Potorous; species Potorous gilbertii. Next base: position 658,990,302 of record CM053770.1, read on the forward strand.
GTCACCTAACTCCAAATCTACAGGTTTTTCCATTGTAATTGGCTGATGACAGTATGATGCTTTCAGGGTCCTCTGATCTGTAGTACAGGCATACCTGAGAAAGTAAGCAAAGTCTCAGAAGGTATTGTCAAGGACGCAGACCTTATGGCAGATTAATCACTGCCAAACCTTTTGGTGATCTCTGCTCCCCAAGCCTCAGGCAGCTCACGACATGACCTGTCACACAAGACTCTGCCAGGGACATATAGAGGACCAAGTTACCCCCAAAGAACTAGTTGTACAGGGAAAGTCTCCTAGAAACAAGAAAACAAAACTCCTCAGCCTCCATGCTCTGCAGAAAAAGAGGTTTCACCTGGCTCTCCTCTCTCTTTCTTCAAGGGTGACTGGTTCTATATCTAACTGCTACTTAATGGGTCAACCTAGAACACCATCCAGAAAATACTATTTCTCTTCTTTCTTTTTTAATTTGCTGACTTCAGCAAGTGGCAATATAGGCAGTATAGGACAAAGGCTGGCACCCTTGTGAGGTGTTCTTGTGAATTCAGTTTCTGTCTTCCCATCCACATAGCTCAGTTACCCTGCCTTACTTATTTTGGTGACAGGAATACCATAATTGGCAGATTTGATGGGGACAAGATCAAAGAATCACAGAATCACCAAACTAGAAGGGATCTCAGAGGCAGTCTAGTCTAACACATACCTGAACAGGAATCTTCTTTATACTATACCCAACAGGTGATCATTTAACCTCTGCTTGAAGATTTCTAAGTGAGGAGGATTCTGTTATGGAGGAAGAGGTTCGGAATAGAGATCATAGGGTTAGATCAAGGGATCTCAGAAGTCATCTGAATTCAGATTCAAATTCTTCATTTTACAGATGAGGAAACAGACCCAGAGAGACTATGGAAATCGCATGAGGTCACAACTACCGCAATTAAGATTAGAATCCAGGTCGTGAGTGTGGCCAGCATCAGAAACTCTGAGGGTCTTCCCCTCTGAGATTGACTCTTTTATAAAGGCAAATTAGGCCATCTTTTGCTTTGATTTTTGCCTAGTTTTTAATTACTGAATGGAAATTGCCTCAGGCAAAATGAGATCAGAGAAAAACTTTGACTTAAAAAGGTCAAGGTTTCCTACTACATCCTGGGCTATGGCCAATCACCTTGACTTATGTCTTGCCACTGGACCCCCATGACTCTGGAGAAGAGAGTGAGGCTGATGATTTTGCATATCCCTACCTCACTTACATCTAATTTACTTGCAAGTCTAGATGTCACCCTCCTGATGTCATTGGTGCTCTTTGAGAACAAGGATATACAACAACAATGACCAGGATAAGGCAAGCCCAGATGGAAGATTCTGGACAGCCTGGATGAGAGCATGCCTGGAGAAAGGGTAAGGATGCTTAAGAGGAAATGAAAGAGCATCCCAGACACCCTTCACCTAGTTCACAATCCCATTCACAGTCTGCTCTGTCTTTCTTGTTATTTATTTTTTTGCTTTTTCAAATATTTTTGAGGAGGGATAGGGTCAAAAGAGATAGAATAAATGGGGAGTGGGACTGGATAGAGGGAAATATAGTTAGTCTTTCACAACATGATTGCTATGGAAGTGTTTTGCATGACTACATATATATAACCTATATTGAATTGCTTGCCTTCTCAATGAGGGTGAGTGAGGAGAGAATTTGGAACTCCAAGAGTTAAAAAAATCAATGTTAAAAATTGTTTTTACATGCAACTGGGAAAGAAGATATATAGGCAATGGGGAATAGAAAGGAAAGTAGAAGGGGAAAAGGATAAGAGAAGGGGGGTGATAGAAGGGAAGGCAGATTGTGGGAAGAGATAATCACAATGCATGCCATCTGGGGTGGGGGGAGGGGAGAAATGGGGAGAAACTTTGGTACTCAAAATCTTGTGGAAGTGAATGTTGAAAACTAAAAATAAATAAATATATTTTCTTGCTTCTTTTCGCTGCATCACGGCAGGTCTCCTCTTGGCTTCAACCACCCAATTGTTAGTAGCACCTTGGAATAAAGAGAGTCATCTCTTGATTTATGCTATGAACACTGTGGAGAGGCAGTGCTAGTGCTCCAGATCTGCTTTGTGTCCTTGAGAATTATTGACATCTAGACCTGAGGAAAACTACAGATATCCAGAAAGAATCCTTTAAGACTTCGGGAAACCAAGTTTGCACATTATTGAGTCACTACATGGGAAAGCAATGAGGCAATCAGCCATATGTGTCCAAAAGAGCTTTTGGCACTCCATAATTGTTTACTGTAAAATCTTAAGGTTTAAGGACATTAAAAATGCACCTGGAATTTGAAGCCAGTGGACCTGATTTATTATAGTCAATATTCCAAACAGAGTTTTCATTCTTATACCTAATTTACCTGATATCTTCCGCTCCTTTGGAATCATCATATTTTAGTATTTGCCCTCAGAGGTGGTTTCCCATATTCAGGCAATGACTGAAAATTATGAGAATGATTCTTGGATATTTGCATAAAACTCTCTTTCCTTGACAACTAGTGCATTTCCAGGAACTCTCAAGGCAGTTGATTTTTGCTGACCAAGTGGTTTAACTTTAGACTTCATACACCCAGACTATCAAATTTACTGTCCAAATCAAAACTGTTTTTGAATTAAAGGGACAAGCCAAGACACTGAAGTTCTCTATTAGGGTTGGCTTTAGCATGTTGTGATAGCACCATCATTGACCTGCCCCATTCTACTCAATTCTGTGGAGCAAACCTTTATTAAATGCTACCTGTGCTAGGTACTGGTCTGGACACTGGGAATTCAGAGAAAGAAATGGAAAAAGCTTCTATCCTCAAAGAGCTTCACTTTTCCCGGGATGAACTATACATACATAAAAGTAAAGACAGAAATAGATAGACAAGAAACATCAAGATTACTTGCTCAGGGCCACCAGTCTCATCTCCTCTTACACTCTACTCCCTTGCATCTACTTGCTGATTCTCCATCCCACTGTGCCCAGCAAATGGTCTAATACTAGTAACTAGGCTTTAAATAATACCTTATGCAAAACACTTTGCATGTAGTTTAAATATTCCCTTATTTGAGCCTACCACAACCCACTTGGGAAGCTATTGCAGGGAAAAGTCCATTTCATTTTGGGGTGGACAGCCTGAGCACTTAGCACTGTGCCTGGAATATAGTCAGTTCAATCATTTTTCAGTTGTATCTGACTCTCTGTGGCCCTATATGGGGTTTTCTTAGCAAAGATATTACGATGATTTGCCATTTCCTTCTCCAGCTCATTTTATAGATAAGGAAACTGAGGCAAAGAGGGTTAAATGACTCACCCAGGGACACACAGCTAGTACATGTCTGAGGCCAAATTTGAAGTAGAGCCTTCAGTCTTCAGGGCTCTCACTCTCTCTACTTCACCACCTAACTGGTCCTGGGATGTGGTAGATACTTTAATAAATACGAACTTCATTGGAATGAGCTGGATTAATTCTGGGTTAATTGATGATATCCTAGTGCCCTGCTCAGTGAGTCTTTCAGTTTGGATTCCATTGTGACAGTCTTTGGTAATCTCTAGTTCTAGATTCAGCAGAGCTGTGAAAAGATGTGCTAGAATTCGCCTCATTTCACCAATGATCTGCAGTTTCAATCTTCTGGTGAGTTACCTCCACTCCGAGCAACAGCAACATTCTGCTTTTGCTGCTTAAAAATAAAATGTTTGTTTTTGAAACAACCTAGATTCAAATGGTGATAACCATTCTTTGTAGAAATAAAAGCATCTGTATATTTATTTGAGAAAACAGAAAAAGAGTACAATTGGAGTGATTTCCCACCTGGCAAACAAAACAACCTCTTTTTGTGAGCCAAAGCTCAGGTGGTACAAAGCACAGAATGCCACCAAGGAAATAGGGAGGGATTCAGTGTGGACCGGCTGCTGCGCTGGGCTCCCCTTCCTTTCCACCCCAGCAGAAAACCTTCACAGGTCACTGACTAGACTGCTGGGCAGGGCTGCTTGGCAAAACTTGCCCACTCTTCTCCCCATGTGACATATTCCCTTGGGAGGTCATGGTGGGGCTTCATGCCAGTTAATTTTGACTCTATGGATCAGCTCATTCAAAACTTCAAATAAGGTTTTAATTTTTTTTTAATTACTTGAGGCATCCAATAGAATGGAAGTTACTTGAAGTCAGGAATTGACTTTTTTTTTCCTTTTGTTTTTGTGTCCTCACACCTAATATATAGTCAGTGCTTATTAAATATTTAGTTTGAATTTAGCCAAGAATTTTGTTTACTCAAAGAGGCCTTGGGCCTTTTAATTTGTCATCTCATTTCTCAGGACTGGCAGTTGAATGAAGGACCTGCAGAGTTCTATACCTCCCTTCCCCTCTCATTTTCCTTTACAAGGTTGACTCACTCTGTCTCATAGGGCCAGATGTAGGCAAAGTTATAAAGTGAGTAAAGGTTATTTTTAGTCCCCTCAAACTGTTTTTTTAAAAATTCTAACTTGTCAAGAGTTCCCATTCTGAGGAAGATAGTTATCCTCTGGTCACTCTGAAACTGTGACATCCTCTCTGGTGATAACCTTCCTGGATTATGGAGGCATCCCTTTACAACAACTTCTTGATCAAAATTTACTGTCCAAGAGCTCTTCCCTCAGAGCTTTTTCCACAGTCAATAGTCTCATTGGAAAACAATTTCAGATACCAATTCACCCTCTAGTCTTAAAAGCTGGTAACACTCTCTTTCCCAGGAATTTTTATATTGATAAATCAATAAGTATTTGCTCGTTGCCTACCATGGGCCAAGCACTATGCTAGATGTTTTAATAGAGGGGTTCTAATAAGTCTTAGCTAAGGGGGTGAATCTCTAATGGGGCAATTTAAGGCAGGCCAATGGAAAAGATGCTTTTAGGTAGCACACTCATTTGCTCATTGTTAGAGTTTTGATGACTCTGAGTAAGTACAAATAGTAGTTGCTTCTGTTCTGGCCAGAAGCTGAGGGTCTTCGCTTCCCAGATTGATTCTTTTGTGAAGGTAAACAAAGTCATTTTTTGCCTCATTTTTTACCTAGCCTTTAATTATTGAATGGATGTTGCCTTAGACAGACTGAGATCTGGAAAAGAACTTAGCTTAAAAAAGACCAAGGTCTCCCAATACATCTGGGGCCATCTCCAGTCATCCTGACCTATGTCTTTCCACTGGACTCAAATGACTCTGGAGGAGAGAGTGAGGCTGGTAACTTTGCACAGCCCTGTCTCAGTTAAATCCCATTCACTTGCAAGTCAAGACATCTCCCTCCTGATGTCACTGGTCCTAAGTAATAACATCAAACCTTAAATCATACTTTCTAGGTAGTTTCCTGCTTTGTCTTTTCTAAGTTCCATAATGTGCATGCAGTATTCGTAGGAAGGTTGGCTGCTCACATGGTGCATGATCATGCTATAGAGCATCTCTTGCAGCCTTCCGCTGGCTCCCAGAGTAGAGTGACGCTGTTTTCCAGTCTATAAAATGAAGATAATGCTTGCCCCTCACTTGACAGGGGAGGGTGAGAAGAGAAGGAAAGGAGGGCGGGGGGGGGGAGGGGAATGATTTGAAGATGAACGTGATAATGTCTGTAAAACCTTCTGAGTTCTTGGGATGAAAGGTGCTATGTAAATAGAATAAAGTATTATTGTTGCTGTTAAACTTTAATGTGGAGGCTGTCAGACATTTAAAAGTTGAGCTGTCTGACTGTAAGGTGAGAAAACCCTCGGAGCCTTCCCTGCTCAGGGCCTCGTAATCACAATTCAACAAATGCAGCTTGGAGATGCTGACCCTTTCTGCTCATGCAATTGGGTTCTTTCATTGTAGGAGGCCAACCATGTTTCTCCTTTTCCCCTTTGTGAGATTTGAGGTCAAGTAAATGAAAGCAGATATATACAAACATACATATTGCTTCCCAAACACGATCGGACTCCTGGAGGGAGGGCAGATATTTAGCTAGATATGAGGACATAAACTCAGTGCTGGAAACAATTTTCACAGGTTCAGAGCTGAAATAGACTTTCAAGATCATTGAGTCCAACTCCATTTTACTGATGAGGAAACTGAGGCTCCAAAGGGGTAGGAGGGTTTGCTCAAGGTTACCTTACTGAATTAGTGTCAAAGGCAGGATTCAGGTCAGCTAATCAGTCAATCCATCAACTCTAATGTATGTATTAAGCACCTATAATGTATCAACTGACTTGCCAGGCCCCCAGGGTACAAAGAAAAAAATGAGTTTCTGCTCTCAAAACACTTATATTCTATTGGAGGTGAAATACACCACATGCAAATGTACAGTCAATCTTCAACATTCACATGCTTAACTTTCTGGACTTCAAAAGTTCAGATTGTTAGTAGCCTATTTTTACTTTCTTATCGGCAACCCCACACATTGGAGCTACCAGCAATAGAGAGAAAAGTGAGAGGCATGATAGGCAAAAGTTTGGACTGGCAAAAGGGAGGAAAGTGTTTGTAAAAGTGTTTATGAATTGGCTTCAGAATGTGCTAAAGAACCCTCTCACATGTGCAAAGAGGGAATAGAAAAAATATGGAAAAGCCACTACGTTTGTGGGTAAACGATATGGTGGTCACCTCTGCTCTCTTCCAGGTGCTCTTATGGCGAAGTTAGAGTCCTTCCCCTCACTGCCTTTTCCATTCCAACCAGGATCTTGTAAAGCATCATGGAACAGCAAGATCTTCCCTATCCTCCTCAGCCAGGCCTTGGCCAAGCTGCCCCAGATGGGACTTCCAAGCTCAGACCAGGTCAGGGACTCACCAGAGGCATCTGGGAACAGTTTAACCACAGAGCTGAAAGGGAAATTAGAGATACCCCTTTCCCTTTTTTACCTCTGAGTTATGACATGGCTGCCCCCTTCTCCTCCCCATCCTATCCAGCATTCCCTCTCCTCTCCCCTGTATTTTATGGGTCATTTTATGGTTATTGTGCTAGGAAAAGTGCATATTAACAGAATTAATGTTTTGTTATAAAGAATTACATGCAGAAAAGTGTATTTTCAGCAATCTCTAGGAAAGATTTCAATTTTCGGTGGTCTCAGGAACCTAACCCCTGATTTCCCAGAGGTTCAAGGTATCAACATTCAAGTTTTTCACTTTCATGTTGTTTTCTAGGAATATCACCCCCACAAAAGTTGAGGATTGATGTATAAATGAATATTGGCCAAGTAAATACAAAGTATGGGGGGGGCAGGCTACTGATTGGGGAATAAGGAAAACCTCTTCTAGGAGGCATTGTTTGAACTAAACATTGAAGGGAGCTGGAGATTTTAAGAGTTCTAAATGAAGAGGGGGTGCATTCCTGGAAGAGGAGACAGCCTATGCAAAAGTGTGGAGATGGGAACTGGAATGTTTTGTATGCAGAGCAGGAAGTAGAACAGATTGTCTGACACAGAATGAATATAGGAGAATAAAGTGGGAAATTTCTATCATAACCAGATTTATCACATACTTGGCTGAAACTTAGCTAAACTATATCCACAGCATTCCTTTCATCTGCTAGTTAAGTAACTCTATCTAAAAGGGATGCTAGAGATAAGATGAGTCCCAGATCCCTTGTTTTACTGATGAAGGAACGAAGACCCATTTAGAGATTTAGAGGGTTTTCAACAGGAGCTGAAGACTTTATTTTATCCTAGAGGTGGCAAGAGGGAACCCACAAAGACTTGAGCAGGAAAGAGAGATGATCAGACCTGTCCCTTAAGATTTTTTTTTTGCAAATATGTGAAGGAAATATTAGAGAAAGGAGAGTAAACCAATAGGTAAATCAATCAGAAGGTTAATAGACATAGATGGCACAGGGATAGAGTGTTGGACTTGGACTCATGAAGACCAGAAGTTAAATCCTGCCCCAGACATTTCCCATAACAGTGTGATTCTGGGCAAATTGCTTAACCTCTCCTAGCCTCAGTTTCTCATCTGTAAAATGGGGAAATAATAGCACCTCCCTTCTCAGAGTTGTTAGGAGGATCAAATTAGATAACATAAAGTGTTCTGCAAATCTAAGGTGCAATATAAATCTTAGCTATTTGTAGAGAGATAAAGCAGGACTTAGCTGGGATGGTGGTATGAAGTGGATAGGAATGGAGGGAGATCATGGAGGTAGAAAGGACCAGATATGGAGAGGCAGTAAGGAAGAGACTCAGTGTTCTGCCCTTTACACCAGTCTTAGCCCTTTGCACATAACCCAACACACAATTAGGGATCTCTAGTTCTCAGAATAACAGACTATAAAACTTCCCCTCAAGTGACAGAATGAGAACTTCCCCGAAATGCAGGCAAAACTTACCAGAAAGGAAGGCAAGAAAACGACTCTTCCTTCTAGACATAACAAACCCAGTTTATGTCCGTAACTTCATAAATAAAGTGATTTAGCTTGCAAAGTTTTATTAATATTTATAATGCCCTTGAATCTCAGGATACGAAGCCAAGGGAACAGGTTCTCTCTATCATACTCAGCCTTACACAGCGCCACAGTTTACTCTCGCCTTCATGTGAGCCAATGGGGACAAGAAGACAAGTTTCAATGTGCTGCTTTTATGCTTTTCTAGTCTCCCTTTCCACATGCCCCTCAACAATGTACAGGGATGCTGGAGAACGCCAAGCCCTGCTACACACTGGATTGCCAACCTTGGGTAAGTCACTTCGGCTTCCTTCATCTATAAAATGAAGAGATTGGAACTTATCTGGTCTGTAGTCCTTTTTAGAGAGAATTGTTAAACTAGGAGAGGAAGGGAATGGTATGGATATAGTTGATCTAGGTCTCAGAGCATTTGATAAAGCATCTATTCTCATGGAGAAAATGGAAAAGATATAATTTAATAGTCAATAAATATTGTGTCTGCTATATTCCAAGCACTGGGGATACAAATATGAAAAAAAGGAGAATCTTTGCCTTCAAGGAAGTTACATGCTAAAGAAGGAAGACAATACATAAAAAAAAATTAAAATGGCGGAGAGGGGAAGAACCCAGTGAGGAGCCCTGGAGGGGAAGCCAAAGAAATCCAAAGTGAGTGTAGTTGGATGGAAAATAAAGAGGAGATATAAAATAAATATCAGAGGAGATGTTTCCTTTAATGGAGGAGTATATGGCTCTACCCTTCAATCAGAGAGCTAGAGGGTGCTAATAAGGTGACAGCTCAAGTCTGATTAGACCAGAAATACATTAAGAAAGATTCAGATGGCTGCGCTTAAAGAGAAATCTGGCAATATCAAGGTGGTGGGAGCTGTCTATTGGGGATCCATGGTTAGCCTTTTTTTTGTAATCAGTGACTTGGACAAAGGCATGGTTGATAGGCTTATCCAATCTACAGGTGACTCAAAGTTGCGAAGGATAGCTAACACAATGGGTAGCCACCACAGGTTCTATTGACAGGCTAGAGCTTTGGGCTGACTCAGATTCAACAGGAATTTACACTTATCCAAGTGGGAGCACAACCCCAAGATGGGAGAGGCATGAAGAACCAACACATGTTCTGAAAATGACCTGGAGTTGAAGCAGACTGCAGGCTCAATATGACTCATAATGGTATGGGGCAAGATACATACAAACAAAAACAACACGCACACACACACACACACACGCCAAACCACAAAACTATTTCAATCTTAGGACTTCAATGAGGACAACATAGCTCCCAGAACTAGGGAGGCGATTGGCCCACCCCACATCTAGATTATTGGACTCCATTGGGGTACCCTAGTTTAAGGAAAACCTCGAGAAACTCCAGACGGTCTAGACTATGATGTGGGAAAAAACATATGCAATGTTACTACAAAGTGATTCGGTGCTGATGGGGAAAGTGCTCTATTAATAAACATGCATTTATTAAGCATCTACCATGTGCCAGATGTGACGTCAGGTGGTAGTAATAGAGATTCAAATAAACCATCCCCTGGTCTCAAATTGCCTGCACTCTACTTGGGGGAGAAGACAGTCCATAGTGTGCACTCATAGCTTTCAGGGCACTAAGAGACTCAGATTTGGGGGTGGTGGTACAAAGTGGAGGGAGGAGACTAACTTACTACCCCCTGCCCCAGGTCTCCCAAAAAGGTGATTTTTTTTTTTAACTTAAAATTAAGTGACTTGCCCAAAGTGTTTCCCAGTAGTTAATGGCAGTTCTAGATCCAGGACCTCTGGTCCTCTCCTGAGCACCTCCCCATCCCACACCTCAAGACAGAGCCAGGGTACCTCTGCTTGCAGCATCCTGGGCTAAGAGATGTGGCTGTCTTAACCATCCCGTGTAGTGAGCTGATCCAGGTATGGGAGAGACAAAGGCAGCACTGGCTAGAGGGAAGGGGGAACCTGACAACATTGAATCCTGAGAGACGAGGGAGGGAGGGAGAGAGCTCCCTGCTTCTGACTTAAACCAGCATGTCAAGGTTTTCCTTACCTGTTTTTGCCATCTCAGAAGTGCTGGAGGCTGGGAAGCAGCCCTCAAGGGAATCCAGAGGCTTGAAAAGGGTTTTAAGTTGAACTCCTCTGGGTTCCATGCCTCCCCATTCTAGACTTTCCCTTGGGCTGCTTTCCAGTGACTTTTAATAGTCAACATTTCTGTAGCACTTACTGTGGGCCGGACGCTGTGCCAACTGATGTACAATTATTGTCTTATTTGATTCTTATAACCATGGGAAGGTAGGTGTTACAGATGAGGAAACTGAGGTAAACAGAAGTAAAGTGACTTGCCCAGGATCACACAAGGAGGCTTTGTAAGTAAGAGTTAAAGTAAATTTAAATTAAACAAATTAATTTAAAATGAGTAGGGACTTGAGGTCAGATTTAAACTTAGGTCTTCTTGACTCCAGGCCCCTTCTACCCTTTTAATCAGAAGCTGTTTAGTGGGATGCATTGGACCAGCATTGGAATCCAACCTACAACGTGGTTAATTAGGAGAGAACTGCACAGAATGCCAGTCAAATAAACCCAATAAGCATTTATGTTGTGCACTATACTGGGTCCTGGGGATATAAAGATGAAAACAAAAAACTCCCTGCCCTCAAGGGGCTTGCCTTTTATTGAAGAGAAAATAATCATCACGTTCACAGAACCGAGTGATTGAGCTACTGAAAGGGTCTGAGAAAGCTCCCTTCTTAGCCCAGAAGGCTGGCAACATTAGGGGCAGGGACAGCCTCCCTTCCCAGCCCAGGGCTCCAGGTGCAGCCCACTGGGCTGCAGGGACATGAAGAAGGAGTCCGTGGAAAATGAAGCTAGGTGGGTGAGCAAATGTTTACCAGTGCCTACTATGTGCCAGTCGCTTTCCAGGTACCAGAGATACAAAGATAGGTCCCAGGAGTGCTCCAGAAGATCACAGTCTAGTATGAAAGAGAGCATGCCCATCCTCAGAGATATCATGGTGCAGACAGGTAAATTAGGGGATGAGTCTTCCTGACTTCAGGTCCAGTTCTCCATCCACTGTGTCAGGAAGACTTGAGGGAGAGACACATCGGGCCTCGGACATTCCCTAGGTGTGTGACCCTGAACAAGTCACTTCGCTTCTGCTTTCCTCAGTTTCCTCATCTGTAAAAGGATATAATAATAGCCCCTACCTTCACGTTGCTTTGAGGATAAAGTGAGATAGTAAAAAAATGCAGCTGGCCCAGTGTCTGGCCCAGAGCAAGTAAATGTCGGCTATTAAAAATCACTGGAAAGCAGCCCAAGGGAAAGTCCTTGCCTTAGTTTCCTCATCTGCAAAATGAGCTGGAGATGGAAATGGCAAACCACTCCAGTATCTTTGCCAAGAAAGTCCTAAATAAGGTCACAAAGAGTCGGACATGACTGAAATAACCAACAACAACCACAACAAGGAGATCATAGCATAAAAACATGGTCAAGAACCCCAGATTTAGGCAGATACAAAACAAACCCAACAGATAATGAAGACAGGGAAGGGGCGCTAGCGGCAGGGCAGGGCAAGGCAGAGAGAACACCCGGAAACGTCACAAAGGAGCTTGGATTTTGAAGGAGGCCAGGTATTCCAAGAGGTGGAGTTTAGAAGGGAGTGACCTCCCGGTGTAGGAATTTAAGAGAAGATAATCTGAGAGAGAGAGAGAGAGACAGAGAGAGAGAGAGAGAGAGAGAGAGAGACAGAGAGACAGAGAGAGAGAGAGAGAGAGACAGAGAGACAGAGACAGACAGAGACAGACAGAGACAGACAGAGAGAGAGACAGAGAAAGAAACAGACAGAGACGGAGACAGAGAGACAAAGAGAGACAGAAGGAGACAGAGAGAGAAAAGAGAGAGAGAGAGACAGAGAGAGACAGAGGGAGAGACAGACAGACAGAGGGACAGACAGAGAGACAAAGAGAGAGACAGAGACAGAGAGAGAGACAGAGAGAGCCAGAGAGAGACAAAGAGAGAGACAGAGAGAGAGAGAAACAGAGACAGAGAGAGAGAGACAGAGGGAGAGACAGACAGAGGGACAGACAGAGAGACAAAGAGAGAGATAGACACAGAGAGAGAGACAGAGACAGAGAGAGAGACAGAGAGAGAGAGAGAGAGAGAGAGAGAGAGAGAGAGAGAGAGAGAGAGAGAGAGCAGGAAGCAGAGAGGTTTCAAAACTAGAAAGACCTTCAGAGGTCATGGAATCCAGCCTGCTCATTTGGTAAAATAGGAAGTTGCTTTCCTCAAGTTCCATCTTGAACTTTAACCCAGATCTCGAGTCTTGACTTAAGGCACTTTTTAGCTACATAGTGCATAAGTTTGAGCTGAATTTCTTTTCTTTTCTTTTTTTTTGGAGTGGGGGGATAGATCAGCTGGTTTTTAAACATCTCAACTCTATTCAAGAGGAGCCCCCCCCCCCACAAGAGATCTTCAATAAGAGCCCTCCAAGGCCAACAGAACCTACTTTTAGAGGATGAAAGGACCACTGAGATTATCTAGAAACAGCAAGCCAGACTAGATAAGTGATTTGTCCAGGGTCACATAGGTGGTAAGGACCAGAAGTGTGAGTTAAGCCTGTCTTCTGACTCCAAAGTCAGTGCTCTTCTACCAAACCATTTTATTTCCTCAAGGCTTGTCTGTTCCTTTCTTCTCATACCTCAGATTTTGCTTTATTCTCTGACCCTGAAGTAGGTTTCATACAACACGTGCATCATAATGGCTGCTCTCATTCCCTACCAGAATCTAAGTTCCTGGAGGGCAGGAGTCATATCTAATCTAAATCTAGCATCACTTTTGGTGCATTGCAATCTGTGGGTGCTTGAAAAAGTCTGTTCTGTTTAGAAACCGGAAAATAGTGCCTGATATTATGAGACTTACGTTCTGTAAGAACAGGCACACAGTGAAATAAATGCAAAATGTTTACAAGGTGAATTCAAAGTCATTTTGGTCAACTCAAATCCATGCAGGAAGCATTTATTACATGTCTACTATGTGCCAAGCACTGTGTTAAGCCCTGAGGATACAAAGAAAGGTAAAAGATAACACTTCACAGTCTAATGGGTGATGAGTAAAAGTGTGAACAAGGCATTTGTTAAGTGAACAAGGCATTTGTTAAGCATTGGCCTCTGTCGGGCAACCTGGAGCAAACGAAGAAAGTGACATATTTCTTGTCCTCAAGAATCTTCTTCCTGGGGAGATGGTATATCATACCGTTGAATTATATTGAGCTTGCAGGGTACTACCAGCTCAGTGGGGTGAGCAGAGAGACTTTGGTATATGGAAAAAGCACTGATGCTGGAGACAGCTAGTTGGCACAGTGGATAGAGCACCTCAGCTTTCTGAGTTCAAATGTGGCCTCAGATATTTCCTAACTGTGTGACCTTAGTCAAGTCACTTAACCCTGTTTGCCTCATTTTCCTCATTTATAAATGAGCTGGAGAAGGAAATGGCAAACCAGTCCAGTATCTTTGCCACAAACAAAAATTCCAAATGGGGTTATGCAGAGTCAGACATAATTGAAAAACGACTGAACACCAACAGAATCGAAGTCAGAGGCCATTGGTTTGAAATTCTATCTCTGAGTGTTACTTACCTGCATGACCTTGGGAAAATAACATAACCTCCCTGGGCCTTCATTTCTCCATCTCTAAAGTAAGGGGCTGGATTAAATGTCCTTTGAGGTCCTTTCTACTTCCTGGTCTAGGATCCTTTAATGTCCTTACAGAATGTTCCCTGATAAGGGAGTCAGTAAACAGATCAGATCACTGGCAACCTGCTGTGGTGAAGTGGGTGAAGTGAAAATGGCTGTGTATGACCTGTGCGACCTTGGCTACTTTACCTTTGTGGCCTGAGAGGGTTGGACAAGGCGACCTTAAGAGTTCTTTCCAATTCTGAACATATTGTGAGGGCCTGCTACGTGTAGGGGTGATGAAGCAGCCAGTCTGGATTAACTAGAAAGCAAATGTGTCCATGATAATGTTTCAGGTCTGGATATGAGGATAAATTAGAGCTGGTAGCTAAATACTATTTGTTTATTATTTATATTGGTCATTTCCCCTCCATCCCCCAGCCACCTTCCATTCCTAGAGGTGTCAGTGAGCTATAGATCTTAATTCATTAATAACAAATATTCTGTAGGCAGTGTAATCCGTTCCATTGTAGGGATGGTGAAACTGAGACCTTAAAAGGTGAATTGCTTCTGATCTCTCCTTATGTTGCTTCTTGGCTGAGGAGAGCCAAGTCTACTTCGTTGTAGACCCAGGGCTGCGTACTAGTTAAAGCTTCTTTAACTCCTTTCTCCTGAACTCTCCCAGCTCCCCACCCCATTCCATCTATCTTCCACATGGCTGCCTAAATGATTTCCTGAGGCACAGGTCTGATCCCATCTCTCCTATTCTCAAAACAAAACAAAACAAAAAGTCCTCCACTGGCTTCCACCTGATTCCGGGATGAACTACAGACTCCTTAACCTAGTGGCCTTTCAGACCTATTCTGATCTTGTCAGCCTAATTGATTATTAGTATTATATTTTATAATTATATTATTGATTATCATTGTTGAGATAGCTACCATTTACATAGCCCCAAAGGTTTGCAGAGCGCTTTATATGAACTATCTCATTTAATCTTCACAAGAATTCTTGGTGCGTAGGTGCTGGTATTATTTCCATGTTATAAATGGGGACGGCTAGGTGGCGCCATAGTGCCCAGAGCTAAGGACCTGGAGTCAGGAAGACTTGTCTCCCTGAGTTCAATTCCAACCTCAGACACTTACTAGATGTGTGATCCTGGGCAAGTCACTTGACCCTATTTGCCTCAGTTTCCTCATCTGTAAAACGAGTTGGAGAAGGAAATGGCAAACCACTGCAGTATCTTTGCCAAGGAAACACCAAAGAGTTGGATACAAATGAAAGGACCCAACAGGAAAATACAAAAGCGGAAACAGAGACAGACATAGTTTAAGTGATATGCCCAGGGTCATGCAGCCAATAAGCAAGTTTTTGAGGCAAACTTTGAAGGTAGATCTTTCCAGTTCTAGTCCCAGAGGTCTGTGTGTTATGGAATCCCTTAGTTTTGTTCTAATTCTAGCCCAATTGGACCCAAGAGTTGTTCCTTCAATTCAACATTCTATCTCAGAACCATAGAATTTTAGAGATGGCAAGACAGCTAGTCCAACTTATATCCCCAAATAATTCTCTCAGTAAGTGTGATATCAACATGGCATCAATCTCCTGTTGCTACCATCTCATCTCTTTCCTTCATGCCTGCCCGTGCACCTGGAATGTTGTTCCTCCTTATCTCCTGCTCTAGGAACAGCTTCCTTCAAGGCTCACCTCAAGGCCTGTATCCTGGGAGAGGTCTTTCCTGATTTTTCCATTTATCATTTCTAGATTACTTTGTACCTATCTTTGTTTACTTGTGTGTGGGTTGTATCTCTCCACTAAAATGTCAGCTTGAAAGCAGGGACTCTTCCATATTTTTTTCCTTTTTTTTTTTGTAACTCCCATATCTGAAGCAGTGCCTGGCATGTTCAGTCAGCCATAAACATTTAAATGCCTACTATGTGCCATAATGCACAATTCATAAATACTTGATGAACTGAATAGACTTCTTAGACCTTGGACTCAGTTGGGAGATGGATGCCATGACACCAGGCTTACTGACTAAACTATTAGAGAGGTTGGTTTCCTTAGCCTGATTCTTTGATAATCTATGGCTACAGAAACCATATGGATAGACAGCTTTCAGCTTGGTATTCAGCCCTATCTCCTCAATGAAAATGTTAGCATTTTATTGACATCATTCTCAGGTTATTGGTCCATAATACTTTGCAAATCCTAAAACTTTCACAAGTAAGGAAGGAAGGAAGCAAACAAGAAGTTATTAAGTGCCTACTATGTGCCAGGCATTATATTAAGCATTTTACAAATATAGTTACAGTGATTACTACAGCTAATATTTATACAGTACTTTCTATGTGCCAGGAACTGTGCTAAGCACTTTATATATAATCTTATTTGATATTTACAACAATTCCAGGAAGTAGGTGCTACTACTATCATTCCCATTTTACAGGTGAGGAAAATGAGGCAGACAGCATTTAAATAACTTGCTCTGAGTCACACAGCTTGTAAATGTCTGAGGCTGGATTTGCCCTCAGGATTTCTCCTTAGGGCTCTATACCCTATCTACTGTGTTGTCTTTAAATTTGATAAGCTTGCTATCCAGTAGAACATAATCTCCTTGAGGGCAGGTCTGTTTTTATTTTTGTCTTTGTAGTTCTAGTACTGAACACAATGCTCTGTAAAAAAAAAAAATCCAAAAAATAGATGATTAATACATTTGCATTGAATTTAATTGAACCTGTACCTTTACTTAAATAACTGATACAAAAGTTAAATGGTGCTGGACCAAGGACAGATTCCTGTGGCATTCCCTTGGAGGCCTCCCTCCAAATTGATATCAATTTGTTTGTAACTGCTCTTTGAGTTGGGCCAATTAGTTCCAAGACCACATAACTGTTTAGTTAGCCAATGAGAATGGGGTGCTGCTGGCATATGTTATGCATTAGTAAACATATTGAAATCTTTGTCATTAAATTGCATTTTCCTGAATCAATTTCTCAACAAAGATTTTAATTATTTAATTTCAGTTAATATTAAGTTATTTATAATTTTAATTAGTAATTTATCTAATGATATTTATTTAATTAATTTAATTGAGAGTATCCTGAATCATGAAAGTTTGGACACCTGACTCCAAAACTTCATCATAGGACACAATATCCCTGTTGAGATCCTTTCTTGAGTGTTCTCTGGTTCCAGTTCCCAAGTAGTGCAGAACTGGAATATGACCACAGAAGACCACTCTGTAAATCAATATTTGCCATCCAAGATTCTGACTGACTACCCTTGGTTTGAATCCAAGTTCTCAGACTCCAAATCTGAGAATTTATGCACCATGCTCCAGCAGTCTTCTCACCCTGGAAGATCTCTCTGCCCCTGTGTTCCCTTCTTCTTAGTGATGAGTTTTTCCCAGAAGGAAATTCTCAAGTCAGTCATGTTTCCTCTTTATTTCATCGGCAGGTTCAGCTCCTGATTCTCTGCATCTCTTTCTTCACCAGGCTCCATGTAGGTACTTTCTCTTCACCTCTCATTGCTACTTCCTTTTATGTTACAAACTTAGGAAACTAGAATGTTAACTCCTTGAGGGCAGGGACTGTCCTTTTGGGATATATTTTGTTCCTACCTCTCAGCATAGTGCCTTGAACCTTTTAAATGCTTAACAGATAGATATGGACTGACTCACTTCTAATAAAGCCACAGAAGTTGGTGTTAGATGGCAAACTTTCTGGGACTTTTTTTCTTCTTCCCATAACTGGGTTGAAACACTCTTAGGAGACAGTTTGATGTGGTAGAAAAATCCCTGCCTGTGGAGTCAAAGGAGTCAAAGTTCAAATTCCACCTGTGTGACCTTGGCCAGGTTACCTGCTGGGGTCTCAGTCACCTGTTTGTAAAAGGAGGAAATTGGATTCAAGATTCTGAGATCCCTTTGAACACTAGACCTATGATGATCCTATGACCTTGGTCTAGTTGTTTTTTACCTTCACTACCTATGTTACCTCTTTGGGACTTACTTTTCTCATGTTTAAAATGAGGAAGTAACACTAGAAGGTATCTGAGGTTCTTTCTAACTCTTGATCTATAACTAAGACTAAGGAACTCTGTAGCCCTGATTGAGTCTTTTCAACCAGTCTTATTTCTGGACCCCAGTTTTTTCATCTGTGAAATGAAGAGGCTATCTTTATGTTGTACAAGGCTTTGGGTTGTGGGGTTCAGCTATGTAAACTTGGAAGTTCTTTGCCATTCCTTTTCTTTCCAGTGCTGATAACTACCAGTGTGACCTCGAGCCACGATTTAACATCTACCATCATGATCTAACCTCATTTAATATCTCTGGGCCCAAATTTCCTCCTCTTTGAAACTGAGAAGGTAGACTGAATGATCTCATTCGGTCCATTTCCAGTTTACTTTAGTCAATAGAGGGCGAGGGGAGGACTGAGGGGAGAGAATTACATAGCATTGTATGTTAAGGTTTTCTTATCCAAGGAAATTCAGGAACTGTGCAGTGAGGGAGTTTGATGAAAAAAAGCACTAGGGTAAAAAAGGAGAGGGAGAAGGGATGTTGTGGTGGAAGACTGCTACACATTATTACAGAAAGAGAAACTATGTGTACAGTTCTAGAAAGAGATTACAAAACTAGTATGAAGCATGGTGTAGCAGTGATGAGAGATTTCAGTGGTCCTCACATATACTGAAGCTCTCTCCTCTCCTCTCCTCTCCTCTCCTCTCCTCTCCTCTCCTCTCCTCGTTCTCTCCTCTCCTCATTTTCCTCTTCTCTCCTCTGGTCTCCTCTCCTCTCCTCTGGTCTCCTCCCCTCTCTTCTCCTCTGGTCTCCTCTCCCCTGGTCTCCTCTCCTCCCCTCTCCTCTCCCTCATTTTCTCTCTTCTCATCTCTTCTCCTCCTCCTCCCCCTCCCAGAAGCAGAACAACTGAAAAATTCTTGACTTTACCTGATGATAATTTCATTCTTCAAAAGGTGGAGGAAGAGGGAAGAGGAACTTCTATTTTTGATCTGATTCTAAGCAAGAAAGAGGAACTGGTGGCTAAAGTCAACATGAGGGGAGCCTTGGGCTTGGGAGACAAGTGACAGCTCCATCTTAGAATCTGTTAGAGAGGAAAGGAAATCTGGCCATAGTCCTCTGTGGCAACCCAAGAATTTAAGACAACAAGATTTAAAAAGTTTCGTGAAAACATAAGCAGGATTCCATGGCTTAAATTTCTTCAGGTTAAGTCTTCTCTGGGAGTCTTCAATAGTTAAATTAGGAAAGACAAGATCAGAATTAATTCCAACGAGGAAGAAGAGGGGAGTTGTCTAAAGAGGCCAATGTATGCCCAAAGGAAACTAATGACCATTTTAAATTTGAAAAAGACATATATACAAGGCGGTAGCAAGAGTAAGTAACAGAAGATAAATGCAAGCAACAAGGCGCTGTCTTGTAATAATCATGTCAGGTTCTCTGAAACTCAGAATGATTTGAGGCTAATGAGGAAAGCTAAGGATGCCAAAAGAGGGAATTTTTTTCAAAGCTTTGGGGAGGGCAAGAGGAAAAACACAAAAGACTGTCTGGGATTTATAGCAGCCAGGAATATATACCAGGGAATATAGAACAGGAAAAATCAGGTGTCCTTCATCTGTTTTTTAATGCCATGGTCCTCTTTGGCAGTCTGGTAAAACCTATGGATCCCTTCTCAGAATAATATTTTAAATGTATAGAACAAAGGATTACAAAAGAAACCAATTATATTGAAATGCAGAGACAAATAACCTTGAAAACTCTGAGAGCTATGATTCATCCATGACCATTCATAACTCCAGAGGACCAGTGGATGAAGCATGCTATCCACCTCCTGTCAGAGAGATGATGGACTCAGGGAATAGACAGAGAAATATTTTTTTGAACATGGCAAATGAGAGAATTTGTTCTGCTTGACTATGCATATTGTTAAGGAATTTGTTTTTATATTTCTTTTTTTCCAATGGGGTATGGGGGATGGGAGGTAGAGAAAAGTTTTCTGTTGATTGAAAATGATTTAATTGTTTAATAACTTCAATTACAAGGGAATAATAAACATTGACATTTTGCAAAAAAGTACACTTACCAATATATTTTTAAAAAGCATACAAAACCAAAAACAGCCCCAAACCCACATTCATGGGCCACAGGTTAAATAACCTGGTAGGTCATCACAGCTAATTTTCTACAGGCTTCCCAAAGTCTTGTCTGCTATTCTCTTCCCCATCATCTCTTACAATCAATTAACAATCCTTTATTAAGGATCTAATCTATGCCAAACATTGTGTTAGTCACTAGAGATTTAAAAAATAGGGTAACTGAAGCAAATCCTACTTTCAAGGAACTAGCTTTGAACTCTTACTTCCACTAGGGTAAGGTTGATTTGACCAGGTCCCCTCAACATTGAAGGTAGTGCAATGCAGTCTTAAATTCATGCCCTACTGGGTATATATATGCATGGTGGCTCCTCTTTAGGGCAAAACCAACTATTGCTGAATTCTAAGTCCCCATAATCATAGCAAACACTCTGATGCTATCTCTGGTGCTCAGTTCTGGCTGACTTCCTTCATTCCATGTTTGTAGCTCACCACATATTTGCTGAATTGAGCTGAAGGAGGCAATATGATGTCATGCAAAGAAAACACTGGTTGCGGGGGGCAGTTGTGGCACATGCCTGTAGCAGCTCCAAGGGAGGCTAAGACTGGTGTATCTCTTGAGCTTTGGAGTTCTGAGTGACTGCAGATGATTGGGTGTCCACACCAAGTTTGACTTCAATGTAGTCAGTTCCTAGGAAAAGGGAGTAGCTGGGGGAAGGAGGAGAGGTTACTAGGTTGCCTAAGGAGGACTGGACTGGTCTAGGCCAGAAAGTTCTTGTGCTGGTCAGTAGTACAATTAGGCCATGAGTAGCCCCTATATTTCCAACCCAGGTGAGATGGGGAGTCCTAGTTCTATTTTTTTTTAAAAAAAGAAACAAAAAGAAAGGAAAAGAGGAGAAAGAAAAAAGAAGAAAAGAAGGAAGGGAAGAAAGGAGGAAGGGGAGGAAGGAGAGAAGGAAGAAGGAAATAAGGGAGAAGAAAGGAGATCAAGGAAATGAAGAAAGAATGGAGGAAACAAGGGAAGGAGGGAGGGAAGGAAGAGTGCACAGAAAGAATCATAGACAAGCACAGCAGCTTTCAAAATTCAAGGTTTGTCTTATATGTGAAAAAGAAAATAGAGATGATCTAAGTTTTTATGAATAATCCTCTTTTTCCGTTCTACTGTGTATATAGATATGTTTATTTTATTTGGTCAGAAAAAATATTAAATAATGTCAGAAAATGTCAGAAAAATAGTAAAATTCGAAACAAAGAGAACAGCACAAGGAATTAGGAGACTTGGTTTCTAATTCTAGTACTGCCTTGGTGTTGTTCGGTTGTTTCTGACTCTTCATGACCCTATTTGAGGTTTTCTTGGCAAAGATACTGGAGTGGTTTGCCATTGCCTTCCCCAGATCATTTTACAGATGAGGAAACCAAGGTAAACAGGGGTAAATGCCATAGTCTATAATCCCACAGAATAGATGGCTTCTATCTAGAATATTTTGTGGTTCTAAAAAGGCAAGAGTCCTCTATGGCTGTCCCCATCAACATCTTTGCCTTTTCTCTCATAGGTGGTAGTTTAAGAATGCTGGAGTTCAACAGCCCTTTGACATGAATCCACTGTTGTAAGGGAGATGGGAGTTCTTGATTCTCCTGGCAATCTTGTCATCAGCTCAGAAGTTCAAGCATTTTTCATGCCTCTGCCTGAAGTGCAGAGGACTTCGAGAAATGGCCCTTCTCTTATTGGCCCTTCTCTCCCACATGCCCGAAGCTCTTTGTCCATGATGATAGAAGGAATCCGTTGAAGAGAACAATGCATTGCTGAGGGAGCTAAGATGTTGGCTCCCTGCCTACTGTGCCTCTCCACTATGAACTTTGATTGAGAACAAGACTGGTGGAAGAAACCATTCAACAGGGACTAATTTTTTCTCCCTGATGAGGTTGAATCAGTTTATTAAAGACTTTTGGTTAAGCTATCTGCTTTCTGAGGGAAAAAAACCCAAAAAACCAAGAAGAAAACAAACTTGAGAGGTTCAAATATCACTTGATTCAGTCTAGCTCCTAAGGCTGGCATTTGACAAATTTTCCTTGATATCAGCTTTCTTGATGGGAGGAAAGCACAGGGTTGCTTCTGGGCCCTCATAACACTTTCTACTTTCTCACGGAAGAAAGTATTTTAACACCCTTTGCTTTCTCTCCTTTACAAACACACTCTTCACCTTAACTAATACTAAGAAGAGGCCTAGTCATAGCCTAGGGGTAGATTTTTTTTTTAATCTGAAAACTCCTGTTTCTTTCTAACAGTTACATGTGACATTTTAATTAAATAATGTCATTGGTGCTTAATTTATCCAAGTCAAGGCTTGTTTCTTACACTTCAATATTACATTTAAAATATCTTTATATTTTAGTTAAGTTGAATTTCACTACTGAGTTAAAAATTAAATATGTATAGCAATTACTTTACATGTATGTGTTGGGAAGGGGTGCTCCATATCACCCAATTTCAATTAATGTAACTAACAAGATGTTACATTCCATGACATTTTGATCAGGTAAGAACAGCTCTTGATTGAGGCACAGACTTAATCAATCAATCAAAAGTGTCATATAGGTGTGAACAATTCCTAGACAACTCTACTGAATCTCTCAATCAATCAAAAGCATAAAATAGATACTAATGACCTAGTTAATTAAGTTGGGATGGAACGAAGTGCTCCAAGCCATTGGAAGGAATTAGATGATGAAGTAGATTGGAAATGTTTGAAAGAATTAGACCAACTACCAACTTCAGGGTCTATTTATATCAGGGAAGAAGATTCTGGTAGGACCATACTAATCAAGACTTAAGCTTTGGGAATACTTGGAGGAACCAAACCCTTGGACCTCTAACCAGAGAGCAGCAAGAGGGGAGGTGGGATGAGCTCACGTCAGCTGCCTCTACCACTCCCACCTTTACCATACCATGGGTAAGATTGGACTTGTAACACACAATTCATCCAGCTAGGATCTGAGAGGACATATTGAAGAAAAGCAGCTTCATGAATTCTTTAGAGTGCAGAGAAACAGAGCTTCAGGAACTCTACAAAGGTCTTGACCTTTAGGGAACAGCAAAGACCTGTGTAAACCTCAGGGGAACTTCACAGGATTCTAAGAAGGGAGGAAAGGACATCTATCAAACCAGGAGTTGTCAGTAACCCCTTTGCCAGATGTTTGCTCTAAACTGTGTAAACTGACTCTCCTTGTGGGAAAGCATCTCCGATTTTTGGAGGGGAACTCTTCTTATTTCACCACTTTTCTAAATATCTTTAGGAGCTAATTAACTCTGATTGGCCAATTGATTTCAATGGGAAATATATTATTGGGAGCTCAAGAACAACTGTACTAGAAGACTCTCTAACTCTTCCTCTAGGGACAAGTGGAAGGAAAGACACCAAGCTGCTTTGACAGAGGAAGTTTCTCCTTTTAAGAGTTCCCTTTATCAGTGAAATCACAAATCAGGTCCAGTCCTTATCTTTATCATCTATCTATCTTTCTATTAGATAGTATCTCTATATCTAGATGTATAGACATGCTGATATTGATATGAGGGGCTCGTCTATCTATATGATTGGCATCATGGATGAATAATGGTCTCAAAGTAAAAAAAAAAACTGAGTTTTGCACCTGTTTCCTTCTCAGTTAAAACAAAGATGCTTGAGAAGTCCCTCACAACCATCCTGGGCCCTTGGATAGAAAATTAACTAATTATGATACCTAACTGAGCCATGCCTGCTTCATTTTCCCAGAATCCCATGAATCCCCTAACCTTTTGAGGAGACTTCAGTGTCACCAAGTATCATGGCACATGCACAAATATGCCCCTCCCCTCTCCCAATATTTGGATGATGCTGTCTAAATGATTGTCATATTGAATTTCAGCTTCTAAAATACCTTTCGCATATTTATACATAATACATCTGAAAATAAATCTAATGAAACTTTAGTAGAATTGGAAGAGTTATTGTTTCCCCAATCCTTTGGAGAGTTTTCATTTATTATTTTTTTTACATAAATATTCTTACAAAAGAGGGGAAAACAGATTTATCAAGATATCAAAGCGATGAAGCCAAGGAGAGAGATAAACGGGTCTTGAGGAATTAGAATGTGCTGATTTTCCTTTCAGGAAGGAGCAGGCTTCAGGAACCACAGCTGACAAGCAAGAAAAGGGCTGTAGACCTTGGAGAAATAGGGAGGGCCATATATAGGGAAAGAAGCAGTGACCAACTGGAGAAAAGAGAGGATGAATTCAAGGAATTTGGGCACGAAAGACCAGCTTTGTTGGTGCTGTTTAGTCATTTCAGTGATGCTCAGCCCTTAATACTTTGGTACTAGAAGCATGGACTTAAGGGCTGGAAGGGTATTTCAGGATCATCTAGTCCAATTCCTCCATTTTACAGAGATTTTTTTTTTTGTGTGTGTGAACCAGACCACTGATTTCAATGGGAACTCCCAGTCAGGAAACTCGCTTCACCAAGCATATCAACACTACCTTATTTCATCCATCTCAGTTGATCCCATTAGGGGGCTTTCTTGGCAAAGATACTGGAGTGGTTTGACATTTCCTTCACCAGCTCACTTTACAGATGAGGAAACTGAGGCAAACAGAATTAAGTGACTTGTCAAGGGTCACACAGCTAGTGTCTGAAGCTCCAATAATCTTCAAACTTGGATCATCTTGACTCTGAATCTAACATCTATTTCATAGGGAAGGCAGTCACATATTTTAATCAAAGAAATTATAGTTTCTTTTTTTTTGAGGAGGGGGAGGGCCATCTAGAACTGTGATTTTGTTGATGTAAGGAAATTCCTTTACTAGTGTAGATGCCATAGTCTGCAACTAACTATTTTAGAAATTTGCCTGGAAGCAGTGAGCTTGCTCAAGTCAATATGTACTGTTTCAGAGGCCATACTATGTTATACCATCTTTTGAATCCATCTTTAGAGTAGGACCATGTTTAGTTTTAGAGGGAAACCTTAGGAGTCACATCATCTAAATGCCTCATTTTACATAAGAGGAAACTGAGGCAGATTGACTTGGAAGCTCAACAGCAGGAATTGTCTTTGTCTCCTTAACATAGTGCCTGAAACATCCATCAGTCATTCAATCAATCAACACATATTTATTAGGTCCTTATTATGTGCAGGCTCTGAATGTACAAAGACATAAATCCCACAGTTCCTGAACTCATGAGCTTATGTTCTGTGGGAAATAACATTGTATATATTAATATATATACAAAATAAATACAAAATAATTTTTGGGTTAAGGGCAATGATTAGCATTTGTGGGGATCAGGAAAGGTCTCATGTAAGGAACAATATTTGAGCTCCTTTGGCTTTAAAGGCAACCGGAATCCTAAGAGGCAGTGGTTAGAAGGGCACCCATTCCTTTTCAAAAAAAAAAAAAGCTTGTTAATTGATTGGTTGTTCAAGGTCAAGCAGGTAGTAAGTGATGGAGTCAGAATTTGAATTCTGCCTCTTTGACTGCTCACCCTAACCCTAAATGATCTCCAGGAGGGCTAGACATAGATAGTCTCCTAAGCACGAAGGAGACATTGTCTGTCCCTGAAGAAACCGGAGACTCTCTCGAGCCCAAGAGGGTCAGGGCAGCTGGGCAGCAATAAGAAATTGCCTTCTGATTCAGGAAATATAAAGCCTGACAGAACAGGCTTTACTTCTATCATTTTTATCTAACAGGAGGATTGTCTACCTTGAAAAGCAAAGATATTGGGTTGAATGTACAATTCATCTCAGTTACCTCCTTGCCTGTTATTACCAGGTCAGAGCCCTGGTCTTGTGCCTGGGCAGGAGGCCTGACCTTCTGCTTGGCCCCAATCTGATTGGGTGGGCTGAGGAACTCCAGGACAGTTGGGAAGTGGGTGCCTGGCATTTGTTCTGTGAGATCTCCCATGCCTGGTCTGTGACCACAGCCCAAATAAAAGCTGGACTCTAGTTTCCTTCTTCTGTTTCTTTTTCCTTCTTTGTTTATGACTGATTCCCACAGCTGACAAAAGACATTCCAAGAACTGAATCACAGTCCCAAATAGGGGTATGGAGGGGAGGGGTGCTACCCTGGGAATTCCTCCACCAGACCTTGTCCAATGACCCTGCTCTGGAGAGAGCATCCCAGAAATGTGGTCCCAGTGGTAGCTCCCATAGCCTTCCCTGGTGGCCCCCAATGCCCTAATTAGGGTGTTTGTCTTCTTTCAAGTATTTTTTTTCAGGTCAACTCTATCTTCCACCCTAGTGAATTTAGTACCTGTGAGAGGGGCCAGCCCCTGAGACAGGCCCTGGATTAACTGACAATTTAGAAATATATTAATAGTAACAACCCATGATTTCGATACTGGGACTGTGATTTCACTAACACATTTCCTCAATTGAGGAGATGCCGTCTGTCAATATAGGCCTGAATCTTCTCTCTCATTTATCATCTCAGAGAGTTACTTAGATCACTGAGAGGTAAGTGACTTTATAACCAGTAAGAGTCACAAGTGAGACTTGAGCCCAGATCTTCCTGGTTCTGAGACTGGATATGCCAAGATTCATTTTAATTTTCATTTATTAGTCCTTTATGCTTCTTATCTTATTACTCATCTCTAGGTGTATGATTCCATTTGAAGTTCACAGCCTCCCTATGGAGTAGGGTTGGGGTTAGGCTTATCCCCATTTCTCTGAGGTCATGCCCTTGGTCCCCCACAAGAAGTGTTTCCAAGATGTTAGCATTCCTCTCTTCCCCCGACCTAGTCACCTCGTATTTATTTGATGTATATTATTAACTGCAATACCAGACCCCAGCACATACTTGCATAGTTCTTTTTAAGGCTCTGGGGTTCCTCGTCCTGACACAGATGTCTACTCACACTGACCAGTCAGGCTTCTCAGAGTAGAGCTATATATATGATTCTTCTCTAATGCCATCATTTTAAGATCCCATTTTGAAAATTTTTGACAAGTTTTCAGTCATAAAAAAAAGTTTTCTGTCATGTCCAATTTTATGACCCTTTTTAGAGGGTTTTCTTGGCAAAGATACTGTAGTGGTTTGCCATTTCCTTCTCTAGTTCATTTTACAGATGAGGAAACTGAGGCAAGCAGGTTAGGTGACTTCTCCAGGGTCTCACAGCTAGTAAGTATCTGAGGCCAGATTTGAACTCAGCAAGAGGAATATTCCTGATACTAGACCAGGCAATCTATCCACTGTACCACCTAGGTGCCCCCATCTTGATGTAGTCTCCCCTAAATCAATCAGTTGTGATTTTCTCACTAGTTTCGTGTAACTTATGACCTCAATTAGCTTTTACCAAGGGATATTTACTGACAAGATGAAGCATGACTACAAGTACAAACTTTCCTCCAAACACCTGGGAGTGTGCTTTGCCCTCCACCACCTTGGTCCACAGGGAGAGTAGACTCGAACTTAAAGCAATTTCTACAAAATTTTTATACTAACCAATTCACTCTCAAACATGGCATATTTAGTAGACCAGTACACATACATATATAATACATATATATTTTACATATTATATATGACACATATACACACATGCATGCACACACATGCATGCACACACATGCATGCACACACATGCATGCACACACATGCATGTATGCACACTCATGCACACATGCACACACACACTTGTTGCTGCATTTTAGAATGTTTGCTTTTGGAGAACAGGGACTCAAGAACTTCTGTGTTTGTATTCTCAGTGCCTGAGGCAGCGAGTGGCACATAGTAGGTTCTTTGGAAAACGCTTGTTGACCATGGGATGGAAGTATCTGGGTCAGGCTTTGTACCCCTGTCTTCTTGCAACTAAATCCAACCTTCTACAAAAGCCATCAGGCTACCTATCATGAAAGATGACTTTTCTCTAGTGTCCTTGACCCAGCCAGGGACTAAATTCAGGCCTGCTCATTTCTTGGGCTTATGAGTGAGATAAACATTGGTTATCTCAAGGCAGCAGTTTTATCCATAAAAAGGCCTGGATGGTAGAAGACAAAGTCAGATGAACATCCTCTATAGCTGAATGTGAAGTGATTCCTGCAGTTTTCCTTATCTTTTCTACATATATTCCCATGAGGTAAGTATTTTGCCTTCCTTTTACAGACAAAGATGTCCAGTAATTTGTCAAGGAATGCTATGGTGGACCAGGAGTAGAACGGCTCTGCTCAGGTCATTCTGACTCCTAGTCAGGGTCGTGGAATCACAAGAGTTGAATTCAAGTCCTGACTCCAATTAGCCACGTGGCAAGTCACAATCTCTCTAAATCTCAATTTTATCACCTGCAAAATGGTTGTGAATGGTGTGCTCTGTTAAAAAAAAATCCTGTAAATGAGAGCATGTAGATGTACTTAATATTAGTGGATACAACTACAGCTTAGCTTTGCTTCACTATGTGGAAAAGTAAGAAGAGTGCTAGCACTTAATCTCAGGCTTTTGGTGATGGTGACCATCATCATCTTCTTCTCCTCCTTCTCTTTCTCCTCCTTCTTCTCCTCCTTCCTCTCCTCCTCCTTCCTCATCTCCTCCTCCACCTTTCTCTTTCTCTCCTCCTCCTCCTCCTCCTTCTTCTTCCTGTCTAATAGAATTAAATCTCTTCTTTATGCATGCTCATGTCTCTCCACACAATATACAGATGAGTACCAGAGGCATGATTTGAACCTGGACATTTGATTCCAAAGTTAGTACTCTTCGCCCTGTCCCAGTGGAGTTCCATAAACAACTTAAATCACCAGACTAGACTGTTGTGATAATGATAAGAGAACAACAAAGTTAGTATTGTTAGGATCTCCATCACTGTCATTGTTGTCATGATCAAAGTCATTTTGCTGGGGAGACTTGCCTGGATTATGCAGAAGTTGACAGCTCCCTCTTTCCTGACCTGACCCTCCCTTCTTGCCCCCTGCTTCCTCTTGGCTCCCCATCTCCATCAGCCCATCATATTCACAATTATATTGGAACCTCATGCCCTTGCTACACAGCCCTGTAAGCTGCAACCCAAATGATAAAGTAAAATGTGAAAAGTTTCAGGCAGCCTTATGCAAATTATTGCCTTTAAATTAAGAACATTTCTCTCAGGCTGTGACATAGAAGGAGAGCTGCTGGGGTCCCTGAGCTTTAATGCAATTCTGCACAAAACAGAGGTCTAATTAGTACAGGAGGTAGGAATTCCATCTTTAAAGAACTTGGATTCAACTTCTGATGGAGCAGCCTGGGCAAGTGAACTACAGAGATGGAGAAACACATCCAGGAATAATGTTTCTCCGTTGGATGTAACTGCGGATAAATTTTAGGCTACAAACAGTAGCTGGTGAGGAATCACCACCAATCACCTGCCCACCGTTTATTGAATAGCAAATATATGTGCACACAAGCATGCCAACATCTAAACCACACTTGAACTCTTGTGGTAAAGCATGTGACTAGACTTCATCCTTCATAGAATGGATTGATCATAGAATGTTGAGATTGGAAAAGTCTTAGACTCATCCAGACCAACCCATTCTTTTGCTCTGAATCTATGGTTTTAGAAGTGTAGGGAATGGCTGTTGTAGAACTTTCCTCCTTCTGCCTCTTAAAGCCTTAATTTCTTTTAAGATTTAGTTTAATGCCACTGAAGCCTTTACTGGTCCCATATCTGCCAACCCCTTTCCTTCAAAGGTTACCTTTCATCTCTTTTGCATAGATCTGTTTATGACCATGCTATCCCTCCTGTTGAGTAGTTAGGTGGCTCAGTGGATGGAGCACCATACCTAGAGTCAGGAAGACTCATCTTCTTGAGTTCAAATCCAGTCTCAGAAACTTACTAGCTATGTGACCTTGGGCAAGTCAGTTAACCATGTTTGCCTCTATTTTCTCATCTGTAAAATAAGCTGGAGAAGAAAATGGCAAACCACTCTAATATCTCTGCCAAGAAAACCCCATATGGGGTCATTAAGAGTGGGATATGAATGAACATCACCACCACCACCACCACCATCATCATCATCATCCTGCCTCTAGGGACAAGGACCATTTTTTGTTTTTACTTTATAATCATCCCCTCAGTGCATAGCATAATACCTGGTATATCATAGCCACTTAATAAATTCTCGTTTTATGGTTAAAATGGAAATACCTTTTGCATGACTTCACATGTATAATAAACATCATATTGCTTACCTTCTCAATGGGTGGGAGAGGGGTGAGTGTGAGGGAGAAAACTTGAAACTCGAAATTTTAGAAAATGAATATTAAAAATTTTTACATGCTATTGGGAAATATTTAACAATATATATATATATATATATATATATATATATATATTTAAATGCTTCTAACAGATGGATAGATTTGTAACTTAATTTGCAATCTTATAGTCACTGATCACTGAGGTTCCAAGAAGCACTGGGGTCCTGGGGAAGATTAGGTGACTAATGGTCACATAGCCACTTTATATCAAAGATAAGACTTAAACCCAGGTCACACTGATTCCAAGACTGGCCCTTTAATATCTATACCATGCTGCCTTTCTTATAACTTGGCTCAGTCAAAGTAAACCACCAAACCAGTCAGTGAGTGGGCAAAACTATAGGTGTTTGTAATTTCCTTTTCAGAAATCCCATTTGACAATCAGGGGACAGAAAAGGGGAAACTAAGGTTCCCATCAGCATGGTTTGACATGACTACCTCTTAGGATGAATGGTAATAAATATGTTGGGTCATGTTCCCTAGTGACTCCCAACCTTTGGAGTTATTTTCTTTGAGAGGCTCATGTCTTTTTTACTCTTTTTCTACAGAATGTATCACGTCGAGACCCAATAAGATGCAGTATTTAACAAAGAAGAGAGCCACTTGTTGATTGCTTCAAAGAATGACCTGATAAAGAAAAAGGTAGGCAGAAAAACCCCACCAGGCCAAGGACAACAAAAGAAATTGGCCAGCAGAAAATATGACACACATACTTTATACATGTTTAATTTCTGTTGTTTTGGTTGGAAAACAGCTGCAGGTGTCCTCTAATTATATCACCATTTTCACAAATATCAATTGTCATACTTAATCTGTTCCATTTACCAAAGAGCCGGCTAGGGCAACACATTTCTTTCATTACAAATTTAGTACCAGAGTTTCGAATGCTCAAAAGCTAACATTCAGGCTAGTCAATTAATGCATTATTTACAAGTTAAATGTTATTAAAAACAGATTCTTAATTTGCTAATGATTTAGTAGACTCCAGGCAATATTCCAATTTGTTTTTTATTGAAAATGGAAGAACATTTAGAACAAGGGTTGGGGAGGAGAAGGAGGAGGAGGGGGCTGATGGTGGGGGGAAATGTCAGGGATACTTTGGCCTAATTTGCCAATGCTGTCGTTTCGGTTCTCCTTTTTGTTTTCTTTCCTGTATTGTATTTTTAACACACAAGCTAACCAGTTACAGCATGATCAAGGAGAAAAACTTATGAAAAATGAAAACTAGCACAAATACGATTGTAAGTTTTGTTTTTAAAAGCACCGGGCAGTCTGGCCTGACTCAGTACACATGTTCTCCATACAATACAGCAGATTTTGATTTACTGTGCCATTCTCGTGGCCCAGCAGGTTAAGAAGGTTAGAAGTCAGGGGAAATTAAATGTTATTAGCATTCCACTGTTGTCATACTACACAAAATGAGTATGTGTCTTTTCAAATACATTTTTAAAACTAAAATAGTTGCTGAAGCTTTTAGCACCTCCAAATCATCCACATGTTCTAGTGGGATGTTCCCCCCCCCTTTCCCTTTTGCCTTGGTTTGAATAGGAGTGCTCCCATTCCATATTAAAGTCACAACTCCACTGCAGATGCCTGATCCCACCTAAGCAGGATTGCACTAACGACTTGGAACAAGCTGGGTCAGTTTCTAGAAAGCCCAGACACCACTAGGACACAATAGAACAACATCTTCATTTTGGCTTAGCCCCTGGATCAAGCTCCATACCTAGTCAAGAGGTGCTGCCCTTTTCCTACCCATCAAGTGTTTAGATCTAGAAGGGACTTCAGAGGTTATCTTGTACAACTCACTTGTTTTCCAGATAGGAAACTGAGTCCTGGAGAAGATTTAACCAAGGTCACACAGGTAGTAAGTAACAGAGTTAGGATCTGAACCCTGGCTCTCTGACTACAGAAATAATTTTCTTTTCACTATACTATACTAGGTGTATTCTCATAGAACTTGGAGTCCATGACTTGCAATCTGTTGCTTAAATCTTTCCATGTTCAGTGCTTTCATCTGTATGGGTATACCCATACGGATGTATCAGGGTAACTCACACTTTCTTTACCTATGCCTTAATGTAGTCTCTTTGTGAGTTCCTGAGGCCTTCAAATTCATTGCATTCTTGTAACTCACCTGGTGATGAGTTTTTCTGAAATCTCCTGGATCAGTTCTCAGATGGTGGGCAGATAATGTTATCAGCCCATACTCAAAGCCCTTCCAGTTCAGTAGAACCTATCGCAGTTCATGAGCCAGCTCCATACCACGATAAGGACATCACCATCACCACCACCATCACCAACATCACCATCACCAACATCACCATCACCACTACTGCCACCATCATAACCATCATCATCATCACAATAGGCAGCATTTATATCATACTTTCAGGTTTGCAAAGCACTTTACAAATATTATCTCATTCAACTGAGTACAGAAGCCTCATAAGAGCATAAACCTAGAACTCAGAGGGACTTTGGAAGTCCTCTCATCCAACCCCTTCATTTTACACTTGAGAAAACTAAGCACCAGAGAGGTTAAATGACTTGTCCAAGGACACACAGGTAAATCGTCATTGCCATCAGCATTTATATAGTGCTTACTATATGCCAAGAACTATGCTAAATGTTTATAACCATTTTCTCATTTGATTCTCCCATCCATCATGGGAGGTGGATACTATTTGATAATAGATAGTTTGTTTTACACCTAAGAAAATCAAAACCCATATTGGTTACACAGTTTATTAAAACACACACACACACACACACACACACACACACACACGCACACACGTACAATTAGTTAGTGGCAGAGGCAGGGTTTAAAACCAGATTATCTGACACTAAATCTCATGTTTATTTCACTATACTGTGCTACCCCTCTCACATTTAATTATATACTGCCTTATATTTGTTACGGAGATTTTGTTTTCATTTTTTCCTCCAGTGGTAGGGGAGATAGGAAGGAGAGAAATATAAATATTTTTAATTTAAAGAATGAAATAAAATTAAAAAATTATGCATTGTTGTGTTGTTCTTGTTTCCTCAACTAGTGTGGAAGTTGCTGAAATGCAGGGATAGCATTTTCAATTTGTTCTATGCTCCACAGTGCTAGGTAAATGGCAGACATTTCATAACTTTTTGGTGAATGATTAAATGTGCTTGGCTGAGCAGAGAGCAGCATCCAGGGTTCACCTAATTAGAAAATATCAGGAGACAAATTACAGGGAGACTGGGAAGCAGCATGGTGGCATGGAAAGATCCCTGTATTTAGAATCAAATAACTAGTCTCTAAGTCCAGGGATGATATTTATTGCTTATATGATCTTGGGTAAGTCATTTTATCCTCTGTGGGTCAGTTTTCTCATCTGGAAAACAAATGTGTGGGATTCGATGACCTCCAGCTCCAAACTGATGATTCTGGGATCTCCAAAATTCTATGACAAGAGTACACCTGTTTTCTAATATGCAATATGCAAAAAAAAATTAGGAAAAGATTGGAAGAAGCAATGGGATTTCAGAGCGGAACTAGATAGTTAAAATTGGGACACCATAGATGAAGGGAGGAATTTAAAAAATATTTATTTAAAGCACTGTCCTAAGTGCTGGGAATATAAATAGAAAAGGGGAGATGGACCTTGTTCTCAAGTTATCTCACACTCTAAATGAGGGAGACAACAGAAAAGAAAGTTCAATTGCAGGGAAAATGTCAAGACTCAGGTTTGTTGTTATTCAATTATTTTAGTCATGTCTAATTCTTTGTGACCCCATTTGGAGTTTTTTTGGCAAAGATACTGGAGCAGTTTGCCATTTCCTTCTCTAGATCATTTTACAGATAAGGAAACTGAGACAGGATTAAGTGGCTTGCCCAGCATCACACAACTAGTAAGTATCTGAGGCCAGATTTGAACTCAGAGAGATGAGTCCTCTTGACTCCAGAGTTGGCTCTCTAGTCCAGACTTTGGATTAGTTGTTAGTTAAGATAACAGTTCCCTAGGACTGCGGGGTACAGAGGTAGGGCAGATGGTAAGGCCTGGCAGTCTTCCATTTAATGAAAGGAATTGTTGACTTCAATCTCATTCAAATCCTTTGATGAGACAAGCAGTTCAATCAAAGGGCAATGAAAAGGGATAGAGTATTCTTCCTCTACTGAATCCCAAGTAGTCTCTGGGACTGCCTGGGCCAGAGGAAAATAAAAC
Organism: Potorous gilbertii; assembly: GCA_028658325.1. Taxonomy (NCBI): domain Eukaryota; kingdom Metazoa; phylum Chordata; class Mammalia; order Diprotodontia; family Potoroidae; genus Potorous; species Potorous gilbertii. The sequence continues at coordinate 659,024,907 of CM053770.1, forward strand.
AAAACAAAACAAAGCAAAAAATATCAAGAAGGAGAGGGCAACCCCAGTGGTGGTGGATTTTCCCAAAATTCAGCCATCTTGGATGGATTGGTAGAAGAAAGTTGAGTAAAAGGTAAATTCCTATCTCTTCCTTGGAGTGAAAATGAAAGGAAGAATTACAAACAATGGTAGGATTATTGGCAGAGGGCTAGTAGTCAATTGTTAGGAAAACTGAATGTCTAGACTTCCTAGGTCAATGTTTTCCAAGGAGGTGTTGGAAAATTTGGGGGTGATGGTGCATCCATTCATGTGTATGATGAAGGTAATTGGTTTTTTCCTGTAGCTCTGCCTCCAGCTCCTCACTCTGATGCCCTCTTTCCACTTCCTCATGATTGCAACCCATGACCTACCCTTGGTCATCCCAAATGCTAAGGATCCTTGGATATCCCCTTAATTGACCTACTTTGCCAATGCTCTTTATTCTTTCCTCTTTCTATCACTATGGTCACATGTATACTTTCAGATTTGGAAAAGAACTCAGAGTACATCAAATTCAACTTGGACTTGATAAAGAATTAACAATAACAAGAATTAGCATCTTATAGAGTTTTAATGTTTACAAAGGTAAAGGTTACTTCCAAGTGCTCCGCATGTTGACTCAGAAAGAAAAAGTTGGGGAAATATTACTTTAAAAGTCTTTGACCTTGACCTTCTAGCCCAGGTTTTGGCCCTTAATTTTATTTTGCCAGTCATTCATCTAATTCAGTGGTTCTTAACCTATGATCCATGGCATGGGCAGGAGGAGGGGGGAGATCCATGGAATAAGAAGGGAAAAATAAACTTTTATTTTAATATAATTGGTTTCCTTTGAAGAATGACATATTTTGTTCATTTAAAAATATTATTCTGAGAGAGGGTCCCATGTTTTCAAAAACTATTTTTGCAAGTTTTCTTTTGGGAAGCTCAACAAGATGCAAGAATTTATCTTTCTCAGCTGAGTGAGGAAAGTAAAATATGCTGTTGGGGAGACGATGTGTTTCCTTTTCCTTGTGGTTCTAAACAAAAGCCCTGTGATTAGTTGGCATGTATGTTATAGAGGAGAGTGATGAGGTGGTATGGTGGATGGAGTGTTGGACTTGAAGTCAGGAAGCCATGAATTCAAATTCTATCTTTAGCAGCTTTTTGATGCTAGGCAATTCACTTAACCTTCCTCAGCCTTGGTTTACTCACCTATAAAATCAGAACAATACCACCTACTTCATAAGGTCTTTGTGACGATCAAATGAGAGCACATGTAAAGTGCTTTGTAAACATTAAAACTCTATAAGATGCTGTGTTGTTATTGCTAATTCTTTGTCAAGTCAAGGTTGAATTTGATGTGCTCTGAGTTCTTTTCCAAATCTGAAGCTGTGTAATTCTGTGAGTCTCCCACACACATGTAAATGCAAGCATTTCCCTTTTAAAATGTACCATCTAATAAAATCACAGAATTTTAGAGTAGCAATGGACCATGGCATAAGGGAATCCATCCCCTTTACAATATACCTGCCAAACACTTATCTGGTCTTTGCTTGAATGTCTTCAATGAAGAAAAACCCCAAAGTGCTTTTCTAAAGGATGGGTCTCACCATATGACACTATTCCCACCCTCTACTCATTTCTCTACCCCATTTCCTTCAGGATCATTTAGTCATTTTTTGGTCATGTAAAGATCTTCCCAACTTGGACTCAATCTCTTCCATTCTTGTTATTTTATTCCCCTCTACACACTCTACTATCCGGCTTCACTAGCTCATTTGCCACTCCTTGTTCATTGCACTCCATCTTCCATCTCTATGCCCTTGTGCTGGCTGTCCCATATGTCAGAAATGTTTGCCTTGGTTTCTCTGGCTTCCTTCAAGAATCAACTTAAATGCTTGCCAACTCCAGGGTACCTCTCCTAGTCCACTCATATACTAGTCTCCCTCTGAAGCTATCTTCCATTGACTCTATATCTTACATACGTGTATTTATTGAACGGTTTGTCTTATTCAAATGTAAGCTTCTTGAAGGAAGGCACTGCTTTTTTTTGTATCAGCCTGGCACATAGTACAGTGCCTGGCATGTAATAAAAGCACCATACTTATTGACCGCTTGATCAATAAATTACTTGATACGCTGTAATTGACTTTTGGGCAGTTCTATTTGTTAGGAAGTTTTTCCTGACATCAGACCTAAATTTACCTCTTGGCGTTTCCAATATTACTCCTGGTTCTTGTTTCTGGGTCTAAACCTAAAATGTCTCATCCTTTTTCCATATAGCAGTCCTTCAAATAGTAGAAAACAGCTTCATGTACGAGTTGAACATGGCTGGTTCTTTCCACTAATTTTCATATGAGACAAACTCAATGCCCTTTAATGTCCTGGTTTCCTTCTTCTTTCTGGCTTTCAACTTATCAATGTCTTTCTGAAACTCGCATTCTCCCTCTCTTCTTTCTCTCTCTCTCTCTCTCCTCTCTCTTTCTCTTTCATACATGCCACACACACACACACACACACACACACACACACACACACACACACCATGCCTGAAAATTATCCCCCTTTTAACGTAGCCCAAAATCAAATTAGCTTTTTTGGCCGCCACACTATGCCTCTTACTCATAGTGTCTGACTTGTGGGTCCCTGATCCAAGATGATTATAGATATTTCCTTTAGGCTAGAAGACAGGGGAATGATAATGAGTCAGCAATCTTTCCAATATGGTATTCTTCACTGTGAGTCCAGGGATCTGAGTTCTGTTTACTGCTGCCAGCAACTGGCTGTATGACCTTGGGCAAGTTAGTTTACTACTCGGACCTACAATTTCCTCATCTTTAAAATGATGGGTCTGAACGATAATAGCAAATGATATCTTACAGCTTTAAAATTCCACAGCTCTGTGATCAGCTTCTATTCCATTTTTTTCTCTGCCAGTGCTCTAATGGTTATTTAAGAAGACACTAAAATTTTCAGGAGATTTGAGCCAAAAGTTTGGAAATTCAAAATGAGAAATGTCTGTTTTTGGCTATTTGAGGCAATTTCTCTTGCCATATGAGATAAGCTCTCTGACTCAGTAAAATATTAGTATCCTTTCGTTGTTTCTCTGTCCTTCCTCTCCACTAACCCTCTAATCTATCACCAAGTCTTTTGAATTCCTTCATGGGTGTTAAATTCAGGGTATATAAAGAAAAATAAAAAATAACTCTTGCCCTCAAGGAACTTATATTCCACAGGGAAGATGGTATGAAAGTAAATATGTACATAGAAGATACATATAGAGTATGTAGGTACAAAGTAATCTTAGGGAGAAGGCACCAGCATCTAAAGGGTAGGAGTATGGAGGCTACAAAAGTTGGTACCAGTTGAGCTGAATCTTAAAGGAAGCCAGAGATTTTAAGAGGTGGAGGGGAGCCTTCCAGGCACAGAAAACAGAAGAGCAAATACATGGAGGTGGGAGGTGGAGTGTCCTGTAATGAGGAATATCAAGGAGGCTGAACTAGTTGGACTGTACAATGTTCGGAATGGAAAAATTGGGAGGAAGCCTAGTAAGATAGGACAGGCGCCAGGTTGTAAAGAACTTTAAATGCCAAACATTTAAGCATTCCTCTGCTACACCTGGCCACCAAGGGAGTCTTTGAGGGATAGTCTGCTTCTGCTGAGCTGTCAGCACATGTCCTCCCCTTCCCGCCCCCACTCCCAAATCAACCCCTCTAGGGTAGGTTACAGCTCTAGGTTCAGCTATGCCAAAGGATATTTTCATCATCAAACACGAAGGAAAGGTACAGCTTCCCAGGTATCCCTCAACCCCTTCTAGAGGCACAGTAGTGTGGTTCAGTCCGAACGTATCCACCAGAAAGTTTCTAGACTTTCTAAACTAATTTGGTGTTTATTCAACTTTGCAATCACTTCTCTGCACTATCTGTGTTTCTTTCACACACCGTGAAACGGCCCTACACTGTGCGATTGAATTAGCTGTACAGTGACTCAAAGGCATTAAACAATGACTTTGATATTTTAAGTACTGACTAGGAGGGATTTTTAATTCCTTCCTCATAATGAAAGCAACAGCAACAACAAAAAAAAACCCTCAGTTACACAACCCCGAAACACTTATTCTCTTTTCTATTCTGGGTGGACCCCACTGAGACAGAAAAAAAAACCCTCCGAGCATTTAGTTTGCTTAATAGCAGAAGAAAAATTAAACAGGCATAGACGTGCAACCTTAATGACACCCAGCAACACTAGAATAACAGTTCCCAGCTTCTAAAACCTGTTATTTAATATAATGGGTAAATCTTGTGGGAGCTGTTCAGGTGCTGCTGAGTTTTTTTTTTTTTTAAATTGCTACTTGGTGGGGAGGTAGGGGGAGGGCAGTGCTTCTATTCACTTGATTCAGGGGTCTGTGTAAGAAATCTGAGCCAGACAGCTACTGTTTGGCATCTAACCTGGCCTGGGTCTTGGAAGGAGGGTCTTAGAAGGCTCTCTACCATCTTGAAAACAACAAAAAGCATGGCCGTCATGATGGAAGCCACTGAGCGGAAGGCCAATCAGTTCTTCCAGGGCTGGAGTTGGATGTTCCAGGAGGCATGTTTGTGTAGATGATACAGAAAGGAAGAAAGAAAGAAAGAGGCGGGGGTGGTGTTGGTGGGAGCGAGGAGTGGAGGGATGCTGGTGGTAGAGAGAGCAAAACAAAACACTGAGTGAATTAGTGCCTGGAACTATGAGCATTAGCCGGTAATAGTTCAGGGCAAAGCACCTAAGTGATGATTCACATCTGACAATAAATATATGAATAGCTGTTGAAAGCTTGTTTGATTTCCACAAAGAGGTTTAAACAAACATTCGTTTGTTGATTAGTCTAAAGCAACACTTTTATGGCAGGAGATGCATTAGACCTAACATATGTCTGCAACCACGATATTTGGGAGTTTTAAAGATGAGGACACAAAGCCGTGCATCTCGCTTAGTCAGAGTGGCCTTGAACTACCTGTAATAGAGTGAGATACAGTTATTATGTATTAATGCTGTGAATCTTCATCCAGCTGGAGGAAACAAGCTGGCTAGGAGGAATGCTACGTCTGGGGAGATAAAGACTTAGAGGACCTCATTCTGCAATCAGCCTCTGGTTTGCATAAACTTATTTTCTTTCTTTTTTTGCATAATTTTTTTTTAAAGTGAGTGGTTTAAATCTGCTCCTCGAGGTAAATAACACAACACTGGCATCTGAGCCTTGTAAATTCCCAGAACACAACCATCTCCTGCAAATCTTAGCTCCCTGTGAGGTTCATCTCAAGTGGCACATCCTTTTAGAAGCCTTTCCTGATTTTCCCAGCCGTTAGTGCAACCCCCCCAAAAAAACAAAATCAGTGCATACACACACACACAACACATATCTGCATATCTCTGTATACATATGTATATATATATTCTGCACTTAGTCATATAAAAACATGTATATCTCACAAATCAAATGTAAATTACTCAAGGGTAGAGAATGCCCTGTTTTTGTATTTGTATCCCCAATACTTGACACTTACTAATCACTGGCTTAAGAAATATAGTTGATTGTTAGATGTTTGTTGATTGATAGATGTAGCTCTACTGTTGTCTGACACTCAAAATTTGCTAGGGATGTATGACTTGTGGTTAGCTTAGAATCATTGAAGTCCTTTCCAGGAAAAGAGAAATGGAAGTTGTTACTATTATTAATGCTTGTTTCATCACCTTCTCTTCTTCTCTTCCAACCAAATATCTTTTTTTCTATGTGTGCCATGTTCTTACCATAGCACACTCTTCCAGTACTGAATGACGAACATGTCTTCTACCTTGTAACACCTGGACTGTGTTCCAGTTAAGTCATTTGCTCATGGAGAACTAATTTAGGTCTTGGATGGTGCCAAGAGTTCTGATAATTATATATGCCTACAGCCCCATTCAGATATCCAGCACTATGAGAAATCTATCAGTCCAAAAGGAGTCAGTAGTTAGAATATAAGACTAAAATGTTAAGCCAGGTCACCAGATTCCAGGGTTTGGTACTGGGCTACATTAAGTGCCCAGTTATAGGGTGCTTCTGCTAAGCTCAACTGGATTAGCATGAGTAAATTCAGAGGAATGTAAGTCTGTTTTCATCTTGCTGTTTTGGTAGGGAGGAATGATGTCACATTGGAAGAGGGTGGTGGTATAAACCAGTACAGTCACTGGTCAGAAGTATTTATCAAAGACTCATTTCTTTTAGTGAAAAATAATACATGAAATCATCTAATTGCTGAATCTCATTCATTAATTACCTAGCTAGAAAAAAACTTCAAATAACTACATTATATTTGACATCTTGTGTCACTGATATTAACCGCAGATGATAACACTTAAAAATCAATAAATGTTTTAAATTTATTTTACCTATTATGATTGTCACAATATTTTGACACAGAGGGCTGACATGTCAACAGTGTTGTTCTCAGGAGGTAAAGTGGTGGCATTAGCCTGTCTTACCCCCAGTGCTGCTGTGTCAGGATAAAGTGGGCTCCTGGGAAAACCAACTAGACTCTCCAAGGAAGCATCTGCTCACAAAGTCAACATAGGTCATTGTAGCTTAACACAAGATAAGTTCAAAACAAGAAACAGGAAAAAACCTACCCCAATTATTGCCCCCCATCCCAATGGATTAACGTTTTTTCTCCTATGTCAGAACAAAAGACTGATCTTTTAACAAATTTCTTCTTGACTTCTGTTCACCAGCCTTAATCACCTCCTCCTTCCCCATGCCATTTCACTCAATAATGACTGAGAGAATATTGCCAAGAGGAGAAAATCAGACCCACAGTATTGAAATGAATCAATATTCTTCTTTCCTAATCAACAAAATTAAAGATCAAAGGCAGATTCAAAGGAAATTGAAAGCAAGAAGAATTTAGAACTCTATTTTGTTTGCTATTCAGGCAAAGCAGCATCAAAAAAAATGTGTCAATGCAGATTTGAGTTTAGGTGAGCCAAGCACCAGAGCCAAGAGTAGTTTCATTGCTACCATCCAGCAACTATCCAATGGCCATGAATGAGGTGGTTGAGTTGTTCTTGTTTTGACGTCTCTTCTCTCAACCTAAAATGTAGATATAACTGTCGTCATTAGGGGCCAATATCAAGAAGGTGGTTCAAAAAATAAGGTCAACTTGTCACGATACTGGGCTCAAATAGTACCCTGAGGTGTTTACCATTTCAGTTAAATAAACAAACTATTAAGTTGAGATGAAAAATGTCAGTGGAGACAAAAGCTATTCATCTGAAAGTCACTGATTAGCTAATGGACATTATTTATGCTCTCTTTGCAAATGGATGGTAAGTTACTGAAGGGTAAGGAGCATCTTAGGCCTTGTATGTACAGGGCTTAACACAGGATTCTCCCCCACAGAAGACACTCAGTATTGGTTGTTGCTATAGAAGACAGTGGTGATTGCTGATCAGATCAAAGGGTTATGTTTGGCCATGTTTCCTACCATAGACATGTCTTTCCTGATAAGAAAACCAAGGCAGGCACTAGAATACACTCGGGCTTAAAATAATATGGAAAAGAGCCAAGAAAAAGTGAGGGCTTGTGGGTTGGCTTCTGTCAGTTGCTAACTAGGAGATAAGGGTCCAAACTGTGGTTTCACCAGCACAGAGATCTCCCAGGTGAGGAAATTCCTACCACCAACGCAGCTCAGCACCTTCTCAGCTACTTAAGAGTCTTATGGGTTCTTCATAATTTTTTGTGTTATAGATCCTTTTGGTAATCTGATGAAACCTATCACTCTCTTCTCAGAAAATATTTTTCAATGCATGAAATAAAATATATAGGATTACAAAAGAAACTAATTATTCTGAATTCCACTTTTAAAAATCTCTTCCTTCCCCATGGCATTTTACTCAATAGTGATTAAGAGAATATTGCCAGGAGGAGAAAATCAGACCCACAGTATTGAAATGAATCAATGTTCATCTTTTCTGGTCAACAAAATTAAAGATCAAAGACAGATTCAAAGGAAATTGAAAGCAATAAGAACTTAGAACTGTATGTTGTTTGGTATTCAGGAAAAGTGGTATCAAAAAAGTATTTCTCAATGCGGATTTCAGTTTACAAGCACCAGAGCCAAGAGCAGTAGACATGCCTACATGCACTTCATTGCTAGGGTCCAATAACTGACCAATAGCCATTGATACGGTGGTTGATTTGTTCCTGTTTTAGTTTCTCTTCTCTCAATCTAATGGTATGTTTGTATACCTGTCCTCACTTTTTAAAGTTTTCAAAAGTTTTAAAAGTTTTTTTTTTTTAATTTCAGAGACCCCAGGCTAACAACCCTCTGTCAGAGAGTTGCCTAGAATACTGAGAGTTTGTGACTTACCTTGGGGTCATACAACCGTCATGTATCAGAGGCAGGATGATGTCAACCTAGGACTTCTTGGATCTCTTCTGTTCCCTATGCCACTGATTATATCAACAGATTACTTTTTAAGTGGATGCCAAGGGTCTTATCAATAAGCCATGTCTTAGGATCATAAATCTAGAACTGTAAGGTAAGCTTAGGTCAACTGGTTTAACTGCTCATTTTAAAAAGGGTGAAACTATAACTGGAGACATTCAGTTCACGTAGCTGGCAGCAATGAGAATGTGTCAACAGCAACACCAACAATGCCCTAGAGCCCCACACCCTAATGTTAAAGTCCCCCCTCCTGCAGTCCATGACTTTCCTAGCTATTGTGTGAGCCACAGTCATAACTTGACCAAGGCTTCAATGGGTCTGTGATCTCATCCATGTGGGTACTCCTTGAAATGGGGCCTATTGTAACCCACTCATGTCTTCCCATCCTATGAGACTCTTGACCAAGTCCTCCCATAATTTCTCCATGGAGATTGAAACAAGGAGCTAGAGGTCTTCTTTTAAGTCTTTTAGCCATCTATGGGTGCAGCATGCAGGCTTGTCATCTGTTGTGCCTTGCCCTTGCTGCATGGCAAGGGAGAGCTAGCTGGTGGGCACAAGGAGGCAGCAGCTCTTTACCAGTGAGAACTTGTACATGAGAAAGGGTAGACACAAACTGAAAGGCATCCTCGCAGTAGCTCCAGAACTTTAGTCAAGGGAGTGTTTTAGGACAAGAGCCAGAACATATGCTTTTTCTCTCTTTTAGGGGTAGCTTGGTGGGTGGAGTGCTGGTCTTGGAATTAGGAATACCTGAGTTCAAATCTAGCCTTTGCTATTTCCTAGCTATGTGACTCTGGGCAAGTCATTTAACATCAGTTTTTCAGCTATAAAATGGGGCTCATAAAAGTGCCTCCCTCCCAGAACTGTTGTGATAATTAAGTAATAAAGAACTTACAATAATTTCTAGCCCATAGTACGCCTTATGTAAATGCTAATCTCATAGAGAAAGCTTTGAGAAGGTTCACTTGATACCAGGTCTTCCTCAAGGAAGCTCTCAGAGATTCCTGGACACCTATGACCTAATGGTGGTATCCACAGACTTGGTCATCATGGTATAAATATGGTATAGCTATCATGTGGAACCTCAGAAACTTCCCATTTCACTGATTTGGCTTATCATGTTGTACAGGTGTATAACACTTCTCCCTGAAGATCTGCAAGAAGAACATAAAAGAAACCAGGAGTGAGTTAGATAGTAAATTTAAAGTGATATTGACCTATATTTTATTCTGAGTAGTTAATATAGTGACATCACTGAAGGGGAAGGAATAAACATTTATCAAATACCAGACACTGGGCTGAAGATTTTATAAATATTATCTCATTTGATTCTCTCAACAGCGCTGGGAGGTAGGTACTACCATTGTCTATATCTTAGAGTTGAGGAAACTGAAGTAGCCAAAGGTTAAGTGACTTGTCTAGAGTCAAATACCTAAGAAACATATGAGGCTAGATCTGAACTCAGATTTTCTTGACTTGAGACCTAGTGCTTTCTCCACTGCATCACCTAGCTGTCTCTAAGTTGAAGTGCAAAGACATTGTTGGAAGAGTAAGAAAAGAACTGGCCTTCACCTCAGAGAACCTGGATTTCTCCTTGGCTTTGCACTGATTATCTATATGACCTTAGGTACAACTTAGGCAAGACACTGTTGGCTTCATTTTCTCTCGTGTATCACCGATGAAAACCATAGAATCATGAGTTGGAGCTAAGAGGAAGTTCAGAGATCCTCTTGTTCACTGGGTCAATAATATTTATGAAGCACCTACTATGTGCCTGGAGATACAAAAAAAAAGGCAAAAGACAGCCCATATGCACAAGGACCTCACTGTCCAGTGAGGAAGATAGCATGCAAACAACTATGTACAAACAAGATCTATACAGGTTAGATTGGAAATAATTAGCAGAGGGAAGGCATTAAATCTAAGGGAGATTGGGGAAGTCTGGAAAGGCTTTTTGTAAAAGGGAGGGAGGATTCTCGTAGAAGTTGTCCAGTCTCTTTACAGATGAGAAAGCTGGGGTCCCCAAATATTAAGCGACTTGTCCAAGGAAAGTGAGAAATCAAATTCCAGTCCCTAGGAGACCTAAGAAGAGACCTTTCCTTAGGAAAAAAAGTAGCACAGGCAGCTCCTGGGACTGGAAGTCTGGGATGAGAAAGGTCTATCACAATGAAGAAGGCAAAAAGCCCTTTCAGTTGAACCAGAGATCAAGATCAGAGAGTGGATTGGACTAGAAAATCTCCCAGAATCATTCCTGTTCTACATCTATGAGCCTATGAATAACAAAAATGGTCAGTTGGGGAAAGTGATCATTTTCAGGACAACTAACGGAAATCAGGGTCACCCAAAAAGGATTTTATGCACTTTCTAGACAAACAGATAGGAATTACACTTAAAAGAACCTGCCTAGGAAAATGGGGGTGGGTGGGAAGGAGAAAAGGAGACTTTGGCAAGGGAGGAAATTCTAGTTCAGTCTGGTTTACAGAAACTACAACCACAAAGCTCTCTTCAAAAGGATATCAGAATACTCAGATTACATCACCAGAAGAAACTCTCACTGGCTAGTCAGGTTCTGATTGGCCAGTCCCGGGTCCCTTTTGGTTAACTCTTTCTCATCTGTCCCACAGACCCTTCTACTTGAGTCTCTATGTTCTCCTTTTTAATTTCAATTTTGATGGTATTTAGAATCAAAACACTTGAGTGGAATAATTTCCCACAAATTCTACCTTCTTCAAGTCTTTTATACTTGAGAGTATCAAAAAAAAAAGTTATTTCAAGTACTCTGTTGCTATGCGATTGGGAAAGCTGCATTACAGAGAGAAATGGTTCCAATAAAAGCCTTTGGAAAATAGGGAACATTACGCTATTGTGTGTTTTGCTTTCAGAGTCATTGTTTGAATCTCTTCCCCACACCTCACACGTGACTACTGTTTAGATCAACATTTCTGGCAGGTCGAGTTATTCATATTGTTACTTCAGGCAAAGAGAGCGATAAACAGACACAGAGAGTCCAGGCCTATGATGAACTACGGGGTCGCACATAACTTCTAAGGCAGTTTGCGTCTACTGAAAGGGAAGGCTGGGTAACAAGAGGGTGGCTAAGTTGCCCGGTAAAGGGGAGACAGTTTTATATGGCCTTTTCTCTTCTTGGTCCACAAAAAAGAGAAGGCAACTAGTTATGTGGTTCCTGAACATAGGAATATTGTCCTGAAATTAGCCCATAGCCTTCTTTTCCACCTCATCATGGAGGCATGTAGGCTTGTGATGGCGGTGGTGACGCCCAGCTTTTTGAGATTGTAATTGTCTAAGGTTGTTGGTTTCATTCCTTAATATTCATCTTATTTCTCAATAGCACAGTATGGTGAACCACATGATAACAGCATTTATATAGCCCTTTAAAGTATGCAAAGCTCTCTCTCTTTCTCTCTCTCTCTTTGCTTCTCTCTCTCTTTGCTTCTCTCTCTGTCCATATATATATATATATAAATATATATACACACACAAACATATATGTACATATATACATAAATACACATACACACCTGTACACACAAATACCCACAAATACACAATACATACATATATACACATGTGTATATGCAGACATGTGCCTTTGCATACACACATGTGTACACATATAGGTATTTTTCTATACACACATATATACACATATTGTACGCAGATATCCCACATATACATATATAGTTATATCCACCCACATGTATACACATATACATACACACATCTATCTATCTATCATCTATTTATCTGTTATCTATCTAAAATTTATCTTTACAATAACACTGGAAAGCAGGTACTATCATTAACATTCTTATTTTGCAGATAAGCAAAGTGAGGCATGCAATGGTTAAGTAACTTACTCTGGGCCACAGGGCTAGTAAAAGTTGAAGGTTAAATTTGAATTTAGGTCTTTCTAACTCCAGGTCCAAGACTGTATTCATTGTTCTCTTCCCTGTTTCCAGTAAGTAAGGGATCTCTATCTCCTTCAGCAGGGGCCCCTTTCATTCAAGTAGCTCACAGACTGACAACCTATCTTTGTTTTGGTAGGTGAGTCCCAGGAGGTTATCTGAGGTATGTGCTAGAAATGCTAGTTAAGGTTAGTAGTTAGCATCATACGCAGAATTTGAACCCAGACCTCCCTAACTCGAAGCCTTACACACTCTTTTCAATTATCTGTGAGATATAAACATACCGTAGAATATGCATTTAATTAGAGAGGCAACATGATACAATGGATACAATCTTCTTCAGTTTCGAGCAGACTTGCTGAGTCTGACCACTATAGGCTTAACCTCTCAGTTCCCCCGCAGGCAATTCTTAAGAATGCAACTTGCCAACTTGTAGAACAGGTGCAGATCAGCACTGGTGGAAGAAACTTCCTCATGAGGAAGTTCTTCCCCCATCGTCCCCATGAAGTTACAAATCTATACCAACCTCTCCACCCCTCAATAGTTTGTTAAAAATTAGTGACACTAAGCTCTTGGCTGTTCCATGAACAGCTTGGCTCTTGACTCTGGGCATTTTCTCTGGCCATCCTCTGCTCAACCTACTGACCTCTCCTGCTTCCTTTAAGTCCCAGTTAAAATCCCTTCTTTTTCTGGAAGCCTCCCCAGTCCCTCCAAATTCTAATGTCTTCCCTCTGTTAGTTACTTCCCATTTGTCCTGTCCATAACTTGCTCTGTATGTATTAGTTTGCACGTTCTTTTTCCATTAAATTGTGAGCTCCTTGAGGGCAGGGATTGTCTTTTACCTCTTTTTGTAATCCTCAACATGTAGCACAGCACCTGGCACATAGTTGGTGCTTTATAAATAATTGATCGATTGAATTAAATTAATTTTATTTTTTTAAATAATACTCATGGAGATTATTGGAGACACCTTTTCCTAGAGCAAAGCCAGAGCCAGAGTCCAGAGGCTTATATGGTATTGTTAAGAATAGGGATCATGGGAGAAGTATTTGACCTTCTGATCTCACAATTATAGGTAGCTGGGGTGGTGGGCTGGGTTAGGGTTAGATAAACAGCAGCCATCAGGAATTAGAAAAACAAAAGCCTGCCTTTTCAAACAGCATTCATCCAACTGGTTCTTTGAGGAAAACCAATGGTTACTGCCTAACAAACCAATATACATTTTAATTCTATCTATCTTTGGGGCTGGCTCTCATCTTTGATCTCCAAAGTCATTTAAAGGAGAATGGAAATCCTACCTGGTCTCTCCTCTATAAACTCTTCCCCCTCATCCTATCCCTCTTCCCCCTGTCTCCCAAACTGCCTCCAATGCCCCACCCAACTTTCAGTGGAAAGGAGAAAGTGAGGGAAAAGAGGTGGCTAAAAATTCTTATTCTAGACAAATGGTAAGTTTTTCTCTCAGATCATGAGTATTTGCCAAATCTGAAGGGCAATTTTTTTTTCTTTTTTGCTACTCAGACACCTGCTTCTAAACTGGTGCAGCATTACCAGGTGTTCAGCACTTTAAAATTAAGTGTTTTTCAAAGGGCAGAGTTTCTGCATTCTTTTCTTTAGCTCAGGGGTGGTCTTTGGTCACATGTGAAAGTTCCTCTCCAATGTGAAAGCTTTCTCTGGCACAGGAGATCTTAACCTGAATCCTTGAGCTATCTGTCTGTCTATCTATCTATCTATCTATCTATCTATCTATCTACTTATCTATCATCTATCTATCATCTTTCTATATCTATAGGTGTATCTATATATCTGTATGTGTGTATATCAATACTTACGTATGAAGAGAGAGAAAACTATTTCCCCATAATTGGTTCCTTTGTTATCTGATATATTTTATGCATTTAATATTCTCAGAAAGGATCCATGGGCTTGCTAGATTTCCAATTACAAGGGCCTCATGACACAGTTTATTCTCCACAAAGATGCTGGTGGTTTTTAGATAAAAACAAACAAAAAAAGCCAAAGAATCTACCACTACCTTTTCCTCTTTAAAAAAACCAAAAAAACAACACCCCCAAAATATTTGTACCAAGATGGTCAGGAGATCAGAAGAATGTAGCTCTAAACCTACAAGAGACATCTGTGATAAAAATGACAGCTAACTGTGCTAAGTATGTTACAGATATTAGACAGAATGGTGAAATGAGGTCAGGAAGGCCTGGGTTTGGGTTTGAATCTTGCATAAATACTTCCTAGCTGTAAGACTTTGGCAAAGTCACTTCAGTCCTATGGGCCTCAGTTTCCTCATCTGTAAAATGAGGAATGTTGGACTTTATGCTCCCTGTTTCTTCTACATCCAAATCTTATGATCTGGTCCAACCTTGCTCATGTTATAGATAAGACTTGCCCAAGGTCACTTAGGTGATAAGTGGAAGTGTTGGGTTTGGAGCTCAGATTCGTAACACTAAATTCACTATCACACCATGTTACCTTAAGCAAATCGATATAGTTTTCTCATAAGGAATTTCAGTTGACTTTGGATTCCTTTGTCCTCTGTCCTCAGTGCTAGAGGAGGCAACTTGGGAGTCCTGCACACTGAGCCCTCACTGAATTATACTGAGTTTTGGTTCCTTGGATGCTTTGAGATGAAATTCTTGTCTACTACCCCTCCCTCTTCCCACAATACCTGTTTCTCCAAACAAATAAGAGATAGTCCTACCCCCACCACCAAGCCAAATAGTATCCAGGGCACACATGAGTGCTGTCTCATTTTGTGAGATCTATAGGATGGAGGAGGCAGGATGAGGGGAAGTTGCTTCCACCACAATCTGCTTGGGAAAATGAGGCAAGGGGTTGACTGAACATTCTCCACCCCCAGCTTGTTGCCACATTCTTGGAGGATGAGTTAAAGGCCACATTCTGGATCTTTTTGTGTAAGGGGAGGGGTGAGGGTGGGGAGAATCTGCTGCCAAGCCCAGTGGCACTGGAGCCTTGAAATGGAATCCAAAAACTAGTTACAGGCTTGGAAGGCAGCCTCCTTCTGCCTCATGACTTCCAGCCACTTTGGGGGGCATCAGTGCATTACCTGTGATAATCACGGGCTGTCTGAGATTCAGAAGGTGACCAGGAATATATGTGCGCCTAATGTCCGAGGAAAGCCTTTTTATGTCCTTTAGCGTTTACAGTGTCCGATGGAGTGGGTTAGCAAAATAAAGACAGATGGCCACAGATTAAGGCAAACACTTACCATGCCTCCTCTCCTGATGCCCACCCCATCCAAAGCTCTCCAACTCAACTTCATCTACAACTCACGGTCAGAGGCCATTTAATGCTCCAGGAGAGAAGGGGCATCCATCACAGGTCAGGAGCCAGGACTGGGCATGAATTTATCTCAGATTGAGGAGTCAAAGGCAAAATTAAGCATCCTGGAGGGTACCATAAAGGAAAGGTCCACATACAGCACTTTACAATTTTCCCATCTATTTATTATCTCTTATTTGATGTTGTAGGGGCAGCTAAGTAGTACAGTGAATAGAGTGCCAGTCCTGGATTCAGGAGGACTCATCTTCATGAGTTCAAATCTGGTCTTAGACACTTATTAGCTGTGTGACCCTGGATAAATCACTCAATCCTGTTTACCTCAGTTTCCTCATCTGCCAAATGAGCTGGAGAAGGAAAATGGCAAACCACTCTGGTATGTGTACCAAGTAAGCCCCAAATGGAGTCATGAAGAGTCAAATGTGAAGTGAAAACAACTGAACAACAATTCATGTGTATCAGGGCTATGTCCACCCAGCAAGATGGTCAGGCTCTGTGAGGGCAAGGATCTTGCCTAGTCTTGGGTTTGATTCTGGGCTCTAAACCCAGAAGTCAAACATTAAATTCCTATTGTGTAAAAATGAATAGTATTCTTGGCTTATAGAAATAATATCTTTATTCTGGGGTCCCAGGGCAGTGTCAGGAAGGCAAACTTGCCTGGGCCAAAAGTCCTTTAGTCCTTCCATCCTCTTCCTACCCCACCCACTTCCTCTGCCTCCAGGCTAGCTAAGCCTCTACCAAAGTTATTTTGTAGAGTTCACAAGCATTTATTATTAAGGCAGCTAGGTGGCTCAGTGAACAGAGAGATAGATGAGCCTAAAGTCAGAAAGACCTGAGTTCAAATCAACCTCCTGTACTTTCTAGTTGTGTAACCCTGGACAAGTCACAGCTTCTGCTTTGGTTTCCTCAACTGTAAAAAGGGGAAAATGATAGAACTTACCCCCAAGGATTGTAATGACGACCAAATGAGATAATGTTTGTATAAAATGCAAGTCGTAGTACCTGGCACACCAAAGGCGCTTCATAAATCCTTGTTTCCTTCCTTATTAAATATCTATTATGTTCCAGGTACTAGGTTAATAACTGAGGATATAAAGAGGGGCAAAAACAAATTCCCATTTTCAAGAAACTCACAGACAACATGCAAAAGAGTCTGTATAAATGAGCAATGTATGTGATCAACTGGAAATAGTCAATAGAGGGAAAGCGTTCATATTAAGTAGGATTGGGAAAGGTAGAATTTTAGCCAGCACTTGAAGGAAGCCAATAAAGGAAATTCCAGACTGCCCTCGAAGGAGAGTGCTGTGATGTCTCTGAGGTCGCACAAGTTCTGCTTTGTCTATTTTTTTTTTTAATTTTCAGAAGCCCTGGGTTAAGAGGAAGCAGATCTGGGGTCCAGTTCCGGTTTTGAAACCAACTAACTTCATTCCTTTGGGGCAGCTTTTCTTTCTTTCCTCATCTGTGAAAAGAAGGTAATATGACCTCAGGCAAGATATCTTGCTGCTCTGAGCCTCAGTTGCCCACTCTGCAAAATGAGAGGGTTACAGGGCCTGGAGGACTGTTACTGACTTCCAAACCTAAATCTTTGCTCCTGTAATCTCTGTCCTTAGTCTCTTGTAGCTATTTTGTGAACCAAATAAAATACCATGATACTCCTCTCTCCCCTCTCTGCTCACTAGGAGTCTTTGAGCAAGGGCAAGATAATGGTCATACCCTGCAAGAGCTCAGGATGCCCCTCGTGATGAATTTGGGAAGGACTTCAGGGTAAAAGAGTGCTTTCTTGTTCACAAAGTGTCTCATAACTCTATGAGATAGGTGGGGCATGGATTTTATGTCCCTTTGATAGATAAGGAAATTGAAGCAGAGGGGAAGTGATTTACCCAGGGTCACACTGCTAGAAAGTATATGAGGCTAGACTCCAGGTTCAGTGCTCGGTCCACTGAGTCATCTAGCTGCCCTTTGATGGGGAATGATGCACATTCTGGGGAGCTGTGAACACTGCACAGGTACCTCTATGGGAAACCCAAAGCAGTGACTTCCACATTGGGAATAGGAAAAGCAAACTCATTACAGAGAATTTCAATGGATAAATTTCAGCAGTCACAATTTTCCCTGGATTTCTTCAAACAACTCAGATTCCACCTGCTGCAGGAGGCCTTTCTAGGGGACCCTTAATGATGTTCCATTTTATCTTCATCTTTTCTGTCTATACTCTCTAGAGACCTAGTTAATTGCATGTTGCCTACATTAGACTATAAGCCCCTTGAGGTCAAGAACTTAGCTTTTCTTTGGATTCCCAGGGCTTAGAATAGTGGCTGACACATAGTAAGAGCTTGATAATTGCTTGTTGATTGATTGCTCAAGAATTTCCAGCTGTTTCCTTCTGTTTCCATTAGATCCTCTGCTCTGTGAGGACAGGGACTGCTTTCATCTTTGCATGCCTTTGTGATCCAGGCCCCAGAACTGAATTACAGTAAGTGCTTCACAGATGCTGGTTGACTGACTGACTTCTTTCTGATCTGGAGGAGGTGTTGGGTTAAGCTCTGACACTGTTTGACAGGGAAGCCCTGTCCAGGTAACCCAGAAGGTTTGATAGATATGCTCCTCACTTCAGGGACAGACCAGAACATCAGCAAAGAATGAGGTATAGCAGGAATAGTGGCTTGGCAGGTAAGAGAACTCCAGACAGCCAGGAGTCAAATGGCAGCGATCAGGCTCTAAATGTTGGCAATCTCGAGCCCGCCATGTCCCACCCTTGGGTGTAGTCATTTTCAAATAGTCTGCCTCCCATCCCAGTCCCCCTCTATTCTACCTTATCCAGAATGCACTTTCTTCTCATGTCAGTCTTTGGATTGTCCCTATTTTTCTTCAAGGTTCAATTCAGGTGTCACTCCTCAGGTGACTTTCCCATCCTTCCCATTTAGTGCTCTCAACAAACTCATTTTACCTTGAATTATATTTGACCTCTGCACATGTTTATTCTTCTGTAGCATGTAAAATTTTTTGAGAACAGAGGCCCTTCCCTGCCCTCCCTTCCCCTTTTCCTTCTTGAGTTTTGTAGGACCAATAAGTGATTTAAGGGTCTGTAGTGTCTCTATCTTACCCCACCAGGTTCTCCATCAATCACCACCACATCATTCATATGTGGAACCATTGGTTACAACAAATGGAGAAATTTTGAATGCTGTAGACAAGTTCACTTCCCTGGGTAGTGTACTTTCCAGGGATGTATACATTGACAATGAGGTTGATGCATGCATTGCCAGAGCTAGCTCAGTGTTTGGGAGGCTCTGAAGAAAGGTTTGGGAGAGAAGAGGTATTAAACTGAAGGTCTACAGAGCTGTTGTGCTGACATCATTGTTATATTCTTGTGTCTACTAGTGTCATACCAGGAAACTGAATCGCTTTCATTTGAACTATCTTTGGAAAATACTGAGGATCACCTGGCAGGATAAGGTACCAGACACTGAAGTTCTTGCTTGAACTGAACTGCCAAGTATTCAAACTATACTTCAGAGAGCAAAACTCTGATGGGCTGGCCACATTGTTTGAATGAAAAATGTATGCTTGCCAAAATGACTATTTTATGGAGAACTCGCAGGGCGCAAGTGATCACATGGTGGTCAGAAGTGATTCAAGGACACTCTTAAGGTCCCTCTGAAGAACTTTGGATTTGACTCTGCAACATGAGAGACACTGGCACAGGATTGCTCAGCATGGCGTGCCCACATCAGAAAAGGTGCTGTGCTCTTTAAGCAAAGCAGAATTGAGGCAGCAAAAAGTAAACATAGGATATGCAAATTTGGGATATCCACCCCCAATATTCACCTGGATTATCTGTGCCCAACCTGTGGTAAAGCATTCCAAACCATATTGGTCTGATTAGCCATAGTCGGACACACTGAAATTTCACTTTTTCATGGTAATGTCATTTTGGTCCTCTTCGAAGATGAAAGACAACAACGAATCTTATCCTATGACCTTGAACTTTCTCTTGGGTATGTAGAGTGGGAAAGAGTGACATCATGACCAGAATTAGCCATATTCAAAGATCAACAGAGTTTTTGGTGGTAAGTGGAATGAGCAGAGGGGAGAGACCAACAGAAGCTGGGAAGCATGGTATCTGTAGAGAGGAGACCTTGGTCTCTTCTCTTTGTCTTTTTATTGTCATATGTGTGTGTTGGGTGGGTCAGTTCTAGGCATCCCATTTTAGAAAGAAAATTGAAAATTAGTAGTATATCCAGAGAAGGAAGAAAAGGATGGCAGGGGGCTAGCAATCTTTCCAGGCAAGGATTGATTAAAGACACCTGGACTCCTGGGATCACAGAACTTGAGAGCTAGAAAAGAGTTCAATGGCTCCATCCAGTTCAATCTGTCCATTACTGAAAGTGCTCTCTCCAAATTCACTAAAGATCTGTTTGCCGAATCTGATGACTTTTACTTAAACCGCATCCATCTTGCCTCTCTTCAGCAGCCTTCAATAGTGTTATTTTCTCTTCCCGGATACTCTTCTTTTGGGGTTTTTTCTGACACTCCTAGTTGTCCTCCTATCTAACTGAACCCTCCTCAGATTTCTTTGCCTGATCTTCATTCATATTGTATCCAGTAATTGTTAATGTTTCTTGAGGCCATATGCCTTCTCTTTGTATGTTCCATTTCTTGATGACATCACCAGTTCATGTGGATTTAATTATCATCTTCATGCTGAGATGACTCTCAGATCTATACATCCAGCCTAATTTCTCTCCTGAGTTCTAGGCTTACGTCACCAATTATCCATTAGACATTTCATACTGGATGACCCATAGACATCTCAAATGCAACATTCTGAAATAGAGCTCATTATCTTTCCCCATAAATGGACTCTTCTTCAAAACTTTTCTGCTTCTATTAAGGGTACTACCATCCTTCTAGCATCTGAGATTTAGGATAGTCTAGCATTTAGGATCTAAGCTCTTCTAGGATCTAGGATCTAGATTCTCAAACTTGATGTCATCCAACACTTGCTAGTAATCCCATCAATTGCCACACCTTGTTTTTACCTCCACAACATCTTTCACATCTGTCCCTTTCTTTTCACTCACAAGGCTTGGTATAAGTCCTCATGATCTCTCACCTGGGTTACTATAGTAACCTGATTGTCTGCCCTGTCTCAGGTCTCACCCACCTCCAAACCATCCTCTATATAGCTGCCAAAATGGTTTCCTTTCAGTCAAGGTAGGACCACGTCACTTTTCTCCTCAACAAACTCCAGTGGCTCCCTCTTACCAGGAGAATCAAATACAATTTCCTGTGGGTGCCATTTAAAGTCTTTCACAATCTGCCCCCATCCTACCTTTATGCCTTATTACACATGACTTCCTTTCATGTACATAGAAGCCTATCTAAGCTAGCTTTATTCTTTACATATGGCACTCAATTTTCTATCTCCTTTGTACTGCCAAGGCTTGAATGCCTGTCTTCTTCACCTTCCCATCTTGGCACCCCCAACTAGACTCAACTTAAGGGTATCCTTCTAACCAATGCTTTTCTGGATCTCCCTAACTCCTAGTAGCTCCCTCTGAAAATTCTTCATTTTGTATATACCTAATATGTACATGTGTTGTCCACATTGACTAGATTGTAAGTTCCTGAAGGGCTAAAACTCTTTAGCTCTTGTCTTTGCGACTTCAGAGTCTAGCACATAATAGGTGCTTAATAAATGTCTGTTGGTTGACTAAAATGGATATGGTCCAGATATGGTTAAACCAGAGTAGAGTAGAATAGACCTAATGTCTTTCTTGGCTTGGAAATTTTAACTCTCCACATTTTCTTGGCTGCCATATGCCTCTATTGACATTTCATTTTCATATGAATCACTGAATCCTTTCCTCTCCTGAATTATACTTGCAAAGTATATAAATCATGGCTGACTTTTTGAATCCATGTGTGAGACTTTACATTTATGCTGATAAATTTTATATAATTTGACTTATTCTAGTGCTCAACTCCATCAAGTCATCTAGGGTATTAGCTCTGTCTCCACCTCAGCTTTGTGTTATCTGAAATTTTAATAAATATACCATCAATGCCTTTATTCAAATAATTTAAAATAATATTGGGAAAATAAGGCTTGGGGAAGTGGGGAGGAGGGGCTTCTAGTTGCTTTCCAGTCTATGAAAGGTTTTTAAGCAGATCCACAAGAGGGATTAGACATGTTGTGTTTGGCCCCAGAGGGAAGAACCAGAAGTAATTGTTGATGGGGTAGTTGAGTATTAGATTTGTTTGATGTAAGGAAATGCTTTCTAACAACTAGAGTTGGAAAGCGGGATGATGGGCTGTTTGGAGAGGCCCAGGGGAATGTGGGAGAAGATTCAGGATAACTAATTCCTGAGAACCTGGCAGATGGAATTCCTGGTCAGGTATGTTTTGGTCTATCTGACCTCTGACCTCTCTATTAGCTCTGACATTCTGTGATTATGTAGAATTAAAATGGTGGCCAGGGATCAAGGGTCCTGCAGCCCTTGAGCCCATCCACAATGTGCCAGGGTTGCAGCTAGAGGAATGATCAGTGATGGAATAACTTTGTATATGTTTTATATTGTATTTATTTGTATTGTACCTGGGGTTCCCCTCAATCCCTCTCCTTATGCCCCACTCTCCACTCCCAGAATGAGTTCCTTAAGGACAGGGAAGGGACTGTGATGATTTTGCCTTTGTACCCCTGGCACCTAGCACAAAGACTGCACAGGCATAAAGTAAATATTTGATAAAATATTGATTGAAGTGAATTGAAATGAAATGAATGAAGCTTTCATCATGTCCTGCTGAGCACTCTCCATCTGACTTCTATTAGAAGAGCTGTCAGTCAACAAACTTTTATTAAATGTTTACTTGAGTCAAGCATTGCAATCACTTGAGATGCAAAAAAGTCAATAATATGGTCCTGCCCTCAAGGACCTTACATTTTAATGAGAGAGACACCGTGTGTACAGATATGTACTTCAAAGATATTCAAGTGTAAATGATAGTTGTCTGAAAGGGAAAGTTTTGGGAGGAGAGCATGGAGAGGGAAAGGCTTCTCAAAGAAGGTGGGATTTGAGTTGAGTCCTGACTGAAATAAAGGAAGCCTGGAGGCAGAGGTGCAGATAGAGAGTCTTTGAGGTCTAGAGCAAAGTCAATGAAAAGACACAGGGTCTGGGAGGTGGAATGGGGATGAGGATTTCCTATCCCTGGACAAAGGTGCCCAGTAATAGAAATCAGACTCATCTGTAAGATTCCCTATGACCTGTGGCCAGAAAATCCCTGCCCTTGAAGTCAGAGAATCCAGGCTCAGAGCCCTCTTCCGATGCTTGCTACCTTTGTGTCTTTGAACAGGTCACTCCACCCCCTGGCCTCAGTTTTCTCTTATGTAAAATAAAGGAGCTGGCTTCAAGGGCCCTTTCCAGCTCTATCCATAATCTGGTGATCTGGGTTACTAAGCCCTGCATACATGATGAAATTCAGCTGGTATTCTAGAGCTAGTCTGGTATTGAACCTGGAGCCTACCGCCTACACTCACACATGTCCCCTTATCCTAAAATGAAAAATAGAGGGTAGCTGCATGCTGCTGATAAATGATGGTAATTTTTTCTAATGAATGAATTGTTCTAGCAACTGAGAAATAGCATTTCACCATTTACCCAAGCTCTCTGAGTACAGAAGTACATCCATTAAAAAAAAAAGAAAGAGAGAATATTCATTTGCCTTGGTTAAACCCACCTTCTGCTATGATGCCACCCAGTATTCGTTGGCATCTGAAGTGGGATTGGATTGTTGCTGCTGCCCAGTGGACTGTTTCCTTGCACGGGAAGAGTCATGACCCTCTGTCCCTTGACACTCGGACACAATTTATACTGTCTATTTTACCCTTGGAGAGCCTCCCAGCTGGTCGGCATGATACCCCATATCGTTTTTATGATAAATGAACGCCTTTCGTAAAGTACAGTATCTCCGTCCTGCTCCAGGGAAAGGATAGGCTGCCTCCAAGGGCCGCACAGCTTCTCAGAGCTTCTGCTATTACACAGTCATTTTTGCTCTTTGATTTCTGCCTTTTTCCTAGCTTGGATGTTCCCCCTCTCCCTTCCCTCTCATCCTTTATTCCCAGGGCTTTACTCCAGAATCTTCTCTGGGGTCTTGTCTTTCAGGGGATTTTGTTTTCCTTAGGCTGTCTGATAAATAATTCCTTGTAATCTCTCCTACCTGAAAATAATGTTCCCTATCATTTTTTAAAGTTGTGAGCAGGTGAGACATGATCAGCAAACTGTAAAGGCTGAGCCTGCACCCATGGAGCTTAGTGATGAAATTTAATAAAACTCACAACCAAGTTAACGACACATTTAATGTTACGTGTAATCCTCATTGCTCTGAATGGTAATTACGCATACGTGGTGAAATATTAATACGAGAAAATAATAACTATTGTTTTTATTCATCCAGACTAAACATTTCTGGGGTAAGCTTGTGAAGGGGGAATGGGAGGAGTCATTGTGAGTCAATGCTCCCTTGTGTCAGGGAAGGGAAGGGGAAGTCAAGTCTTTGCCCTAACTTAACCCAGCCCTGGGTCCCTAATATCTGCTCTGCCCCTGTCCCCAGTCTCTGGGGGAGAGGAGTATGAATGTGCCAACTTCCAGAACAGAGGCTGAACCAGAGAGCTTTCCAGAACACCCAGGCAGTGGGCACTACCCCCACCCCCTTTCATTCCTCAAGGGAAGAAAATAGATAGCTACCCTAGGGAGGCCTGGTTGAGAGCTCATTAGGAGGCAAAGAGTAGATGAGCAGCAAGAGAAAACCTGCCTGAACGGGGTGTTTAAGACCCAGAGGAGTCTGGGGCTGGCAGCCGAGGAGGATGAACAAGCCTGAACAGTGGGGTACAGGATGGGTTACATTTCCAGCCCAGTGTAACAAGTTATCAGATTGTTCGCTGAACACCTAGTGCTAAGGGAGGCCTGAGTTAGTGGGGTGGAGATGGTAACTGAAGAGACAAGAGGGAATTTGGAAAGCTGGGGCACTGCTGGGCTAGGGAGGGTCCAGTGCCAACTGGAGGAGCACAGTGCCAACACAGGGGTGGCTAGAGGGCAGTGGGAGAAGAGGGTTAGAAGTTAGAGGACTCTGCCTTTTCATATCTGGGTGACACTAGCCTCTTCTAAGAAGACATTCTATCTCCCTACTGTGTGTCTTGTCATCCATGATCTTTTGTGTGTGAGTGCTTGTGTGTGTGTGTGTGTGTGTGTGTGTGTGTGTGTGTGTGTGTGTGTGTGTGTGTGTGTGTGTAAAACTCTCTGTCCTCATTTCTGTCTCCTGTCAAATCCTACCGCTGCAAGAAGCCTTTCCTTATCCACTTTAATTCTAGTGTCTTTGCCTCTGAGATTAGGTCTGATTTATCCTGCTTATAGCTTGTTTGTACGTAGTTGTTTGTATGTTGTCTCCCTGTTAGACTGTGAGTTCCCTGGGAGCCTTGTTTTGGGTACCCAGAGCTTAGCACAGTGCTCGGCACACAGGAAGTGTTAAATCAATGCTCCTTCACTGACCTTAGGCAACCTGTCTGGTCTTCAGGTCCCTCATCAGTAAAAGGATGTGGTCAGATGACATGATCTCTGAGGTCCCTTATATGTTTAAAATCTTTCGAGCCCCTCAGGGTGGGTGGATGGATGTCCTAGGGGTGAAGAAGCAGGAGGTAAGTGTGTGGGCTTTAGAAAGGCGATGTGCCCCAAGTGAGCATGCCCAACTTCAGTACTTTGTCCAATGCACCCTCCCTCCCCACTGTTCTCCTTGCCTTACTTTTTTGGGGGGCAGACAGGTGTAAGGTGGTCCCAAAAACAGTAAGGTGACTCTGCTATCTACTCGGTCAGGCCTGATAAATAGAAGCTGTGTGCAGAGGCATTTTAGGCATGTGTGCTTGACCACACAGAGGCCAAAGGGCCATTAAATACTTGTAAGAGCCCATAATTCTGGCTCTCTACCTTTGCTTGTTTCTCGAATTTTGCTCGTCATTTCTCACCTGCCTCCATTACTGACCTAGCTTCAAGCACCTCTCTCCTCTCTACCTCCACTTTCCATCTTTCTTTCATATGTTGTCTTCTGCCATTCGTCTGAACGTTTCTTGAAGAAAGAGGCTTTCTTTTTTCATATTTGAATCTCTAGCATTTAGCACCATGACTGGAACATAGTAGGCACTTAAGGAATCTACTGACTGCCTAAACTGAAACACAAACTTTGTGGGACCCAAGTTGGGTAATGAAAAAGTATTTGGAGCCAAATTCAATGTGATTCTCCAGATAATTACCTAACACAGAGCAACTGGGGCTTTGTCCTAGGGTCCTAATGGTGGGGTGGAAGAATTAAAACTCCTATTGAGCTTTTAAAGCCCTCTGTAACCTGTTCCTTTCCTATTTTTCTAGTCTTTTTAGACTTCATTCTCTGGGTCAGCTGGATGGTGTAGTGAATAAAGCACTGGCCCTAGATTCAGGAGAACCTGAGTTCAAATCCAGTCTTTGACACTTATTAGCTATGTGACCCTAGGCAAGTCACTTACACCTGGTTGCCTTGCAAAAAAAATCATAATAGACTTCATTCTCCTCCATATACTCTATGATCCAGTGGCACTGACCTCCCAGCTGTTCCTTACACATGAAATTCCCTTTGCCCTTCTGTTTGTTCCTCATGGTACCCTTCCTTGTCCCTACCTCCCAGTGTCCCTGGCTTCCTTAAGGTCCCAGCTAAAATCCTACCTTCTATGATAAACCTTCCCTCATCCCCTTAATGCCAGTGTCTTCTCTCTGAATTTCCCTCCAATTTACCTGTATTCCTCTTGTTTGTACAGAGTGGTTTACATGTGGTCTCCTCCACTGAACTGTAAGCTCCCTGAAGGCAGTGGCTGTCCTTGTTTTCTTTGTATCCTAGGTGCTGAGCATAGTGCCTGGCAAACAGTAGATGCTTAATAAATGCTTCCTGACTTGACCAGCAATGACTGTCATCTTGGGCTTCACTGTCATCCTTAGCCACCAAAAAAGCAATACTTTTCAATGGAATGAACATGGAATTTGATATCACAGGACATGAGTTTCATGTCCTAGGACATGCCATGCCGTTCTCTATGCCTTAGCTTCTTCTTCCATAAAATGAGGGGGATTTGCATTAGATGATCTCACAGCCCCCAAGATCCCATCACTAGAGTATCTTTATAACTACTAAGTGGAGGCACTTTCACTGGACTATGCTTGTCTTAGGTTCAAAAACTCCTAGCTTAGCTTTGTTTGTGAACCCCATTTTTAACCTTTATGCCTGAAGGTGAAAAGCAAAAAGTCACATGTGGCAGGGGATATTTTTAGATGTTGTTGGGATTTTTTTAGTCATTAAAAACATTCCTCGGAGTCAGCACAGTTTAGGAGACCCAGATTTAAATCTTCCTTGTCTCGTAATGACTGTATGACCCTGGGCAAGTCATAACCTCTGAGTACCCTATGCAACACAGTAAGACTCTAATTGACAGAGAACGTGACAGTCTGCCTTGGTGGAGGGAGTTCCCTACATCAATGACATCACAGATTCAGGGACTCCTTCCCCCTTCTAAAAATCTTACAAGGAGCCCTTTTTCACACTGGTGTTAGAGAAGAGGGTTTACAATCTTGTGAGATCACCCTTCTTTTCTAGGAATATTTATATAGGGCAGCTAGGTGGTACAATGGGTAGAATCTGGGATCTGGAGTCAGGAAGACTGGAATTCAAATCCAGCCTCAGATATTTGAACTAGCTTTGTTGCTCTAGGCAAGATGTTTAATAGCTGCCTGCCTCAGTTTCCTCAATTATAAAATCACAGTAACAGTAGCACCTACCTCCCAGAACTGTTGTGAGAATCATATGAGATCATATTTGTAAAGCTCTTAGCTCACTGCCTGGCACGTAGAAGGAGATTTGCAAATGCTTGTTTCTCTTGGGTATGGCATGGTATGTTGGGGATATCATTCGATGCTGTCGTCCATCTATGTTGACAGGAAATTGAGTTACACTGGGGCTTCTCTAGCACCATTGTCCTCTGTTTGCTACAGTGGAGAGAGAATGCTCGTTCTCCATGTTCCCCTCTTTTTATCTACATCTATCTTACCTTCCTTTCCAGGGTATAGCTCCCATGACTACAGATCACCTGGACAAGGTCCTGAGTCTTCCCGAGTAATGTGCTAATAAGGCACTGTTTCCAACTGATCTTTTCTCTCCCTTCCCAATATCCACCAGCTTTCTGATTGCTTTGGAAGTGGGTGGAGTGGGGAGAGGGCAGGAATCCAATCACTTACATTTTTAGGTTCTCTGTGGTGGAAACTCAGAAACTCAGTGAACTGATAATGATGGGGAGCAGAGGTTAAACCCACGTTACCACCAAAGGAGTTTGAATAAAGGATTTGTATTCAACCACCCAATGTAGAATGAGGGCAGTTCTTAAAATGATTGCTTGGGTTGCTTTTCTTCTCATAACCTCTGTCTGTCTATATGTGATAAAAATCTTTTTAAAAAGAAATTTTAGAATATATATCTCTATCCAGCCAGCCAGCCATCTATATCTAATTTTATATACATGCATCTATATCTAAATCTGTTATAACTCTATATCTATGTATATTTTTGTCTTCTGTATCTCTATATCTGTGTATCTCTCTCTTCCTATCCACCCACCCACCTATCTTCTTCTGCATCTCTGTCTCTCCTGCCCTCCCCTCTTCTCCCTTCTCTTCCCCTCCCTTCCCCTTCTCTCTCCTCTCTTCCCCTCCCTCTCTTTTCTTCCCCTGTCCTCTGCTCCCCTTCCCCACTCCCCTGTCTTCCTTTCCCCTTCCCTCCCTTCCCCACCTTTTTCTCTGATAAGGCTTAGATCTGTGATTTACCAAGTATAGGGAAACTCCAGGGGAGAGAACACCCTCTACCAATTTACTAATTCAGGTTAGCATCTTCTTTGCAACTTAAAGTCTTAGTTACTCAGAGCACCGGGAAGCTGGGATGTGTGCAGGATCATGCAGCCAGTTTGTGTTCATGGCAGGATCTGAATCCTGCTCTTCCTGACTCAGGATCAGCACTCTACCAACCACACCACAGTGCCTCCCCTTAATGGGAAATGCTCCTCCTTCTAACCCCCTGGGGAAAGAGACCTCTAGATCTTTTCCCCTTGATTTTATTCCTCATCATTAATGGCCCAGGGATATTTAGGAACAAATATCATGAGCTTGAAATTCCTGTATTTTATTTTTAGGTTAAAAACATTTTTCTGCTGCTTTTTTCTTCCTTTTGGCAGAATGGAGGGAGGCCTCGAAGAGTTAATTTCGTCTTCAGCAAACCGTCTTCTCTGGGGCTTTGGGAGGGCCCTTTCCCTGATCAGCCACTTCCATATCCAAGTCTGAAAAGGCTAATGTGGGAATGCTCCTCAGAAATAGGAAAATGTCTTGGTTTTGACCATAAATGGAACTGCACGCCTGGCATGGTGATAAGTGGAATGTGCGCACGGCCTGACTCACAGGGCCCTCTCAGCACCAGCCCCTCTGGCTCTCTGGCTTGGCTGAAAGGCAGCAGTGCTCCAGGGTGGATGGACACCGCGTGGCTACAGACCCTATCAAAGAAAAGGGAACAGCTCCACATGCAGCTAGTAGCTGCCTTGCTGGGCTCCTGACTAGCTACTCCCGCAAAATCCCACCTAGGCTCCTGTTGTTTTCCTAAAAATCCAATGTGGGGGATCTAACAATGCATGAAAGAATATGTTGCTTACTTGGATATTTTTACCCTCCTTTCATTTTTCTTTTTCGGTTGAGAATTTTTACTACCCAAATGGGTTGGGGGAACTTCACTAAATCCACTCTATAAATTCTATAGTATTATATCATGGAAAGAGGGCTAGATTTGGAGTAGGGAGACCTGGGTTCAAGTCTTGTCTCTAACACATCCTGGCTGTGTGACAGTAAAAGTCACCTAATATTTCTGGGTCTCAGTTTCTTCATATGTAAAATAAGGAGGTCAGAGTAGATGATTTATAAAGGCCTTTCTACCTTTAAATATAGGATCTTGTGACTATGGTTTTCCTCACTTACTCTCTGTGTGACCTTAGGTAAATTCCTTAACCTTTCTGGCTCTGTTTCCTGAATTGCCCAACTAAGGGGCTGTGTACTACATGATTTCTATTTCAGGTTGAAATCAATGATCTAGAGATGCCAAGTTACAGAAGAATAGCCAATTTTCCATAGGCAGAGGGAGTTTTCACACTGGTAGTTCCCTATACCAGTTAAATAAAAGGTGTAGACCAGAACAAACACTTCTCTCCCTCTTTCTTAAGTACACCTTGACCATTATATACAACTTTCTAGTAGTCAGAGACTACTTGTTCCCCACCTCCCCACCCCATAAGCCCCCAAACCCAAAATGAGTTCCTCTAAATCAGGTGAGGAAACCTTATAACTCAAGTCAGATAATTAGTCTGGCTGCTGCCTGCTGAAGAAAATGTCTTTTGATTGACATAGGGGCTTTTGAATCAGGCTTTCTGCCTCCTCAGTGGAGATGGCATTCAGGATTACAGCCTGCCCACCCTGGCGTAGCCATAGCCAAGACTCCCTCATCACCAGTCTTTAATTGTTTATGAATTAGGCCTTCAGTAAACAAAATCTCCACATTATCTCCCTCTTTAGTCCCAGGGTCTCATTCCAGCCTGCCCAGATGTCTAATGTGGGGCTGGAAGTGTTCCATACAGAGATCCTATCCTTTCGAAGAAGTAGAGTCATGGTGGTGGGGGCAGTGTGTGTTGGAAAGCAAGCTATTTCCCTTCTCACAGAGGTCCTGGCTGAATCTGGAGCGGTCCCCATGCCCTTTGGAAGTATCTGCTCAGACGTTATCGTGTGGAAGTGAAAGCGGGCAACCTCCTTTGCCCCATTTTCCTTCGTAGCCCGTCCCCCCATTCACTCTCCACCTGCATTTGCAGCGGGCCGGTGAGGAAAACCCTCTAGTGGAAACTTCCCACCAACCCTCAGAGCCCACGGAGGAACCCAGCAGGATTGCGCCGAACAGTTACGGCTTGATATTTGAACATCATTTAATGAGTGCCCAGAATTCCTCTGTAAATGCACATCGTTAATTTGGGGCCTGCTTTTCATTAATTAGGGCTTTAGCGGCAAGTGCCACCGAGCCATCCGCAGTGTTTAAGGTTACATCAAGCCCCAGCAAACGGCGTGCTGATAACAAGATGCATCCATCTTCATTACCTGGTCCACTCTTGTCTGCCTAGGCTCTGCCCCCCTTCCTGGAAGGGCTATGCCACTTGGAACTGCAGAATTAAACTTTTATCCAAACCAGATTCTGCACTTTCACCTCTTTTTTATTCCTTGAGTACGTCCCATTTATTTTTGCTTAAATGACATCTGATTACCCAACATGGAGAGGAGCAAGGATTTAACTGAAAACAGCCTGCAGATCTTGAGTTTGGGGATGGAGAATTACAGTGGGTTAACATTTACAGAAATCCTCACATTTATATTTCATCTGATACAGGGGCTCAGTGTAAAAGAAAGAGTTTCTCATTTTTCTTCTCATAAGTCTACAGCTCTGATAGGATAAAAAGGGAGGAAAAAAACACCACAACCCGGAGAAATACAGGAAATTAATTTTAAATCTGAAGAATAAATGCTCTTTTTGGTTCGTTTACTTTTGCAGTGTTTCTTGCTCTGAAAATATGTATCATTCAAGGTAATCACTGGGCCAATAGAATCAGTCAAATGCAGGAGAAGGAGCCCTGGATGTATCCCCTCAGCCGATCCAGATTTGATCTTGCCGCGGATGTTCAAGGCTCATGATCACTGAGGACAGGATCCCAGAAAGGAGAGATCCTTCTCTAGCCCCTGTATACCAGGCAGGCTGTATATCATGGGAGATAATGGCTTTAAAGCTGGGGAGGGGGGGAACCCCAAAGAGAACACGTTTGTTTATCCTCAAACAATGGGATAGAGAAATTCACAAAGCAACTGACATCTGTTGACAGATGATTGGTTCTCCCTAAGTATAGTTGATCCAATACAGGGAGAGCAGTACCTGGAATCGCTGTTTGACACACCAGGGAGCTCACTGCGATGGCCTGTAGCTCCCCTGAACCATGGTTCAATTTTAAGCATCACTGGCTGGGATGGGTTATTGTGACTAGGGTGAGAAGTCAGTTTGGAGAGGTTGATATTCAGGCAAAGTGTGACATGGGAGAGGAGGGCGAGAGGAAGAGGAAAAGGAGGGGAAGGAGGAAAGGGAGGAAGGAGGAGGAGGAGAGAAGGATAGAGAAGAGGGAGGAGGAAATAGAGGGAAAGGAAGGGAAGGAGGATGAAGGGGATAGAGAATGAGAAAGAGGAGAAGGATAAGAGCAGAAGTTGCTTACAGGAATGATAGCCCAAGGGAAGGTATCTGGATCCCTTGCACCAGTGAGCTCCACTCACACACTTATCATGAGGTGATAGCCTAGGCTGTGGGTCTGCCCTGGGTTGCTGCCAGCTGGCTTAAAAAATGCAGATTCCCCTCTCAGATAGAGAGCAAGAGACAAAATGTCAGCAGATTGACATTCGTCACAATAGACCTCCCCTCAGCCTGGGAAGGCGGGCTGTAGATCAGAGCTGGGTGCTGTGCCCCGCGACTAGGCAGGGTTTGCCTAGGATCATGCTGGGACCCCACCAGGTGTTAGTATTATCCTGGAGGGTGCCCTCTTCTTGATGCCACCTGGAAAAACAACCACAAAACATCAACAGCACACACACACACACACACACACACACACGCACACACCTTTCCAGGCTGCCAACTTTGTTTCTCTTTCTTTCAAATGTATAAGGATGTTCTGCTGCACCCCTCACCAACACTCCAAGTTTATCCAAAATGTGAGCTTGTATTCCTGTATTGTCTTTCTGTTTGTCTGCATCTTGCTAAATATGAAACAGAGAATCCCTTGGAGACAGTGGTAAGCAAAGACAAAAGAGACAAAAGACCTAGTTTTTAATATTTAGCGCTAAGTTATCTATATTATCCATGATTGAAAGGACTGGCCTTAAGCTGGATATTTCTTAAATTTACCAGGATGGTGAGTTGGACTCTTGAGCTAAGTGCTCTCTGAAGCTAATGTGTTAACTGTATAAAGAAGGCTCTTTCCTTTGAAAAGATAAAGCTCACATACGGTGATGCATCTGGGTACAATGGAGCCAATAAGACAAGGGTCGTATCTGAAGGATTTCTGCTTGCAGTGAGCTACACACAAGTATTTTAATTTTTTTTATTCAAACAAAAATCCTAAAGCAGCATCTAGAGCTTGGCACACAGGCCACAAGAACACAGTCATTTGTCCAACTGGTATCATTCATTATTGTGTTTAAACACACACACACACACACACACAACTTTAGGCTCTTTTGGGTCAAGGCGACTTTTAACAGTTTAAAAGCTGTTCAGAAGGGTTACTTCACCATAGAAGAAAATGAAATTTGGCCTCTGGACTGAAGGATAAAAAAAAAAAAACCAACCACACAATAATATAGATAAAGCCAGTCTCAAGAACGTTTAGATGGAGGAAATATTGATACAAAAGAAGGCTCACAGATGCATCACTGCCAGGAAGAAAGGGGCTCTCTCATCCTGCCATTTGTAGCAATTAGTTCACATTTCCTTTTGATAGTTTTCTCAGTTTGGGTCTTGGTTTCGGCTGCCCTCAGTTAAATATTTTTTTTAATAACCTGGGAAATGTAATTGTACTGGAACCAACTTCCATCTGTCAACTACTGACCTTGCTGTTTCTGCATCCGTAATAACCACACACCGTTGTCATGGAAAGAATTATGATGTTTCAATCGAATGCATTGCAGAGTTAACAAATCCATAACATGATCGGGATCTGGACCTGAAGAACATATTTAGCAAATGTATTTCAAAGACCTCAAGGGAAAGGGAAGAAGAGGAGAAAAATATCTGAAAGGTTTGTCTCGACATTTTGCTATCAACAGAAGGAGTGAGTGATCATTGCAAAAAGCAATAGCACAGTATAAGCTTGAGATTCAGGCACATGATCTAAAGCAAAACGTGAGATTGGATCATGAAAGGACAAAGTGGAAAATGTCCAGAGGATGGCCATCAGTGATGAAACTCGTTGATGGCGTCAATGTCATCCAAAAATCAGTTGAAGGACATGGGGATATTCACATAGAGAAGAGTGGGAGTGGATGGGTGAAGTGTGTGGAGACGGTGTTGCTGAGTTGTTTCAAGTCATATCTGACTCTCCACGACCCTATTTGGAGTTTTCTTGGTAAAGGTACTAGAGTGGTTGACCATTTTCTTCTCCAGTTCATTTTTCAGAGGAGGAACTGAAGCAAACAGAATTAAGTTACTTGTCCAGGGTCACAGAACTCATAAGTGTATGAGGCTGGATCTGAACTCAGATCCTCCTGATTCCAGACCGGGCACTCTATCTATTGTGCCACCTAGAAGCACTACAGTTTTCTAATGACTGTCTTGCGGAAGAGACCAGACTTATTCTGCCTGACCCCAGAGGGCAGAACCAGGCACAATGAATGGATGGATGTTTCAGGGCTATAAATTTAGTCTTGATGTCAGGAAAGTCTTCCTTACAATGGTCCTATCCCCAAATGGAATGAGTTGCCTTGAGACATAAAGGGCTCCTCTCTTTGGACATCTTTAAAACAAAAGCTTGGGAGTGTGGCAAAAAGATTTCTTTTTCAACTCTAGGATAGACTAGACTGCCACTGATGGCTCTTAGGCCCGCCATTTTGCAATCCAAATTCACATTTCCTTTAAATGTCAAGGAAAGAGGGGGAAAAAAATCTTAAAAAAATAACTTGACCTTCTAGAAAGTAAGTTTCTAACAGTCAGGGATTGTGTTTTATTCATCTGCCTGTCTCTGCCAGGGCCTTGAAGAGTACTTGGCACCCCTTGGTAAGTACTTAATAATTATTTGTTGAACTGAACTGAAAGTAAGTTTGAGTAAAATCTGGAATTGATGAGAAGCTGGCCTATTGCTTAATTCAGAGTTAATATGGGGGAAAATGATATTCTAGATGTTTCCATTTATTTTCTCCCTCTTATGTCTAAATCCATAGGCATTTTAAATCAGGTCCCACAAAGGCTAAATCTTTAATTTGAGGACAGATATTATTCTGATATTATCTAACAAAGAGTTTTTGTGCCTGCACATAATCTCCTCTTACATACAATTAAAGGATAATGGCTCTGGTGGAAGGACATAATCAGCTTTTGTGGGTGACTAAATGGCAAAGAAAAACCCAGAAGCTGGAGAATGGCTAAAAATTGTTTACAACATATTTTTTTTTTTTACAAGTGAGACCTGCTTTAAGGAAAACACAAAGAAGCAAACAA
Source organism: Potorous gilbertii (assembly GCA_028658325.1). Lineage (NCBI taxonomy): Eukaryota > Metazoa > Chordata > Mammalia > Diprotodontia > Potoroidae > Potorous > Potorous gilbertii. The sequence continues at coordinate 659,059,987 of CM053770.1, forward strand.
ACCAATATAATAAAACACAATTGAACAAACAGGTAAATAAGTTATCCTTCCACACCTGTTTTCATGTTATCTTACTTATACATGTATCAGAAAAGGAACTAGCACCTATTAGGTGTCTACTATGCGCCAGGCACACAATGATTATTTCATTTGATTCTCCTAAACTTAGGGGCAGATACTGTTATTATTTCCAGCTTACAGATGAGGAAACTGAGTCATGCAGAAGTTGAATGACTTGCCCAGGGTCACACAGCCAGTACAAGTCTGAGGTCCACTTTGAACTCAGGTCTTCCTAACTCCACTGCATCACTCTGATCATGTCAGCAATCTCCTCTGAGCCCTTGAATGCCTCCCTAATGCCTTTCAAATAAAGTTCCCATACCTTTACCTGGCATTACGCCCCCAAATCTGGCAACACCTCCCTTCTAAGTAAGGATAAGGACTGGTATGTGGTATTGCTGGTATAGGGAACTCTCAGGTGAAGGATCGTTACCTACAAGTGGAGAACTCACAACCACAGAGGGTCGTTTGGGGAACTGATCACATCAGTGACTTGAGGACAGCCCTTCCTGGTGTTTCAGGAGCCTGGGTTGATTCCAGCTCTCTCAGGATAAAATAAAATTGTTCTGAACCTCCCCCCCATTCCCACACCATGAACTGTTCTTCTTCTCTGCTGTTCCCTCTCTCCTTCCCTCCTTGCCCCATCAATGCCCCCCCCTTAACCTTTTGTGCCCCTACTCTTTTACCAACTCAAATACCAAGACACCTCCCCAGGTCCCCTTGTTCTATAACAACCATGTACTTCTCTGATATTTACAACTTGAATTCAGGGACCTGAATTCCAGTTTGGACTCTGTCCCTTACTACTACTAACTGGATGTTGAATGGGTCTTCTGGGGTCCTCAGTTTCCTCATATGTAACGTGAGGCTGTTGGGTTAAATGGTCGTTCCAGCTTTACATCAGTGATCTCGTGATCATATAATCCTATGTTAACTTTGTGTGTATGCCATATCCCCATTAGTCTGTAAGCTCTCCAAGGGCAGAGACTCTCTCATATTTAACTCCCTCTCCCCTCTTTCCTGATGGTATCTATGACCATCATCTACACACAGGAAGTACTTAATGTTTCTTGAATTGTTTACTTTTTTGAGAGAATTCTTCCACTCCACAAAAGGAATAAGCCACCTCAGGGTTCCTTTAAATATTAAGTAACATGACACTATGATAGAGAGACTGGGGATGGAGTGGCAAACAGAAAAGAGAGAAACACATAAAACTTACCCTAGGAGCTGCTGACAACTGAAGACCAATCAGACTCAAGACAGGCAGAGTGGGTCAGTGGTCAGAGTCAGGTTTGGAGCCAAAAGATTCCTGGCACTGGCAGGTCCACTGTCTGTGCCTCAGTTACTTCATTTTATAAACCCTTTCTGTTCATTTTTTGGGGGAGGGTGTGGATCTCTCATCTAACAGAAGAAATTCTCTGTGCCCCAAACTGGACAATATGAAGTCACTCTGATGTCTTCCTCCTCTCCAGCTTCAACCTTACCTTCATTCTCTTCCTGACTTCCTGACACTGAGCAATCAAGAGTAGTCAAGTTTTTATTAAGTTCTTATTATTTTATTTTGTCTTTATCTTATTTTGTTAAGTTTTTATTAAGTTCTTACTGTTTGCTAGACTCTGTGTTAAGTGCTGAGAATAGAAATACTGTTCAACAGCAAGAAAGTTTTTGCCTTCAAAAAGCTTACATTTTAATGGGGAAAGACAATCCATAAAAGGGAGCTGAAAAAGCAGGTAGGGGTGGGGAAGTGAGAAAGGTACCTGGTGCTGGGATATTGAAGAGAAAGAGAAAGTCTGGAGAAGACTATTTGGCTGTCCTGGGCACTCTCCTTAAAATGAAGGTTCTGAGAGGAACTAGCCTATCAGACAAAGAAGCAACAGGGGCAGAGGGGACTTCCAGTGTGTGAAGTTCAGGCATGAAGTGAGCATCCAGTGTATAGTAAAGTCCTGAAAAATCAGGAGGGCAGCCTGCAGAGGAATGAAATCTATATTAATTTGTAGCTCTTATGAAGGTATCTCCAGATCCTGCCTAGCATATGGCAGGTGCTTAATCACTATTTGTTAATTGAAAATGTGACTTACCTTAGATGAGCTCACTTTTTGAAGTTACATTTTATTTTCTTCAGTTAACAAATATTTTCTCTCTCTTTTCTTCCCTCCCACAAAAAAAGAGAAAAACTAGAATTCTCACACAACAGATCCCCCCATATTGGCCTCATCCAAAAATATTTATTTCATTTTTCACACTGAGTCCACCATCTTGTGTCAGGTGATGGGCACCCCACTTCCTCACTAACTCTCCAGCATCACAACTGGTCATTGCATTGATCAAGATAAAGTGTTTCACAGTTGATCGTTAAAAAAAATTGTTTTTCTCCCTACAGGAAGACAATTAGAAATATATAGTATCAGATTCATAGATGTAGCTTTGGCGCATGAAGGGAGTGTCAAGGCCACCAAATCCAACTCCTCAATTTACAGATGAGGAAATTGAGGTCCAGAGAGTTTTTCTTGACTTTTTTTTCAAGATCATATAGGAAACATCTGAAGCAGAATTCAAATTCAAGTCCTCTGACTGCAGAACTTAAGATCTTTGCATTGTACCAAGATGGCACAACGGTTAGACCATTAAGTATGGAGTCAGGAAGATCTGAGCTCAAATTCCGCTTCATATGATTACTAGCTGTGTGACCCTGGGCAAGTCACTTAACCTCTGTCTACCTTAGTTTCCTCAACTGTAAAATAAGGATAAAAACAGCAACCACTTCCCAGGTTTGTTGTGAGAATCAAATAAGATAGTATTTGTAAAGCATTTATCATACTGCCTGGCACATAGTAGGTGCTTGTTTCTTTCCAATCCAAGTTCCCCTCCTCCCCCAACAACAGATTTTGATTCAGAATGTGAACCCTGTCTAAGAGGTTTCATTAAAAGATAGGACACAAGAAACAAAGAAAAAGAAAACCCAGAACCTCAGCTTTGAGGGAATTTGGGAAATGTCATTGTTCTCTGATCTTTCCAGGCAGTTCAGTCTGGAGCCCAGGCTTTTCAGAAGTCAATTTCCGAGAACAGTTTACTCTGGGAAGTGCCTTGCTTTGTAAGATGGGTTTCTATCAGGAATTCAGGATCTGCCGGGAGCTAATACTTGATTTTTCTGCATCAAAAAATATGATTTTTCTTGTAATTATATTTTCTGTAAGCTGGCTTATCTTTAATATTTTTCAGGCAAACCATTAGCATGGGTGGGAATGTCACTATATGGTTGAAGGAGAAAAAAAGCACCCTCTACAACAGCTACAGCACTTCTGTGTCTAGTCTTGCTCCCTAAAAGAAGTCTTCCAAAAGTCAAACTCTTTTCACTTGAATCTTGCCTGAAATACCTATACATGTGCTTTACATCCCACCTGCTACCTCTCCATCATCTCCGAAACCCAAAATGGCCATTCTGCTGCTATTTCTAAAGCAAACACCCAGGAAGATGTCAATCTGACTAAAATAGCCTCATTTTAATAAGTGGCTTAAATGTATCCTCCTTTCTCCCCCGCCCCCCACCCCCAATCAACAGCTCTCAAAATCATCTGCTTTCTTAAACATTTGAAGACATGCATCTTCCACCTGTCCTCAGCCTCTCATCAGACTGGCACATTGGCAGCTTCTAATTTATTATTATTTTATAATTTTAAGCCACTTGAACATGGGGTATAATAGAGAAAAAAGCCCTGGATTTCGTGCCTTAAGAATTTCAATTCTGATACTTTCAGATTGTGAGACTTTAGGTAAATCATTTAACCTTAGTTTCTTCATCTGTAAAAATGGATACTAAATAAATAAATATATAAAACTAATGGCTAATTTTTTTTATAGAGCTTTAGAGTCTGTAGTAATGATATATTTTTATAGAGTTTTAAAGTTTGCAAACCACTTTCTGTATGTGTCCCTCCAAGGTCTCTTCCAACTGTGTGGAACATAGTAGGTACTTTCTGGTGGTCCTGTGAGATCTTCAAATATTTCCTTTGAGATACTTTGCTTGGTCAGGGAAACATTCAAAATCTTCAGTGACATTAGCTCTGATTTACAGAATAAAGGAAAAAGCCACATCTGGTGTAGTTTATCTGCCTTTCAAATCAATTAATCAGTTAATAGTAATTGATTGACTGCCTCTCTATTTGCCTAACATTCTGTTAGGTGTCATCAAGTTGAAGTTCCCAAGACCTTCTTATTATTATGTGTGTTCCCAAATGAGTTTTATTGTTTTGATTATTTGTTTTGGCTCAACTGAGAAGCAACTTGAAGTTTATATTACTGAAATTTTTTTCCAAACTGAATTGGGAAGAGGGTGGATTTTTTAATGACCCTAGGTGGTTCTCTGAATCCGGAGAAAGGCCCATGTCATACTGGGAGAAAGTGTGTCTATCTGTGAAAGGGAAGATTTTCATACATGGACCCAATACCTTCATAGGTCAAGTGAGATAGATAATGAGATGAATTCTGAAGGGACTTCAGTGATTTCCCAATCTTGGGTGATTTTTAGTGGATGTAAAAGTGTCAAATCCCACAGGGATAGGGAACCTGCTGCCTTGAGGTCACAAGTGGCCCTTTAAGTCATCAGGTATTGCCCTTTGACTGAATCTAAACTTCACGGGTGTGAACAAGGATGTGTTCTGTAAAACTTGGACTCAGTCAAAAGGCCTAAGGATCTAGAAGGCCACATGTGTCCTTGAAGTAGCAGGTTCCCCACCCCTCCCCAGACCAAGTAACTCTAGACACAAGACCATTGAATATAAAAAGGCAAAGACATGGAAGACATATTCAATTCAGAATGAGTGAATCCATGTGGAGTTGGAACTAGGACCAGAACTGAAATTAGAACCTAAACTAGACTAGAATCGGAAACCAGAACTAGAAGTAGACTTAGAACCAGAACTAGAATGATAATTGCAATTAGAACCAAAACAAACAAAGTAGAACTAGAATCAGAACTAGGACTGGAGCTGGAACCAGTACTTCCATAAAACCCCAGTACCAAAACCAGAACCTATACCGGAAACCAGTACTAGAACCAAAACTAGGACTAGAATCAGAACCAGAACTAGAACTAGAATTTAGACTAGCACCTGGGTTCTACCTGCTCTGTTACAACCAGCTTGACCTGGGGCACAAAGGATGGAACTCTTCTGATTCCCAGCTACCTAATCTGCTAAATTTGTTAATGTTAAATACTAATTTAACCTAAATCAATATTTTATATTCAGTCTAAATTTAACCTAAATCCTTAATCTGTTAAAAAACCATAAAAAAAGTTAAAATGCCATTTTGATAGGGTAAGAATCCACTCCATGGAGGTATAATTTCAAGTTAACTGAGTCTGACCAATATCTTGGAATTGCCAAGAAAATAGTTGACGTAATCCTAGATCACTGGGCATAGGCCAGTGTAGTGTCTATTTTTATAAAAGGGAAATGAGAAGTTGCTTGAGAATGAATGACCTTTAGACAGATGTCATTCGTGGTGGTTGCCTCAAACACAGTGAGTTTTTGATAGTTTTATGAATACAATGATAATGAATGGAGGAAAATAACACTCAAGATTTTTAAAATGATTAACTTCTTTGAAAATTCAGATTCTTGGTGTTGTCAAGCATTTAGATATGTCAAAACATCTGAATTTTGACTGATGCTTACCATTTCCACCCAGGATTTGATAATATCTAGACATTGCCAAGGACGCTGGGTACCTTCACATCAGCTTGGAAGTATTGTCTTGATAGAAGGTCTTAAAAACTCAATTCTACGTCTGATAGCAGAAATTTCTGAAATTGGCCAAATGAGGCACTTGAAATCTCTTGAGATGCACAACCTAGTCAATTAAATAGTCATTAAAACTACTACTTTATTAAACTACTATGTATTCATCATTTTACTGGATATTCATCATAGAAAGACAAAATTCCTACCCATGAGGAGCTTATATTTTACTGTGAGAAAAGAAGCGACCAGTTGAGTAATTGCAAAATATAGCCGAAGTTAATACAAAGTCATTTTGAGGGGAAAGAAGCAGGAGAAACAATAGGAAAAGGTCTGTTGTGGGAGATGGTTCTTGAGCTGAATTTTGAAGGGAGTTGGAGATTCTAAGAGGAGGAGGTGAGAAGGAAAATTATTTCAGGTTTGGTGAACAGCTGATGAAAGAAAGGAAGGAAGCGAACATTTATTAAGCTCTTACAAAGAACCAGGCACTGGGCTAAGTACTTTACAAATATCTAATGTTTTTTTTTTACCATCACAACAACCCTGGGAGGTAGTTGCTATAATTACCCCCATTTTGTAGTTGAGGAATTGAGGCAGGCAAAGGCTAAGTGATTGGCCAGGGTCACACAGCTGGTGAGTATCTGAGATGGGTTTGAACTTAGGTCTTCTTGACTCCAGGTCCAATGCACAATCAAATATGGTAAGGGCAAACTCTAGAGAAACAAAATTCCAAAAAGAGGGATGGAGAAGAAGAGGCAATATCAGGGAAAAACAAGAAAAAGGTATTAAGAGGCCATTACATGCAATAAACTAGCCATAAGTAGTCAGTCAATAAGAGGCAGACACTGCTGTTTAGTAGATAGAGAGTTAGTGTTGACTCCGGATAACCTGAGTCAAGGCCAGTCTCTCACATTTACTAACTCTGTGACCTTGATTTACAGGGTCAGTGTCCCAGGACTACTTTCTAAGTCTTTAAGTTGAAGATACATTGAGTTGAGGGAATTTCCTCGTTAGGAGCTCCTACCACATTTGTCTGGTCCAAGTCAACAAACATTTTTATGGGGTGCTGCTCTCTGCCAGGCATCATGCTAACCGTAAGAATAGAAATAAAATTAAAGACAGTTGCTTCACTCCCTCTCACCATTCTAATGAGGGGAGATTGAACACAAAACGAAAATGAAAAGCTGGTGGGGTGGGTCAAAGAAGGAGAAATCTGGAGTATCAGGAGCGATGTTTATAGAGAAACAAGCAAGGCTAGCTTGGTCATTTCCTCAAAATGGAGGTTCCAGGAGGAGCTCCTCATTTGGAGGAAAGATTACAGGGGTGGAGGACCTTCCATGGGATAAAGGTCACAGAGCAGTGGCATCTTCCAGGCTGAGAAGGCTGCTGTGATATGGTAGAGGAGTCCTGAGAGTCAGGAGTGGATTTCGGAAAGGAGAAATGTAGTGAGCAAGGCTGGCCTGGGTATTTCCTTAAAATGGAGATTCTGGGAGGAATTTACCAAATACAGGAAAGAGCTGACAAGTCAAGGAAATCTTCTAGGATCAGAATACTGCTGGGACAAGGTGAAGGAGTCCATAGAGACAGAAATAGTCCAATATACTGAAGTGGGAAGCATGTTGGATTTGAAATCAAAGGACCTAGGTTTGAGTCCTGTCATTTATTATGTATATGACCTTGGGTAAGTCACACTTACACTCTTTGGGCCTTAGTCTTCCCATCTGTAAAATTAAGGCTTTCACTAGATGACCTCTAACTTCTTTTTTAGCTTTAAATCCATAACGCTATAATCCTCTATACCATATTTATAAGAAAGGAATTACATTTTGGGATTATCCAAGTACTTTGTTCAACAATTCAATGCAGCTGTTCTATATGTACTAGGGAATGATTCTACCTCTTTTTCTCTCAAATTCAGGTTTGGGCATCATGGTACAAATATTCGTGGGAAAATGTTGGACATAAACTAGGAAGATAATTGAATGCTATATTTTCAAAACTTTATTTTTATTGTTTTCTGTTCTTATATCACTTTTCTTTCTGTAATATATCTTTTTTCCCCTACCCAGTGAGCCATCCTTTTCCAAGGGATTGCTGATGCCAAAATCATGCCTGAAAGATCCAATTGCCAAATTTTCAGGGTGAACATTTATACCTTAGAAATTGTCAAATATTATAAATCAGGGAATTGATTTATTGTTTTGCTCATGATCTAGACTTAAGAAAGTGATAGAAAAATGTTAATAAAGCAGATTAAACTTGAAAGGATGTTATATGCACCTATTTGAGAATTGTTGTTAAGTATTTACCAGCATATTCTTGCTTGTAACAAAGATTAAAAAACAGAAAGGAAAAAAAAATTCATTTTAGCAGGACCAATCAACAAATTGACTGTGTCTGACAATATATGTAATAGTCTATACTCATAGTTCCCAACTTTGCAAACAGGGGAGGGAGGTACATTTTCCCAAGGATCTAGAGAGTCAAGTCCATTTGCTTTCCACATGACTGTGATTTGGGTCAATCCATATAATGTTTCTGAGCTTCTGTTTGATCACTTGAAATGATGGAGGCACTGCACTAGATAGATGACTTTTAAATCTCAGAATCTATGACCCAGTAATCTATGAACTATTCTCCGAGGCTAAGCTTGGTCATAAGTACACAGTGTTCAGGCAATGTTGCCTTTGTTGAACTTGAGTGGGAGTAAATGGGGGAGTAGTGTAAATCTCTGCAAGACTTGGAACATGTAGGGGATTTTGGTGACATAGAAATGTCTGAGTTGGGAACTCCCTCTTCTAACTCAGATCCCATAGCAAGCCATCCTTGCCTAGTAGATTTCTCTTGAGAGAGCTGCCTAAGGCTCAGAAAGGTTGACTAATTTTAAGAGTATCAAACAGTTAAGTATTTGAACCAAGGTGATCCCGACTCCAAACCCCAAAGTCTATTCATTACAACATGATATCTCTTCAAGAAGCTCATAGGATCATATTCCTTGAGTTGCATCATCTAGCCCAACTCAATCATTTTACAAATGGTGAAACTGAGTCTTAGAGAGGTGATACAACTCATCTAAGATCACACCAGCAATGTCAGACCTGTGGTTTGAACCCAGGTCCTCTAACTACAAAGCCAACACATTTTCCCTTACACTATTCAGTTATCAAATCATAATTATTCATTCATTTATTCAGTGAATATTTACCGGCATTTAATATATGCAAGACACCATGTGAACTTCTCCTCTCTGTGTTAAACAAGGAAGATCATGCCTCAGGGTCCCTGACCTCTAGAAATTTGTAGTATGTAGAGAGGAGATGTGTACATGATGAAATCTAAGGCAAGTTAGTACAAGACTTTCCATCTGAGTGACAAAAAATATTATGGAAGTTTAGAGGAGGTAGAAGTGACTTCAGGCTTGAGTGATGACAGGAGCCTTTGTGGACAAAATGAAATTTGACTAAGTCATCAATGAATCAATCAATGAGAACTTATTAACTACCCAGTGCTTAACAAATGCCTGGCAAGTAGCAGGAGCTTAATGCACGTTTATTGATTGACTGATTGACCTGCCACTGTTTCAGGTTCAGTGCTAGACTCTGGGCTTAAAGAGACAAAAATGAAGTCATCCCTGCCCTTGAGGTGCTGACATTCTGTTGGTCATGAGCGACAAGTAAGGTTTCAATGCTGTACTCAGAAATGAGACCTTCTAAATTAGATCTTTCCTGATTCTCCCAGTCCAAAATTTTCCATCAATTAGCAGGCATTGTGCTAAGCCTTGGGGCTACAAAGACAAAGTAAAATCTGTGCCTGCTTTCAGCAAGCTTATATTCTAATGTAGGTTTACAACATAAACATAAGAAGTTATACACTAGATACAGAGAGTTTGAAAGGTCAGAAAACCTTTAACAATGGGGGAGGGAGGAAGAGGAGTCCTGAAGGAGTCTCTTGTAGAAGGTGGATTTGAGGTAACACTTTCATAAAATCAGGGATTATGAGAAGCAGAGATGAGAAGAAAACATTCCAGACTTTGGACTGGGAGTGGAGCTGGGGGTGGGAGGAAAGGGTAGCCAAGAAGTACTTGGCATGATTTTGTTTGAACTTGGTTTTTCTGGATATATATTATATCTTTCCCATTAGAATATAAACTCTTCCAGATCTCACACTATCTTTCATTTCCATTTTTGTATCCCCTACGTTTAATACAATCTCTGGAACAAGGTAGATACATACTTATTAAACAGTTTTTGCATCTGCATCTGAATTTGGGGTGGATGCTGAGTTTTGTACCACTGCTTGAAATATATCTGTATTATTCTGAATTCTAAGTTTAAGAACTTCAAAGCCCGTCCCCCCAGCAAGCTAGTATAATGTTTTTTTTTTTTAAGTGTGTTCTTCATGCCATTATAACCACTTGAATCCTAGAACCGAATCCAGGAGTTCTCTTCCAGGTACATCCAACATGGTAGCTTTACCATTGAGAGATGAGAAGTCACATTGCAATAAAGGAGGTGGCTAAACATTAAGAAAATTAATTTGACTACTATTCCAGTTAAATCTCTTTTACAGATGTTAGATATTTGTGGGAATGGTTTATTAAAAAAAATAATAACTAGCAAAAAAAAAAAAACCCATGATCTACCAAGCAGGTCTGAGAAATCCTGCAACAAAGTAAAGAGAATAATTCATCTGCTCCAAGCATATAAAAATAACACCAGGGTGAAAGTGCACCTGGTTGGACATAGGAGATCTCCTTGAGTCAGGATGACTCTCCAAACCCAAACCCCACAGGAGAAAGTCCTGAGTCAGTTTTGAGGGGCTCAGAATTTTGAAAAATAAGGATTTCCTGAGTTGGTTCTCAGGTCTATGCATCAGATCTAGGAAGTGTTGGAAAAGAACACTCATTTCAATAATATCTATTTTCTGCTAATCTAGTAGCTTAGTCTGGTCATGGAACTCTGACTTTGAAGGAATCTTTGTCGCTTAATAAATTAAAAAAGAAGAAAAGGAAAGGAAAAAGAAGGGGAAAGGAGGAGAGGAAAGAAAAGAAGAAAGGAAAGAAAAGGAGAGAAAGAGGAAAAGGAAAGGGAAGAGTGGAAAGGGGAAGGAAGGAAAAGAAAAAAATGTAGAGGAAAGAAAAGTAGAAGAAATGAAAAGAAAGAAGAGAAAGAGGGTAGAGGGAAGGAGCAAACCTAACTACACAAAACTGCATTTATCCAACAAGCCAATTTGGAGGAAAATCAATGCTTCTTCCCTGACTGAAAACTTGCAATAATTTCCCTCAAGTTGATGTATCTTTAAATTGGGGAAATTCGGGACAGAGCCAAGATGGCAGAGTAGAAAGACTCACCTATGCTAGGTCCGAACCCACAGCCCATAGATTTCCTGTAAAAAGAACTCCTGACAAATTCTGGAACAGTGGAAGCCATGCAGCAACACAGTGAAGGAGATTTCTGCTGCAGAGAGCCCTGAAGAACCGACCGCAAAGGTACCCCGGACGGGAGTGGAGTCCTGCCCGGCCGAGCGCTCCCCTCCCCCGCCCCAGCCACGCGGCACTGAGAGGAGCGAGCAAAGCCCAGCAGGCGTCAGGGACCTGGATCTCCTGCGGCCGCGAAAGTCCCTCCACCCACAGATGCACAGGTCAGTGAGAGAGACAGGCTGAGAGGGGAGCGGGGGATCTCCGGGACTTGGACCCCCTG
>CM053770.1:659071986-659263278 GCA_028658325.1 Potorous gilbertii
GAAGAGAGGGTAGATTGGTGATATGGGTAATTAGAATGTCCAGTGTATTGGGGAGGGGAGAGGGGACAAATGGGGAGAAAATTTTGGAACCCAAAATATTGTGAAAATGAATGTAAAAAAGTTAAATAAATTTATTTAAAAAAAAATAAAAGAAAGATAAAAGATAGCATTTCAGAAAAAAAAATTGGGGAAATTCCTAATTGTTGACAAATGATTAAAAATTTGAGAGGAGAATAGTGGAAGCCTCATCCCTAAAAGCCAAATGAAAGAGAGGAAGTGGGTTGGCACATAAGACAAAGTGTTTCGTCGTGTCTAGCTTAATAGTTGGAGCACTGTGCTGTGTTGACTGGTCTAGAAAGTCAGAGAAAGGCAAAGTCCAATGAGCTTCCCTTCTCTTTTCTCTTGCTTTCCTAGCCCTTTTGAGACCAAATCCCCAGGATGTCCTGTATACTTTTATTCTAATTAAGTAAATTACCCCCTCAGTGAAGGAAGTCACACTTGGAGTCCTGTGTTCCAAAACTGGTAAGAGACCCAATCATTGGATCCCCTACCTGATCATTTTGGTCCCCTATCCCATCTAGAGCCAGATAGAACCTCATCGTTTATACTGCAGTTTTCCATAACCGGCAGAACAGTTATTCAAATTTTAAGCTTCTGAATGCAGTGAGATCAACCTGGCCCATCCACATAAATAATTTTGACACGATAAGTATGCAAGTGCGATGATAACCGATAAGTGAAGCAATTACCTTGCTTTTTTGGATTATATTAAATGAATATTCTGATAGAGTAATGAAAAGAGACAAAGCCCACAAAAAGGTGCTTGCAGAGCTTTTGGGCCCTGTGTTATCTCTATTATACCATATTGAAATAGAGAAGCTATCACCGATCATGCGTTTCTATGTAACTTCTGGCTTCCAACGGTGAACAAGGAATAAATTGTCACAGGACAGTAACTGATAAATTGGGATTGGCAGTGCTTTCTTTTTTTTTCAGAGTGTAAATAAACTTGCTAGTCACCTTCCCCTCCCTCGGACTGGATTTGGGGGAGAGTCAATAACTTGGAAGCAGTTTAGTATAGGGGAAAGATAGAGAGATTCCCAATCAGAAGACTGTTCTCTTGTTTACTAGCTAGCTGTCTGACCTTGGGTGAAATTCCAAGACTCGATATAAAATGGTGGTTGGTGGGAGTGATTGTGGTGGCAGGTGCAGTGTTAATAAGGAGCTACTGACCTTCTCTCAGGCCTTGGATGAGGATCCATGAGAGAATGCACATGAAGCTCTTTGTGGCCACAAAATACTACAGAAGTGTCAGCATTTTATGAGATATTGTTATTATAGAGCCTTGTACTTGGAGTACAGAAATTCTAACTTTAAATCCTATCTTACAAGTCAGGTGCCCCTCTCTGAACTTGCTTCCTCATCTGTAAAAAGGATTAGATCCCGGTAATTTCATTCAGATATGAAACTCCAAAGTGAGGAGACTCTCAATACCAGAGTAGATCATCTCCTTCTCTTCATTTTATAGCCTTCTAGAGCCCGGAGCAGAAAAGTTATATGACTTGTCCAGGGTTATGTAACCAGTATGTGGTAGGGGCAGGACTTATACACCCAGTCTTCCTGGATCCAAGGCTACCCCCTTGCCACCATACTATACCATCTCTCATCTGTAAAATAGGTGTAATAAGAGCAGTTGTTGGTAACCCTCAGATAACTTAATATCTGTAAAGTTCTTTGTGAATATCTTAAAGTAGTGATATCTCAAATCGAAATGGGGGCCATTATATAAGGATTCTTGGGAAAACCACATATTAACATTATTTGTGTTTTATTGTATTTTTTTTTTGTTTTCTGTTAAATATTTCCCGGTTGTAGTTTAATTTGGTCCAGGCTGCCCTCAGGAATTGTGGTTTGTGGTGGACATCTCTCCCTTAAAGCACTGACACTGTTCATTGTTATTTTTGATACTATAGATATAATTATCATTGAGAGCAGTAATATTCCCTACCTTCACGCCCATTCTTTTCTTACTCATTAGTTTGAAGGAACCTCAGAGTGGGGGACACCTGGCTGTCCGTTTTTACTATTTCATATTCCCAGGCAAGGGTGCTGCTGTCTTGCTTAATTTCTGTGCATTTGGTGCTTGGGATCGGTTTTGATTTCGGATTTCCTCTGATCTAATAAAAAGACATCGCATTATTAAAAAGTATTCCTTCTGGTATCTCCAGGGCCTATTATAGTGCCTTGTGCATAATGGATACTTAATAAATATTTGTTCAATTGGTGAATTAAATTTACAAGGGGAGGAGGCTGAGGAAGAAGCAGCCTTCAGGTTGCAAAAACAAGTGAGATAAGAACCAGATCAAATCTACAAAGGGAATGGAGGCAAAATGATGGAATGAGTAAGGCTGTGGTTATGGAGAAGTCCAGAGAGCAGAGCTGGTGTCTGCCTAAAGCAATCCTAGGCATTGCCATCCTCCTCGAGGTGATTCAGAGACTAATCACTGGGTTGAGGGTTTGACCCTGATTGGAGCTGCCCAGAGGGACCGCTTCAGAAGCGCCTGAACTTCAGGAGAGACCCAGAGAGCACCTAAAAGACAGGGATGGGACAGTTATTGGTGGTTTTCCAGCACTCCGGGCACAAGTCTGGAGGTCGGCTGGAGGGACGGCTGTTTTCAGCATCACCCAGAGCGGTGGGAGGGAGGTAGAGAAGAGCAGGGGTAGGCTGTGTACTCTTAATTTGCCCTTCAGGTATAGCATAACTAATGACCTTGGTTCAGGCTTAGATGAATGAGAGAAGCAGTGTACATTACACTCCAAGAAGGATGAACCAAAAAACGTTTCAGATTCAGGAACCAGAGGAGGCTAGGTAGAGGAGCTCCAAGGGACTCTACAGGGCATCTGGGCCAACCCTCTCTTTTACTGATGCAGAAACAGGCCTGGAGACATCAGTCTGCCTTAAGTCACAGATTCAGTAAGTGACAAGAGTGGAATTTGAAAACAGGTTCTCTGATTTTGAATCCAGAGTTCTTTCCACCATACAGCATTAACTGATAGATCATGGGAATACCAATATAGAGCTTGGAAGTGACCGCAAAAGCCTTGAGTAACCTTGAGTCTCTCATTTTGCAGAAGAGAAAACTGAGGCTCACAAGCTTTAAGTGACTTGTCCAAGGTCACTTAAGTTCTAGATAGAAGAGCTATAACTTGAATCTAGAATCATCTGGGGACTATGTGAATTTATTTCATTATTATTTTGGTAACTATATTTCAATATAATGAGTTATCTTTGTGATCTAATGTCTTTTATTTTCTGCATTTGAAAACATTATTCTGAGAAGGGGTCCATAGGTTTCACTAGGCGGCCAAAGGGCTCTGTGACACAAAAAGAGCACCTGTTCTAGAGAGTCAAGAATCTTTTCTTTAGGGAAAGTCTGCTCTGCATTCCCTTAAGTCTTAAGATCCCATTAGAGATGAGAGTAAGCTGGTAGATAGAACATTTGCTGAACTGATACCTTAAAGTGGGGTAGAGGTTGTAGAAGGGGCTGATGCTTCAACGTGGGGGTTCGCTTATCTTTCTTCACTAAGAAAATAGAAACAAAAACATTCTTATCCCCATTTTCGAATGAAAGGCCAATAAAGTTATGGAAAGTTAATCCAATATGAATAAATTATTGTCATTCTGGCATTTAAAATAACATTTGTTCGGCATTGACAAGTCTCTGGTCTTAGAGCGCTTGCAGGGAATTTGCTTTTTAGGGCCAGAAAAACAACAACAAGGAAATGAAGCTGATGCCAGCGAAGAGGGTTGGATCTTTGAGTGTTTTTCCTGAGTTCTTTGTAAGTAGGCCTGCCCAGCCCAAGCCTCCCAGCTGCTCAACACATAAGTTAAGGGGGCACTTGGGAAAAGAAGTCCAAAGCATGCGGGGGCCAAGATGGAAGGAGTAGGCAGAGGAATGTGGTTATTGTCAACCCCAAAGCAAGAGCCTGGGTTTTAATAACTTGGAAGGAGATGCACTTTAAAGGCTTGTCCACAAGGCTGATTTCACAGCCTTCTTGCTTACTTTCCCCCAGATTCACGGTTTCTGTTCTAGAGTCAGAGGATCTTAGTTGATGATAGCAGAGATCTTAGAAGACAATTTGTTCAACATGGTAGGTAGGTGTCCCTTAAAACCAAGACTCACCTTTATTGGGCAGTCTCAATGTTGGGTCTGCCATTAGCTCAATTTATTATTCAATAATCATTCCAGTTCTCTAAGGGATCTATGATCTCATTAGTATACCTTTCAATGTTTGTGTATTACAACCTAGCCATGCCTCCCTATCCTGGGTAATTTCTTTCTTGTCTATGCCAGGGATTGGCAAACTATGGCTGGAGGGCCCATTGGCTAGTCTTTTTTTTTGTATGATTCCCTAGCCTAGAATGGTTTTTACATGTTTAAATACAATGAAACTTAA
The DNA here is from genome assembly GCA_028658325.1 of Potorous gilbertii. NCBI lineage: Eukaryota > Metazoa > Chordata > Mammalia > Diprotodontia > Potoroidae > Potorous > Potorous gilbertii. The sequence goes on from CM053770.1 coordinate 659,076,445, forward strand.
ATTTAAAAAAATGTAGAATTCATTCATAGCTCACTGGTCATACAAAACAAGCTGCATACGACCCACAGATCATAGTTTCCCGTACTGATCTTTGCCTTCTTATTACCACAGGGGATCCATTCAAATTAAGGGATGAGGTGGGTTTCCTCAAGTTCTTTTGACAGAAGGAACAGTGCCCACAAGCTCTGTCTAAATACTTTTGGATTGAGTGATGGAGGATGTTTCTGGAACCCATAGAATGTCCACTGCTCTCTCCTCACTATCATTGCAAGGCCACCCCTCCTTCTTTTTTCAATCATACATTTCTTTGATAGCATCTTTTACATTCATTCCCCCTCCATCATTCCTTGTTTACAATGTAAAGCAGCTTGCACACTCAGACTACCAGCTTTCCCTTTGCCCCATTGTTTGACTTTCAATTCACTTAATCAAATAATTTTCTTTTTTCAGTCAAATACAGAACAATTGGAGACACTTACTTAACATCCAAAGGCAAGACAGAATCTCTAAGGGGAAGGAGTCATACCAAAGTCAAGAACCCTAAACCATGAGCCCCAAGATTAAAAACAAAAAGCAAAGACCTTATCACCAGTGGTCATTCCTAGCACTTAAGGCAATGCTTATCAGTCAGATAGTCAGTGAGAAATTATTAAACACTTACTATGAGTCAGGAACTGTGCTAAGTGCTGGGGATTTAAAAAAAATAAAGGGAAAATCAGTACCTGTCCTCCACAAGCTTAAGGAAGAGACAAAATGCAAAAAGCTATGTATATACACGATAAACAAGGAGTAGATGAAAAATAATCTGAGAGGGAAAGTCACTTGCAGGCAGGGGGAGCAAGAAAGACCTTCTGTAAAAGATGTTAGTTATACAAGGTGGGATTTGAGTTGTATCTTCAAGAAGCCAAGGAAACTCAGATGCGAAGGCAAGGAGGGAGAGCATTGCATGCATTAGGAAAAGCCATTACAAAAATATGGAGGCAAGAGATGGACTGTTCTGTGGGTGATAGTAGGAGCATAATAAATGCTAATTCATTCATTCATTCATTCCTAGGAAATCATTCACATGGAGTGAGTATGTGAAATGAGTTGTCAGTCAGACAACAAGCATTTATTAGGCACTTATTATGTACCAGGTACTCTACAAAGTTCTAGAGGATACAAAGGAAGGCAAAAAAAAATAGTTTGCCTTCAAGGAGTTTATATTCTAATAGAGAAGATAACATACAAGTAATTAGGAATATTTAAGATTTATGCATAGTAAGTACAAGGTAATCTGAATGGGAAAGAAAATGGGAGAAGTAGGAAAGGCAAAGGAAACTCCCAGGGAAGCAGTGCGTTCTAGGGATGGGGGTCAACCAGTAGAATAACAAGGAAATGGGAATTGGGCTATCTTGTGAAAGCAGGCATAAGTAGGCCAGAGTAACTAGATCCTAGACTACAGGGAGATGCTTATGGTCTAAGTAGACTAGAAACACAGGAATGGGCCCTGTTATGGAGAGCTTTTAAATACAAGGGGGCAGGGGCATTTGATCCTAGAGGTAATAGGGAGCCATTGGAGCTAAATGAGCAAGAGAAGGGTTGACATCATCAAGCCCAAGGTATAGAAAAATCACTTTGGCAATCAAGTGGAGGACAGATAGCAATGGGGAGAGACTTGAGGCAGAAAACCAATCTGAAGTCTATTGTAAGTAGTTCAGGTAAAAGATTGTAGGTACCTGAATTAAGATTGGGGTGAGAAGGGTGGAGAGAAGGGGACATATAGAAGATGGAGAAATGATAAGATTTCACTATGGATCAGATAGTGAAGAGATGAGGGAGCACAGTTACAGAGATGTAAGAGGTTTCCTGTGCCTGGTTGGCTATCTTCTGGTTCTCAAGTTCTTGTTGACTGATGGATGATTGACTGGTTGACTTGATCCCAAGATGACTGGGAGTAGATAGAGAACACTGGATCAGAGATCCAATCAGAGCTGGAGGGGACCTCAGCGGTCATTTAGTCTAACCCCTTCATGTTGACACTAAGAAATGGAGAGATGAAATGACTTGGCCAAGGTCATGCCAGTAGTAAATGGCACATCAAGCCCTTCGACTTCAGAAACTATAATCTATCCAGTCATCGAACATTACTAGTTCATGCTCTCAAAAATCATTGGTTAACAAACCCAAGAAATCTTCTTGATTTTATCACTCCTTGGGGAAAAAAAGAGAAAAGATTGCTTGTAAAACATGAAAAACAAGGATTCCAAAGTATCTGAGAACCTGGACAATGATAGAGTTGATGGATTATCACTGTCTTGATCACTTTACTTGTACATAGAAATGGAAAACCCATGGGAGATAATGACAAACAGACTGGGCATGAGTCTTTCTTGAGATGGCAGCCTCAGGACCTGAGCTCCTCAGGACCCTGAAGGAAGTGACCACTACTGAGTCCAAAGGCAGGACAGGATGATAGATGGATGATGACGGAATGCTTCTATGCTGGAGGAGGAGAAAGAAATGGTGAATGAATGCTTAGAAGTGGGGAAAAAACTCAGCCAATATTTTCTTGCTCCATTCTCCTCTTTTTCCTATTCCTGTTTTCCAACAAATGAAAATTAAGTTGTTCCCACCTTCGACTCTGAGGTCCCTGTCCTTGTGAAGGGAAGTATTGGCCACTTTCATTCTGGCAAAGAGGGAGACCATGTTTTTTTTCTTACTGAGGAAACAAACTCTCTCTTGATATGGTTAGTGTAGAAGGGAAATGTACAAAGGAACAGTATTCCCCACCCTCAAAGCAATCTTCCATCATTATATAGCCTTACATCGATCTTCTTTTTTAAGGTTACAGTTGGCAGAAAACGATTGTAAACACAGTGGAACTTAATGAGTAACGCTATCAGTATCCAAGAGAGAGGTTATCTAATTGCTTCAATTACTAAAGAAATGAAGCCTATGTGTTTCCTCCCAGCCCATTTATAATGTTTTTGGACCTTCAGTGTAGGCTAAATAGATGCCAAAAGTACCACAGCAGACAAATGGGCACACACAGACACACACGCTAACGCATCTCCTCACCTCTGAGATAATTATCCCTGAGGAATGCCAGTTTCTCAGCTGGCTTCATGTTGACTAAGGGGTGCCATAAGCAGTAGATTCGGGCCAAAGGTATTTGAATATTCTCTCTATTTGTTCATTTGGCTGTTGGATTTCACTTGCTGCTGGGTCATGGGGTTCTGGGACTAACAGAACCGAAGAGTTCTCCAGATGCGAAATTCTTTGAAAAGCATTATTTTTCCAGCAGGGAAGCAAATGCTTTCATCAGAAAAATATGTCTTACTTAGCGCTCTAAAACTTTGTGTTTGGCATGGTGAAATCAAACATAAAACTTTTCGTTGGTGAGAGCTGGAGGGAGTTGCAGATTTGGAGAGGAAGGCAACTTGAAGCTGATGTAATGTTTTCCCAAGGAAAGGCCATGGTTGGGAAACTGATCTGTATCCTTAGCCTAAGCTTTTAAGAATAATCAGCTATGAAGAAGAAAGAATTTGGTATTGATCTCCTCCTAATCAGAAATCAAACTGAACCTTATCTCATGACAAAGTGTAATTAACTATTTTGTTAATTACTATAATTATCTTCCTTACATTTATTTTGACAGCAGTGTCAGTAGCAGAAAACTATTTCCTTAAATTGCCTGTTGTCTATTACGAATTACAAATTCACACAATTTTGACAAATGATTTTATTCTTTTACATTTGCTTTGGGGTCTCCTGCAACATGATTTTTGAGAAAAATGCCTCTTTGGCTTAAGAAAAAAAGAAATAAGAAAGGTCATATTGAAAAGATTAAATACAAGGTGAGATACCAGACCTTAGAACTGACTATCAGTCACTATGAACCTCCTGTCTCTCATCTTGTTCTCTCTATATGGTTGTTCTGAGGGCCTGGAATATTGTAAACAAAGAGGAAGTTAAAGGGAAGAGATAGTCATTAACTTAAGCGGGGCCCAAATGTGACTCTTGACTAATGGAATATGCCACATGGCTTTTGGCCTCATCTTAAACCAGAGCTGTGGCCCATTGAGAAGTCATATGTTCATCAAAATGTGGTAACCACTAAGGTTACTATGAATCTCTGCCATGAGGCCAGAGGGACCCAAACAAGGCAATCATCTATCTAGAAAGGACCAAGATGGACTGGAAATGGAGGTCCTACTCTCTTCTCAGGACCAATTTCCTGTCCTCCCAAGCTTTACCTGTGCCTCCATTATTAACCCCACTAAGACCTTAGCTCCTCTTGATTATCGGGTGATGCCAGAACTAGAAGCAGGTAATTAAGAGTTTCTACCGGCATTTACAATGGTTTCTTCCAGTCAGTCATGTGTTTCCCACTTAGAACCTCAAGAGAGGAAGAAACAAGGGTAGAATGTCAAACTGTATTGACACTCTCCCATGATAACCAGGCATATGATAGAAAACAAACCAGAATGTCTGTTGATTCTTCTCTGAATCAGTAGCACTCAGAAAAGACATACTATAGATACACAGGACTGGGTTCCTTCCCCACAGAGTTTCAGTGCTAAGTGATCCACTCTCTCCCTATACACACTTAAGATCAAATGATGTGTCCCTAATAACCACTAGGCTTTGGAGAGCCGGTGGAGGGGGCTGCTTCTGGAATGCACTGCTTGTCACTATCTTGCAAAAGCTTATTAACTTTTTAATCTGGTCTACTCAGCTGGTGGGGCACTGCTGTTTATGCGGTGTTACGTGGCTAAGTTTTACTTGCTCTATTGTTATTAATACTGTTATCTATTTTAAATGCTTTAATGGATGGCTTTATTATGCTTCTTCCCTGTAGTTTTTAGCAAAGGATGCAACTGAAAAAAAGTCAAATAAACAAATGAATATTAAGTCACCCAGTACACAAAAGGAGTGGTGAGGTCCATGCTAGACAAGAAATATTTTACAATCCATTTAGGGAAGTTTTCACGGTTTCTTTCTTTCTGTCATCATTGTTGCTGTTTAATCTGAGAACCATTGCTCTCTGCTCCCCACCCCCACCACCACATATGGAGACTCCCTCTACCTTTGTAGAACAATCTGTAACTTAGAGTCTTAGAGAGATTAAGTGATGTGCCCAAGGTCACATAGTCCTTAGGACTCACAGAAGGAAGGAACCTTAGGGGTCATCTAGGCCCATTCCCTTATTCTATAGGTAAGGAAATAGGGAACCATTGCCTGGCCTATGGGTACACAAATGGTGACTGTGAGAGGCAGAATTTGAACCCAAATCCTCAGAATCTAAAGCTGTTTCCCCTAATGAATTTGCACATAGGTAGGTCTGCTCCTGAAGAACAGAGATTGTTTCATTTGTTATAAATCCAGTCTAACACATAGTAGGTACTTAGCAAATCCTGGTTGGTTGACTGATTTCTGATCCTAAGACTAGCCTTCTAACCACTATTTCATACTGATTCTCAGATAAAATGATAAAAAAAAAGATTTCTGAAAAAGGCAGTTAATTTTCACAATTAAAATGTACCTTTAAAAACTTCCTTCTTTTTTGTTTTTTTTAGAGATATTCTTTTGCATATTTCACATTTGTGTATTTCACGTTTAATACCATCACCAAGGCAGTTCTGGCTTATCTATGTGTAGCTAGGTCCTACCTTGGCTCAGACATTCCCAATTCTGTCTATTTTAGGCATTTTGAAGTGCCTCTTATCGCTGTAGAATTCAGATTCAGAGACAGTGAAAAGAAGGGAGATATTGGTTCTTGGCCTTGGGCACATGCCAAAGAACGTGAGTTTGATATGGAAGGCTGGAGAATGAATTTGGGATGTGGGTTGGAACCTTATTAAAAAAATAACAAAAATTATTTACTTGTTCTTATTAATGAAAAACTAAACATTGGTTTTCAAAACAACTTACATATATCAGAATCCATCTGCCTGGAATGCAAACCTTTAATTGGCTCACTCTTTTTATTTTTTAAAGAGCTAGGATTGGTGCAGGGAATTCTCAGTGAGAAACTTTCTCTGTTAATACAGATTAGTACCTTTTCTATCAGATCTGGAATCAGACACTTCCTAGCTGTGTTACCCTGGGCAAGTTGCTTAATTATATTTGCCTCAGTTTCCTCATCTGTAAAATGAATTGGAAAAGGAAATGGTGAACCACTCCAGTATCCTTGTCAAGAAAACTTCAAATGGGATCACAATGAGTCACACATAACAAATGACTGAACAACAACCAATAGTTTTAGACAGATTCCTGGGTTTTTGAGAGGCTAAGAAGACTTTATTAAGAACCCACACAACCAGTATGTCTTGGAGGAGAGACTTGAACCAGGTCTTTATGACATTTAGATCTGCTTTCTGTCTGCTCTACTGCACTCCCTCTCAGGCCACTCTTACTCAGGACAATATTTAAATCTTAGATGTTCACGAGCCTAGATACCTAGGAAACTTAAATTATGCCTAGAGGAATTCCTTATAGTAATGCAATAATAACTAGCATTTATATAAGGCTTTAAGGTATGTAAGGTACTTTACATATGTTATTTAATTTGATTTTCATGAAAACCCTGTGAAATAAGAGCTGCTATTATCCCCATTTCACAGGTGAGGAAACTGAGGTGGAGAAGAGTTAAAACCTTCCCAAGGTCACTCAGTAAAATAATTATACTGGAATTTGAATGGACATCTTTCTGCCTTCAAGTCCAGCATTCTATCTATTTTGCTACCTAGCTTTTCATATAAGTGGGAACAAATATCTCATAGATTCTGAGAGACTTGGGTGCCGAGAGCAAAGTGGAAAGGGGCCAGATGAGATCTTGTTTCTTTTCCCTACACAAAGCGAGGCGCCCTATAGACTCCAATCTGCCAGCCCTGTGAAAATATTAACTGGAATTCTTTAGGCGAGAGCACTTCCTATGTACCTTGGAGTTTTGCCATTTCCAAAAATAACTAAAATGGTTCTGAATCTATTCATCAAAGACCTTGGATACTTTGCTTCTCACCCTCTGTTGCCCCAATGATGAAAGCTTGTATCTTGATTTAGTAGGAGGTGATGTATAAAGCAGGTACCTCCTCATTCAGTGAATTACAGAGCAGTAAGACTACTGGTCCTGTGGTCAGAGAACCCTCCATGTGACCTTGGGCAAGTCTCTTAACTTCCTTGCATCTCAGTTTCCTCAGATGCAGGACAGACAGGGTTCCGTGGAATGGCCTTTGAGGTCGTTTCCAGCTTTAAATCTATCATCTTATCTCTAAAATAATGGTCCTAAACCATTTCTTTTTATTTTTGCATTATGAACCTTGTCAGTCTGGTGAAGTTTGTGGGAGCTTTCTCAGAACGTTTTTTAAATGCCTAAAATAAAGTGCATAGGATTGCAATGGAAACCAATTATATTGAAATAAGATAATGAAAATATTTAAAAATGACATATCAAATGAGATAATACAGGTAAAGTGCTTTAGAAACTTTAAGGCACTATAGCAGTAGGGCAGCTGGGTAGTACAGTGGATAGGGAACCAGTAGATAAGGAACCAGTCCTAAACTCAGGAGGATCTGAGTTCAAATCCAGATTCAGATACTTATTAACTCTACAACCCTGGGCAAGTCACTTAATTCTGTTTTGTCTCAGTTTCTTCATATGAGAAATGACAAAACTCTCCAGTATCTTCGCCAAGAAAACCCAAATGGGGTCATGAAGAGTTGGCCATGGCTGAACAACATACGTGGCAGCTATTATTATTTTGAAGTTCTCATATTAAGAACCCCTGATCTAAAGACCCAGAAGTCAACTTAAAGAATTGCTTAATATAAATTACGTCCAAAAATCTTAGCAAGCTCCTTTCCTATCATACCCCAGTTTGTTTGTCCCGCTATTAGAAGAAGCTCAGTTTCACAGAGTCTGTGGGTCACAGCCTTCCTGTGGTTTGATCAGCTGAGGAATTCCAATAATCTTCTTTGTTGACTGCCCCCTCTGCTACATCACCCTTCTCTTTTCATCTGATTTAGGATTCAGTCAAGTTTTCCTTTTGGGAAGTGTAAAAGTCTCTTTCTATATCTCTATTGCTGTCTGTCCTTCTGCACATCAGCCCCATCACCGATCTGCTCACACTGATCATGTTTAAAGGTCACTCATTTTGTTCGACAGGCAGCCAAGCCTGACAGTGGTTTAATGATACCTGAACAAACTGTATTAAAATGACATCGCATGTGATCCTAAATAATTATCGGCTAAGAGGAGAAGAAAGAAAGTAAGTTTCCGTGCAGGAAACCCACACTGAAGATATTCGTTAAAATGCTAAACTCTATTAACCAATTACATAAAAACCTTTTCTATTGCCTTGCTTCATTTCAAACATAGCACGGGCTATTTTGTCTGTGACCTCAAGTGGAACAAAAAGCTACAGAAAGCCATTTGTGTCAGGAGTTGGACTACAGAAGGACAACTAATTCTAATTAGTACGAATTCCCCACAGGCCAGAGGGAGGCCTAGTGCAGGAACCAACTGTCTAATGCTGTTTCTAGCTTGCAACAGGTGGGCTGAGGCCTACCAAAGGTTGTCATGGCAATAGCTAATGGTAGACCTTTCGCGGGACACCAGTAATTAATTGAGTGCATGTCCAGCCTTTGAATGTGATATCTTTTAATATACTTCTGAACTAAAGGAGATTGCCTCTTCTAATTGGTTAAAATTAAAGCAGCAAAAGGCTTTGCCAAGAACTACAGTGATGTGATGCAAGGCTCATTTGGACTGCTTAGACTGAAATTCTTTACATATTACTGCAATAAGGTGTTACCCCTCCTCCATCTCACTACCACCCCCAGTGATCACGGAGAAAGGTATTTACTTCTTATAACACTGACAAATCTCTACAAGATGCCACTCTACACATATAATGCATGATTACTCAACATCTGAAACCTATAAAAAACAGCGTTAAAATTCTGAAAAAAGTTGTCAGAAGTATTGAATCTGATTTTCAATTTGTAGGGTTTGAAGATGGAAAGGAAAAGCCAATTCTTAAGCGTACCATGTTGTGATATTACAGCCTTATAGGTGACTATCTTGAGTTCCTAGCCTCATTTGGGAAGGACAACAGGCCTGGAATGGTATTGGAATGGAGTCAGGGTAGAAGGACTTGGCATAATGTTTGTCCCACAGGAATTCTCCTAGACACACAGAGGCCCTTCTCTGATAGCTTTTTAAGTAACTCTGCAAATTGCTTCCAATCTGAAATCCACGCAGGGTTCAAATTTGGAGGAAATAGACACAGTATTTTCTAGACTTATATCATGTTATAGTCAATTTCTATGCCTTTGCACTGACTTTCTCCAGTGCCTGGAATATACTCTCTCTTCTCCCCTATTTATTTTATATAATATATATTATTATATAAACATACATACATGTATATGTATATATACAAACACACACATATTTCTATATCTATCTATATATATGATTTTCAAATAAAGTGAATACCAAACATATTAGGCTTACCTTGTCTTTATGGACTTGTCCCAGGTTTCCCTTAGTGAAAAACAAATTATCTTCAGTTTCACTGAAAGGACTGAATATGTACATTTATTACATATGCCCATACACACATATATTTTAAAATATATATACATACATGCAAATGCTTACTTTTTTTTTGTAACTTAATAGATGACCATTTGAGCTAGAAGTCTTTGTTTCCCTTTCCATTCTCTAAGTACTAGTTGATGGGGAAGTTTCTTCCTAGAGGGAAAACTGAAGGACATCTGTCTGGATGGTTTCATTCCCTGAAGAAGTCTCTGCATAATTTAGTGATTTGAGTGTCCTAGCTGGTTCATGACTTCTGGAAGTCATAGGGTCATAGATGTAGAACTAGAAGGGATCTTAGAGGTCTTCAGGCTCAACCCCCTTATTTTGCAGATGAGGAAATTGAGACACAGAGAGGATTGGTTTTATTCTTTTTTGGGTTACAGGATCAGATATGGAAGGGATCTTAGACAGAAGCACAGTGGAAAGAGTTTTGGACTGGAAGTTCAAATCTAGTCCCAGATACTTATTAACTATGTGATTCTGAGCAAATTACTCAACCCCCTTTTGCCTCGGTTTCCCCATCTATAAAGTTGGGATAGTAATAGTACTTCCTCCCAGGATTGCTGTTATGACCAAGTGAAATGATCTGCAAACCTTAAGGTCTTATGTAAATGCTATTATAATTTCTATTATTCTACAATAATTCAGTCTGAATAGGATGCCTTTGTTAGAAAGTCTCATGATGTGGTACAACCCATCTGGGCATGCCCATGACTGCTCCCAATGTAAAGAATGTCATTGAAAAAATGTCGGACCAAAAGATAAAACTATACCATGAGATAGTTCTATAGCAAAAGGGAGGGATGACCAGTGGATAGCAAGGGACAGTCAACCGATGGCCTGTTCATGTGCTCCAATGGCATCCAGGCAAAATCAAGAGAACATGGGGAAAGCCCTCAGAACACTGGGTGGACCCCTACTGATGAAACAGTGGGATGGGACATCTAAGTGTCACATGGGATGGGTATTACTTGTCATTGTGGGGGGATTTATCCACATGGATAAAGTCACAAATTCAGTGGGGCATTTTGTCAACTCATGTTGCTATTTTTAGTCATTTTTCAGTTACATTTGACTCTGTGACCCCATTTGGGGTTTTTTTGGCACAGAAAGTGGAGTTGTTTGTCTTTTCCTTCTGCAGTTCATTTTACAGATGAGGAACTGAGGCAAGCAGGGTTAAATGACTTACCCAGGGTCATACGGCTAGTAAGTATTTGAGGCTGGATTTGAACTCAGGTTTTTCTGACCCCAGGTCCACTTAGATAAATGCCACCTAGGTGTCCTGCCAATTCATATTTGCAGAAAATAACCCGTTTCTGGGCTGTTAAGCTCAACAGGAGAATGACTGCAGAGGAAGGGAATGTTTAAACGCTCTTTCTTTACTACCACCTTTAACTAAGAAGACCACTGGATTATCCTCAGGTTTACTTTCTCCCAACCTCAGATCTGCTAATACTCTGGAGAATCATCCCCAACCATAGCGCTGTGTCATGAGAATGATTTTATTAATAAAACTCCTTCAATGTGACCTCCTGGGATTTTCCGCTGCCATTGTTTGGGTATCACTAGGGGCAAAAAAACGAAGCTCCTTTTAATAACACATTTACATAAGTTGATCTGAACGATCCCCACGTGATGGTATATCTCCAGGGCTGGCCTGTCATCTTGGAACAGCCTAAGGTGCTGGTCCCAAAGAGATTAAAACTCAAGAATTAACTAGTCTTCATAAAATGGGAACATCTCTACAAGCAGTAAAACAAATGATTATCATTTCTTTTTGGCGTTGGACTATGCCAAGCTAGAGAAAAACAGAGCTTTCAAACGCCGACAATCTGGTATATTGAAGTATGACCATTATTTTTTATTTTCCACATTTTTGGTCCAAAGACAGTTCTGAGTAATTGATTCCCATAATGAGCTATGGTTCGTTAGTCAATTTAATTTATAATTGAATTGGATGGATGTAACTCTGTGTAAAATTGTCTCTGAAGAATCTGTTTTGTTCGTCTGTTCAACTTCTGACAGGGATGGAAGAAAATCTAAATTATTCCCTCCTGCAAGAGGGAAAAATTCAGTCTCAGCCTCCCTGGTGAAATTAAGAGAAAAAAAATATTTTTAATAGTTGCCATGCAAAAATATTATGGCTTTACTAAAATTTATACAAGCATATCAATTAACACATTCATGACTTGAGAGACTGCTTTAGTGATGGGAAAATGTGCTGGAGGCCACAGCCTTTTACAGGCCCATGGAAAGGTTTCTCCTTATTAGAATGAGCTCCAGGTCTCTCTACATTTATTTTTATCAGTTATTGACAAGGCTTGTCTTATTACTACAGAAATATACCGTGGAAACAATGGCTCTAATTCTCCAGGTGTTTTGCAATCATTGTAACTTGTATTTCCCATACATTCCTGTAACAATGTAATTTGGGGGAGCAATTATTAAAATAACTATGTGGATTATTTCCCCCTCTAAATTCTGAAAAGACTGTCAGGATTTAAAAAAAAAAACCCAACCAACTTTAATTGTTAACAATAGATTTTTTTCCCTCTCTCTTGTCCAAAAGATTGTCTTACTTCCCGAGTTCTTTATCTTAAAACTTCTCCCCATGCATGCGTGCAAAATAAAACCATCATTATGTACAAGGAAATGTTTTACAGTTAATGCCATCTAAGATACTCTCCAAGTGCCAAAATGCATAGGATTTTGGTGAAAGGCAATCTGCTCTAGCAATATAATGCATGCAAACCAGTCTTGTCTAAAACCTGAGGCAGGAGCTGTACACATTGCCTTGGATGGCACCTATGGAGTTGGCTTTGATACTATGCCCAGAAGTGGGTTGCATGCTGTGATCTGAACGAAATTTAATCATTTTTTAGAAGCTAGGGGCCTTTGAGGTGCTCTTGTTCCATAAGACTTATTATAGCTAAGAAAGACTAAGGTATATGCCCTATTATTCCTTGTTAACAATGGTAATACAGTAATAAGCTCTAATGATGAACTACTGTGTGAAATAGATTTAGGTTGATACAGCACAGGGAAACTAGGAAAATATGTATCCGTTCTACATAAACAATGTATCATTGAGCCAGCAAGGGCATGAAACTGACATCCCATAGTCTGATAAAGAGAGGGCCCTATTGTTTTTAAGCATGCTATTTGTGTGGTCTGTGATTTAATCATTTACAAACGTAAATATTTGATCTAATTACAATGATGGTAGAAGTAATGGTGAGATTCACCGTTACCAGTTTTGAGAGAAATATGTTTTCATGAAATTCTTTCTTTTTTCCCCTCTCATTGCCTATCCTTACTCCCCTCATTATTTGAGTGCTAAATGGAAATCAGGTGAGAGAAGGTTTAAATTTGTGGAATTTTTCTCCTTTTTTTTTTCTTCCCTTCTTCTAAGGAATTATGCCAGATTCTTCAAGTTGTCTTGGATTCCAGGGCAGTGACTTGTTAAGAACTTGTTCTATTGAGCTGAAACCAAGTCAAGGGCAAGTCATGTCGTTATTTCTCTGACATGGTCTTTGGCAAGGAAGGATGAACACACACACACACACACACACACACACACACACACACACACACACACATGGATTTTGGATATCTACAGATTCTGTCAGGTCCTTAGTGTCCATGATTAGGGTCAATAGATGATTTAGCTGAATCTGACTCTCCATTCCTACAACATATAATCCAGAGGAATGAATGAAAGTAGAAATCCCACTTCTTCCATTGTGCAGACCTGTCTGGCACAGCTGAAGGGGATTTGGATTGCTTCCTTGGCCTGTCATTCAGGACTTTCTGTGGTCACATTTCTGCTTGCCTCTGGAGCCTTGAATGACCAGTTTTCCGCAGGTATGAGTCCTTGTAGGTCAATCATACCTTCTGTCTGTTCCTGTCTCTTCCAGTAGAGGTTCCTTTTCTCTGCCTTCTCACATCTTACCCTTATGTTAGTGACCAGCTGAGATCTTAACTATTTTATTACACCTTCCTTTCCCAGGATCATCTCTGCCAGAATGCTAGAAGACATTAGGAGACAGATGGGAATACTGAAACCCTAGAAGGAATCATGGTATTATAACAAGGAGGTTTTGCCTACAGTACAAGAAGAACAAGGCTTTCTAATCTAGGGTCCATGAACTTGGAAGAGTAAAACACACACACACATACACACACACACACACTCACATATATATATATGAGTGTGTGTATATGTATATGTATGTATGTATATATATATATATCTTTCTTTTCACAAACCTCTAGCTGAAATTTATAATTTCCTTCAATAATGAATTTAAAAACAAAAACAATTGCTATTCAGAGAAGGTCAGCTTCTTCACTAGGCTACAAGAGATCTATGACACTCAATAGTTAAGAACCCCCGAAGGAGGTGGAACATTGAGGCTATGGTGCTTGGTCTTTGTAAAATTCCAACTATTCTGTCTTCTTTTCCTCATCCTCCTCCCCTTCCTACTACAGTAGGAACTGGACCTGAGAGTTTCTTGGTACAGAGAACTCCTAGATGAAGGAGTTTCCTTTACCACTAAAAGTTTGCAACTCCTTTGTGTGGTATGTGAAAGATGAAATGACCAAGGAAACAGAGGTTCCATCTTCTAAGCATACTGATTTATTGAGTAGTGCATGCCAATTACCCAACAAAGCCTAAAGAACTGAGAGATTAAGTGATTTGCCCAGAGTTGTGTAACCAATATAGGTCAAAAGTTGGATTTGAACCTTAGTCCTCCTGGCTTCGAACCTTGTTCTACCATGTTTCTTTTTGGTGTGACTATTATTGTCAACAACAACAATTACAAAAATAAATCACACTGCCAAGAAAGATAGCATGGTATAGTAGATCAAGAGCTGCTTTCGGAGTCAGGAGGAGCTGGGTTTAAGTCTACACTTTGACATATCCTAGCTCTGTGAATCTGGACAAGCCAGAATCTCTCAGTTCCCTAAGCCAGGAGACAACCAATCAACAATCAATAAATATACATTTATTAAGTACCTACAATGTGCCAGGCACTGTGCTAAATGCTAGGTAGTGTGGGAGATCAAATACAGTCATTCCTCCCAAGTGCAAAATACTTAGTAAAATGAATCAAAATACAATTAACCATGGATACTCTGAAATTTTAAGGCCAATTCAATTATAAGGCTGTGGACATCTTTATGTACAGATTAGTGGCCTTGTTTCAATTTTGAGTCTGATAGCATTGCCCTTACCTAGTGGGTATAATCTGTTTTCATAGATAAGTGTTTCCTCCCTGGTACATTCTGTAGCAATGAAGTCAGAGGTCTAATTTGAAAACAAAGTATCAAACACATGTAACACATTAAGGTTTGAAAAGGGCTGCATGTTATCACAACCTTGAGAGATATGTTTTTATTTTCCCTATTTTGTGGATGAGGAAACTGAGGCAAACAAAGGTTAAGTGACATGCCCAGGGTCACACAGCTAATAAGTGTCAGAAACAGAATTTGAGCCTAGGATTTCTTGACTGTGCATTAAAGATGGGATTCTGCTGCTTCTCAACAAGTGCAATAACAAACATACTTTATAGTACCATGTATTTAGATCTGGAAGAAAACTTAAAAGCTACAGGAGGCATCTGGCAATAATGGGCCTGGAGTAAGAAAGATGGAAGATCTGAGTTCGAATTTGACTTCATATACTGGTTGTGCCACCCTGGGCAAGTCATTTAACCTTTGTTTTCCTCAGTTTTGTCAACTGTACGATGGAGATAATAGCACCTCACTCCCAGGATTTTTGTGAAGTTCGAATGAAATTATATTTGTAAAGCCCTTAGAATAGTGCCTGGCACATTGATGGTACTATAGAAATGTTAGATGTGATTATCACTTAACTACTAGAAGTCTCAATCTATAAGATATAGGTAATAAGAGTTATAGTACTCATGAGATTATTTACAGTAATCCCTTCCCCTCCTTTCTCCCCTTTCTTTCCTTCCTCCTCCCTTCTGTTACCCTTAACCTTCTTATTTTACAGATGAAGAAAGCAATACACTGAGTGTTTTAGTGCTTGCCCAAGGTCACACAACCAATGTTTGAGGCAGGATTTGAACCCAGACTTCCCAACACCTGGGTCAGTCAGTCTCTCCTATCCTACAATGTTTGTTAAGTCTGTTCTTTATGTAACAGTTTCTGTAACAGAGAAAAATAAAATACAGTTCATTCCCACATACAGAACCTTCCCCAAAGGTGGTCGGTTTGAATACAGCTCGTGTGCATCTACCCAAAACAGAATTTCGCCTCATCAGGTGAATGAATCCACTGGAGACCACTTATATTGTAATTGCTCCATTTCTACTGAGGACTTTTCAGCAGGCCTCATTTTTACTGTACGCTAGCTATGTGAAACAGATTGAAGGGTGAATCTCAAAAAACTCCACAACAAACCTCAATTGAGTGTCCGTCATTCGTACCTAGTACACAGTTCAAGGAGGACAAACTCTGGAGCTCAGGTACGTAGTGCCATAAGGAGTTATGATCCAGGGCAGTGGGATCAGTTGTTATCAATCAATCAGCTAGGAACCACTCCAAGTCAGAGTTTCACTTTGGTCCTTAAAACCTTTTGAGCATGGCTTTGAGAAGTATTGTTTTTAATCTAAAGTATGAGATCAATATTTGGAATCAATAAACATTCATTTCCAACTAATAAGTTCAGTGGCTAGTGGGTTCCTCTAAATATTTTCATAGCAAGGAAATCTTTGTTGGGCTGAACACTGGATTGCAAATATGTCCAGTTTTAAGAGATGACCCCCTTAGAAGAAAGAAACAAATAAATAAACCACCCTGCTCCAAGATAGCTTTCCTAGTTCTCCACTCACAGATAAGCATACTCTTTTTCTAGGATTTCCAACAAAACCTCTATGACCTTCGTGTTAGGAGGTAGTTTCATTCCAGGCCCAATAAAAAATAAAACATTATTTATTGACAGCTTCGGCTCTCATGAAATTTTATAACGGATTCTATGTGATGGGCTGACAAAGATATTAAGGAATCCTGTAGTTGATTGTGTAAAGAACCAGAAGATTCCTTGTACAACCAAAATAATGGCCATATGAATTCTCAGAACATGTGAATGTAAATGGGGAAGCATTAGTAATTATCTCTTGTATGCCAGGTACTGAGATAAGCAGTTTACAAATATTATTTCATTCAATACTCACAATTACCTTGAGAGGTAGGTGTTATTATTTTAAAGCTGAGGAAACAGAGACATATAGAGATTAAAAGCCTTTCTAGGAAGTATCTGAGGATGGATTTGAACTCAAAATTTCCTGATTCTGGGTTCAGTGCTCTATCCCCTGTGTCAACTAGCTGCCTCGAGTGTAGATGTACTTGTGATTCCCAATTGGGTTCTGGGGAGATCTTCAGTGTTGTTAAAATGGTAGGAGAAATAATAATTCTCTCATGAGTGTTACTAATATTCATTTTATGTCATATATACCAAAAGAGATTATAAGTCCCTTGAAGACAGGGGCTATATTCTTTTCTAATCCTCATAACACCAAGTATAGAGCTGGGGAAAGATGTGGTATTCAATTATCTACTGGCCACTTTGTGACCCAATATTATCTCTGAATAAGACATAGTTTCATGGCACCAGGATGATGGAGTCATCTTCAACTCCTCATTCTCCCTCATACCCAATTTATTGCCAAAGCTTTCCATTTTTCCACAATAGTTCTTTAAAACTGATTCCTTGTCTCTATCCACACAGCCACCACCTCCATTCAAGCCTACATCTCCTCTCATCTGGACTATGTAACGGCCTCCTAATAGGTCTCCCTACCTGAAGCCTGTCCTCATTCCAGTCTTTTCTCTACACAGTTGTCAAAGTGGTTTTCCTAATGTGCAGATGACCATCTCACTCTCAGATCCCCACTAAATAAACTCCAGTGGCTCCCTATTGCTTCTAGACCTAGAATCATATATGAATTTCTCTACTTAGCGATTAAACCCTTTATGACTTGGCCCCAACTTATGTTTCCAATTTCATTATATATTACTTAACTTCCTACCCTCAACAGTCCAGTCAAAATGGTCTCATGCAAAGTATTTCCTCTCTTGTTTCTATGTGTTTTTACCAGCCACCCCCTATCTGGAATATAATCCTTCTTTCCTTGTGAGTCATGGAATCTTTCTCTTTCTTTAAGACACAATACCTACTACAAGAAATCTTTCTTGAATTCCCCCTAGAGCTCACACCTTCTCTCCCTAACTGCCTTGTATTTAATAACCTTGTTTTTATTTTCTACACATGTATTCTGAACACACACACACACACACACACACATTATCTCCTCGATTAGGATACAGGCTTCTTGTAAGTAGGGATTGTTTTATTCTTTGTCTGTTTATCCACAGTACCTTGAAGAGACGCTTCATAAATGCTTCTTGATCGATTGACCACAGGTTGTGGTTCCTTTACCATAAATGAAAGGATGCCCTCTTGGGGTAGTGACATTGTGATAGATAGACTGTGATTCATAAATTTAGTGCTATTTCTGCCATGGTTCTTACCTGTCTGACTCCATACTCATCCTTCATCCCACCTAGCTACTGTATCTGAGTCTTTCATGAATCCCATTTGCTCCACTGGATTTGGTGGTAGTGACTTGATTTGACTTGACTTCACAGGAGACTCTGATTATTCTCTTGGGCAATCCACCAGCCCCAACTCCAATCCAGGCCTCCTTTCTCTGTCTCTCTCAGGTCCTCTTAGTTACCATTAAACCTGAACCTTGTAGGCCCATTTTCATGTGATCCCACAACTTGGATCTAAAAGCTGCCATCTTGTTTCTCAAAGTTATGAGATGTGATTGTGAGACATAGGATAGACTGAAAAAACTTCCATAAAATAAGCTAGACAAAGCACTAGGTGGGACACTAGAAGATATACAGTGCTTAAACAATTCTGAGTTTTTAATAATTCAAATAATCCAATGGTCTAGTAATTCTATAAGACACCAAAACAGATAGTGATAATTCACAGTATTATCAGTGCATTGGTGATCTGATAATTTAAAAGGAGTTGGAGAAGTCATATTTAAGGACATTCTTCACTAGGAACCATATCTCCCATAGTATGATTCCCATTTCTGCTAAAGAGAGTTACTTTCCAAAGGTCACTCCTTGCTCCTCAGGGCACTGTTGCTATTAAATTGATTACAAACCCAGATTCTGGGACTCTGGGATAATTAGGCACCCTCCAGACCTCTTTTGAACTCAGAAAGTTGGAGACTTCACTCCTTGCATCCAGAAGAAAAAGACCAAATGAAGATACTTAAGATAGAGCTTTATTTCTTGAGGCAACATGGCCTTAGAGCATTTTCTTTCACCAGACACTGGGAGCCAAGGAGTCCAACTATGAAAAGAGTAGCTGAAAGGAGCAAGGCAAGACAGATGGCAGAAGGTGACTCAGACCTTTAGAATGCCTTTACTGCCAATCAAAGAGCCTCCCACTCGCCATGTGGTCAATCAACCCAAACCAGTTGCAGAATGTCTATTCATGCTCCAATGTCTCTCCAAAGCTATTTTATATCTATTTTATGTCATCATGATTTTCCTGAAAAAGCCTCTTCCACATGAAGGGAAATTGTTGCTACCCCCACTGCAACAGCAATAATGAGGAAAGGGAGCCCACAGATAATTTTTTCTTGAAAGCATTGATAATGCCCAACCAAGTGGCCATTTTCTTATGGTGGAGAAACAGCTTTAAACACTTCTCCCTCAATGGGTTGCCCAATTCCCATAATGTCCTCTGCTTCTGAGGGCCTCTCTTTTCTCAGAGAAAGAGAGCTAAAGGGAATTTCGGGTGAAATAGGAAAGCCAAGGGACCACTCCAGGAGAACGGACAGGAGCCTGGCCAATAGTGTACTAGATAAAAGAAGCGTAAGAATTGAGAGTAGGAGCCAAACTACCCATGTTTTCAGTATTCCATCAGAGAAGAGAACAAGCTGCTTACTCCCATTTATGGATACACTAATGCTTGCTGTGCTGAAATTAAACACTGCCTAGACCAGGTATTTAGAATGCCCATCAGAAAAGAGATTAAAAACAGTAAATCTCAGACCCATGAGACCAAGACTAAATCTGGCAAGGAGCCTGCTCTACACAAGACATCCTCCTATTCTTGGAGACAGCAAACTTCATCCTGATCAGGCAAAGCCTGGGAAAGATCATTTTCTTCTCTCTGTCTCTCTGTCTCTCTCTCTCTTTCTGTTTATCTCTCTTTCTCTGTTTATCTCTCTCTCTCTCTTTCTGTCTCTCTCTCTCTCTCTATCTCTGTCTCTCTCTCCATGGTCTGTCTATCTTTCTCTCTCATTTTTCTTCTCCCTCTCCCTCTATGATTCCTCAATCCTGTTCTTAACTAAAATAAGATTTATTCCCAAAGAGAGGGAAGAAGTCTTAACTCCCTTAAACAAGAGAGGGGAAATATATTTCCTGAAGGGGATGATAGTGGTATTTTAGCCAGAGAAGGGATTTCTCCTCAGATAATAAAGGACAATATCTATGAAAAGAGAAGAAAGCTCTAAGAAGATTAATATGAATATTGGATAAGTTGTCATCGACATCATCAATGCAATTAAACAAGCATCAGTTCTGCATCTAGCATCCATAGGGCATTAAACTAGGTGTTGGGATTGGAAAGTACCCATGGAAGATATAGTCTTTTCCCTCCAGAGACATATGTTCTCATCCAGTGGACAAAGTTTATATGCAAACATCCTATAACACAAAAGAGTCAAGGTATAAGGTTGGGAAAACCAGAGTCACTTAGCTGGAGAAGAGGAAAGGAACTTGGTGCAGTGGACAAAATACTGCTTTTAGAGCCAGAGAACCTGGATTTAAATCTTACCTCTGATGTTTATGATCTATGTGACTTTAGGCAAGTCACTGTACTGCCCTGGGTCTCAATTGCCTCATCTACAAAATAAGGAGTTGAATAGGATGGATCCTAAATAATTTTCTAGCTCTAAACACAGGATCCTAAGGCTCAGGGGTTGGTGGTATACGTGTATTTGTCATATGGAAGACATATTAGATTTGCTTTGTTTGGTCCCAGAAGACAAAACTTAGAGACTTGGGTCAAAGATACAAAGGGACAAATGTAGGTTTGGCATTAGGAATTTAAAATAAAAGGAGAAGTGGTCTACCTTAGGTGATGGTGGGTTCCCTTTACCGGGAAGAATTTAATTAGAGGTTGGGTAAGTACTTGTCATGGGGTCTGGGTTGGACTAGATGGTCGAAGAAGGCCTCTTGACTCTAAACTCTGTGCACTTGTGAATTCATCTTATGTTAGCCAAGGGAAAAGGAAGCTTAATCTTAGACAGTGTCTAAGGGATAGATGATTATCCCATCTCCCCCTGCTGCTATGATCCAATCCAAAGTATTGCAAACACTTGTGGCTACCACATTTTGTGAAGGACACAGTCAGTCTGGTGAGGGGAATGGAGAACAGAAGACTTTGGGAGTCCTTGGGGCATAATAGCTTTCTTTAGCATTGGAGGGGCTACCCTATGAAAGTGAGATGAGATCTTTTCTGTTTGGTCTCCAAAGGTAGAAACTTCAACTATGGGTAGAAGTTATAGGGATTTCAGTTGGCTATCAGGAGAAATTTTCTAGTCACCCATACTGCCTCAAAATGGAATGAACTGCCAAAGCATGTGTCAATCATCCCTTCAGTGAAGATCAGCAGGAGTGGGAAGGTCTCTATTCAGGGAATTTACAGAGAAGACTCCCTAGAGGCTATGACAGGGGTCCTATTAAACACTGAGGTCTATTAAAACTTGGAGAAACCATATGTTTCCTAGCTCTGATTTTCAAATTTGTTTTCATTCTAGCCTTGTTTATGGCACAGTGGAGGAGGCAGAGCAATTGGTATCACCTACTACCTCATGTGAGCTTAAACAGGTCATATCCCTAGTCTGGATTTTGGCATCCTCTTGTACAAAACAAAAACATTGGACTTGATAGCCTGGAAAAATCCTTTCTATTTCCAAATCCATGATTCTGTAATCTGATGATAATTAGCATACATTGTTGACGCCACTGCCACCATTGTTTAACTTTACCCAGAAACATTCAACTCCTTCAACCCTGTTGTTATATAACTCCTCTCCCCCAACTCATCTTACTATATCAAAAAGTGAATTTTCTCCAAATAAGCAAGAAGACAAACATGGGTCCTTAATGTTGTTTGGCAAGATGGAAAACCCAGAAGGAATGCCGACTTGATCTTTGGTTACCACTAGCAAGCAAGCTTTGTAATTTGAAATAGATGACTTTTTGTACGTGCTGTTGAGCTGGAGTTTATCTTTGACTTGTAAGCCTGCTTTTCCTTTTGGGTGTATTTCCATCCAATACCCAACCAGATTTATATATTCAATATAACCCAGTGGATGATGTACAGTATGCAATATTGGTATTGTTGGAACCATTAATTTTCAACAATAAAAAGTTAAAAAGACAAATGCAATGATAATGGTGAACAAAAAGAAATCAATATTTTTCTAACTTTTCATTTCTGCCTGTCTTCTATTCACTAGTTAACTATTATTCCATTTTTCTATTTGGTTTTGTTTCTTTCCCTTTTTTTTTCCTTCTTTCTAACAATCTTCCTGTACTCCTCAAACTTTCTAGCTAACTCCTCTTATTTTTGCATCTGTGACTCACTTTTTAATCTAGTTTTTTTTATTTACTATTTCTTTATTTCCTCCTTTTTTCTTCTTTTTCCCCCTAGGTCATTTTATCTCTTTAAATATTATTCCTCGGTGCCTTCATTTCTTTTCTTCAAAGCCTCCTTCTTTTGTCTTTCTCCTTTCTGCTTCCGCCTGTTATATTTTGTTCTTGTTTCTCCTTGCTATTTCTCAATGGATCTTTCTTTTTTTCCTCATTTCAACTGCAATATGTCCTCTCTGATTCTTTCATCCATGTTCCCTCTCACTTCTCAGCTCTTCTTTTTGTTGGCTAGTTTTTATTTCTTCTTCCTTTACTTTTTTTTTCCCACTGGATTTTTTTCTCCCTTTTAGAAACTGGTCCAAAATTGTAGTGGGTATCCCTTGTTCCCATGTTTTTTCATTGTAATAGCTTGACCGTGGGAAATAAAAGGTGTTTACATGGGCTGTTTAGGAAAACAATTGCCTATCATCAGCCTGTTTGGGCTACAATTTGAGTACAAGACTTGAAATCCATTAACTCAAACTCTGCCAGTTGTACTTGGACATGTCCTCCTATGGAATTCTTAGCTTACAAGCTGTCATTTTCTCATCTTTTCCAGTCATTTAAGCACAGCATCAACTTTCATAAATTCTTGTGGATCAGCCAGATTTCTTTGTCCTTAAAAAGAATATGATGACTCTGGACTTAGAATCTATAGACTTGGTAACTTCAACTGGATGGATTCGGACAAACTGGTGACTTGGCTCAGACTTTGGGTAATCAGCACACTCAAAGAGTGAATGGTGGAGCCCCTTGGGATAAAATGATTGTGGAAGAAATGGTGGGAATTCTTGATTCAAACCCAGGAGGATCTGACCAATGCCAGTGTTTACTGGTAGTAGAAATTCCTCTTACCACTTGCTCAATGCCCATAGTAACGTAAAGGAAACAACTTTGAAAGACCTTTTTGTATTCTGGTCAATGAATCAGACAGAATTCATGATTCAGAAGACTGACGATGAAAAATTTCCCCTGCCTTGTGGTATAGAGATAATATACTGAAGGTACGGAATGGGACATACTTTACATAGATAAGTTGTAGATTTGCTTTCATTTAACACTATTTATACTGATTATTTTTGAGTATACATTTTTGTTTTAAACTTTTTATTATTGAAAATTTATGATCCCAACTATACTTTTATAGAAGAAGGAAGTATGTAGGTAGTGATAGTCCTACAAGAAAGAAAAAGAATGAAGAAAAGGAAAAAAGAGAGGAAGGAAAGAAGGGATGAAGAGCTAGAGAAAGAAAGAAGAAAAGGAAAAAAGAAAAAAGAAAGAAATTTTAAAAAGAAAAAGGAATAAAGAAGAGAAAGGAAGGAAAGGAAGAAAGAAACAAGATAAAAAGAAAGAGAAGAGGAACAAAGAAAGAAAAGGAAAAAAGAAAGGAAGAAAGAAAAACATCAGTGAAACATCAAAGCAAGGCAGAAGAAAGTACATAAAAGTTAGAAAAGAGACCAGCAAAGCCACATTAAATGCAATTGGGCACCTTCTGTTTCACTTGAAAGTTGCCTGGGGCACTTAGTGGTCAAGCCTCTTGCCCAGCATCATACAGACCCTAAATATCAGACTTCCAGGTTAGCTCCACACTACACTACTCTAAGTTTAACAGACAGTACAGAAGCGCACAAATTCACATCGATTTCTTGTGTTCTTCTTGTTCACTATATATTAGAATGCTTGTCTTTGCAATTCTGCTGTCAGATAGTGGTCATGGGAAAATCCACTAAGTCTAATAACCCCTGGAGAGGTAGTCCACTACCACAGAATGTGCATCAGATCTGAAGTGAGGACAAGTGGGTTAAAATCTTACCTCTACCACTTACCATTTCTATAACCTTGACAAAATTGCTTAGCTTAGGGTTTCCATTGCCTCATCTGTGAAATATAGGGGTTGGATTAGACTTCCAGGTTTCCCTTAAACTCATGATCTATGACCACATTTGAGGATTTGATAAGGAAAAAATTGCAAAGATATAGAGAGAAACTATTAAGAAGAAGAAGTAGCAGATGGACCAACGGGCCACTGGAGAGAAGAGAACACTGCCTGAGCTCTGGATCTAAGGTGAACCTTGAAAGTTTTACATTTTTTCCACCCTGGCCTAAATGGGAAGAACCAAATGTTCTAATTTTCACAAACCTGGTAGATTCCTGACATAGAAGCTGGGAAAAGACTGTTGGAAAATAGGCTCTTTCGTAGCAGAAGTAGACCCAGGAAGTACAATTTTTTTTCCTTGTCGTTAAAATTCACCCCTCCCCTCTTTGTCCCTTGTTGGCTATTAAAACAAAACAACCCAAAGGCCTAATTACCTGTGTCCTTGGCTATTAAAAAAAATAAATGAAAAACTCTACAGAAACTAGCTACTATAATCTCTATTAACAAACAGTATACATATTGTTAGAACCTTTCTTCCTGAGAGCCCTCAGCAAGGTTTTCCATTCCTCTATCTGTAAGATGAGCCATCATAACCCAGCTTCCCTGAATACCTCACAGGTTAGTTTATGAAGCGTGTTTATTTAATTCATCAGTTGAAATACTGAAATTAAAACTTCATTCACCCAAAAACATTTATTAAATGCTTAACATTTCATAATATCTTAAATAAATGTCTTTAAAAACTGCAAGGACTTTTATATCTACTGAACTGTTAGAAAATGCTAAGAGAAAGGAAAGGGCAGATACTACTGAATGTGTTATACATAGGAATATGGAAGCCCCAATAGAGAATAATCCTAAATTAAACAGCCTGGGATAGTCAGTTCTAGAGCTCAGGACCTGGGATTATGGCCTGAAGGTCTAGTGTTGTTTCTATTAGACATCATTACTGAAAACAAATTCCATGGGCTTCATTATCATTCTGGTCCTTTAAAAGATACTCACCTCCCTTGATTTTTCTTTCTTTAAATGCTCTCAATCTTTCCAAAGGTACTGCTTAACAATTTGAGTAACTCTCGCTCTCTGTGCTTTAAGAAACAAGCAAGGAAGAAAATAGACCAACAAAAAACTCTAGTCTCATTGGGCTTCCTTGGTGAAAGGGAAGATTTTGGCATGTGTGTGTAGGGCTGGGGAGAGAGGAGGATGATGTATCAGGTTGGAGACTAGAGGGAACTGATGAAGGTGAGGGAGGTGGGGAATAGATCATCAAGTTACAAAGGGTTATAGCTCTAAGATGGAAAGGGTGACTGGAAATCAACGTGGAAACCTGAAGCAGCAATATACAAATAGGGTCCACAACTTATTAAAAACCACAGTTTGGGGAGATGTGGGAGAACATTTTTCCTACCCATAACTCTGTGGGAAATATAAATGAAATAGATCATTTACATAACCGCATAATGTGCCTAGATATAACAGATTATTTGCATAACTGCATAATGTCACTAATCATGGAAAAAAAAGACTTAAATATTTCTGGGATGCGAACATACAGAATTATATAAGCTTTGCATATCAACCAATAATCACAGCCTTCTTTTCTTTCTAGCCTGTCCCCCGCAAGTGCAGGGCAAGAGAGGGGGTGCATAGGTGTGTGACTCTTGGAATAAATGAACCAACCACTCCACCATCAGGGAAGGAAGGGAGGAGAAGTGATTAAGAAACCCGATCTGAGACTGACATTCTCAACATTCTTGCCAGTATTATTAGAGACTGATCAAGACCTGTAGTCATTGGTCAGCAAGAGCAAAGTCTATAGAAATTAATTTTCATTTTAGTAATGAGGAAGAATCAGATCTGCCTTAGCATCATTCACCTTACTTTCTTGTTAACAAAGACAGCATTTACAGACACTGGTACAGGAAGAAAAAAAAGCAGCCAGCGCAGTTTAGTAAGGTTTAATGATCCTCTTTCATAACCAATGTGGGCTGTTCCCTATTATATATTTACCTTAGTGCAAAAGTTCCTTTGCATGCACAATTCCATTGAGTTCATTATATTTTTTAATGCACCTCAGTCTAATTTCAGATCCTGATTTCCCAGTACAAACTAGAGTAACAAATACATAATTATTCTCATAAATAACTCAGCACCTTATATTTCAGGCAAGTTTCCCCACAAGGCACAAGTGCCCTATATTAAATTCTTTTAAGTGTAAGTTGATTAAGGTAAAAATTAGTTGTTATTACCTTATGGACATTTTAGTTTTTTAGCAGAATTGCGAAGCCAGGTCTATCACGAGGAGATTTGTTGCCGCCCACAGGTATAATCATTGGGAAAATTAATAATCATGTTCAGTATGACTATAAATCATTGTGGTTTAGGCAATTAATTTCTGTAGAAAAATGAAAGATCTCCAAGTGTTATTATTGTGCAAACTACATGTTGTGAAGACCCAGATCCAACACAGTCAAATTGCAAATGCAGGGTTTCTAATTTCCGAGTGTGATAATATGGGGTCATCAGAGGCAGGGAAGCTGACGATACTGAATAAGTAATGTTGGTAATTTTTAGCAGTTTATGACTGTAGTATTCAGGATGCGCCCACCGGTAGGCAGAGTCCCTAAACCCAGATGTGGCAGCCTCGAGAGATGCTGATTCCAGCAAAGGCAGAGAAAATGAATGCACAGGTATTTGACTAGGAACACTGAGGACAAGTGTCCGGGGCTGTAGGGTTTAAGAGACCCTATAAACTTATTTCTTAGTTCTTTCCATTGATCGTAGAATCACAGAATAAGATCATGACTAGATTTAGAGTCAGTAAACAAACATTTATTAAGCACTGACTGTATGACAGAAAGCCTGCTACCCACTGAGTATACAAAGAAAAGTACAGTCCTCATCCTCCAAGAACTCACATTCGAATGGAGTAGACAATATGTAAATAACTTGGTATATTTGGGATATATACAAAGTCGATGAGAGGACATCTTAGAGTCATGAGTAGTGAGAGAAGGCTAGGAAATGCCTTTGCAGAGGGTGGGACTTGAGCTGAGTCATGAAGGAAGCCAGGGAAAGTGAGAAGTGCAATGAGAAGGGAGGGCAACCCAGACATGAGAAAGAGCAAGTACAAAGACACAGACGGGGAGATAGAGTGACTATACAAGTAACAGAAATAGACCAATGTTGCTGGATCATAACTGCATGAAAGGGAGTAAAGTAGAAGACAGGGAAGTAGGGAAGGGGCTGAGTTATGAAGAATTTTAAATGGAGTAATTCATATTTGAATCTAGAAGTAACAAGGAGACATTAGAAGCTGTTGTGTGTGTGGGTGTATGTATGTATGTATGTAAATATGCTTTAGGAAAATCACTTTCACAATTGAGGAAGAAGGATGGATAGGAGTGGGGAAAGACTTAAGATAGTAAGACCAGTAAAAAAGACTGTTGTGATAGTTTAGAGGTCATCTAGTTCAACTGTATTATGTCAAGATGAGGAAACTAAGGCCCAGAGAAAAAAATGACTTTCCAGAGAATTAGATGAAACTTTGGTGAAGGTGATGGTGTTTGAGTTGGGCTTCAGAGGTGGAAGTGGGGAGTATGGAGAAGACATACCAGAGAATATTCTAAGCAAACACAAAGAGGTGGGAAAATATCTGATATTTATAGGGGATGGAGGAGAAGTGGTCTACTTCCAGTTACATCAAAGCACACGGTGAGGATAGGTAATGAATGACCAAGTTGGGACTGAACATCTAGTGATTTTAACACTGTACCATGGAAAAGGAAAAGGGAGGGTCCAAGAAAGACCATCTTCTACCCTCTTTCTTGGGTGTTAAATACATACATTCATTCCAAAGGTAGGGAAGGCCTCCCAAACAATATGGTCCCAGTAGAGTTTAGCAAGTTAAGGGGGCTGAAAAAAAATTACTTGGTAGTGGTGGTGGGACATTTTCTATTCTAAACCCTACATATTTCTCTTATAGTACTTGAATTAGGGGATGGAGATTGAGCCTGTTATTTCACTGATACATGGAACTCCTGGATAAGGCAATTGCCCCTATCAATTTATAGTCTTTAGTATAGAGTATTTGATTTATATGAAACTTTCTCAGGAGCTTATTACATTAGTCAAGGCACACTTCTAAATAAATGTACAGTGAAAGACTAGGATTTCCTACTGGGAATCCTTCCCCACCAAATATAAGTGGCATATCAAAGCTTTTCTCCATTCGTTATGAACCAGATACCAAAAGGCACAGAATCTTAGTTGACAAGCAGAATTGTCCTAATAGGATTGCACAAAATTGAAGTGATTCCAGGGATAAAAAATAAAATATTTGAATAAATAAATTCACCTTAAATCCTCTTATATTAGATGAAATTAGATGTAGGCCAACAGAATGTTAGAATTACTCAAATGTGATCTCATCAATGTGGGCATACCCTTCAATGAAAATCACAACTCATTCATGCCTGATCATCTGGAATATCTCTAGACTATTTCCTCTCATAAATTTACCATAGATGGCATTTCCCATATATTTGAGGTTTCTGACATTGAGAGGATAGCAATATAGACAGCAGCATCCTGGCTCTCCCTTGATTATTCATTGGTTTCACAATGTAACCAAACTCACCTTCTTTTGTACCCATCTTTTTTCTTGGATAGCAACTTTAAACCTGCTACTTCATAATTTTGTTTTTCTAATGTGTTGCACCCAACAGCTGCCTCTCCATTCCCTGGTAGGTGATTCTTAATTTCAGTTTTTCATGTAGTGTTCCTTGTCTCTTGGCCATACGATAATACTAGAATAGTTTTGGTATCAAAAAGTTGGGCATTTTTTTTCATGAAGAAACTTGACTGTTCTTCAGAACTTTGATAGCATTTCCCAAAGAGAATTCAGCCTTTTCTCTCCTGTCATTGTATTTATGACCCAATGCACTGTCTATTTGTAGCATCTGAAAACAGACATACATGTACACTGTAAGTACATACATACATACATGCATACATATGCATTGAGAGATGAACTCTATAGGTCATTCATTTGCCTGTATTTAGTATTCCAGACATTTTTCATCCACTTGAATTTTGGGTATGGATAGTTAGGTCAAATGCTTAAGAATGACTATAGATTTAAGTGTCTTTGTTCTACGTTCAGTGTCAAATATATTAACATTTTCAAATTGGGAAAAAACAAACTTTTTTCTACTTTATGAAAGGATACATTTAAGAGCCAAATACTGAAAAGTGTTAAATATTTCCAATACGTATAGATTTAGAATAGTGATGGTGTCAATCTTCTTTTATCTGGTTCCCTTTAACAGAGAAGCTAGACCAAAAGAAGCTGATGAATTGGTTGTTGAGGTAAATAATTTTTTTATATCATCTGCAGAAATACTAGCAGGATGGGAAAGGAACATGTTTATGGAATCTGGAACAGCTCAAGAATTATTTGTCAAAGCTCTGATTAATAGATAAAAGAGAATAGCTTCCTCTGCTTATTTTTAATGTAAGTTTTTATTGTTAATAAGCAAAATTTTCAATGCATGATAAAATAATAATAGTATATGTTATATCATATGTATGTATATATTGCTTTAAGGTTTACAAAGCTCTTCACTACCTATGTTATCTCATTTGAACTTCACAGTAATTCTATGAGGTCGATGCTATTTATTCACATTTTCAGATGAGGAAACTGAGTCTGAGAGAGATTAAATGACTTCCCAGGAATCATCCAACTAAATGTCAGAGGCAGGACTGGAACTCAGGTCTTTCTGACTCCAGCTCCAGAACTCTATCTGCTCTGCCAACCAGAATGTATACTCCTGATAAGCAGAGATTATTTCATTCTTTGTGTTTGTATCACCAGCCCCTGGCATAGAGTCTGGTACACAGGAGGTGCTTAATAAATGCTTACTGATTGACTAAAAAAATTAAGAGAAGCTGTGGACTTCTCTTATGCAATTTGCTTTTGTGTTTGTATTATGTATGTATGAATACATAAATATGTATAAATCTATGTATAATTTTCCCTCTCTCCCTCTGTCTCCCCCCTTCCCTTGTCTCTCTCTGCCCTCTCTCTGTCTCTCTGTCTCTGTCTCTCCATCTCTGTCTCTGTCTTTCTGTCCTCTCTGTCTCTCTCATAACAGAAATTCCCTTTTTTGTTTTTGTCCCTTTCTGTATTTTGCACTCGTGTATCACACACACATATCCATCGCATTCTTCTTCTTCCTTGTGAGCAGAGCAATCTGGTACAAGCTGAAGTGAGCTGTTTGACTCTGAAGGACTTTGAACAAAGAAGATAAACACATTTGGCTTTACGGCTATCCCTTGGGACACTGGCATGAACAATCTCGTCCTTAAGCTGCCTATCATCAGGCCGCAGAATAAGTTTGACCTCTCATTGAGATGGGCTGGTTACAACACCCAGGTGTTCCTCAAAGACCTCTCGCCCCAAGCAGCTGGTATCATCTTGGTCATGTCTTGCTGAGCTGGCTGCCATCCAGAATCTGTTCTCAGCCAACTCTGGAGGAAAGCAGGGAGCCTGGAACACCTGGCTTTGATAAAATGACAAACAGCTCTTCCCCAACTGGTCGCACTTTAGCCTAGTTATCCTATCTGGCTTCCTAGCCAATCTCTCAATTGTGGCTGTGTGTGCTTGCACGTGTGCCTGTGTGTGTGTGTGTGTGTGTGTGTGTGTGTATCTGTGTGTAAAAGTGATAACATACTGAATTTGGAATCAGGGAGACCTGAGGTCATATGCCGCCTCTGGGTCTTATTACTTATACGAACAAGGGCAAATCATTTAACTCCCCCCAACCTCAGTTTCCTCATCTATCAAATGGCAAGAATACTACCCATAATGCCCACATCATATTGCTGTTATGCTCAAATAGGGTGACACAAATTTGAAAGCACTATATAAGCCAAGCCTGGCACAGAGTAAGCATTTAAATATTTTTCCATTCATTTATTCATGCTGGTGAGATTGATGATCTTATAGACAATGAAACCCTTTGCAGTATATACCTTTTGGATCAAAACTTTTCTTTGGTACAACTGATGCTGAGCCAAAGACTGAGACTGTCTTATTTTCCATGAGTAGGGGAGCTTTACAGTCACAGAATTTCGAAGTTAAAAGGCACCTCAGAAGGAATTACAAACTTTAGCTGACAAAGGATTTCTTTTTCAGCTTTCCTGACAAGTGGTCAGCCAGTCTTTGCTTAAAAACCTCCTGTGAGGGGAGAACTTCATCTGTCCCAAGGCAGGCAGCCAACTTCACTTTTGGATAGGTCTAATTGTTAAGAAGTTTTTACTGACACCAAGTCTCAATCAGCTTCTTGGGATTTCCCCCCAACCTCCTAATTCTTCCCTCTGTGGCTAAACAGATTAAGGCTAATCCCTCTTCCCCATGGCAGACCTTCAAATACTGGAAGACAACTATTCCTCCCCTCACCTTCCTCCCCCCTCCCCCCCCAATTCTCCTCATCTTCAGGCCAAATAATCCTTGGCTCCTTCAACAGATTTTGATGTGGTATAGTTTGAACTCACCATTATAACCATTATGGCTATAATTCCTCTGAACTGGTGACATTAATGGCCTTCCCCATAGAAATTGAACCTTCTCCTAATACCTGTGCTTCTGGAAACGACAGTAGCCATCTTTCCAGTGATCCAGTCAATAGCTTTGAATTACCTCTGACTACTCCCAATCCCTCACCTCTCCCAGTTGACCAATCACCAAGTCCTGTTGATTCTACGTCTTCAATATCTCTCAATTATTCTCTCCTTTAAATGACTGCAGCTGCCAATAGAATTCAGTTCCTTGCCATACAGTAGTTGCTGAAATAATAGTGACCATTGAATTTGAAGAAGACTAGCCCTGGCACTTATTGCCAGGGCAACATTGGGCAGATCATTGCTCTCCTTCAGACTTCAGTTGCCTCATCTGTAAAAGTGAAGGGTGTGGAACCCATATAAGATTGCATGCCATTTCAGGGAAGGAAGGGAGGGGAAAAACTTAAGAATTATGGAAGTGATTATTGAAAACTGAAAACAAATAAATTAATTTAATTTTAAAAAAAGAAAAAAGTGAGGGGAAGAGGTTGAATTAGGTCAATGATTCCCTCTACTTTCAATTATGAGAAACTCTTTATGATGTCCAAAAGTATCATGCACCCCTACGTGATTGTAGTTAAATGATGAGCATCAGAAGGAATGGAAATTCTTTGAGAGTAGAAAGTGTTTTATCCTTTGTTTTGGTATGCTCAACACACTATTGGCTCATAGTAGGTGCCTAATAAATATCTATTGATAGTTCGATCTGTGAATTGTGGAAATAAAATGAAAATGCTTGGTGTGCATATGGATTCGGGGATGCCTTGCAACAATTCTGTGTCTGCACCCCACCTCTCCCCTGCCCGTAATTTTAATTCTTTCTTTATTTCTTTACTAAAAGCATATTTGGAGGTCATCTAGTCCAATTCTTCCATTTTACAGAGATTTTTTTTTTCTGAATTGGACCTATGATTTCAATATATCGGACTCTTGGTAAATGCTTACTGACTGGAATTAATACCTTATGACTTATTTCTTATCCTAATGGTCTGAATTATGACTAGATGTCCTTAAGTAAAAACTAAAAAGGAAATGGACCATTCAGGCAGCCCAATAATATTTATTTAACTTCTTATATTTTATCCTGAAGAGAAGTTTTCCACTAGAGCTGTGGGGAGACAGAAACTCATCAGCAGGAAATTTGGGGGCAAATTAGACTAATACCAGGAGGCTTGAAGTTGTAACTGTTCCATCTAAAAAGCCACCTCAGTTTGTTAAACCAGACTCTGCTGCCTTGCAAATGGTTTCCAACTTCCAGCATCTAGAGCCTCACAGGCATAAACCTTCCTGTTTCAAGGTCAGAAGCTAAGTGTTCATGGTTACAAAGGACCTTCTGCCTAACAGAATGATAATCCAATTTTATGGCCTATGGTAAGAATTCATCTGTTGGTTATTAAAACTGCAGGATGTGTCTCTGTCCCAAGTAAAACATGCTTTTAGGGTGAGAAATGTAGCTACTGTGAAGAATCAGAGAGCAGAGCTGCCACATTGAACGAACACAGGATGGGAAAGTAAGAAAAAGAAAATAAAAGCAGCTTCCAACAGACAATTCACATGTGTCACATATTTCTACCCTCCTGTGCCTGACAAGTCACCCATATGTTTCCATATTTCTATATTTGGGTTCAGATTTGATGTATGCATTTTCTTATAGAGGCAAAGCAGCTTTTGAGCCCAATGACCATTTACGAGGGATGGCAGGTTTCTATCTACGTTGTACCTTTCCAACTTGTCTGATAGGAATGCAGTATCTACATTGACCTGATCTTTTGGGGCCAATTTTATTTTCAGGGTTTCATTTGCATCATTATGGAAATGCCAGCACCAAGCTCCTTCTGATTACCAAACTTCCCTTTGAAATATTAAAGAGGCACACGACGAGAGACAGCTATGTGAGAGCTATCTCTGAGTTGTAATAATCTGCAAATACCAAGCCTTCTACTTGTCTACATTTGAATTATCCATATGTCCTCTTTAAATAGATATTTAAATATGTAATATTTTTTATGTTTTATATTACAAATCACATTTATAAGATGGATTTAATCTGCAGAGATTTGTTAAAAAAAAAAGTAAAAAAGAGACATAGAGACAGAGACAGTGGCAGAATCAGAAAGCTTCTGCACTATTAAATAATTTAAAATGTAAAAGCATACCCATAGAGGTGCTGGCATAGTTGTTTGTATGAAAAACTCTATATTCTTGATGGGAAAAAAACAGTTACAAAAACACTTGTGACATTGGATGACAATTTGTATTAATATTTGTTTTTAAAAAACATACCAACTTAGGGAGCCAGTTAGTTATAGATTCTTGCTATATCCAACTGAATTAAATGACTGTCCCTGTTCTTTAAAAAAAAATAACAGGTCAGTATGAAAAATTAGGCTCATTCAACAGAAAACCTTGTGGGGTAACAAGTTTCTGTTTTTGAAGCTGTCAGATTTTTCTAGGCACAGAATGATTAAGCCCACAAGAAGATTTAGTCGTATTTGTTGATCCTTTATCACTGACTTTGCTTTCCTAGCTTGCTCAACATCCAGAGGTTGGGGAATACTAAGTGAGTCTTGAATGTGTCTGGTACAGTTAAGTTTTAAACTATGACTTGGGTAAAGGTTCTTCTTTGCATTTCTAGAATGTTCCCCTTCCCTTCCCTCCCCTTCCCCAAGCCACTTAAAGTCTCTAAATCTCAATTTCCTTAAGTAGGAAAAGAAGCTATTGGACCAGGTCTGAGGTCCCTTCTGACTCTGGGTTGATAATTCATGTTATAGTATATATAAGGCCCTGTGTTAAATGCTAGAAATTCAGTAATGAAAAGGAAATGGTCCTGCTCTCATGGAACTTTTATTCTACTGGGGAGAAGCAACTTGAACACAAATAA
Source organism: Potorous gilbertii (assembly GCA_028658325.1). Classification (NCBI taxonomy): domain Eukaryota; kingdom Metazoa; phylum Chordata; class Mammalia; order Diprotodontia; family Potoroidae; genus Potorous; species Potorous gilbertii. Next base: position 659,111,179 of record CM053770.1, read on the forward strand.
GTTAATGCAAAATATATGTACAGTCATTTTTCAGAGTGGACTAGCAACTGTGGGAGGGTAACAGGAAAGGACTGAAGTGGAAGATGGGACTTGAGCTGAATCTTGAAAGAAATCTGGGATTCTAAGAGATGGAGGTATGGTGTAAAGCCTGGATAAATGTTCTGAGGTGGTAGATGGATTGCCATGAACAGGGAACAACAAATTGGCTAGTCTGTTTAGTTAAGTCATCACAATTGGGGATAACCTGGAAACCGAAAACTTCCTTGATGTCACTCAAAAAGGAGACTCAGACACCCATGTCTTTCATTCCCAGTGTTCAGGGTATCCCTAGACTGAATCCCCGAAATATTTCCTGAGGGCCTCGCCTTCTGCCACCTCCCCAAAAAGCCACAGAAGCGATGTTTTCAGATCTAGCTTTCCTTGCCTTTTCCGATTTTTCCTTATGCCTTGTTTACCTCTGCTTTATGGATATGTGTCTGTGTATCCATATGGGCCGGTTTAAAATAGCCTGTAAGCTACTTGAAAGCAGGGAGCCCATTCCTATGGATTATGTAGTGCCTCACACATCTAAATCGGTCGCTTCTCTTGACGCACATTGCAGAGGGGATGCATGATTTCTTGTCTCATGACCAGGGATAGACTTAGAAATCCCCTTTTCATTCATCGACATTTTTGCATCTTTAATGCAAAGAAACGGCCAAGACTATTTTTCTCTTTCCAGTTTCTTTTAGGCATGTCCTTATTCTATCTAACACCACAAGACAGTAATGGAACCACAGGATTCTCATTCTGGTAGATTTCCACAATATGAGAATGGAGGACTTTCTCACTGAGTGACACTGCCATACTGTGGCTCCTCGTTTGTTCTTGAAGGGGATCAATTCCACGGGGGGGGGGGTGGTGGTGGTGGTGGTGGTGATGTTTTGACTTGCAAGTGAATCCGATATGAATGAGACAGAACTGTGTAGAGTCATCAGCCTCACTCTCTCCTCCAGAGTTATTGGAGTCCAGTGGCAAGACATAGATCAGGATAACTGGTGGTGGTCCCTGGGTACTACTATGAAGTGAGTGAAGAGACATAACTAGTGTGAAGCAGTTGGGCTTTTCACAAGGCAAAGACATTTAGATAGGGTAAATGATGGCCCTTTAAGTCCTTCTGTAGTACATATGAACAACTGAGTTTAGAACCTATTAAGCATGAATAATTAGTTAAAATTGTAATAACACATAACATTTATAGTGCTTTAATATTTGCAAAGAACTTGCTATCCATCAGTCAGTCTATATGTATTTATTAACTGTTTATTCTAAGCCACGCATTGTACCAAGTGCCAAAATGTGGTGTTGTTCAGTCATTTCAGTTGTGTCTGACTCTTTGGGACTCCATTTGGGGTTTTCTTCGCAGAGATAATGAAGTGGTGTGCCATTTCCTTCTCTGGTTCATTTTACAGATGAGGAAACTGAAGCAAACAAGGTTAAGTGACTTGCCCATGTACTCACAGCTAGTAATTGTCTGAGGTCTAATTTGAACTTAGGTCTTCCTGACTCCAGATCCAGTGCTCTATCTACTGTGCCACCTAGCTACCCTGCTGAAGTATAAAGAAAGGTACAAAACAAACAGACCGAAAAACCAAAACAGCCTCTGTTCTCTAGGAACTTGTATCCTCATGGGGAAGACTATAAGCAAATAACTAGCAATCTATAGGATATTTATAGAACAGACAGAAACAAACCTTAGAGGGAAAGCAATAGTAGCTGAGAGAACTTGGAAAGACCTTCTGTAAAATATGGGATTTGAGCTGAATCTTGAAGGAAGCCAAAGATGATAAGAGATGGCGGTAAGGGGGCAGTGTTCCATGTGAAGAACACGGAGATCATATATGGAACGTATTCAAGGAGCTGCAAGTAGGTCAGTGTAGTTGAACAGTAGCTGCTTAATTATTATAACTTGACAGCTCGTCTTCCATAATTGTCTGAGTGTAGATTTCTCCATTTCTACTGGGATAGGCAGAGTACATCTGTCCAGGTACTTGACACTGCTCTCTCTATTTTCACCTGAAACTCTCCAAATCTGTTACCAACACAAGTTTACTCCCATCCCTCTTAAGAAGGCAACATCTTCCTCCTTTTGCTAATGGGAAATGTGGGGTACCATAAGTGCCAAGTGACAAAATCAGAGTCTAGTGGTGGATCAGAGTTATACCTGGGGCTTCAGAGAACAATCTAATGCTCCATAAATGAGATAAGCATCCTCCAAGGCTGGATATTGGGTTTACATTTTTAAAAGACAGAGATTCTCTTCTATTTTTAAGGTGCATAAAGACTGCTGCACAGACATGGAGATGAAAAAAATTTTAATAAGAAGTTCTACTTAGAAGACTGAATGATGCATATTGTGAGAAATGGGGATATATCTCCAGCCTGGAACAACCCAAGACACCAAAAAGCTGTGAAACTCTTAACAAACAACAAAATAGAAAATGGAAATTATTCGCAGGCTTTTTATTTTTATTTTCTTTTAGAAGCAGCTTGGGCTCAACACTAAATTTAAAGATGTAACTCCCTCAGCTGCCTTTAAATAAATATATTTATCATTGATTCTTACCAAAGAACATATTTTGGGATGTTTTCAACTAAAGACATTCTCTGTTCATCTATCTTTTCCATCAATACATTCTCAATGTGTTCTTTGTCACTGGGTGTTTTAATTAGTAAGAACATATTTCTTGTGTGTTCAGCAAAAACCAAAATCTGCCCCAATGTGATTGAATGGCTCTGTTTTTCAAATATCCGCTTAGGTAAGCTTTTATACAATAAGGCATTAATAGCCTTTTTGCATATGATAAGAAACATCACTTAATGATTGATTAGCCAACAGCTTTCTGATGTAAGCAGTCATAACAATGGATGAACATGTTGTTATTGGCAGACATGGGGAGGGGGAGACAAATAAAAAATCACATTATAACTAATAAGCAAACGACTGTTAAGGTGGCATTGTGTATGCTGTCTCTAAAGCCTAATGAGCATTTAAACATTGTCAAGCACTTGAAATTTTACAAGGGAGAAACTCATTCTGAACAAATTCAGGACAGGAAGGATGAGATGATGGTTTTATTTATGTACCACCTTTTGGAAAAGAGGCCATCATGCAAATTATTTCATTCTTTGTCCCTATATCTCCAGCACCTAGCATGGTATCTGGAACATAGTAGGTGCTTAATAAATGTTTACTGTTTGAAATAAGAACTGTTTTTAGTACCTCAGGAAAAATAATTGCCAGTCCCAAGGAAGTCAGGCTTTGGGTCTAAAAGAAATAATCTCTTCCTTAATCCATTTCATGAGTTCCTTGGTAAGTGTTCGTGAGAATCTATTTGTTGGGGAATTCTGCCTCTCTGATGTGGAGCATATGCTTATGTGCCTGCCCTTGGCCTGAGGGTAAAAGAAAGGGAGAGAGCGGTTATAAAATAGGAACAGAATTATAACGACATTAGGTGACATTTTTATAGGGTGTCCCCAAAGTCTTAGTGGAGTTTTAAGCTATTAAAGCTTAAACTAACCACCATGTATAGGGGTTTAATGATTGCAGGGCCCAATATCATTACTTTAGAACAGCTTCACGTTGGCACTACATAGATTTTTATGGCTGCGTGACGTTGGTCAAGTCATCCCACCTAACCTCATTGTTTCCTGATCGAAAAACTGAAGGAGTTTGATGAGATGACCACTTAGGAACTGTCTATCTTTGAATCTATAAACCTATAATGCTCATTTAAGGAGGCAGTTGAGATCCAGAGAGCTTAAATGATTGTCCATAATCACACTATTAGTCAGTGTTAGAGGTGGGACTCAATACTAGGCCTCCCCTGACTCCAAATCCAGGTTTTAAACAAGGCCACATAACCATACTGAAGGCTTTTGTGCTTTCTCTTCTCCAAAGAATCTTTATGATATAGTTAATACAGAGCTAAACACCATAAATTCTGTATTACTATTAACTTCTTCATGATCCCATTTGGAATTTTCTTGACAAAGATATTGGAGTGGTTTGCTATGGTCTTTTCCAACTCATTTAATAGATGGAAACGGAGGCAAATAGGGTTAAGTGACTTGCCCAGGACTACACAGTAAGTATATGAGGCTGGATTCTAACTCATGAAGATGAATCTTCCTGATACCAAGCCCAGCGCTCTATCCACTGCACCACCTAGCTACCTTATTAAAAAAAAAAAATGAAAATGAAGACATCAGATCAGTATCATATAGTAATCTGGTTACTCCAATCTAATAATCCAATAAAATTTATTAAGGGACTACTATGTGCCAAGTACTGTACTGAGTGCTAGAAATATGATTAATATAGAAGAAAGACAACCTCTGCCCTCATGGAGTCTATAATCTCATGGAGGGAGCCACACAGAAAAGAAAAAGGAAATCAAGGATCCATGGAGTTGAAAACAGGCATATGCAGAGTGAAGTCCTGCCTTCCACAAAGGAAGGCACTGGGAACTGTTTGGCACCTGACCTTCCAGACCTCTAATCAGAGGAGAGAGGAGGCTGAGGGAGGTGATGTCAGTCAAGGCTTGACCTTGGTGATGAGATTAGAAGTGACGAATTTAATCTAAATATAAGTAACTGCATAACTGGAACCGAGCTCTACAATTAGGGTGGGACAACAAGAGCTTCCTCCCTGGGCACTGAACAATCAAGGCTTTTTTTTTTCCCAAAAGTCTTAGTACATTTTTGTTATTAATAGCTTAGTATCTAATAATATGAAATAATGATGACATTCTAATAATGTAATATTCAAGCCATTAATAGCTTAATAACTAATAATATGAAATAAGTAAGACAAATTTCTATAGTAACTATGCATGGAATCCCAAAGTCTTAGTGCACTTTTAATCTACTATTAGTAGCTCCATGTATAGTTACTGTACAAATTCATCTTATTTATTTCAAATTATTTTCACATTATGCATCGCAAGGTTAATTTTCTGGTTGACTTTGTACCGTCTTCTCTAGGCACACTGCTATTCCAGAAGTCAGAATCACTATTTCTGTCTCTGCAAGGATTACTCAACTTACCAGTAATTCAAACTACATATTATCATCTAAAGAAATTGCAGCACTCAGCTGAGGGTGTGGCAATTAATCAATCAACAAGCATTCATTAAGTAAGTTTCTGCAGTGGTTTTAAGCACTGGGCTAGATGCTGGAGATACAGATATAGCCTGAAACAGTCCCTGCTCTCATTGAGCTTATCAGTGGGGTGGGGAAGGGAGGGAAAGGGGACCAGAACTGGGATTTTATTGGCACAAGGAGTTTTCAAAAGAAGAAACTACCTTCAACAATGCAGGCCAGAATTTTCTCTGCAATTTAGAGAGTTAAAGAGGACTAGGACCCTGAGAAGTTAAGGGACTTGTTCAGGGTCACACAGCCAATATATTTCTGAAGTGACATTTGAACTCAGGTCTTCCTGACTCTGAGGACAGCTTTCTATACAGTCCAACTCACTGCCTTCCTGCAGAATAAATTAAAAAAAAAATAACCAGGTAGTTAAAGCTAACAGCTGGGGGATTCAGAAAGATTTAAGGTCAAAATATTCTTCTTAATGAAGTGAGTGATTTTGAAAAGCAGGGGTTGATTGACAATATCTTATACCCAAGGTGGAGACAGCTCGAGAGAACAATAAAAAACATAGAGAGACAGAGAGAGACAGATAGGCAGACACACCCAGAGTGCTAACCAGCTAGATAGATATGGACAGACAGACAGGTATATAGAGATAGACACATAAATAGATATAGTTATAGACAGATAGGAAGTCAGATAGGCAGAGAGACTGACAGATAAGGCAGATGATAGATGGATTGATGGATACATAGATACATACATGATACTAATGATGATGATGATGATGATGAGATCTATCATTTATATAATCTTTACTATGTGCCAGGCATTGTGCTAAGTGTTTTACAGTTATATCTCATTTGAATTTCACAACAACCCTGGGAAGTAGGTGCCAATATATCCCCATTTTACAGATGAGGAAAATGAGCAAACAGAAAAGTTAATTGACTTGTCCAGAGTCACATAGTTACTAAGTATCCAAAGTCACATTTGAACTCAGGTCTTCCTGAATCCAGACCCAATTCTCTTTTCAATGTACCAGCTAACTAGCTAGCTAGAGATAAACAGACAGGTAATTAGGTAGTCAGCTAGAGATATAAGACAGATAGATAGACAGAGAGAGAGATAGCTATGTAGAGACAGATACGGAGAAAGATAGATAGATAGATAGATAAATAGACAGATAAAAGAGCTTCTGTTAAGTCCTGTGTGCCATGCATTGTGTGAAAGGCCAGGAGTACAGACAAAAGCAAATGATGACAGTTCCTTAGACAGACAGACAGACAGATAGACAGACAGATAGATAGAGAGGTAGGTAGATAGATGATGGATAGATAGATAAAAGAGCTTTTGTTAAGCCCTGTGTGCCAGGCGTTGTATGAAAGTCTGGGAGTACAGACGCAAGCAAATATAACAGTTCCTCCATCCATTACATTCTAACAGGAGGAGGGCCATAAATAGGGAACCCAGAAGGGGGTAGGTAAGGGCAATGCTTCTGCCAAGGAGGTGAAGTCTGGAGAATTCTGTTGGTTAAAATCTTTCCCAGGTTACATTACTTGTCAGCGACAGCAGCATTTCTTAGGATGTGAGCTGTGGCTGTTAACTCATTCTAGAGAGGTTCCCTCAGCACCAGACCAGAATGTACTTTTCTTTGTTCTAAACTACAAGTTTCTCCTATTAATCAAATCAGGCACAGTTATCAATAGATTCAAACCTCCTGTGGCTCTTGTGGTCATAAGGAGTGTGCTCTGTGGCCAGAAGCGGGCTAGGGTCATAGGATCATAGACACAGAGCTGGAAAGGATTTGGAAACCACTGAATCCAATACGCCTCATTTTACATATGAGAAAATTCAGGCTGAATCCAATACGCCTCATTTTACACATGAGAAAATTCAGGCTGAATGTAAGTTGACTTGCCCAGAGTCACATCTCGCAAATATCTGAGGCAGGATTTGAACTCAGTTTTCAAACCTGAGACCAGTCTCAGGTACTTACTAACTCTGTCATCCTGGGCAAGTTACTTAGACCTGTTTGCATCAGTTTCCTCATCTGTAAGATGAACTGGAGAAGAAAATGCCAAACCACCGCAGTATCTTAGCCAAGAAAAAAACAAATCGGGTCACAGAGTTGGACACAACTGGAAATGACTGAACAGTAATGAACAGTGATCTGCTAATAAGTGTATTAACAGCCAAACTTATAAAAAAAAGAAGAGAAAGAAAATTGTGTATCAGGCTCTGATTTGTATTGTTTGCTGATTTCTTAACAATTGGCTCTTACTAGCAATCTACACTATACTCCTGGAGGAATTCTTAATAGTTTTTAGTGTCTTGGACTCCTTTGGGAATCTAGTCAAGCCAATGGATCTGTTCCCAGAATCATGTTTTTAAATGCACAAAATAAAATGTATAAGATTACAAGGGAAACCAAATATGTTAAAATAGTTATCAAATATTAAATAATGAAAATAAGTACCTGAATCTCAGATTAAGGACTCCTGTATTAGATAAATCCCTAAAATTCCTTTTAATTCTGAGATCCAATAATACTGTGGTGACTGTAGGGTTTGGAATAATATATGTGTATATATATATATAAATATATATGTATAGTATTTTTTTTTCATTTTCAGAAATTCCTCTCTTTATAAGGCAGTTTTTTCTGAATTGGGTCCCTTCTAGAGGCTCTACTGTATAAAGATTGTGAAGACCTGGGGGTTCAGAGAAGCATGAACAAGCTGCATTTGGGGATGGAAAAGAGACTCTAAAGGAAAAGGTAAAGAACTAGGGTTGTTTAGTTTACAGGGTAAGGGAAAGGTAACTTGATTACTCTTGTGATGAAAGCCCCTCACATTCCCTTGCTTTCTGTACTCCTCACTAAATGATTGTGTTTATGTATGTTAATAGCTTGAGCTAATTGTTAAGAGTTGATTGGTAATGAGTATGTAAGAAATGTCTCTGGCCCCTGCCTAGAGACTCTACGGCTCCAGGTTCCAAGTGGGAGGTGAGGGGGATGAAAACCAGGGCTCAAGTCAATGGGAGTCCAGACAGCTGGGTGTTAGGTAGAAGACAGAGCCAAAGAGAAGAATGAGATTCAGTAGAGACAAGAAAGAGAAACAGGTGACTGGGAGAAATCTTGGCTTTTCTTGCATGGAGGAAGGAATTCTGCTTGAACCAAGGGTGGAGTTATTCTACAATCTTATCTTGAGAGGTGTATAGAAATCCTCAACATGGAGAGATCTTAAAATGACCTCTCCACAGTTACAGAAAGATCTTCCCTTCTCTCCCTAGGTTCTTTCTCAGTTCCACTTAATAGATCAAGACAGACCCAATTCTCAATTTCTGTATTTTTAAGGTTCATCTTTTCAAAATTGAAGTTTCCAGACAACCAGTGAACCCTATTTCTGTGTCTTCTATCCTTTTGATGACTTAGGTCGCCATGGCTAAAGAACTCGAATGTTTGAGTGTGGAGATGTCCAGAAATGGACTGGGCTGCTTCAGGAAGCAGTAAATATCCCATTACTTTGTGACCAGGGCCAAGAATTGAATAAGAGGATCATGGGGTCACAGATTTAGAGCTTGGAAGGACCTTGGAGGCCATCTAGAGAAGGAGTTGGATTACCTTTGGGAAATTGAAAAGTTCTTTTAATGACCCCAAATTTCTCCCTGAAAACAAAGGCTTTTTGTTTTAACACCAATGTGTTACCAATGACTTTCTATGACTGCAGAGTCATGATATAATACAGTATCTGAAGAATTGGGAATTATCATAAAATAAAGAGTAAAACTGGGTATATACAGACTTCAACATAATATAAACAGTGAGTTAAAGAGATCAATTAAGTCAACAGGCAAATCAACAAGCATTGATTAAGTGCTTACCATGTGCCAGGCCCTGTACTATGAGCTAGAAATACAAATATAGGATGACCTTCCAGGGAGAGGAGGTGGTTATGTCATGTACAAACAAGCTGTACACAGGATAAATAGGAAATTATTAAAAGATGGAGGCACCAGAATGAGAGAGGTTGGGAAAGGCTTCCTGTAGAAGATATGATTTTAGTTGGGACTTGAAGGAAGCCAGGAGGAGTGGATGAGAAGGGTGAGTATTTCAGGCATGAGGGACATGTAACAATGCTGGGAGCTACTCTTGTTAGAGGGATAACAAGGAGGTTGCTATCATTGGACTGCAAGGCCTATGGGGATGAGTAAGAAAAAGAATAGAAAGGTTCCTCCCTTTCTAGTGCTGGGCCATGAGAGGCTTTGAATGCCTAACAGGATTTTATATTTGATGCTGGAGGTGATATGGCCTGACCTGTGCTTTAGGAATGTCGTTACTGGTCCTCTGTTTTGAAAGAGGACCAGTGACATCACAGGGTAATGTCCCGACTTCTGTGTGAAGTGGATTTCAGTGAAGTAGTCAAAAGTCATCAGCCTCAATCTGTTTTCCTGAGTGGTTGAATAGGATAAAAATCAAGAGAATTGCTGATGGTCCAGCGTGCAGTGAGTGACTTTGGTGTCTTAGATGTTTCATCCAGCTATTGACTAAGGTAAAAGAGGTCATCTTTTGCCTCATTTCTTACCTAGCCCTAAACACTGAATGAGAGTTGCCTCAGTCAAACCGAAACCTGGGAAAGACCTTAACTTTAAAAGGCCAAGGCTTCCTGCTGCCTCTGGGGCCATCTCCAGTCCTTCTCTATCTTGCCATTGGACTCAGAGGGCTCTGGAGGAGAAAGTGAGGCTGGTGACTTAAATTCTGCCTCACTTAAATCCAATTTACTAGCAAGTCACAGCATCACCTTTCTGACCTTTATCACCTTTCATGGCCCTCTTTGTGAATGAAGGACAAACAGTAACACTAAAAATAACAACATCAAAAACCACCACCACAAACACGGTACAGTAACTGCTTCAGCTGTCTTTGTGGATGTTGGAGCAAATTGTCCTCATCCACCCATTCTCCCTGGGGAAGTCTTTGCATGCTTGGAGTAGGTATCCCTCTACATCACTGATGGGTTTGTGGCCTATTGGTTAGCCTCAGCCTGGTGTAGCCCCTTCTCTGATATGGTTTACCAGGGCATGTGACAGCTTCTTAATGACAGCCAATAGAGGATGACTTGCATTAGGAAGACCAACCAATAGCTACTGGTCCAGGAACGAGGTGATGAGTGTCTGCACCAGGGTTTGGCAGTGTCAGAGGAGAGAAAGGGGGCACATGAAATGTTACGAAAGTTAAAAAAATTCAGGGGTAATCAAACACAGAAATGTTCAACCAAGGGAGACCAAGGGGATTCTAACCATGGCTGTCTTCAGGAAGAGAATGGATTCCATCTGTTCTTTGCGCATTTGACCTTCACCTCTCTGAAGGATAACTATCCCCAGTTCTTTCAGTTCACTTTCATGTGTTATGATCTTGAGGAATCCAATGTATTCATTTCTATGTAGTCATTCGGTTATTGGCAGTTATAAGCAATATAGCTGTGTTACAATTTACTTCTGACCCCACACATGGTGATGTGAAGATGAAACTGAACTGTGCTCAGAATGTGACCTGTGTGGTCATGTCAAAGGACGTGAATGAATGAAGTGGGGCTAGTAAAAGGAAGCCTTTATTACCATTTTCTCTTGCTCTATAAAATACTCAGTAGCTTTCTGAAAGCCCTTTAAAACATATGCAAAATTGTCTATAGTGCTCTTAATCATTTTTAAATGCCACCAGTGAACACTGCCTACATGAAGAGCTGGCTCAGTCAGAAGATAAAACAAGGTACATTGGATTTGAGAGCGAGAAGGGAATTCTTAAGCCATTGCTTGGACAAGTCTAGAGAGTCTTAACAAAACCTCTTAGTTACCTGCTAGATTTTAACAGGGGTAGTCATTCTTATTTTAGTTCAATTTAACAAATACTTACTAATTGCCTACTATTTGACAGGAACCATCCTAGTTTGGAAGTTACAAAGACAACAAGCTCCTGCCCTTAAGGATCTCACATTCTACTGAGGAGTATTTATCTCAAAGGGAGGATCTATATGACTTTTTTCTATGAATAAAATATCAGCATTTGAATCACCTGGCTTTGACACTTAACAGCTTTGTGTGACTCTGGGTAAAGTAACAATTTTTTTGAGCCTCTCCTTCCATCTTTAAAATGGATTAATAATAATTGCATTAGTTTTCTCGCAAGGCTGTTGTAAAGAAAGAACACTGTAAATCTTAAAGGCTTAAGGAAATCTATGCTAGTGGTTCCTTGATCAAACCAAATTTCATATTTTTTTTTGTATGTATCCAGGAAATTTTTGATCACTTTGTAACCTCATTGGTTGCACAGAATCTCAGGGTTGAAAAGTGCCTTAGAAGTCACCTAGTTCAACCCTTGGTTGGACACATGAATCAACTCCATAACATTTATACAAGTAGTGATTTGTTTTCTGATTGAACATCCCTATTGATGGGGAACTCAGAGACTCTTTATGTGGAAGTCCATTCCTACTTTGGACAACCCCAATGCACCAGAGGCAATGTGGTGTCATGGAAGAAGACAGGAAGACCCATATTGAAATCCTTCCCTACACATCTACTAGCTCTATGACCCTGGGCAAGTCACAGAAACTTTGGACCTCACTTTCCTCGTTTGTGAAATGGAAGACTTGGACCCAGTGATGTCTAAGATCCCTTCTAACACTAAAACTGTGATATCATGATCCAATGAATCCCAGCCCTGCCACCTAATACCTGTGTGAACTTGAGCAAATTGTTCAATCAGTCTAGACCTCAGTTTCATCATCAGTAAAATGAGAGGGTTGAATTAGATTACCTCTCAGAGCCCTCTTAGGTCTCAAATAATGACAGATTTTAGGGAAGGCCCTGTGTATGAGGTAGTACATGAATTGTGCTCAAAGGAAAACAAGGATTCTTTTTAATAAGGTCTGCTGGAGCCATGCAGAAGGGCACTGGAATTGGTATTAGAAGACTTAGATTGGCATCTCTGATTGGAAGTGAGACAGATCGGTCCCTATTTTTTGTGTGACCTTGAGCATGTTACTCTGTCTCCTTAGATCATAGTTTTCCTCATCTGTAAAACAAAGGGCTTGGACTAGATCACCTCTAAGTTCTCTTCCAAATCTAACTCCTACAATCTTTTAAGTCAAATCTAAGCAGTGGCAGTTCCTTTTTTGGCCTGAAATTTGATTTGCCTTAACATTTTCAGAATCTTATGGGAAAAACTAATCTAAATGATAAGTGGGATTTTTCCCCCCCAATCTACCATAAAATTGCCAAAAGTGCTTTAAAAACCACTATTTTTACAGAACTTATGTAAACACTGTTTGGGGCTCCATCTGTTGAGTCAGCCCCAGCAGCTAACAAGTACCGTACTGAGCTCAGTTATCATCGGTGCTGGGGACGGTGCACAGAACCAAGATGACTTGGCAAGATCCAACTCGACATAAATTAAACCATTGTTACCGCTGTTGAAGAAAAGGAACCATGCTTCTTTCAACTCAATCCAAAGTGTAAGATTGAGAAAGGAGGGGGAGCGGGTACGGGGAGGAACGATGTATCCCGTGCTAGCTTGCCAAATCAGAAAGGGCAAAATCATAAAAAATAAAGTGAAGTCCAAATTTCCAAGAGGACATAAGAACAATAAAGGGTAGCGCCATAAAAAGAAGTAATGGTTCTTTAGAAAAAGACTCTCAAAACTGTATCATCAAAAAAGTTAGTAGTCTTTAGACCAGTGTAATGCCATGGAAAGAACAGGAAATTTAGTGTTAGAAGAGACCTGGGTTAAAATCTTGGCTCTGTCGTTTACTCCCTGGGGTGACTTTGAACAAGTAACTTTACCCACCACTCAAGGCTTCAGTTTCTTCTCAGTAAGTGATCTTTTTCAGTGTATGATTCTGATCCTGTGATCTGAATCACGAAGCATTTTTTTAAACCTTTTGGAATTTCATGCTACTGTGAACCACACGCAAAAGATGCAAAATCAAATGACTGCTTTTTACCGCATGAAAGTAAATTCAGCCCAACAAGAAACTATGCTAACACTCCAGCTCATTAGAGAACTAGTATGACAAGGGAGCAAACAGTGCTTAGGAGACTGTGCTCCAAATCCCAATGACTTAAGCCACCCTGGCTTCAGAAATAGGGGAATGACCTTTATGACTCCTCGGAGACTCTGCATCTTGTCAGTTTTGGGTCGTTGGCCTTATGACTGTATTTGCCCTCACGCTATGATTGGAGCCATGCAACTCTGCCTCGAGAGTGAGCTCCGGTTGTCTTTTTATTTTATTTTTTAAATACAACTTGCCATTTTGCCATCATTACAAACTTTCCCTCTGGAGAAGAAACAACAACTCTCTCCCCCTCCAAAAAGAAAGTTAGATTGCAAAGGTCTTCATTTAATGGCTTAGAAATGACAGACATACCCCACCCATAATTAAAAAAGGTTCTTGTTGGGCCCCCTAGCCTGGTTTACTTCAAAATGCCTAAACTTAAAATATGAAGGAATGCAGGATTTGGAACAAGTCCAAAGGTTGGCTCCTTGTGTCTGATAGCAGGAATGAAGTCCCTTCCTGACAAGCTTTGCTTGCAGACATGAAATTTGAAGATCAATTTATCCCAAATGTGAATGACCTTTAACTGGAAAGAAGGGCCAGGATAGGATGATTTGTTCACTAGAGCAGGAGGTGAAGGATTCTACACTTATTAAGGAGGCACATGGAAAAATAACTTCATTTATTCATATGGTTAAGAAACAAGTACCTACTATGCATCAGGCACTGTGTTAGGTGCTGGAAATAGAAAGGTAAAAATGAAACAGTCTATGTCCTCAAAAGATACTGTATCTATTAGGGTAAGAGGTGGGGAAGGCAGGAAGTTGCCTTTATGTCAGTAAGTAAACGCTCAATGAATACATTATGTACACACACGCACACACACACACACACAGAGAAATTAATTTCTCTAGGTAGAAGATTTAGCAATTCGGGGGGATTAGGTTAGCCTGATGGCTTTTGTGGGAGGCAAGAAAGTTCTGTTTTCCACATTCCTAGCTGATAAGAGTGTGATCTTGCATGGACAGGTTAGAGGTCAGAAACTAATGTGCAGACCCAAGGAGCTATGTGAGGAAGGGCCTATCAGAGAGGAGAACATGGATTCAATGGCCAGGGAATGGTATTGTGGGGGATCCAAAGTTAGGAAAACAGTATGAGAAGCCCCATCTTTCTACACGAGTTGCAGTCATCCTGTAGCCTTACTGGGGAGGCTAACCGTCCATTCAGGGGGAATGGACCTATAGATTAATAAAGGCTTTCCTGATTTCACAAGAGGCATTGTTCCTTATTTAAGATGAGCATGTTTCTTACTGTTGGAGCTTGTTAGATGGGGGTCACTTCTAACAACTTTTTAGTTAGGCTTAAAGGAAGTTGGGGATCCTAAGAAAGATGAGGAAAGTAGAGGGGGCAAAGGTACTTTCAATAGGAGTTGAAAAGTTGTGTAATGGTCGTTGAGTTAGACCAGTTAGACTGAAAGGCTGACTGCTTGACTCCACAAGTACTTATTAAGCCCCTACTAAGTGGCAGGCATTGTACTAGGTGCTGGGAATGCATAGATAAAGTGAATCCCACGGGAAGGCAGAGTTTCCTCCTAAAGGAATCACCAACTCTCTGATATGGAAGGGACTTCAGAGACCATTCAGTCCATCATCAATGAAACCATCTCTCTGAAATATGCATAAATGATCTACCAATCTTTTCTTCAAAACATCCAGTGGGAGGAAGCCTGCTACTTCATGAGAAAGCCCACCCCTTCCCCTTTTTTTCTGGAAAAGCTCTAATTGTTAGGACATTTCACTCTGTTATGCCCATCTCTACCTCTCTGCTTCTCTAATTCTTTGTTTGTGCCTCTGTTCTCCAAGACCAAGAAGAACAAAGGAAATTCCTCATTCCCATGATAGTCCTTCACGCTCTCACTTGCTTCCAAAGTGATTTTCTAACAACAGTGCTTGATGGATCTTCTGAACTGTTTTTCTCTAAAAATTAAAAACAATTAAAATATCACCTATTTTGTCTTTGACTCAGAGATCTCTCTGTGAGATGTATACATCAAGAAGGTCATTGATAAAAAAAAGAGAAAGGCTTCATTCAAAGCAAAAAAAACCCAAAACAGCAAATCTTGGTATTTTCTTGTTTAGTTGTTTCAGTCATGTCTGATTCTTCATGACCCCGTATGGGGTTTTCTTGGCAAAGACACTAGAGTAGTTTTCCATTTCCTCCTCTAGTTCTTTTTACAGATCAGGAAACTGAGGTAAACAGAGTTAAGTGACTCACTCAGGGGCACACAGCTAGTAAGTGTTTGAGAATGGATTTCAACTCAGGTCTTCACGGCTAGAGGCTTTGGCACTTTGCCCATTGTGTCACCTAGCTACCCCAAGTGTAACCACAATATTTATAAAAGCCCCGTTTATAGTAGCAAAGAATTTAAATAAGAGAAATGTCCAGTGACTGGGAAATGGCTAAACAAATTGTGGCACATGAATGGAATAAAATAGTACTCTGCTATAAGAAATGATGGCTATGATGGATAATAGAAGCGTGCAAAGATGCAGCGTGAGGTAAGCGGAGCCAAGAAAATATAGTCAATGATCATGATCATGGAAATGGAAACAACAATGATCACAAAACAATACATGAGAAGATCTTCCCCCACTCCATACACCCCCTCCCATACCCTACTTTGCAGAGGTAGGAGACCAATAGTTGGAAAACATTACATTTATTTTTATATTTTTTCAATGTATTGATCAGTGCTGCTGATTTTTTTCTTTTTTTCTCTTTTTAATCTTACAAATGTTGTTTATATGAGCGATTTTGGGGGAGGAAGTTTAGTCAATGTAAAAAACAGAAGAACATAATTAAATTTTACTTTTAAAAAATGGCTGTGTTATAAGAAATGATAAATCTGACGAGAACAGAGAAGCATGAAAATACTTAGATAAACCAACACCAGGTGAAGTAAGCTAGGCTACAGAGACAATACACACAATGTCCACTACCATGGAAATGGAAAAAAATAATACAAAGCAATATAAAACAATGACAAAGTGACAAAGAATAGGCACCGGCTCCAGAGAAAAGATATGAGAAAACAACATCCCTCACTCCTTTACAAAGGTTAGGGGTTTGAGTGTGGAAAACTGTAATTAAAAAAAGCATATATTCATAAGTTTTGCCGATTTCTTTTTCTCTTCCTCTTTCTTTTTAAAAATTCTCTGTTATAAGGGATAGTTCTCCGGGAAAGAGAAGCAGGAGGAATACAGGGACACATACAGGTTATGTAAAAGCAAGGTAATTATAAATGCCTATTTCAAGTTTCCGTCTGAAGAACAATAGTAGTTCCGATCTCTAACTTTAAAACGAGCTTTGTTTCATAAGCTCATTTCTGAGTCAGCTGTTTGGGACTCGTGCTCCCCTCCTCCCCCAGCAGTGCTATACATGGTGTTTTCATTCCCAGACAAGTCCACAAATGCCTATTAACTCATGATGTACTGGAAGTATAGGTTTATAGTAACACCACCATGATGGGACCTCACTAGAGTCCTACATTAGGGTTCCAGGAATAGTCATTTGTCGTCTTACGGGGAGTTTGAGGTCACTATTCTTGCTGGTCTTTCTGAAGAACTTTAGCATTGATTGCAGCATAGGACTTCCCAGCATGGTGTGCCCACATCAAAGAAAGCACTGTGCTCCATGAGTAAAGTAGAAATTCAAGAGCACAAAGGAAATGTGAGATGCATAAATCTAGAGACATCTCCATCCCAAATATTCAAATGGACCATTTGTGCCTGACCTTTGGTGGATCCTTCCAAGCTTATATCAGACTGATGAGTCACAACCCAACACACTATACCGTGACCCCAACATCCTAATATCATTGGTTCTCTTCCAGTATGAAGGGTAAGCAACAACGATAGTGTTTGCGATGTCCTGCTATAAGAGTCCAACAAGGATGAGACTGGGAGTGTTGGAATTCCTGGATAAATTGTGGAATAAAGGGGAGAGGGTATTTGGGATTGGGAGCAGAGCTTCCTAGACAGAGATGTAAGGATTTGAGGAGAGAGGAAGTCCAGGGACTCTAAACCCGAGGTTAATCCTGTTGGGCTTTGCAGTTACCCACCCTCATTGCTTATCTCTAGATTTGCCTACTGGTTTGCAAACCTCTGCGGGTTGAAGGCATTGGTCTACTTTTTGATTGCTATCATCTGTTTCCAAGCAGGATAATCTATTCTCCCCTGTTTCACAATGGAACAGAGTGTTTTTATGCCTTGCCCTGGGTTTTCTTTAGTGCTCCTTTCCCTCAACCAAGCACATCTTTCACAACTGTCTAAGGAATTTCATTTGTGATAACAATGGGGAAGAGACAGTTCTGAGTAGTACACAGAGAACTTTGAAGTCAAGCCTACCTTGGCTCAAGTCACATGCTATGTGACCCTTGGCAAATCATTTAATATATTAATGTTTCAGACACCTCTACAAGACTGCATTTTACAGATTTCATTTTTACAGATAAAGAAACTGAAGCCCAGGGTGGTTATCTCATAGGTAGTTAAGTGGCAGAAGCAATATTTGAACCAAAGCCTCTGATCCCAGAGCCAGTATTCTTTCCATTTTAAATTATCTGGATTGTATTTAGTCCTGGTGGGATACAGACCCTAATTCTCTCCCTCCCTACCTCTGTCTCCTGATTTTTCTGGCTTCCTTCAAGTCCCAGCTTCTTCAAATCTCTTCTTTCACAAGAAGCTGTTTCCCCTTAATGATTGTGACTTTCCTCAGTTGACTATTTGCAGTTTCTCCTATGGGTAATTTGTTTGTACATAGTTGTCTGCATGTTGTCTCCCCTATTAGACTACAATCTGCTTGAGGGCAGAGATTGACTTTTGCCTTTCTTTGTGCCTCCAGTGCTAAGAACAGGGCCTGACATATAGTAGGTGATTAGTAACTGACCAGCTAACAGATGACATCTGTGGTCACTTAAAGGAGATCTGGGTAGGAACTTTTGGGAAGGATATTAACAAATTAGAGACTGAGCAGAGAAAGAGAACTAGGGTGATAAGAAAATGGGAACTGTCATATGAGGATTATAGGAATAAACTGGCAATTATTAATCTAAGGGGATGATAAAGAGGAAATTATAGTGGTGTTCCAGTGTTTAAAGGGCAGCCACTTGAAAGAGGGATTAGTTTGTTTCTTCTTGACCTCAGAGGGCAAAGCCAAGAGCAGTAGGGGTATTATAAGGGAGTAAATTTAGACCTGAAGTTAAGAAAAACTTTCTAACCATCAGAGTTGTTCAAAAGTAGAATGTGCTTTCTCATTTATGGAAGATTGTGGAGTTCTCCTCATTGGAGGTCTTTGGGCAGCAGGATGGATGAGCATTGGGCCGGCATATTGTAGAGGGCTTCCTTTTTTAGATATAGGGTGGACCAGCAGGTTGATATGTTGTAGAGGGCTTTCTTTTTTAGGTACAGGTTGAACCAGGAGGTCTCTGAGGTTCTTTCTAGTTCTGGGATTCTTTGACAAAGTGGTTCCCTGGAGGGCTAATCTGTGACCTGGATAAGTTGAAGTGAATGAACCCCATGGAAAGGGGCAAAGTAATCCTTGGAAAGAGAACTGGTAGGAATAGGTCAAAGAGTCCTTTGATATGAGACTCCAACACAACATCATTCCAATCTTGAAGGGATTCTGCTGCTGCTTTTTGAGTGGCCTCTGGGGTCAGGATCTCAAATACTTCCTGAAACAACCATTTCACCCCTCCCCTCTCAAGTCTTCAAAAAGACTGGGAGACTTTCCAAAGTTGGTGACCCTTGTGAGCACCCGTTCCCTTTGCTCTTAATAACAACAACAACAAAAGCAAATTCTTTCTTTTCTCTTGTGCACCCTGTACCCTGCTCCCACCCCACCCCACAAAACATACATTTCATTGCCTTATTTATCTCTAATATGTCATTAGACACAAGGTTGGCTCTGGTCCAAAGAAAGGGGGGAGTCACACTAGATAAATCAAACCTATTATATATTAATAGAATTTATCAACAAAGACCCCTGGATTTGTAGAAAAGAAACCTCAAAGCTGTTACCATCCTTAAAATCTGGGAAGTGAGTTAATCTCCCTGGGTCTCATTTTGGTTTTCTATAAAATGAAGCAGTTGCATTAGATGATCTCCAAGATCCCTTCCAACTCTAAATCTAGGTGTAATAGTGGATAGAGCACAATGTCTAAAGTCAGGAAGATCTGAGTCCAAATATAGCTACACTTTCTAACTGTGTGATCCTGAATAAATTACTTAACTACTATTTGCCTCAGTAACCTCAACTGTAAAATAGGGTTAATAACAGTACCTACCTTCCCAGGTTAATGTAAGGGTCAAATGAGATAACATTAATAAGGCACTTAGTATATTGCCTGATCCTTCCTTCCTTCCTTCCTTCCCTCCTTCCTTCCTTCCTTCCTTTCATTGGATTTGGAGTGAGGGAACTTGGGTTCAAATCTCAAATTTGCCATTTACTACCTGGATAAACTTAGAGAAAACGACATTTTCTTTGGCCCTGATTTCCTCATCAGTAAAATGAGGGGAGTGGCTTCAATGAGCTCTATATTTATGACTCTGATCCTGTGTAGAGCTACTCTCCTTCAGTGGCACTCCTGTTGTTAGTGAAGAAGTGGTTGCTGTTGAGAGGAGACATTAGAGATAGGCTGACTTCTGCAACAGGTTAGTCAAATCATAGGGTTGTAGTCATTGAGTGATAGGCTTGGAGTTGAGAAGGCTTGAATTCAAATCCTGGTGCTGATACTGGCTCACTCTGGGACCCTGGTCAAGTTCACCAAATTTGTAGGCCTTCAGAAACCTCCTAAGGCTGATATCAACTAAGTTGGAGATGTCTTGGGGAGTGCTCCATCAGAAATCCTTCCCACATTCTCTGGGTGCATCACCCTCTCAATTAGAGTGTTGAATTTGGGGGTCTTCATGATGATTCTCAAATGAGATAGATGTGCATAACACTTTGCAAACCTTAAGGTGCCATACTAATGCTAATGCTATTGTTATATGATTAAAAATAATATGTTTTGATATTAATGCTACTTTCCTGTAAGTATAATACAAAATTGAGCTTAAGACTCAGGGAAGCATCTTGGTTCACTGGAAAAATAACTGCCTTGAGTGTCAAAGGACTTGAGTTCAAATTCTACCACTGACATTCACTCTCTGTGTGACCATTTATCACTTAGAGCTTCAGTTTCCTCATGTGAAAAATGAAGATTGTGCACTAAATGGTCTTTGGGACCCATTCCAGGGGTTCCCTACCACCCACACCCTTCCCAGTAATATGCCAAGAATCTGAGAAGTCTACTTACCCACTTTACTGTAGCAAAGGGAGTTTTTACGCTGGTCTCTCTGGGAGCCCAGCAGCAGACTCTTCTTTCATCCAGTGTTGTCCAAGGTCTGATAACAAGGCATAAGGGGAAGAGATCCCCCCCTGTTTTGTCCATCAGTTGCCTTTGCCTGTTCTGCTTCCCTTACTGTCAAATACTCAGGATGAAAAGGAGCTGGTACCAAAACAATCTCCTTTTCTCCCACCCCTCTTGGTGCCACCACAAGGAGCAATCTGCCCTCTCCTCCGGAGGTGATTAAGAGGTGGTGAAAGCGGGACGAGGAGAAATTTTCCCCCAGCGACTGACCCATAAATTTCAGAAACCCTGGTGATCAACCCTATTAAAAAAGGCAGAAAATATGGGCCAGAGGGAGGTTATTCCGAGTTCATCCAGAGACACGGGGGTAGAGTTGGGAAATAAACTTATGACTCCTGATTCCTGTTCTACACCACCACCCAGGGATCAGGCCAAGTAGACCCATCCCCCATCATCCTACTCATAAATATGAAGGAATGGATTTAGTCCTTCAAATGGCCCTCCCCTTCTCTCTTCAAGAGTCCACCCTAAATTCCATGTTTTTTTTTTTTTTTTGAGCCCGGGGTCGAGGAGAGAACATGCCAGGGAATGAAAGTTTCCAGACTTTCTCTCCTTGCAAAAACCCAGGGAGGCCAAACATGGATGGAACTGGTGTAAGGCTGAGGAAAAGATCAGAGAGACATATGGAAAAACATCCAACTGGATGATGGTACTCATAATTCACAGAAAGGTCTTGGCATAGATTTCCAAGGGTTCTTCACCCCCCTTCTATTTATCTCTTGTCCACAAAGAAAACAAAACAAAGAGCAACTCAGCTCTCCCCTCATCCACACCCGGGCCCTCATTTAGTATGAGACATCTGATTTTTAAATCTTTTCTTTCCTAGGTCCCTTTCCCATTTCTTCCACCCATTTTTATTTTGCAGGCAAATGGCACAATGGAAAAAGTGGGAGATTTGAGGTCACAGGACATGGGTCCAAAACCCACTTCCGGATGGTAATGGACAGGTACTTAATGGCCCTGGCCTCAATTTCTTCATGAGGAAGTTGATCTAAATGGCTTGAAATTGGGGAAGTCACTTCAATGTTTGTAAAATAAAAGGAATATAATGCGTAATTTGTGATGTTGATCCAGTTGATGTTCCTCTTTGTGCCTCAGTTTCCTTCTTTGTAAGATAGAGTTGGACTCGCTGCTCTGTGACCTTTGGGGAGTAATTATCATTCTCCGAGTTTCCATTTCCTCATTTGCTCCCTGTTTGCCTCAGTTTCCTTATCTGTAAAATGAGCTGGAGAAGGAAATGGCAACCCGCTCCAATATCTTTACCAAGAAAACCCCAAGAGTGGGACTTCACTGAAAAATAACTGAATGGTTACAACAGCAAAATGAAAAATTAAGGCTTGATGACCAATGACCTATGACATTTGGCAGGTCACTTAACCTCACAGGGTCTCTGTCTCCTCATCTGTAACATGAGGGAGGTGAATTAGAGAATCTTCAAGGTTCCATACGGTCTGAAAGATATAAAAGGTAGCAACTCCTTCTTGCTTGAAGAGTTCATTATTGGGATCTGAAGACTAGCTACTGTACTGCTCTAACATCTCCCTTATAAAATATCTGTCCTTATATGGGGACACTTATCTGCAGAACCCCTTCTTACCAATGAAACAAGATAACTAATACCCTTTCCGATAACACTTTTCCTTTCATCAAAGGCCTGCGATAGGGTGGAGCAGGCAAGCAGCCCCCTCTCTGGAGGCTCCAGAACCCTTCCCCTCCCCAGCCAGCGCCTGTCAAAGCCTCCCAGGCCCCAGCCCCATATTTAGCTCAAACGCCCCAGTAAAATGGGGAGGGAATGGAGGCTAATTTGAGAATGCAAGAGCCATTAAACTATGCAAGTATGCATGAACTGGAAAAAGTGGATCCCATACACACCCGCTCTAGCCCTTAGCTGTTAGCAGGTGTGAATCAGTCACTTGTACAATTCATTTGTCTACCTAATTGCACTGAAGATAGGCTTTTTCTTTGCCTATAACATCACTAATGAGTAGGTTTTCAGTTCGATCTAACTAATTAATTCTTGTTAACTTCCTTTGCCTTGCCGCTCTTTTAATTTAACCAGAGACAGCCCCAGAGTTGCTACTAGTGTTTAGTCTCAACTAGATTACCCCCATTCATTAAGGGCTGTAATTGTTGGTCATACCCTTCCAAGCGGTCATTACAACCTCTGGCTTGCATATTGAATAACAGCAATTTCCTGACTCCAACAGCCTCTTGTGTGAGGGAGGAGAAAATGCTAATAAAGGAAAAATAAATGATTCCCGAGCTTCATTCAGGGCCGGGGAGAATTCCTTTTTTTTGCAGCAGAAATGGTAGTGAGGTGGTAAACGGGACTGCTCACAGGCCCCCTACCTCCACCCTGAGCGAAAACAATAAGAAACAAGTCAAGCATTTCGTGCCGCTGTGATTACAGCACCCGTAAAAGTGATTATATGCCTGCAGTAATCAACTTCCATGAAAGCTGCCTGTTAAAGCTTCAATAATTACTCATTTCTGTTAACAGCTTGCTTGGAGTTGAGCACTCAGGGGCCAAGGGGGGAAAAATAATAGTAAAAATAAAAGAAGCCTTTTAATAAAGGAGTCCCCTCACGTGGTACATTCGGGGTGAGCTCCTTGTGTGTGGGCAAAAAAAAAATACCCACCCCAATGCACACGCAACTTTGTATGTGTGTCCTTCTTCTCTCAATGGCAGCCTCCTTTGATTTTGAGCTTAGAGTCTATTTAACCAGCAACAGGCCCAAGTTCATACAGGGTTCAGTCCTGTGCTGAATGTTTACTGAAGGAGGCACAATAGTTTAAATAAAGCGGGGGTTTTAAATATTTTACCCATTTCTTGAAACAAATTGCCAATCCCTTGAGTCTGGCTTGAATACATTTCAAAGCAAAATACCAGCAAGGATCTCCTTTAATAAAAACTCCACCTTGGGTGTTTCATTTGCAATTTTGAAATCCCATGAATCTCCCCCAATTTCCCCTTCATGAGCATACATGTGGGTGGTTTTCTAAGGACTTTTTTTTTTTTTTTGCAAAGTTTCAGAGTAGAAGGGAACATTTTTTATTTGTTGCCAATTCCTGTGCTGGGAAAATCAAGAACTATGGAGAGATTCAACAGGGCCCGAGACTATTGGAAGGATGTCTGGGAGATTCTACCATATTGGACTGTTTGGTTGTTTGGAAGATGTGACCAGAACCAGGGTTCTACTCATTGGGCTGAAAATGATCATTTCTAGAATACTGATGAGTTGGATCAGGTTTCTATAAAAGAAGCATCAAGGACTTTGATGTAGTCGTTTTGTCAATACAGGAACTGAAACTCCCAAAGGATGATGAAAATGACAGGGCCTGTTGGAGCAGTCAGTCTTACTCCGTTCCTGCCCCAGTATGTTTAAGCACCAGAAACCTTAGAGAAAAAGCAAATAAGCAAAAAAACCTCATCAAATTTTATTCCTTCCCAGTTCAGAGAAGAAGAATAATAACTTTTAGGCAGGAAGACCCGGGTTTGAATCCTGCTTCAGTCACTTTCTTGGTTATGTAAACCTGAGCAAATGTGGGAGTCTATTCGGTGCTTTCTAAGATCTCTTCCAGCTCTAAACCTATGATCCTAATAATGAAAATGATAAGAATCGTTCTCATTGCTCACTTGATTTACAAAATGTATCACATACATGACATCACATCATTTGGTTTTCATGACACCCTGGGAGGTAAGTGCTATCTTCATCTCCATTTTATAGAGAAAGGCTCAGACAGCTCAAGGAACTTGCCAAGTATTTGGAGACAGTGTCAGAGGCTGGGTTTGAACCTGAGTCTCCTCATGCCAAGTCAGGGTATAAACTACCAACTGCAGAACTTAACATTTCCTGAGACACTGAACTTATTGAGCAAATGGTCATCACAATTACATCAAAGGTTAGTGTTTTTTTCTTCCCCAAGGGTCCTTTTTGCTACCTCCACCATACCATGTACAGTTTCAGAATTGATATAGCAGGCTTGAATAGATAATCAGTGGTGTGCAAATTAACTAGATCAAAGTAGAAAAATTAATTTTATTGACATACATCTTCTAACTTTTTTACATCTTTAAAAATTCCATAAGAAATATGTATTTGTTTTGTAGCAATCATTCCTTTATATAATTTGGTATTAAGTACACAAGATTTTGATATATATTCATTAATTTTCCACCATGATGCCATACTTTTTGGATATTAAATGAACCTGTGATGAACAGTCCTTTTTCCCACATGTAGTCTTGATTATGGTCTATAACTTTTATTGAGGTTTATGTCTGGCATGTTCCTGGACAACTGACATATGTTTATCTCCATGTTTTGGATAAATTGGAGCAAAGATGTATGTTGCATGTAGTATTTTATCTCCATTTGTAAATTTTCATAATTATGGGATATTTCTGCTTTTCAGCATGACAATGTATTAATTAGCATTCATCATTTCAACACTAGGGATGACTTCTAGTTTCATTGGAAGTAAAAATTTCCCATTCTTTGGGGTGTTTTACAGTCTAGTGAAGCTCATATTGTACAGGTTCACCTGGACTTTTTCTGACAAAAATTTGGCATAGCCTGGAATGAAAAAGTGAGTTCATCAGTAGAAATAACCTCTTTTTAATCTTTAGTAGTCTGATCTTTGTCTTATCATGTCCATGATGAACATTCTCCCCTTAGCTATAGCCATATTTAGCAGCTGCTTTAAACTGGGCTCTCCCTATTCTTCTACCTTCCAACACACTAAAAGAATTTAAAAAAATAACCTGTTCAGTTGCCACATTCCTCTGAACATCTTTCCTTATTTTCTAAGGAATGATTGGGCTCTCTTTTTTCCAACAATAATTTTTCATTTCTTGGTAGTATTTTTCATTTTTCAATTGTACTTTCCTTGGTCCTTCTGTAAAATGAGTGCTATCCTATCGTGGTCTTGAATCATATTTGAAATGCTTAACTTCCCCACACTAATAGTCCTAATATACCTAACAGTCCTTGAAGTGTGCTCTTCAATAGCTATAACTTGTGCATATTTCCTTGGACTAATAAACTTTCTTAAAAACTACAGAATTAAAAATATAACAACAACAAAAAAGCAATGAAAGATGTGTATATGACATGAAATCCAATATTTGACTGATAGAGAGTTAATTAAACATGGGGATCCAGTTTCATTTGGTCAAAGTTAGATGCTCTAAGTCAGCCTGGTGTTAGCAGAAGCCTATATACACAAACATTGCTGTCACAAAATGAAACTGTGCCAAAATTATTACTTATCCCAAGTAATTCCATGCCACTGTAAATCAGTTTTGTGATAACACTTGTTTTGAAAAGGGAAATTTGTTCCAAAGTAATTAATATGTTGGAGATTTATTTAAACATAATGTGAGATTTATGTTTGCTTATGCTTGATTTTGTTTTCAAGAAACAGAAAGACTTATAAAACTATACCCTTCACAATAATTCACAAATGGCAACTCTTTTGACACCCATTTCTACAAGCAAATCAAGTATTTTTGAGGGTAAAGTGCCATATTTACTGTGTATCTTCTGATTCAGTATGAACTGTGGGAAGAAGAAGGTTGGCACGAATCCACACATTCTATGTTCCTTCCCTGCCTTCTGCCATTGTCCATTCCAAGAGTTTCTTTTCACTGAGGCACTTGTAGTCATTGGCTTTGCCAGTCCTGCCCTTTGGGAAACTGGGTACAGGCTAGACGGCAGCCTGAAGCCATGGATACCACCACTATGTATTATAGTACTTACATATTTCTTAATTATTTAACATGTAGAAAACAATGCTACTGTTTTATTAGATTCCTCTCTCCTTTACGTGTCTCTGATGATGTTTTCAAGTATGTTGGCATTAATCCCATTTTTCCATGATCCCTGTGGTTTTTAATTTCATAATTTTGCATGGAGTGGTGATTTTAGATTTGTATATATTGAATTATAGAAGAAATGATACTGCACCCCTGGCACCTGGATTGGCTATGACTGGGATATGTATACTTTCAGACCAGATTCTTAGCATTAAGATCGGTAGCTTTAGCAATACCTCTTATTGCCCTCTGTGGAGGGATTTAAACGAATTTCTTCCCCATCTCTTCTCTGAGGGAGAATTTAAACCAAGTTAATCCTAGATCAAAGGCCAAAATTCTATTCACTGAAACACATTGCCTCTGTCATATCCTTGGGAAAATCCTTATACTTCTGGACAAAGACAGAAGTCACTGGGCATGGGGTTTATGACATTTTGTTATCTTTCTTTATCAGCTAGTAAGTGGCAACGTTGGGATTTGAACTCAGGTCCACTGATGCTATGCCCAGTGGTCTTTCCATTTTACTACACTGCTTTCTTTATTTCAGCTTTAAAGTGTTCATTTACAAATAGGATTCATATACATGTTATAAATACATATTCAAATTTTGGTGCACTCAAGAAGCCTCTTAGCCAAACAAACTTCTTTTTGGTTTATGCCTCTTGGAGGACGGAATGATTGAGGTATGAACAGCTATAAATTTTCTGACAACCATGGTATGAAAAAATTATTAAAGAATTGCTTAATGGAGAATTGGAAAAAAAATTGTTTCACCCATGCTAAGAATAACATCCCCATTAGCTGGGATTTATATATCCCCTTCTCTTTGAAGGGCTCTAACTTAATGTATTTTAAAATTTCATGGTGCTGTTGTACTGCACAACATACACCAAGAGGACAGTTTCTCTAGGAAATAAATGTTCTTCAGCAGAACATGTGACAGTGCTCAGCACATGAACCACAGACTCTGTGGTTCTGGGAGTTAGTGCTTCAATAAGTTTTCAGAACACGCTTCCATTCGTCTTTCACCACAGCTATGTCCCTGGCACATTTCAAGTAAATTTTCATCTTGACTGTGTCTTTTGTCTCTGACATGTCTCTATGCTCTGCCATATTGCCATCAGATCTTAGGTTTGGTTTCCATGCTCAGACTTCCTCTTGGGGAGTCTGGAGGAGCCCTTCCAACACTTATTGAAGTCAATTGCTTTCTATCTGACAGAAGAACTCAAACCATTTGTCTCCTTCATAGGCACAGGAATTTCTGGATCTTGATTAAGTGGGAAATACCTGAGAATCTAAAACCAAGCCTTTCATCCAAATCCTTTTCTTCACCTACATTTATAGGACTCATTTCCACATTGACAAATAACACTGGAATTGAGAGGTCAAAGTTCATATCCCACCTCTGTCAGCAGCTACCTTTGTGAACCTGGGCAAGTCATTTTAATATAATCTACTGGAGCAAGGTGCCATAGTTATAGCTAGAAAATCTGGAATCAAGCTTCCTATCTCTGTCATCTGGCCAAGTCCCATCACTTCCCTAGTTCCTCATCTTCAAAATGAGGGGGTTAGGCTAGACGCCCTCTAACTTCAGAACTGTGATCCTATGACCATCTAGCTCTAAGATTCCTCCAATGTCAAACAGGGAAGTTGGATCAGATGAACTCAAAGGGCCATTCTAGTTCTAAATACCTTGTTTGTATAAATGATGGGTTTAGTTTGGTTTCTACCATTCTCTCTTCTCCTTCCAAAAAGAAAATGGTGATACCATTGTATTTTAGGCCGTTCTAACTAATTTTCATGTGTAGACCAAATGAAATGGGGAGTAAGGGAAGCACCTTATGGAGTTTGGGGTTCAATTAATGACAGTAAGGGGAAAAAATGTAGCAAAATGCCATACGTTCCCTTTAGATAATGGAAATCTTGAATAATCCAGGGTTAAGTAATAAACGGTATTATTCTATTGTACATAATAGGGACAGAGAAAGATGCAGTAAATGGCATAAAAACTGAGAGATAAGAAACGACTATTTATTAACATAGCAGTCATTTCACAATTATTAACATATAACTGGATCATCTTCTATTTAGGACAAAGGTCCAAGTAAATGTCAAATTAGAAACACAGATGAGACCCAGATGAGAAGGCACTGAATATACTTATAGCAGATTTAATTTGGTCTTTCAATGAGCTGTCAACTGGTGGTGCAGAGGATAGAGTACCAGTACAGGAGTCAGGGGGACCTGAGTTCAAATCTCACCTCAGACTCTTGACACTCACTAGCTTTGTGACCTTGGGCAAGTCACTTAACCCCAATTGCCTCATTCTGGATCATCTCCAGTCATCCTGATAACTCTCCGGTCACTGGATTCAGATGGCTCTGGAAGAGAAATGAGGGTGGTGACCTGCACAGCCCTTCCTCACTCAAAACAAAGTCAAGTGCAAGTCACGTCATCATTTCTCTGATGGTATAGTCTTCGGCAATGAAGGATGAATACACAACTGGAAAAATGGGGAACAGATATAAGGAAAAGACATTGATCCCACAACCATTTTTTTAGCTAAATTTAGTCACCATGAAAACCAGTACCACAATATGGAGAACAAAAGAGTCCAGAAACTTCTACAGTCAGCAATGACTTAAACCCTTTGCTAAGTAGAGAAATATAGAGATCTTTGTGAGAGTGATACATGCATGCCGCAAAATTAGCACTGATGAAACCACAAGAAAAGAACAACAGGTTTTTCTAGGTCTTTTCTTATGCCAGACATCTCTAGAAATGCTCAAGTGACTTAGATATATATCTATATCTACATATATGATTCCATTGTACTAATTTTAATGATTTTTTTATGAAAAACATTTAATTTGGTAGAACAAAATATAGCTTTGATGACTCTCCTCAAATAAGAGGACTCAGATATGCAATAGTAAAATGACTATTCAAGGAATAAAAAAGCATTTACAATGGACCAAGCACAAAGAAGACATCTCATACTTTACTTGTGGAGACAATTGTATAAGACAGTTCAGTTGCAGGGAAGATGGCAAGGCCCAGAGGTCTCTAAGGTTAAGGATAAAGACAAATGACAATGCCTATGATGTGAAGAGCCCATCAGCAGGGCAGAAATGATCCCGATGGTCCTTTATTCTGCTGGAAGAATTTTAAC
This sequence comes from Potorous gilbertii, assembly GCA_028658325.1. NCBI lineage: Eukaryota > Metazoa > Chordata > Mammalia > Diprotodontia > Potoroidae > Potorous > Potorous gilbertii. The sequence continues at coordinate 659,140,827 of CM053770.1, forward strand.
TGGTGACTCTCTGTTTATCTATGTCATGTGAATAACCCCGTTGTCCCTGTGGTCAGAAGACTAGTGGAGCCCAGGGCCACAATTTTTTGGAAAGGGGTAATGAACCTAAGGATCAGAGTAGGCCTAGAGCTCTGGGCTCTTTCCCATGGGAATGGGGATATGCTGTCACTGTGCATCCAGGAGTAGGGAAAGTGAAAGAGCTTTTGGAAGGAAAGTTAGTGGGAAAGGAAGATCCTGATGGGATCTGGAGAGGAAACAAGTTAGGTTGAGGGGAAGGGCTTCATGCAGCCTCTGGTATCTGGTGATATGTGTCATCAAGTAAGTTGTAAAGCAATAAATACATATTCATCTAAGATATGTGTCCATGTTGTAGAATGTACCTTGCACAGACCCTAAGCAAAACAGTCTATTGATGGTGTATTGTTCCAAACGATTTTCTTCATAAATGACATTGCACTAATTGCATTGGGACCTGGAATCCTATGAGATTTCTTCAGTAAACTCATATAAATATGAATTTTTTTGTATAAATATCCATCCTAGAAAAACAGAATGAATGAGAATATTATTATTTAGATAGAGCATCTATTCAGTGCTTATATAGACAGTCAATAAATATGTTCAAGGCATTGTATTAAGGACTGGAGTTAGAAAAAACAAAGACCTTGAGACAATTTCTCCTCTCAAGGAGCTTAAGGGGGAGACAAAGCTTAAAGAAAAACTAGAAAGCAGGGGAGATAGAGGAGGTAGGGAGGGAAGGAGGTTATCCATGTTTGAGCAAGGCAACTAATATGGAAATCTAACAGAGCAGAGTAAGCTAGAAGAGAAGTAAGCAGTGGGGCTTCTGGTGATATGGTACTTCCAGGAAAAGACTCAATAATCATGAAGTGCCTTCAGAATATAGTCATCCTCAAGTGGGAGCAGGGCAGATGGTGGAGAGAGAAGTGACTAGAAAGAGCAGGGAGGGGAATGAGACTTAGAATCTCACAGGTACAGAGAGCACAGTGACCCTGGATGCTGCTGTAGGAATACTAGGCAAAAGTCATCAGTTCTACCTCAACCATCCAGGAGAATTTGCATGTCAATAGTACTACTAGCCAGAAAAATCACTCATTTCAAATATCAAAAGGGCTTGAGACAGTTGCTGCTGGAGGGTGAGGAAGGGGAGAGTAGGGGAAGAAGAGAAGAGGAAGGAGGAAGAGAAATTTGTCCTATAGGCTTATTTCTGGCTGGTTGAGTGGGACCATGGGTCTGACTAAAAAAAGAGCTGAAATAGCTCTGTATAAGGACGGATAGTCTCTCAAATATGTTCTAGCATTCTTTTTGAGAAAGAAGATCTCCAGCAGATAGCAGCAGTAGCCCAGCTGAGCAGTCACTCAGTAGAGAAGAAACTCAGCAGCATCTCTGTGGGGGAGCAGAACAACGATGAGTCCCAGTGGGTGGCTGAGGAAGCTCTGAGCGCTGTTGCAGCTAGGACAGAACTGCAGGAGTGGCAGTTGTCCAGGGACTGTCCTCTCTCCCACTAGCAGCTTGAGAAGTGCTAGGGAAGAGAAGGAGATGTTGAACTTTTGCCTATGGGGAAATTTTCCTTATTATTTACTTTACCATTCTATTTAATTATGCACCTTTTGCTTTGCACATGTATCATTTGACTTAGTCTGGTGAGATTCAGAGGAAATGGAGTCTTGGAGCCATGTTTTAAATGGTGATAGACCCTAATGGCTCAATGATCATGAAGGCAGAGTTCAGGAGTCCATCTTGTTGTGGAGGGTCTGGGCTATGGAGAAATACACATATGTATATCTAGATGGGTATGTGCATATATGTCTCTATGTATGTATTTGTGTATATCTGCAGATGAACACAGCTGTTAACAAGGAATTTCTGTGCCTCAATCAAGTGCCACAAACACGCCCAGAGCAAGCATCCCAATGCTTACCTTCAGGTAAAGAGTGGAGAGGCAGGACACGATCCTGCCCAGGCAGTTATGGAAACTCCAAGGGATAGATGTGATAGTAGGTGTGAGAACAAAGGAGGAGCTCACTTGAGCGCAATATTGACTAGCCTTTAATTTTAATGAATTATTCTAAATATGTTCTAAGCTCTATTATTTTCATACTGATGACAGACTTCAACTGCTTTTAACGCCTTCTAAATTTAGCACCTAAATTTAGTACATAAAGCACCCTAGCACCTGGACCAAAGCCCTAGCTGCACTGTCCTAGTTGCAATTCATAAGATGAACAATGAGCTGGGCCAAGAATTGAGTAGGTGAGAAAAAAGACTGGATGACATTTAGGAGATACACACACACACACACAGACACACATACACACACAGAATATGTATGCATGTGTATATGTATGCGTATATATATATATATATATATATATATGTATGCATATATATACATTATAAACACACATATGTCAATATTGATATCTATATGTTGCTTTCAATGAATACCTTATTGTTTAAAGGAAAAAGAAATAAAGCAACATTTTTTAAATTCCAGAACGCCAAATGATATAACCATGTCTGCTAATCATGGATTGTTATATTTTAGGATCAAAATTAGTAAGAAAGAGTCACCTTCTTCTGTTTTGCCCTTGTACCCTAAAGGCAATGGGACCTTTCCCTATTTCTTGCAGCTGAAGCTTGTGTGAGTTGTCTCTCCCATTAGCATGGGAGCTGCTTGGGAGTAAAGACTGCTTTTAATTTTTTTCTTTTCTTTCTTTCTTTTTTTTTGTATCTCCTGTGCTTAGCACAGAGCCTGACACATAGTAAGTGTTAAATAAATGCATAATTCATTCATTCAAAAAGGAATGAAAAGACACATAGTGGATGGGAAGAAGGCTGAGCAGTTACCAGCATGACCTGTGGGAGAGGCCAGGTAAATGGCAATATTAAGGTCACCTATGTGACCAGAAAAGCATGAAAGTCTTTCATGTCACTACATGAACAAAAATAACAGATAGAAAACAGTAGTGTCAGAAAGACTCCAGTGTGAGAAGGGGATCTTCTCTATTTACAGAAAGATATGAGGAGAAATCACATTAGATAGGAAGCATCTAGGGATCACAGTCTGTAGAGGAAATTGGAGATTCATCAAAGAATCAAAGTCCAATGGAGGGTTAAACTTGTCAACCCTCCTACAGCTGTGCTCCTTTGTTTATTTGAGGGAGGATCGCACAGGTGTCTCCAATAAACGACCAATATTGGAGGGGATTCAGCCCTTTCAGCTCGGGTCATCAAGGCAGACAGGGAAATTAGGGATGTTCTGACATATTGTACTCTTAAGACATGAAGATTAATTTTAAACCTTTTAGCAGGAGGAGATGATTAAGAAAGACAAGGCAGGAGCTATGAGAAAATGGCATGTAATGCCAACACGTTTTCCAGTTCTGAAGCTTTTCAGATATTGAGTTACAGAAATGGATATGCTTCCCTTTCCTCTCCAGCCTCCATACCCCTCCTTGTAACCTGTCGGATCACTAGGATCCATTCTGGTATTGTCGCCATCGTTTTTGATAGAAAAATTCCCTTTCCAACTCTTTAAAATGTTTGAACACTCAGTTACTCATGCTAGCCATTTTCATTGCAGTTGGAAGGTTTACAGTTAAATGATCTTCAGAATCTTCCCTGGGATAAATACAGAGGGGACTGATGGCATGCATGGATGGATTATCTATCCCCTTGTTTTTTCTTTCCCATTTCATGGAGAATGGATGGCAAAAGTTCACTGAGACGTCACAGAGCTCTACATGAACCAGATGTTTGCTTTCGAAGGGATTGTTTCATGCATAAACACTCTTAACCTTATCCCGAAAAGCTTTTTAGGAAAAACACATTTTACTCCTCTTTTTTTTTGTTTGTTTGGTTTCCCCACCCAAAGGTATGATCAGGGATAAACATAATCTTTCTCTTTGACCTCCATTTGACCATCTTACTTAGTAGGAGTATAAGGAGGGCTAGACAGATACTGCTATAGTATCCTACTCACTCTGGGAATTTATTAATTTTCTTTTTCAGGTTGCTTATATTCAAGGGACTAGACACTGCCTCTTTTTTGAATTATCCTAGATCTCTATACTGAATTATATACTTTCCCAACTCCAACCATTTATTTTGTTGTTGTTGTTGTGTAGTCATTTTTGACTCTTTGTGACCCCATGTGTGGTTTTCTTGGCTACAATACAGAAAGGGTTTGCCATTTCCTTCTCCCAACTCATTTTACAGATGGAGAAACTGAGGCAAACAAGGTTAAGTGAATTGCCCAGGGTCACACAGCTAGTAAGTGCCTGAGGCCAGATTTGAACTCAGAAAGAGAGGTCTTCCTGACTCCAGGTCTGGCACTCTGTCTACTGTGCCATCATTTGTTAAGAACCTAGTATGCACCAGGAACTGAGGACGCAATGCTAAAACTCGAGAGTTATTGCCCTCTATCAGGTTATGTTCTATTTTGGGCAAAGGGAAAGATGACATCTACATATGTACATGAACACAAAATAGTTTTGGTGGGGAGGTAGTTAACTGGGGAAACTGTGAAGCCCTTGCACAAAATGGTGCATAGGATCTGAGTTTAAATATATATTTCTTTTATACAGATATATCATGTTATCTTTCTAGATAGATCTTGGTGTGAAAACTCCCTCCATCCATTTCTTTTTGACTTGGCAACTTGGCAAGTTATAGTCTTTGAGATTTGTTTGGGCACCTAGTGGCTAAGTGACTTGCTTATGGCCACACAGCTATTATATTTCAGAAGTAGTCCTTAAACTCAGTCTTCCTGACTCTAAGTTTGGCCCTTTATTCACAATTTTTAAAATGTTATTATTATTTAATGAAAATAATTGCTATTATTGCCACATACTGACTTAGAAAAACACAGATTAACATTATATGTGTATTATATTTTTATTTATTTTGGTAAACATTTCCCAATTACATTTTAATCTGGTTCCAGCAACACTGGGGAGTTTTGCCAGGCATGGGCTTGACTCTGATCTATATAATCACTAGAAGTCCTTATATAATAATGCAAGTTGGAGCAAGCAATAAGCAGATTTACAGATCAAATCAGCTAATATTTATACAAAGCTCATAGCACAGTGCCTAACACATAGTAGGTACTATTTAAATGCTTATTCCTTTCTCCCCTTTCCTATGAATTCGATGACAAAATATTCAAAGAGATGACTGAAACCTCAATCTGTCTGCAAAATTGGAAAGTGACAAGGTTAGATAAGAGTAACTATTGGGTATAAGAAATTTAAATTTAAGAACAGTGCTTTACAGATGTACGTGAATGACTAACAAAGAACCTGATTGTCTTCTGATGCTTGATCCCATCTTTCTTAACAGAAGGTATTACATATTTAATACCAAATTATGAGAACTGATTAAAAAACAAAGACTCACAAGTGGACTCAAAAAGTCCTTGTTGGATGACATCCACATGACTTCAACCTACAATAGTTTGACAAAGAAGGGTCAAACAAATGGCTAATTCTTATAATTTTGTGGAAATGCAGAAGTTTATGATGGCAAGTCAGAACTAGGTCATTGCCTTCAGAAATTAAAGGAGAGTTTTCCTTATGTAGCCTGGATATAGGAATCAGTATAAATAAAGCAGTTAGGTGGCCCAATGGATAGAACATCTGACCTGAAGTCATGTGACCCTGGGCAAGTTACTTAACCCAGTTTGCCTCAGTTCCCTCATTTATAAAATGAGCTGGAAAGAAAACGGCAAATCACTCTAATATCTTTGCCAAGAAAATTCCAAATGGGGTCATGAGGAATCAGACACAACTAATCAATTGAGCAAGAACAATATTGTCGACATTGTATAAAGCTCCGGGGGTACAAATACAAGTCAAAAGAATGACAATCCCTACCTTCAAGCAAGGGGCAGTTAGGTGGCACAGAGGACAGAGCTCTTGAACTGGAGTCAAGAGGACCTGCGTTCAAATCTGGTCTGAAACACTCACTAACTGTGTGACCCTGGGCAAGTCATTTCATCTTTGTTTGTCATAATCCATTAGAGAAGGAAATGGGAAACCACTCCAGTATCTTTGCCAAGAAAGCCCCATACTGGGTCATCAGGAGTCAGATATGACTGCAGGACTGAACATTAACAAATAGATAAAAGTATTGAAATGATGGATATTCTACAACTTATTACTCCAGGCAATACATTTTAGTACCTATGGACTAACCAGCAAGACTTGACCTGCATGTTTCAAGGTCATAATTATAATTTCTTTCATTTCATTATGCTCCATTTCAAGGACTAACAGATGACAAATCCATATTGTACAAGTACCAATCTCCAAATATTCTGGAAAACTCAACCAGTAAACCGTACTGGAATTGAGTCATCACTGCAGACTGAACTCTTGCCCACAATTGCCCAAGTATAACATGGCTCCATAAAAATTGAAGAATGACATTTTTAATAGATGTCACCATAGTAAATACCCTTAATCTCCAAACTACCCTGTGAGTTGGATTTCCTCCCAGCTTGGGAAGAGAGGAAGTGAAGAAAAGATCAGGACCTGAGAGGAAGATGTGTACTCCTGCGTACAGTAGGACTTTTTGAAGATTTTGAGGGGGAGAGGAAAGAGGATAAGGAGAAAAGAACAAGGAAGTAGCAGGAGGCACCCAACACACAGAACAGTGGCTTCACCATAGTAGCTGTGCCATCTGGAATTCCCTTCTCCAAACCCAAACCTCCATGGAAGGCAATAGGAGGTGGCCCCTAACTGGACAAGTAGAAAGTTGTGTGACTGTGTTTTGCTTTGTCTTGTTTTAATTACAGACATTTGGTTGGGTAGCTGGAGGGTTGAGAAGAAAAACCAAAAACAAGAAACAGGCACAAGGAACTGAAAGTCTTTAGCATATTGCCCTATCCCTGACTTCAGCTGAGTGTGATGGGCTCCTGCTTTAAATTGCGTCCTTTTTAATTCTATTAAAAACCAAATTTGATGGATGACATCCAAGCACCTGTGGTTGGCACTGTCCTTGCATTTCCTTGTCTCCATTGTCAGAGGCATGGGGTCATGGGGGAACTCTAGGAACCACAGAGGAGAAACCACTCAGCTCATTGTTAGAGTGTTTTTGCTCTCTAACTTGGGATGTCATCACAAACCATTTCATCACTACCCTTGCAAAAGCAGAATGACTGAATATGGGTCATTACATATATTTTTTTGCCACATCAGACATGAACCTGACATGAGTGACTAAGGGTTACATATACAAAATACAACAGATTCTTCTGGAAACAGGAGACCTCACTCAGTAGAAAACCAAGGAATCTGAGAGGCAGAGGTAAGGAAAGAAAATTCTAGGCATGGGGGACAAGGAGTGAAAAAGCCTGGAAACCAAAGTGGAACTTTGTGCTTTAGAAATAGCACATAGGCTTATGTCAGTGAGTAGGGTTGCCTTGAGGATCAAATCAGATAACATTTGTAAAAAGCACTTAGTATAGTGATGGGTAAATCCTCACCTAGACACTTATTCCATTCCCCTAATAGGGGACCATTGGAACTTATTGAATAGAAGGATGACATACCTGGTCAGACCCATACTTTGAAGGTTGCATGGCTGATGAATTGAAGGGGTAAGAGCTCTGAAGGATAGAGAACAGTTAGAGACTATGGCGATGGTCCAGTTGGGGAGGTAAGGAGGGTCATAGTTATGTGAGTTAAGAGAAAGATTCAGTGACACTAGAAATGACAAGAATTGTTCACTGATTGAACATGTGGAGTGAGTGAGAATCAAGAGTCAATGATGAAAGAGACTGTGAACTTGGGTATCTGGAAAAATGATGAAACTTGACACGTTTCACCAAAAGTGGTAGAACTCTTGACAAGAAGAAAGTTCAGAAGAGGAGTAGGTTTGAGGCCAACAATAGTGAGTTCTGCTTTGGCTAGGTTGAGTTTGAGATTTAAGCATCTTGTTTGGGAATGTCCGTTCCTACTACTAAATAACACATCTACATGGCACTTTAAGGTTTCAAAGTACTTTGGATATGGTAGGTCATTTGCTCTAGTTAGTGATTCAAGACCGGAGATTAGGAGAAAAGTTAGTGCTTCATAACAGGTAGCAATACAACAGAAAAAGAATACTATTCTTGGAATCACAAGACCTGGGTTCAAATTCTAGGTGTATCATTTACTTGCTTTGTGACTACACAGAGAGGATGAGGTTGATGCATGCACTGTTAGAGATATTTCAGTGTTTGGGAGGCTCCAAAGGAAAGTATGGGAGAGAAGAGATGTTAGATTGACTACCAAACTGAACTGTTATGCTGACTTCATTGTTGTATATGTATGAAACTTGAACAGACTACCAGTGCATGCCAGGAAATTGAATCGTTTCCATTTGAATCATCTTAGAAAAATTCTGAAGATTGATAAGGTCCTGGACACTGAGATCCTTTCTTGACCTCAGCTGCCAAGCATTCAAATTCTACTGCAGAGAGCACAACTATGTTAGCTGACCACGCTGTTCAAATGCCAAATCTTCCTAAAAGACTATTTTATGGAGAACCCACCAAAGGAAGTGCTCACATGGAGGTCAGAAGAAGAGATTCAAGGATACACTCAAGGTCTCTCTGAAGAACTTTGGAATTAATTGGGAGACATGGGAGACACTGGCACAGGACTGCCCAGCATGAAGTAATCACACCAAAGAAGGCATTGTGCTCCATGAACAAAGCAGAATTACAGTAGCTCAAAAGAAACCCGAGATGTACAAATTAGAGACATCTCACCGTGAATGTTCTCAGACTTTGTGCCTGAGCTGTGGTAGAACTTTCTGAGCTCACATGGGTCTGATCAGCCCCAGTTGGACATACTGTATCCTGACTCCAACATAGTGATGTCATTTTAATTCTTTTCAAGAACAAAGGACAACAGTCAACCAACTACAGCTGTGACCGTAGGAAAATAATAAGAGCTAACATTTATATAGTGTTTATTTTGCAAGGAACCGTGCTTTCTTGGGGTTCAAGTTTCCTCAGCTGCGAAAGGGAGATAATATAGTTTGTCTCAAACCATCAGCTAACCACTGACAAGAGAAGGGAAAATGAACGTTTATGTGTATATAGCTGTGTGGTACTTCCTGGTTTAAGGAAGTATTCAAGACACTACTCTGTCCCAATTGCATATTGAAATGGGGAAAGGTGCTCTTGGTCTACGTTTGGATAAATATGTTGTCCTAAGCCCCAAGTCAACTGAGTTTATTTTATGGATCAGGTGGCACAGTGGGGAAGCATACTGGTTTTGGAGACACGGAATCTCAGAATTTTTGCACTTGAGAGCAATCTTAGTCATTGGGTAGTCCAACATTTGCTCCAATAGGAGTACCATCTGATATAATGTGTGCAGCAAGTGGTCATTCAGCCTTTGGTTCAATGACTCTAGTGAGGAGGAGCCCATTACCTCCTGAGGCTGCCCATCTCAATATGTACCACTTTCATTGCCCAACTTTGCTTCCCTGTAATTTCCAACCACTGCTCCTGATTCTACCTTTTGAGACCAAATAGAACAATTAGATTTTTTCTTTCAAATACTTCAACACAATTATCACATCTAACCCACCCAGAGTCTTTGCAACTTTTGATTTAATATCTCCAGTTACAGAGGGTGTTCCAGGGTAAGGAGGTTTTAGATCCTCAGTAAAGGAAGTATCCCAAGCCAGAAGCATACACAGGAGATAAATACCAGTAGACATTTTTTACTTCTTGGTTCAATAGAATGGATAGGCAGGGAAAGAAAAGAATCACCTACTAACATTGGTCTAAAATTCCAAATGCTGAGCTGGATTATCATCTTTCTTTTATAGACTACAAGGAGAAAAGGAAAGGGACTGTGCCCCCTTTAGTCTCAGTCATTAATCATCCTGGAGGTGGGCCCTGTTGTTGGTAACCAATCAGAATATAACTTAGGACATGGCAAGTCGAGTTCAACTCTCCTATGATTTGTTGACTTTGTCAATGCTTCTCAGCTTTAGATAGAGAGACTTGAAGAGGGGGCCTGAACTAAGAAGTTGAGTTCTTAATGAATTTTGCTATTTTTCACCAAGGCTGTGGTTGGAATATGGTGCTAACGAGGTCTTACATTCAATGTCTCTTTGCATTAGTTAATATCCCTCTGTTTCATGGCCCCAGATCAACTCCCCAAACTTAGCCACCTTGTGACTACCTGTTAGGATGACAGTGGAGAAGGGAAACAGGTGGACGGGGATAGAGAATGTAACTTGATCAGCCCTAAAATTGTACTAAAAAGAGCAGTGTTAATAGTCGTGATTATGATTTAAATCCTCGTTTTGAGACTTTCTCCCTGTGTTATCTTGGGCAAGTAATTTTACCATCTGGGATTCAGTTTCCACATTTATAAAATGAGGAACTTGGATTAGATCATCCCAAGAGCTAGTGTGATGGAGTATAAAGAGGGTTGGATATGACAGGAACATGGGGTCAAATCCTGCCCCTGTTGTTTACTACCTATATGACCTTTCATAAATGACTTCACCTCTGGGTCTCAGTTTCCTTAACTGAAAAATAGTTTGTTTTTTTTTCCCCAGACCTACATCTTTATTAGTGTTATCAGAGTTTGAGTTCTGGCTTTGTCATTTGCTACCTGGGTCACCTTGGGTGTACCTCAGTTTCCTCAATTTGCCGAATGAAGTGAGTTAGATGATGTCTAAGAGCTCTTTCAGGTCCAAGTTTATGACCAAGCCCTCCAAGATCCCTTCATATCTCTTAATCTGAAAAGGAATCCCCATGTACCAAGCACTGTCTTATTTGACTAATAGTAGTTGAAAGAATTAGTGGGAAGAGATCCCATAAACCATAATGATGGTAGTCTGGGAGCATCATCCTTATGGCTCAGTGGGCAGTGTGCTGGATCTGGGAGTCTATGTGTGCCTGCTTGGACAAGTCACTTTCTTTGGGCTTTAATTTCCTCCCCTGTGAAATGAGGGGTTGGATTAGATAGCCCCTGAGCTATCTGTAAAGCTATGTTTTCTTAGAGGAGGGGCAAACTTGTACTCATCATTCACTTTAGCCTTTCTCACTTCTATGTTGGAAACATCTGTTTCCTGGTGAAACATGCACTGAACTGAACCCCAGCCCCCCTGTCCACAGAAGCTTGGAAGATCACCCCTTACTCATCGTTCCTGCCCCATGATACCCTTCTGATGAGGTGTGTGGTAAAACAGGAGATTTACAGCCTCTGGAAGAATTTTCCCAAAATGGGTAATGGGGAAGGAAGTTGTAACTGCTTGAATTAGTTCTACATACTTGCTTCCCATCCAAGTGCCATAAATCCTCTGGTTGACACAGGATCAACATTTCTGAACGATATGTCTGGCTTGTAAATCGTCCTCCACAGAATCACCTCCTTTCCCTAGTACCCCACACCTGCCAGAATTGGCTGTAACCAGAGTAACCCCTGGCCTCAGTTACTTTTAATTGGCAACAAGGTCATGAGACCTGCCACGCCTCCTGAGTCGAATCCCAAGGAGTCCCAGCAATTTCTCCTTTACAAGGTAACCAAAGTAGTTTTTTTTTTCCTTTACAAGAAGCTTTGTATTCTGTAGGCATCTGTTGTAAAACTGTGCCCCAAAGTCTTCAGCCAACCCCAAAGTTCGGAATAGTCTCTTCCAAACTTGGCTCTTTACTAAGGGGTGTCACAAGAGATATTAGGCAACAGGTAGATCCTACCTGCTTCTCTAGTTTCATGAAGATTCTGCTCTGGACATCCTGAATAATAATCTACAATCAGCCCAGAACAATGCACACATTAGTTCCTCAAGCAATAGGAAAAAACAAAGGAACAGGAAATGTATTTCCTTTGATTCAGACACAGAAAGATGCATAGGTCTCCTAAATGAGTTCTTTATGCACTGCCATCAGACATTAAGGAAGGGTGGCAGACTTGGCTAAATACCTATCTATTCCTTAGAGTGAAACAGCAGAGAAGGGCATTTATGGTTTGTAAGCCCTGATCAGAAGCCGGCAGAATCTAAAATATCAACCATTGCAGCTGTCCAGGAGCTCTGGATGGGAGCTCTCTGCTCAGGTGGCCATAGGAAAGGGTCTTGATGATTTATGCTCCAGTCACAAGATTTCATAGAGGAAAGCTTAAGTCATTTCTAAAAATCATTAGTTGGGTGTTCCATATACCTTCTGCTCTAATACACATGCACACAGAACCCAGGGTATATTTAAAAAAGCTTTATACTATTTTCTATTTCTTTTGTGTATAGTTATATGAATTCATGATATCCATGTTTGTCCATTCATCTCTTCCCACAGAATATAAACTCCCTGAGGGCAGGGATTGTTTCATTATACTCTTTGTATCTCTCATGTTGAGCACAGTGCCCAGCGTAGAATGATTGCTTGATTAATGCTTGTTCATTAATGAATTCGGGGAATTGGAAAAAATCTCAAATCCATCAAAATTTTTAAAGACTCTTATCAACAAAAGTTTGAGAGCAGAAACAAAGTTAAAGACATCCTTATTTCCCTTTCTGACTCTCTTGAATTTCACACCTAAACAGGGAAGAGTAGAGGGCATAGTTGGAATTTTGATAACTCATATTTACATAATACTTTAGAGTTTATTAAGTGATTTTTAAAATGAGTCTTGGAAGCTGTATGACTGAGCAAGGCACCAGTTTTCTGAGCTTTAGTTTTTTCTTCTGCAAAATAAGAATGTTGGATTAGAGGTCCTTTGAGTCCCTCTCTAGCTTCAGCATCCAATGGTATGAGTTAGAAGACCCAGGTCCTCTTTCCCTTCTCTCCATCATCATCTAGTAACAGTGAAGTCTTCTTGTTAGATCTGGAGCCATGGGATGCAAACAGGGAGAAATGAAAAAAAAGGAAAGGAAAATAGGTCCATCCCCCCCACAGTCTAAATCTTTCCCTTCTAAAAGTGGAGGGGAAAGGGAAGAAAGGAGGCCCACTTTATAGGCTCCCTGGGGATTCAGACCATGTCAATTTCCCTGGTAATTAAAGTGATGACTCAGTGGGCTAAAGGGAAACAGTGACATAAGGCCTCAGTGCCCAAGAAGACAGTTGGTTTTCCTGCCCTTCTTAATCACCCATGGTCTCATTTTCTTTTGGCTCAATACCCCCAGGATCTATTTCCAGGGTCCAGACTTCAAAGGACATGTGTTGAATTTAAGATGTTAGAGAGGCTGGCAGATTAGTTGTTCAGGCCCCACAGGATGTCTGAACTCTGTCCAGTGGTCTCATTCTCAGTTTTGCAAGTTCAGAAACTCAGTTTTATCAGATCACCCAGGGGGATGCGGCTCTGGAGAATCAATGTATCAAAAAAAAAATCTATTATTTAGAAGAAATTCACAGGCACAGTGACAATATGCTAGAGCAATAATTATCTGAAGAATATGAGCCAAATTATTTGAAAAGTTCGAACCACGTTCACATGAGACTAATTTATTAAAGCAGAAAGTCAATTCATTAATTTATAATGGGCATTATACTTGGTCTCCAAATCAATCATCTCTATAGGAATCTCTCCTGATGCAGTGGTTCATTCAGAAGACCAAATTAAAAATCAAAAGTTTGTTTGGTCAACGTAAAATCAATTTGTAAAATCAGGAAGTTCAGTGTGCTTAGAAGGTATGGCCATCAAAGAAAGGTAATGAAAGAGATGGTAATTTGTGGGTTCTTCTCTCATCTACGCTAGGCTTCATCTCTGAAGATTGTTCAGTTCTAGATATTATGTTTTAGGAAACCGGAGTGTGTCTAAAGGAGAATGGCCATGATGATGAAAGAACGGAAGGCCAAGCTATACAAGCACTGACTGAAGGAAATTGGGGACATTTCATCTAGAGAGGAGAGGATATGAGGATGAAGGGAAGCAGGGATAGAGGAAAGATAAAATAGCTGTCTTCAAAAATCCCAAAGGATTAATGTAATTCTGTTTGGCAGTGAAGGGGGAGAATACAATGTAGAATTTGCAGGGGCATACTCTGGTTCAACGCAAGGAAAACCTTCCTAACACTTAACGTAGGAGTGGGGAACTTTCTTCCATGAGTCCACATGTGGCCCTCTAGGTCCTCAAGTGTGATCCTTTGACTGAATCCAAACTTTGCAGGACAAATACTTTGAAAAAGGATTTTATAATAATAATATTATTATTATATTTTGATATATAATATAAATACATTATTTTTATTATATTGCAGGATATATTATGTATAAAATATGGTATATGATTTATTGTATATAATATGTGAGATTATATAATAAAATACCACATAATATATGGTTGATATTTATTATTAATATATGACATCAGCAACAATAATTAGTTTGGATTTAGCCAAAGGGCCACCCTTGAGGACTTAAGAAGATCACATATGACCCTGAGGCCACAGATTCCCCACCCTTACCCTAAACCCTTCCTCCCTCCTAACTTTCCTGTTACTGTAGAGGGCAACACTATCCTCGCAGTTCCTCAGATTAGGAGTCACCCTTAATGCCTCATGATCTCTCATCCTCTATCCCTCCTCCCCTTCTATCTATTGCTAAGGCCTGTTGATTTCACCTTTACAGCATCTTTTGAATATGCTCATTCTCTGCTCTGAACAGGGGAAGTGATAGACAGAAGCAAAACACTGTCAACAAGCAAGAGGACAAACAGGAGTAAAAATAGGATGGAGAAAAACACACAGTAATCATAACTGTGAGTGTAAATGGGATGAATTCTCCCATAAAATGGAAGTGGAGAGAATTCACTATTTGACAAAAACTGCTGGGAAAACTGGAAAACAATAGGTCACAAACTAGGTATAGATAAGGTCAAAATGGGTACATGATTTAGATTGAAAGGATGACATCATAAGCAAAAAAAAAGAGCAAGAAATAGTCTATCTATAATATCTATGGAGCAGGGAAGAATTCATGATCAAAAAAGAGATAGAAAGCATTATTAAATTTAAACTAGATAATTTTGATTATATTAAATTAAAAAGCTTTTGCACAAACAAAACCAATGCAGCCAAGGTTAGAAGGAAAGCAGAAAGCTGGGAAATGATCTTTATAGCAAGTGTGTCTGATAAAGGCCTCATTTCTTCTACAATTGATAAATGGTCAGAGGATATGAAGGGACAGTTTTTAGATGAAGAAATCAGAGCTATCTATAGGCATATGAAGGAATACTCTGAATCACTTTTGTTTAAAGAAATGCAAATTAAAGCAACCTTGAGATACCACCTTATACCTATCAGATTGGCTAATACGACAAAACAGAAAAATGATAAATATTAGAGGAGATGTGGGAAATTTGGGATTCTAATGCACTGTTGGAAGAGTTATGAACTGATCCAACCATTCTAGAAAGCAATTTGGAATTATGCTTTAAAAGCAAGCAAACTGTGCATCCTTGGAACCAGCAATACCACTATTAGGTTGGTATCCCAAAGAGATCACAAAAAGACCTATCTGTACAAAAAATATTTATAGCAGTCCTTTTCTTGTGGCAAAATATTGACAACTGAGGGGATGCCCATCCATTGAGGAATGGCTGAACAGGCATATGAATGTAATGGAATACTATTTTTCAATAAGAAATGATGAAGAGGCAGATTTCAGAAAATACTGAAAAAGTTTTTACGAACTGATGCAAAGTGAATTGAGCAAAATAAGGAAAAAGCATTTTACATGGAACAGCAATATTATGTGATGATCAAGTATGAAAGACTCAACTCTTCTCAGCCGCACAATGATCCAAGACAAGTGCAAAGGACTCATGAAGGAAAGTGCTCTCCACATCCAGAAAAAGAACTGATGGATTCTGAATGCAGAGTGAAACATACTTTTTAATTTACTTTATTCTTTTTTGTGTTTTTTTCCTCTTTTGATGTTTCTTCTTTCACAACTGTGACAAATATGGGAATATGTTTTATATGATAGCACATGTAGAACCTATATCAAATTGCCTATCATTTTAGATAGAGGGGAGGAGAGGGAGAAAAATTTAGAATTCAAAATCTTGTAAAAATGAATGCTAAAAATTGTCTTGACATGTAATTGGGCAAAAAATAGAATACTATTAAAATAAAAATGAAAGAAATAGGCAAGAATATCAAAGGGAGTACATTATAAAATAAAAGCTGATGTAAGGGGTCTTGTGCTCCAAAATTATATAACATTAAAAAACAAAGTTAAAACTATCTAGAGGATGCAGAAATAAAGAAATGGGTGACTGGACTACAATAGACATGCCATATATCTAGCCAAAAGTCAATAAAAGATTAGTATTCAATAAATCTATTAAAAACTTGCCTTAAAATATTTTTATTAAAAAATGTACTGGGGAAAAATCAGACAACAATATAGTAATGATAGGATATAGGTCACATATATTGTTTGTCTGCCTCAGTGAATTACACTGGGTGATAAACCTAAACCCTAAACATAAAAAACCCCACACAAAGCAGCCTATTAAAATGTGGAACAAAATGAAGTAATATATATTTTTTTCTGGTTTGTGGAAGGGACATGACTTTTTCCTGTTAAATGAATAAAAGGTATCACTAAGGATGAAACATAAATGCTTAATTAAATTAAAATAAAAATTTTGCACACAATAAAAATATAATCAAAAGGGAAAAAAACCAAGACATTGAGAAAATATTGAGAGCAAATATGACAGTTAAATTGGACATTTAAAATATACAGGCAATTGTTTGAACAGATAGTTTTCAATCACAATGACAAACTATTAATAATCATTTGAATTGTTATGTATTCTTGGTAACAGTTACAGTATTTTTGATTTGGAAGCAGAAAGAACTCCGAAGATTTCCCAGTTTCATTCCATTTTATTGATGGGGATGCTGGGGCCCAAAGACATTAAAAGGTTTTATGCAGGGTCACGTCGTTGGTTGACAGGCATAATCTGAACTCAGATCCTTTGATTCTGAACTATTGTTCTTTACACAGTATATAAAAAATGGTGCGGGAGATGTTTAGGAGCGAGTAGAACCTCTGATGTGAGGGTTTGCTGAGCCCTTTTCAAGGCTGCTTATTCCGCTTTGGTGTCCAATTAGGGCTGGCACTCAGCTCTAATCTAGGTCTCTGAGAATACACAGAGTCCACACTCCAATAAAACCCTCTCAGCAGTTAGGTTAAACCAGGTTGAGGGTAGGCAATAGACTTACCTGTGGGTGAGTTAAGGGTATATCAATCACTAGTATATGGAGGCTTCCCTTAGTGGAATGGGTGGATGAGAACAATTTGTTCCAATGTTCATGAAGGTAGTTGAATCAGGCACAGGGAATCCATGGAGCTTAGTTATAGACATTGAAGATACCAAGGTCACCCACTGTATCTCAGGCCATCAACAATTGTCTTGACTTTGGTCTTACCATTGGACTTTGATGACTCTGGAAGAGAAAGTAAGGTTGATGACTTTGTGCAACTCTGCCTCACTGAAATCCAATTCACTTGCAAGTTAAGACATCACCCCTGATGGCATTGGATCTCTTTGAAATGAAGGATGACAAATAAGAGCAAAAAGATATAAACTGAAACAACTTTGAGAGACGGATTCACACTTATCAAATTGGCAAAAATAATTAAAAGAAATTAAACTCATTTCTGGTGGGAGTAGTGGACCATTAGATGCTCACTCATTTTTGATGGACTTTCAAAGGAGCAGAATCTTTTGGGCAAGGAGTTTGACCGTTAACAGTGAGAGGTACTGGACAAAAATCATTGCCTTTGATGATATCATTGATAATAATCCATTACTTATAAGAGAGAGCTATTTATTCTTTCTTTCTTTCTTTCTCTCTTTCTGTCTAGACAGATAGATAATTGTAAATAATAGGAAGCAAACTAAATTTCCAAGAGTAGAGAGTAGTTAAGTAAATTGTGATATGTTAATATTGTGAAAAAAAAATGGAATCAAAGATGGACAAGAATTTGGATTATAAAGAAATGAGAATGTATTGACCTTGGTAAATGGTACAAAGTAAAAAAAAATCCAGAAAACAGAGAGCCATGTAAAACCATATAAAAGGAAAAGTAAATGAAAATGAATGAACAATCAATGACATCTGATGAAGTCATGGAGGAATGATGGAAAAGTTCTTGTGCCATTTTATGTATTGTAATTTGCTCATTTAAAATATAAACAATTGTAAAGTAAGAGGAATGGGTCATCGACACAATATCAAGTTTATAAAAATTAATTTAAAAAGATGGAAAAAAGAAACAATTAGTTGGAAGGGAATTTTTTCCAAATTGGACTTGATGCCTCATTATGGTAGAGAAAGAAGTATAATTTGGTAAAGGCAGTTGTGGCATAGTGGAAAATGAGCTGGTCTTGGAGTTCAGAAATTTGATTTCAGATTGAACTGTGTGACCATCTGCAAGTGACTATATCTCTCTAAGTCTTTCATATGCAAAATGGAGATGGATAGTATTTACATCACCTATATCAGGGATCTGTTACAAGGTGTGTAGAAAGCTTACAATTAAAATTCCATTATTATTATGAGACTGCTGTGTAATTTCGAAGCATTAAAAAACCAACAATTTATTTGTTTATTTATGGTAGCAGGGATAAAGATTAGGGAGCTCATAGATATCCTTGGGGGAAAAAAAACACAAACAAAAAGAAAAGAGCAACTAACAACTAATGTAGGAAAAAAGGAAGAATAAAATCTCTTTCTTCTAAGGTCAAATTTCCCAAGCCCTTCACTCAGGGTCCAAACTTCTATGTGATACTATCTAAAGACCTAGAGAAAATAGATTTAAACCATGTTTGCTTGTTTGCTTTGTTTTATTTTGAAACTACACCTTCCTATCTTTCCTAGGAGCCACTCATCAGCCCATCTCACTATTGATTGGCCCAAATATTTGACTTGCTCCATGTTGTACTTGAGCCGTGTTTGTCTCTCCCCAGGCTTCCTAGATGCCCCTGACCCTTAAGGACTCACTATAGTGGTCTCTGACTGAATATGGACACTTGATCACCTGATGGCTTTAACCCTATGTACCTCAGAACTCCCAAACTCAAATGATTCATCAGCTTCAGCCTTCCCTGTATCAGAGATTACAGATTTGGGCCACCCCACTGGTCCCTATCTTTTTCCAGAAAGACAGTGTTTTTGAAAGCAGTAGGACAATCTCTAATGGTAAAAAACTGGACCAGGATTTGGAAGAACATGGTTTCAGTCCTGGAGAAGTCAGTAATAAGCTGTACAATTGGGATAAATCTCTTTACCACTCTGAGTTTCAGTTTCCTCATCAGCAAAATGAAGAGGCTGGATTAAGTGGCTTCTAATTTCTCTTCTAAACTGTAATAGTCTGTAATGGAAGCCAGATGATTATGACCTCTTTTTGGGAAAAAGGTACATTGCTTTTTTATTTCTCCAAAGCATTGAGATCATAGCTGGTGTCTTTGCTCCTAGTGAAATCCCTGTAGCGGGTGGGGGTGGTTGCCTGTGAGCCTCCAAGGCCTGACCTTCTTGATCAAAATATCCATGGGACACAAAGAGAGGTGTGGGATGGACTTCATGATCAACGATTGCATCAAAATCAGAGTGTGGAGGTGGCCCTGACTTAAACAATCCATATCAGACTCTGACACAAATAGTTCAATTGTAATGGGGTGGGGATGGAAAGAAAAACCATTGCACTTATAAATAAATACTTACTTAAAGTCTCTTCCACAGGAGAGTTCTCAAACAGACTAGAGGGTAGAAAGCATTAGGCATCTATATATTAGGCATCTAACATAGCTCTACTGGGGCTTGAGAGGGGGGAGATGGGGAAGGGCTACAGCAGCAATTTAAGCATTGTAAAAGGCAAGGCCCGGGGCCTGAGAGGGGTCTGGGAAATAAGCAAGAGAAAACCTAAGCATGCAGAAATGCGGGATGGTTTACCTTCGTAGGCATTTTTTGAAACCTGGTGGGATCATGTTTATAACAAGTATGAGAATAGCTATATCAGGGTTTTAGAATTCAAGACAGTTAATTTGGAGGAGTTTTTTAAAATAGATCTGGGGACTTTAGCATTGAAGGAGGAAATACTAAACCCCAGGAGAATGGCAAGGACCATTAAATTAAAACAGTTTATAGTTTCTCAGAGGAAATATAGAAACAATTCCAAGTCAGATGAAGGGCTATGTGTGACCTACCTAAGATGAATGTATTTGGTGCACCTGAGGTTTCAGGGAAGGAGTAGGGAGCTGATGGTGTATCAATAAATGTTTAATGACCAACTTGCCAGAAAAAAAAGAATCGAGGCTGGAAGTATTTGTAGTTTAATTCATATTATAAATATATTCTGTATCACTTTCTTAACTCTAGACAATCAAGAAAACAAAAACCAAGCCCTTATTGATAATATCTGTGATTTTGGGTTAAGAATGTTAACACTGAAAATTTAGTAAATCTGTTACTTCAGCATAGCTCTGGAGGGGTCCCTACAGGAACTGTGCATAATATTACTTATTGATTCTTTGAGAAATGAGAAGTATGGCCCAAACTCCAAGGAAGAAGGCAGCTTTATTTCAACAGGTGTTTCATGAAGGATTTTCTGTGTGCTAGGCACTGATTTAGGGAGTAGTTCTCAAAGAGTTTGCTCTCTGCTATTCAGCCCACATAAGTAAATACAAAGTGTTGTTATGCTTTAACAGTTGGTGAGGCCTGCTTGGGAGAGATGTGTAGAAATTTAATCTGGGCTGTCCTCAAGCCTGAAATGCTATCCCTTCTCACCCCTGCTTCCTGGCTTTCCTGCTTCCTTCAAGACTCAGCTGAAGTCCCACCTTCTATAAGAGGTCTCCTATTGTCTGCTTCGTAGCCTGCTCCCCCTTCTACCACTCTGCCTCACTTAACAGAAGTTAAGTGGCTTGCCCAAGGGCACAGGTTTACTAAGTGTCTGAGGCCAACTTTGAACTCAGATCTCCCTGACTTCAGGTCCATCACTCTATCCATTGTCCTGGATTTGAACTCTGGTCTTCCTGCCTTTAGGCTATCCACTGTGTCCTTGAGGACAGGGACCACATTTTACTTTCCTTACTATTCTTAACAGTTGACCTGTGCCTAACATGTAACAAATGCATTATGAATTCTTATTGACTGACTGAGGGGAACTAGAGATTCCAAGGAGTGAAGTCAGAAGAGAGATTATTCCAGGGACAACCTATGCAAAAATATGAAGGTGGAGACTATATGTCAAGTATGGAAAATAAGAAGTAGATACATTTGGCTAGAGAAAAGAGTACATGAACAGAGCTAATGTGTCATGAGATCAGAAGAATAGTACAGAGTCATACTAGGAAGGACTTCAAATGTTAAAACAGAGGAATTTGTGTTTTTACCCTTTCCTCTGTTAACATTTCCTATTTATGCTGTATATAGCTTGCTTTGTATATATTTACATATATGTGTTATTTGCCCTATTGGATTATAAGCTCCTTGAGAGCATTGACTGTCTCTTGACTCTTTTTGTATCTCCATTCTTCAGGACAGTGCCTGGCATATAGTAGACACTTAATGTGAGTAAGGGGAGAATGAATGATCAAAGGATGAGAAGACGCCTATTGACTAACTGTCCTCTGGATTTTACTTCGGGACATTTCTTACTGTCCTCCTTTCTATGCATACTAGCAGCACCATGAGACCATGATGAGTATTTCAAACTGTCTAGTATGATTTTCCCTACCCCCACCCCCAGAACAGCACCTGAGTCCCTCTCATTGAGAACCCAAAGCACTGGATGAAGCTATTGGATATATTTGAGTACAATTTCTTCACAAATGCGTCCATTGAAAAAAACACAATTGAAAACAGAGCTCAAATCAAACTCAGTCAAAATGGCTCTAATACAGCCAAATAGGCTTCAGATGATAGTGAATGTGGAATAGCAATTGTTTAATGTGGAATGTTCCAACTAGGTCAGCTTTGAGATGGAATGCATGGAATCAGTGTGATACTGTGGAAAGAAGGAATCCTGACTTTAAATACAGAGAACTGTACTCACATCCACCTCTGCGGATTACATGATAAGTTATTCAGGCAAGTCACTTCCACTGTCTAGGCCTCAGCTTTCTTGTCTGTAAAATGAGGGGGTTGGACCAGATGACATCTGAGGTCCCTTACAACTCTAGGCCTAGTATCATATGAATCTCAACCCAGACTTAATCTGTCACCTTCCATGTCAGTTGGCATAAGCTCATGACATAAATGAACTGCTTGATGCATCTGAAAAAGAGATGTGTCAATGGAAAGTTATACAATCTTTGTGTGGAAGTTAAAAGTACCATATGTGTTATATTTCTCAGTGTCATTCATTTTGATAGATACACTACAATTAGTTGGGTTCCAAGAAAACTGTAACTTAAAATAATTGAATTAACTTGAGAATGGCTATAGATAATCATTTGGAATTTTCAACAAATAAACTTAATTATCTTGTTTCCATGTTAAGAATTAAATTATATCACATAAAGAAAAAAATAATTTAAAAGAAGTACCTCCTGGAGCCGCCAAAAGTCATACAAGAAAATATGGTAAGGACAACTTTGGGAGTGAAAATACAGAAAAAAAAATATTACCTTCATTATTTACCATGGAGATTCACATATAATGTTAATGATGGAGAGGACAGATCATTGAACATGTTTTGTATAAATAATTTAGTTTCAAATAACAAGAAACCTACAATATTTATACATCCTGAAAATGTATAGGCAGATTCCTTAATTGATAAATGATCAAAAGATAAGCATAGTTTTCAGAAGAGCTTCAAGGTATAGTCATATGAAAAATGCTAAATCACTAACAATTAGAGGAATGAAAATTAAAACAATTTTGAGGGACATTCTCACACCTATTACATTGGCAAAATTGACCAAAAAAGGAAAATAGGTGACAAATGCTGGAGGGGCTGTGGGAAAACAGGCACATTAATGCACTGTTGATGGAACTAGGAAATGGCCTGACCATTCTGGATAGCAATTTGAAGCTGTCTCCCAAAGCTACAAAACTGTGTCTATACTCTGTGACCCAGTGATACCACTCCTAGGTTTTTGTCTCCTAGACATCAAAGATAGAAGAAAAGGACTAAGTACAAAAATCTTTATAGCAGCCCTTTTTGTCTTGGTAAAGAACTGAAAGCTTAGAAGATGCCCATCAATTGAGGAATGGCTAAATATGTTACAAAATATAAATGTGGTAGAATACCACAGGAGAAAATAATGAAGGGGAATGTTTTCAGAGAAACCTAGGAAGACTTATTGAATTGATCCAAAATGAAATGAACAGAATTAAGAGAATCATTTATGCAACATTATAAAGATGAACTTGGAAATTTTGGTCCACACAGTGACTAACACAGTTCTAGAGGACTCCTCCAGATAGGGAGGAGAGTGATCAGAGTACAGTGAGGCATATTAAAAAAATCAAATGGGACTGATGCAGGAATTAGCTTTTTTTTAACTACACATGCTTATAATGGATTTTGTTTTTCTCAATTTTTTAGTGTGGTGAGGAGGAGTGGAAGTAAAATAAGTGAAATGAAAAAGAAATAAATGAACTTGTAAAAAGTAGAGACAGCGTATGATGACAGGTTAATAACATTTTTTCCCCAGAGAAAACTAGATGCGGTCAATGAGCCAACACATACATGTATGCGTACATACATGAAGTCACTTTTAAAACATGATATTTATGATATAAAATGAATTTTTTGCGTGATAGAAGGCTGCTTACAGCATTGCTAAGTGAAAAATCCTCATTTGAAGTCTTATAAGAGAAACATTGGTACTACCTGCAACTATTGACATGGTTGAAACAATGCTCAGTAAATCATGTGCAAAGATGCTTTGAATGATTCCACTTGCTGATAACACCCCATATGTTTCAAGACTTTTATGATAAATTGATTGTGAAATGAAAATCTTCCTATTTTGTATTGCAAGTGGATGAAACAACAGATGTAGTTAAAGATGTTCATTTGATTACATATGTACAACATGTTGTTGAAATGGATATTAGTGAAGATTTGCCACTTTGTAAGTCTATTGATATCAATGCCACAAGAAGACAAATTTTCAATAGCTGACAGGTATTTAAAATGAAACATATAATACGGGAGAATTTTACTAGATTCTGCACTGACAGAGCTTAACTATGGTGTAGCACCCCTTCCAGGGCTATGTCCCAATTTCTACTCATATTGATATGCTAGGGACCCCAGAGGGCAACTGAACATTGCTTTCCTCAGGTGTTTCAAGTACTATTTATTGTTCACAAGCCCCTATCTGGTCTGTTCCTCTTTGGTTATCAATTAGCCAGCCAGACCTAACTAGCTTTTAGCAACTGGTATTTAGTCACATGGTATAATAAGAAGTTTACATATTCTCCCCCAAACTGGAGCACAGTCTCCCAAGTAGATGATCCCTGGGAAGTGCAGATTCATATGTGGAAGACACATGTGTCCAAAGTATAGAGCAGGTCTCTTGGAAGTCCTTTTATCCTTTTTAAAGTTCTTATATTTCTTTTTGGTGTAACTCTCTGCAGAGCTCCCAGGGCCCATACTCTTGTAAAGTCTAGAGGCTGCCATGGCTTGGTATAGATAGTTCATTGATTCTCAAAGTGTGGTCCATGGACTCCCAGAGGTCCTGAGACTCTTTCAGTGAATCTGTGAGTCAAAAAATATTTCCATCATAATAGTAAGATGCTGGATGCCTTTTTTGTCATTCTTTTATTGTTATAAAGTTTTTCACAGGATAGATGACCTGTGAATTGAATATTTAACAGCAATAATGAAGACTGCATTAATATCTTCTCTGCAGTATCAGTACCAACTCAACACAAGTGATGCAAGCATATTCATAATGTTGAATAAGTTTTTTGAATCTCAAGGCAGGGATATCAAACTCCAGTAGTTGAAATTGTATTCTTCACTGACAGTTTCACTTTAAAAATGTCCTTGATGATGCGATAAAAGTATTAATTTTATTAAATCTAGACATTTGAATACATGAAAATATATCCACAAAAAAATTTCTGCTGCATGTTATGCTGAAGTATGATAATTGTCTGGAGGAAAAATCCTTGTTCAATTGTTTGAACTGATTACTAAACCAGCTTCTTTTCCATGGAACATGATTTTTACTTGAAAGAATGACTGACAAACTCATATGAGTATTCAGACTTGGGTATTTGGCAGGATTTTTTTCAAATGAATGAAGGGAGCCTATCACTTCATGGAAAATAACTGATGGTATTAGTTGTCAATGAAAAAATTCGAGCTGATAAGTAGAAATTAAAATTTTGAAGACTTGAATTCATCACCGTGAGTGAGTTCTCAATTCTTAAAGATTTTCCTAATGAGATCAGTGATCTTTTGACATTGTGAAATGAAATCTATCCATGTTCGGAAGTTTTGCATAATTCAGTGAACCAATATTTTCCAAGTGACCAATGAACAATGTTACAAAAGCAATGTTACATGCATACCTAATAGGATCCATTCAAAATGTGATGGAGCAATGGATTTTAATGTAATAGAGTACAAAAAGTTCATTGAGGTGGTTTCAGATTCCATATTGCAATTAATACTTAAGTAAGGTTTTGGTGTAGTATCAAAGACAGGAAAAAGTGTTAAAATTCTTTCTTTTTCTAAAAACATATCTGTTTGAGGCTGAATGTTCTTCATATATTTCAACCAAAATAATGTATCTCAATAGATTGAACACAGAAGCAGATAGAATACTTCTGTTTTCTGTTAAGTCAGACATTAAAGAGATTGGCAAAAATATATAAAGCAATACCACTTTTCTCACTAACTTACTTTTTGAAAATATAGTTTATTCATAAATATATATGTATATATATTTATGATAACATAATAGGTTCACTATTATTTTAAAATTAGTTAATATTTTAAAATTTATCAGTTTTAATATTTTAAATGGGAAATATCAAGGAATATAACCCATATAAACAAAAATTCCATCGAGTTGAGGCCAAAACATCTAAGGATTGATTATCTAGTTTGTCCTTGGTATGTATCTCACCTCACTATGTAGATGTTTCGATCAGCCAGTGTTGCTCCAGGTACACTGCGATTAAGGCTGATGGAAAGTCCAAATCTTCCATTCTTTTGGAAGTTTGCAAGGTATTCTTCCAACTAGGACAGGGATTAGGAGAGGCAGTTGAGGGAAGAGGAGGAGAGAAAATGTAATCTCTCACTCACTCAAAGCAATACCTTCAGTGACCATTAAACTAAAAATGGAACTCTGGGAGGAATTGGACAATCAGCATGGAGATTACAGAGGTGGAGAGGGGAAATGAGCTTCCAAGGTGAAGAGGTTTCTATGACCTGGCAGACAAAACCACATGAAAAGTCAAGAATGCAGTCTGTAGAGGTTTGCAGGATATGTCAACTTTGATTTAGTGTATCAAGTTCCTAAGAGATTCAAAACATTTTCCATTCCCTTCTGTGGTGTTTGGAGGGTGCAAAGCAGTCTTGTATTATTCAAATTTCTTTTCCTCTATATTTAAAGATCTTTCTCACGGTTGCATGCTAAATTTGTTGTCATTGGAATTGGTAAATTTAAGCATTTTGTGTCTGAGAGTTTGCAGAATAAGGTTTTTTATTTTTCTTTACCATCCTCTTTTTCTGATTCAAAGTTCTGGGCTACTTTTTTACATTACTTTTGCATTAAAGTTTTCAGTTTTTTTGACTTATTATGTCAAAATGCTAAAATATAATGGTTATCTGAAGGAAAAACACTTGTTTGATTGTTTGAGCTGTGAGCTAAACCAGCCACTTTTTTTCATGGAATATCATTTTTACTTGAAATAACTAAGGGTAAACTATGGTTACCCAGATTTGGCTATTTGACTGGGGGATCTATAATTCTTAAAGTTGCATCTATGCATCCTATCTTTGAGATCATAATATTCAACTTGTATAGAGATCTTGTTTTCTTTCAAAGTTATTGGTTTTTGCTTCTCTTCTTTCAGATTGTCTTTCACTTCTATGTCTTTGACTTGTTACCATAGCTTCAAGTTTTTCTTTTCTGACAGTTATTACTATTGTGCAGGCCATGCTTTCTGCTCTCACAGTTCTTATTATTCTTTTAAATCATTCAGAACATGCTTCCATGGTTCCTGTTTTCTTGTGAATCCACAGTGTCATTTGCTTTGTTAGATACTAATTTTGTTTTGTTTTGCAATACTTAAAGATGTCTTTTTTTTAGATGACCTGGAAGACATACTTTTTTTTCATGTTTTTACTACACTATGTTCTTTTATTGTTCACTTTCTGACTCCTTCTCCTTTAATTATGGTTTTCCTGCGGGCTGGACCCCCACACTACCTCAGACTCCTCACACAAAGGACAATACATTTTTCATGCTCAGTATTGCTTCTGGTGACTTCTGAGGGGATAGAACTAACCCATATGGTTGCAGGGCTCTTTCCCTCGGGCTCAGTAGAGTGCCACATATACCCTGCATGTTAGTTTTCAGCTTCAGTTTTCTTGATCCCCTGTTTCTCTGGCTGAGATTCATTGAGCACTGCTTCCTTGCTGTCCCAGTCAGAGCAAGCTTCTGTTTTTCAGCTTTCTGTGGCACTGAGGGAAAGGAGGTAGGGGTGTTACTAGAGTTGAATTCTGTTATCAGCTCACAGTATTGTCCAACCCTACCATGATAAGCAATGGGGAAAAGGTTACTGAGTGAGCATGTTAGGGGTTAGGCATTAGCTTTCATTGCTATTAGTTCATAGAATTATAGACTCATTAAAATTCTTAAAGTCAGACTATGGAGACAAATAAAGTTGGTTTATCTTGGATATAATTCCTATTTTGGAAAGGTCTGAGCAGTCATGAAGCTCAGAGAAAATCTCTATTCTTTCATCTTATGGGTCATATGACCCCCAAATCCCCTATATCTAACTTATACACAGTTATTTGTGTGCTCTCCTCTTTTAAAAATATGAATTCCTTGGGGACAGGAACTGTGTTTTCACATTTCTTTGTTATCTCCTGCAACTAGTCAGTCAATAGACATTCATTCAGCACCTACTGTGTGCCAGGTACTATAGTAAGCACTGAGGATACAAATTAAGGCAAAATACAGGCCCTGTTTTCAAGGGGCTTACAGTACACTTAGCATAGGGCTAAGCATGTAGTAATCACTTAACAAATGTTTGTTGACTGATTTTATCAATCAATATCAATTTATAATTTATTATTCATTTTTATTGTATATTGAAATTTACTTGCTATAAAATTGCAATAAATCCTTAATTTTATTTGAATAAAACATGAACCAAAAAATTAGACTTTTATTGAAAGCAAGGGTAGCATTTTATTTGTTTTTTCTTTCTTTTGGTAAAAAAGGGTTGCTTGTCACTAAAGAAGCTGTGACAATCACTAGTCTAACTTTGTTGATGAGGAAAGAAAACACGGGAGAAATAAAATACTCACATGAGTATTTTAAGTCACAGAAACATAATTGAAATGGAGTTGAAAATAGAAGCAACTGGAAAGAAAAGGGGTTTCTATCTGTTCAGCACTCCATTGGTGATTGTATAGCCAAGGTATGGAGTTCTTGGGGATTGTTTGGCCCAAGAGTGAAGCCCAGTGTTTCCTGGTGACTGATCTGACAAAATGACAGGGTAGGATGAGGCAACAGCCACAAAAATAACAGCTGATATTTATATAACATTTACCATGTGCCAGATACTGTGCTAAATGTTTTGTTTTTTTTAAAATTTATTGTCCTATTTGACACTAATGGCAACTTTGCCTGGTAGGTGTTATTATTAACCCCATTCTACAGATGAAAAAATTGGGGAAAATAAAGGTTAAGTGACTATAAGTTGTTTGAACATGGCTGTTGGCCTATCATTTCTAACATCAGACTGTGAGCTCCTTGAGGACAGGGAAAGTGCTTTACCTTTCTTTGCATCCACAATGTTTATTAACTGACAAAGGAGAAGTATCATTAGTGACTGAGATGATCTTCACAGCTTAAATCTTCTCAGTGTGATGGCACGAGTAGGATATAGAAAGATGCTCCATGTCTGTAAGCCAAGGCCTTACAAACCAGAGTTTTTTTAATTCAATTCAATCCTATTTCAACTCAACAAGACAAGTGTCTTCTGTAAGTGGAGCACTGAGCTAGATAAATACAAAGCAGTTCCTGCTCTCAGAGAGTTGACATTTTACTGGAGGGATAGCTTATCTTTCACTCTTCTTCCCATTGGCTTTCCAACTCCATTTTGCTTCCTAACTTCCTATATTCTATGTTTGGATAAAGCCTATTAGTAAAAAAAAAAAGCCAGACTAATACATATACTATATGTACATATATACACACAGCAATATATAGAAAGCAAATATGAATTCATTCATCAAATATGTGTGACATACATGCATATGTGTGTTCTGTTGTTTAGTTGTGTCCAACTCCTAATGACCTTATTTGGGATTTTTTTGGCAAAGATACTGGAGTGGTTTGCCATATATATCCACATATATACACACACACACACACACACACACACACACACACACACACACACACGTATATACGTGTGTGTGTGTGTGTGTGTGTGTGTATGACCAGATTTGCTTACTCTGTATTTACCTAATCATTGATAGAGCTTTCTTAAGCAGTACCAAATTGTTTTGAAAATTATTGCTTTGTATTTTAATTTGAGAAGTACACTATCATATTTGCAACAAGTGATAATTTTGTTTCTTCTTCACCCATGCTTATTCCCATAATTTCTTTTTCCATTTCTTTTAATTTCTTATTACTAAAGCTAGTACTTCTAGTACTACGTCAAATAAAAGTGGTATTAATGGACATCCTTGTTTCTGATTTTATTGGAAAAGATTTTAATTCATTTTCATTGCACTTGAATTTGTTCATTTTCATTGCACTTGGTTGTAAATATATGCTATTTATCATTTTAAGGGAAGGTCCATTTCTTCCTATATTTCCTAGTGTCTTTATTTTTTTTTTTTACTTTTATAGAAAAGGGTGTTGGATTTTACCAAAAATTTTTCTGCATCAACTGATAATAACTGTATGATTTTTGTTGATTTTATTATTAATGTAGCTAAGTTTATAATTTTCCTAATATTAAACCGATCCTACATTTCTTGTACAAATCCAACCTAGTCATACTGTCTAATCTTTGTGATAGTTGTTTTTACCTCTTTGCTAATATTTTGTTTAAGTTTTTTTGCTTCAATGTTTATTAGAGACATTTGGGTTATAGTTTTCTTTTTCTGTTTATGCTCTCCCTGATATATGTCTTAAGTTCATATTTGTATCATCAAAGGAATTTGGGAGGATCCTTTCTTTTGCTATTTTTGCAAATTACTCACATATTATAATTAATTTTTTTGAAGACTTGATTAATTTATTTGTGAATCAATCTTGTCTTTCTGTTTTTCTCTGAAAGTTTGTTTATGAATTTTCTCAATTTCTTCCTCTGAGACTAGATGGATTAAATTTTCTATTTCTTATTCTGCCAATTTTGGTTCTCTATATTTTTGCAAATATTCATTTGTGCCATTCAATGATTAGTTTTATTAGCATATAGTTGGGCAAAAGAGTGTCTAATAATATTCTTTATTTTTTCTTCATTTGATATGAAGACTTTTTTTTTCCATTTTCATGCCGGTAATTTGATTTCCATTTTTCATCTTCTTAATAAAATTAATGGGTTTTATTTTTTTTAAGTGAGCTAGTAATTTAACATTTTTTTTTCTGTTTTCAGTTTTGTGCATCTCTTTCTTGATTCAAATTTTTTTATTTTGGAGTTTAAGTGGAGTTTTTAATTTATTGGTTTTGTATTTTTTAAGTTGAATTCTCAAGATATTGATCCAATCTTAAAGTATTTAGAGATATATATTTTCCCCTGTTTTATGTGAGTCTCAAAATTTCTTGGTATGTTGTATCCTTGTTATCCTTATCATTAATGGAATTCCGTATTTTCTATGATTTATTCTTTGACCCATCAATTCTTTAGGATTGAGTTATTTATTTTTCAGTTGATTTTTTTAAAAAATATTTTTGTCAGTGGTCCATTATTTGATATAATTTTACAACATTATCTCTTCCACTTCAAGCTGTCCTCCTTCTAGCCTCCAAATTGATTATCCTAAAGTTCAGGTCAAGCCCTGTTCCCCATACTCAACAAACTACAGTGGTTCTCACATTAGTCTCTAGGACCAAATATAAACACAATATAGATATAAACTCCTCTCCTTGGTTTTCAAAGTCTTTCATAATCTGCCCACCACCCCCACTATTCTAGTCTTCCTCCATTTAATTCCCCTCAAATAATCTGTGATCTAGTGACACCAGCCTTCTTGTGGGCATTTTCACTGATTATCTTCTGCCTCCTCACCCTTGCCTACCCCACGACTGGAATTCTCTTCTTCTTCATCTCTGTCCCCTGACTCTGCTGGCATCCTTCAGGTTCTAGCTAACATTCTATCTTCTAATCTAGTGCTTTCCCTCTGTGGATTTCCTCCAGTTTATCCTCTCTCTATAACTTGTTTGAACATGGCTGTATCCCTCTTGTCTCTAACATCAGACTTTGAGCTCTTTGAGGACAATGAAAGTACTTTACCTTCTTTGCTTCCACAGTATTTATTGACTCACAAAGGAGAAGCAAAATGAATGATATCACAGCAATATGAATGTAAAAGATGTACTGATCTCATGGCAAGAGTGGAGAATGAACTGATGGACATCTCCTGTGTTTTATTATTGTTTCTTCAATGTCAAGAGATAGTGATTAAGCTCTCATCCCACTCCAGCCCCTAAAGCCCATGAGACTGATGTGGTAAACTCCTGGGAGCACATGGATGGACAAGTTACAAAGTATGGTTGAGCTAGCGTAGGTTGTGAATATTAACATCAGTGAAGACAGGGCCACTTGAGTATTTTTCAATTCATTGATGTTATTTTGAACACAAAGTCTATTTTCTAAAGCCTCCATTATCTTCTTACTCCCCTTCCCACACACACTTCTCCATTAGTTCCCTCCCTTTTTTTCCCCATCACTTCAAAACTTCATGGACATATTTTTTTCTGTGGGGTCATTGATGAATATGTTTCATTGTGTCATATCCAGGCTAGATCTTGAGGAACTTTCCTTGTGAGGTGTCTCCTGATGACATCAGTCTATAGATAAAAAGGCTGTCACTGTCACAATACATCTTAGTCAAGATTTGACAATGAGTCCATTATCCAGAAGAATAGCTCTATATATGTATGGATCCTCAGGTTTATTTACTCTAATTATTGTGTGTTTTGATGTGGTATGCTCAGAGTTCTATAATAGAAAGTGGGTAATACTGCCTTTCACAAAGTAGATATTCAAAGATTTCTGGATTAATGAATCAATATTATTAGTGACTAGTGGTTGATTTTTTTTTGTCTGGCACAATTCCATATTTCACCATTATTAAAGAGCTACGTATCCAATGAAATCTTCCTTGACTTACCTTGAGACAAGGCAAGTGCTCACATGGAGGTCAGAAGAGATACAATGACACAATCCAAGAACATTTTCAAGGGCTCTCTGAAGTGCTTTTGAATTGACTGTGAGACATGGGAGATGCTTACACAGGATTGTCACATGACAGACCTGCATCCAAGAAGCCATTGTGCTCCATGACCAAAGCGAAATTGAAGTAACTCAAAGGAAATATGAGATGTGTAAGTCATCTCCACTCCAAATGTTAACGTAGACTATCTGCTCCTGACCTATAGCAGAACCTTTTAAGCTCATATTTGTCTGATCAGCCACAGTAGGACATACTGTACTTTGAGCCTGACATAGTGATGCCGTTTTGGTCCTCCTCTAGAAGGAAGGAGAACAACCAATGAACAAACTAGCCTTGACACACTAATTGCATGACAAATAAAAGTAATCTCTCTCTTATTCTCTCTCTCACTTTCTCTCTCTCTTCCTTGCTCCTTCCCTCCCTCCCTTCTCCCCATGTCTCTCTTCCTCCTTCCTTCCCTCTTTCCCTTTCTCTCTCCCTTTCTCCTTCTTTCTCTTCCTTTATCCTTGTCTTTCTTTCTCCTCTCCTTCTTTCCCTTTGTCTGTACTTCCCTCCCTTCCACTTTCCCTTTCCTTCCCTCTTCCCTCCCTCTTTCCCTCTTCTTCCTTACTCCCTCTTTCCCTCTTTCCCCCTTCCTCCTTGTCTCCTTGTGTTTTTGCCTCTCTCTCTCTCTCTCTCTCTCTCTCTCTCTCTCTCTCTCTCTCTCCCCTTCCCTTCCTCCCCTTCCATCCCTACCTGGGTCACTCCTTTGCACTAATCTCACTTTCCCCTAGATCATTCTTTTATCATGAGTGAACTCCCTGAGATAAGGGAGTGAGTTGTATTATTCCTTGTACTAATGGAGAATCAATGCCACCCCAGGCTTCAGTCCTTTCTTAGACACTTAGTTCTCTGACCAAGGGCATGTCATTTCAACTCTCTGAGCTACAGTTCGCTCATTTCTAAAATAAGGATAATAGTGCTTAAGTATCTACCAGACAGGGTTATTCATGAGAACTAAATGAGATAAGTGTACTGCTTCTGGAGTTAGGAAAACCAGAATTCAAATCCAAACTCAGTTACTTCTTGATCACGTGACCCCAGACAAGTCATGACTTCAGTTAGCCTTAGTTTCCATATCTATAAAATGGGGATAATATGTCTGCCTTCCAGGTAGCTGTAAGTTCAAATGACATACTCATAGTAAAACATTTGTTGCTCAATTATGTCTGACGCTTTGTGACCCCATTTGGGGCTTTCTTGGCAAACATGATGGAGTGGTTTGCTATTCTTTCTCCAGCTCATTTTACAGATGAGGAAATTGAGAAAGAGAAGAATAAGTGATTTACTCCGAGTCACCCAGCTAGTAAGGGTCTGAGGCTGGATTTGAACTTGAGAAAAATCTATCCACTATGGTACCACCGGGCTGCCCTGTAAAATACAACTCAGTGCCTTTCACATAGTAGGCACTTAATCAATGCTTGTTCCTATTATTTTCATTTTTTCCTGCATCCTTTACATTAAGATAGGGTTGTACATAATCTAAAGTCAATAAATGTTTGTTGAGTAATCGAATCATAAAAATATGGAATTTTAAAGATAAGAGATTCCTTAAAGATTATCTAGCTCAGCTTCTGAATATTATTGATAAGGAAACTGAGTCACAAGGATGTTAATGAAGGTTATTCCTTTAAAAAATAAATCAATGTGTTCATGTTTCTAGAACAAGTTCTTAAGTTCACCTTTGTCTTTGACTTAGCTTTGTATATTTTCTCTTCTCTTCTTTGAGAGCTCTGATTTATCAGGCCTATCCCTCTGTTTGGGGGGATTAGAATAGTTTGACAGGATTTATTCTCTCTGAGCTCTGGTGGTTACTACTAGTACCCTGCTCTTGTCTGGGGTCTTTGCAAATGAACCTCTTGGATGACTTTCCAGGAATTTTTTTTCCTTCAAGTAGAGAAGTTAAGCCTATAGAACTAACTTAAAAAAATGATGTGATAAAATAACCATTTACACAAAGCAGCCTCTGAATCAGTGATTTTACAAATTTATTTCATCACCTAAGTTGGAGCTGAAAAATGCTTTGAAGTCCTAACAAAAGTTGGAGTTTGAATCCTCTAATGAAGCCTGCAACCTGACTGGCAAAACATCAGTTAAAGAAAAAAAAAACACAACACTTAAGCTCCATTTTTTTTTTTAACTTACTACATACATGCATTTTCCTTTCTTTCCAGAATAGGGACAAGAAAATGAATATGATGGTTGGTTTGGGGTTCAAATTCATAGATGAATAGAAATTCTTAGGGATAGGGCCTTTATTTTTGTTATTTTTCATATTTGATCCTTCATTTTTCCTCTTTTCACAGGGGACAAAATACACCTTAGGTCTCATGGGGAAAACATGTGAAATTGGCCTTGTAGAAGTACATGAATTTTTTTCCATATTTAAAATGTTTATTGTCACCTTTATTTTATTTCTCCACTTTATTTCTCCAAGTAATTCCACTTCTGTGAGTCATCATTCACTCACCTTTAGCATTTTCCTTGTTGTCTCTATACTGAAGGCTCCCATTACCTAACACAGTATACCTCCCATTGCAAGTATTTAATAAATGTTTGCTAAATGACATAATTTTCCTGGGGAGCACCCACTTAGGGTTCCTTTATCAATTCCCACTAATGCTGACAGATTTGATACCTAGAAGCTAAATGCCTCCTTTCCCTCTCAGGATTCTAGGGATAACTCCAAGGGACTGGGGTTTCTAGAGCTGTGTCTTTTCTACCCACAGTGAGTCATCTAGATTTGTTTAGGTTTTAGAGAAGGGTATTTACTAAAGAAATACAATATGAAAAAGTTGGCATAGAAGTTCTACATCTTCTACCATCTGGGGCACACTCTCCCCAAGTACACACAGTGCTTATAAGAAGTGGGTTCCAACTTGGAAATTAGATGAAGCCAAGGGAAAAGTCACAACTCTCGGTCCTTCGCTCTCTTTGGGGAGTTCCCCAAAGTTCCCCTTCAGTGTGAATATCTACTGGGCTCCAAGGTTCTTACAGTTCTGAAACTACCTTTCCTCATTAAGTCTTTGTTGGTCCACAGTGTGTCTCCCAGCACAAGACACAAGTAGTGACATCAATCTCTGCTCCTCCAAAGCCATTGACCCCAGCAGGGAGGCTGAATGTTCTAATTTTTTTTTTTTTGGATGTTTGCTAGGTCTTCCTCTGGTCAAGGGGTAGAGGGAGAAATGAGAACTCAGTGTTACTCTTGAATGCAGTTCGCTCACTGACCACTAGACTGGCTGACATGCTTCTGGTAGCATCTTCATTCCAAACTGGCTCACTTTGAGAGAGATATGGGTCCAAAGGAAGGTGTGTCTGATTCTTTCAACCAATATCAATATATTTCCCATGTAGTATCAATTGATTCCATCCAATAAGCAGTCACTTTCCTCTCCTAGTTTGATTTCAGTTCTTATTCACACTCAATTTTTATCTTTGATTAATTGATTCAGTAGAGATCTGAACTCTCTGGTTCCACATAAATTGTGGTGTGGGTTTCAATGTCAGTCCTTCCACCTCTAGGATAGTTATCAGACTTACTTCCTCAAAGCAACACTGAAAAAAATATATATATCTTTGAATTAGGGCCCAATTTATACAAATGTACAATCACCTAAACAATGAGGGAAGAGTATGCCACAGGTTATTATTCCCATATTGTGTTTATCATGTACATTTCCCTCTTTGCCTCAAATCTTTAGTTTTCTTTACAGCTCAGCTCACATGTTACCTCTTAAGGATCCCTCTTGTGATCTCTCCCTACTCAAATTATCATGTGTTTGCATAAGCTTTTGGTATCACCAATGAGAGTCCCTCAGTTTTGAGGGGAGCCCACTATGGAGAACTTATCAGATAACATGGACACAAATTTGACATGATGGGCAAAAATGAATGAATCCTGCTTTGCATCACAGGAGTGGATGACCACATCAGTGACATTATGGAGAGATGTATTGGGGTGTCTGAGTAATCTCTGGTAACATATACCTTTCTTAAAGGTAGAAACTGGTTACTGGAATATAGGAAGGTATTCAGATGAAACACTTAATAGATAAGTTCTATGGAATTATTGGAGGCCCAGAAAGGTTAAATGAACTGTCCAACATCTTCCATCTAGTGAAGCATCAGAGAGAGGATTTGAACCCAATTTTTCCAGAGTCCCTACTTTCTACTTCATGCTGCTTCTGGTTGAAGTGGTGGGTGGGGAGGAGAACATTTAAAAAAATATTTAAGTACATATGATGTCAAGACAGTGGACTGCTTCATTTATGGGAAAATATTTATTACTTGACATTCTTGGATCACAGTAAATGACAGCATTCTAAAATGATCAATTCTCTTCCTTAACTTTTCTGTCCCATCTTTTGCTTGAATACAGAGAATGTGTCATCCACCTTTTTTCAACTACTCAAAGCATCTTGCATTCAATACATATTTGTTTATTTGGCTTATCACGATTATTTCTTTGTTGACAATCACACAATGAACTCTGACTTCCCTCAAGTGCCATGTCCTATAAGAGACCCTTAGTGTTTCCTCAGTTGTTGATCTTTTCCCTAACTCTCTGAATTTGTTTTTATTTATTTTTGTTTATGTTTTTATTCACTAATGTGTGTAGATTTTCCCCATTTAATACAATAGCAATTCTTCGGAGGTGATTTCATTTTTAACTTTGGGTCCTAGCATGAGGTGCACTAGATAGAGTGTTGGACAGGGAGTCAGGAAGACTTATCTTTGTAAGTTTAAATCTGGTCTTTTGTTGTTGTATTTGTCCTTCATTCTTGAAGAGGGCCATGACATAAAGATGATGACTTGACTTGCAGTTGACTTTGATTTGAGTGAGGGAGGGCTGTGCAAGGTCACCAACCTCACTTTCTTCTCCTGAGCCATCTGAGTCCAGTGACCTGATATTCATCAGGATGACTGGAGATGGCTCCGGATTCAATCCAATCCCTTTCAGGCAAAGGTCCTATAGCATTCTCACTTTGAGTGAGATACTCCCATTCAATGAATAGGCTTCTTTAAGTAGTTGCTCAAGGGAGGACCCCTTTAAGAAAAAAAAAAACAAACTGGGAGGAGAAGACCCTCAGAGTTCCTGGGTAACAGGCAATTACTATTTAGTATTTAAATCCACTCTAGACTCTTTCTAGTTGTGTAACCCTGGACAAGTCACTTAACCCTGTGTGCTTCAATTTCTCATCTATAAAATGATCTAGAGAAGAAAATGGCAAACCCCTACAGTTTCTTTGCCAAGACAACCCCAAAGGGGGGTCACAGAGTCAGATATGACAGAAACAACTGAACAACAACAATTTCATTTACAAGAGCCCTGGTCATCTGCTCTCTGCTTGAACACTCTTATAGGTGGGGGAGGGGAGGATTAATTATCTTATAAGACAGCCCATTTCGGTTTTGAATCTTTCACATTCTTAAGACGATTTTCCCTATATTGAGACTAAATAAACTTCCTTACCATTTAGTATTATAGATTTAAAGTTGGAAGGGACCTTTGAGGGCATCTAGATCAACTCACTCATCTTACAGAAGAAGAAACTGTGCATTTAATTAAATTAGCTTATCCTAAGTCACACAATATTTATTAAGTGCAGAGAGAATATTTGCAACAAAGTCCTCTAACTGCAAAGCCATTGTTTTTGTCCACTGGCCCAGGTTGCTACATAGTGATCCAAGTTGTGCTTCCCAAAACCATACAACTCAGTTGTCTAATTCTATAAAGTGCAGAGAAGATACTGATCTGATTTATTAGAGGAAATTTCCTCATCAGAGAAAGAAGGAAAGAAGGAAGAAAGGAAGGAGGAAAGGAAGGAAGGAAGGAAGGAAAGAAGGAAGAACTTTACATATATAATCTCATCTGATCCTCATGACTACCTGGAAGGTAGGTGCTATCATTACCCTATTTTACAGTTAAGGAACCTGAGGCAGACAGAGGTTAACAGAGTTGCTTAGGTTCATACAGATGTTATATATCTGAGGTTGGTTTTGAACTCATATCTTCTTGACTCCAGGCACAACTTTCTATCCATTGTACCACCTAGCTGACTGGATCAATGAAATCACAGATCTAGTCACTATTTCTAAATCTGTTTCTTAATTTGAACTCTTCAGTAGGTCTTTATCATCATCTACTTAGGCGGTTATTAAAAAACAAACAAACAAATTTTCTGCTCATAAGCTTCTTGCTTTCTGTCTTGTTCTGTCTCACCTGAACTTTTGCCCACATTGAAAACTGCCATCTCTACAATCCTTACTTCTTTCTCAGGATATCAGCACTTCTCTAAACTAACTTTCCTCCCTTTCCAATTTTGTTTTTTTTAAAAATTAATTAATTTTATTTATTTTCAGTGTTCTGCAATAACTACCATATAATAAAATAAAATACTAGATTATTATTTTCACCTCCCTCTCTACTCCCTCCTCCCTCCCTCCTCCCTCCCTCCCCGAGGCGGCATACAATTTTGTATAGGTTCTACAAATACATTCGTATTAAATACATTTTCATTATAGTTACGCTGTGTTGAAGAATTAAAATGAGTGGAAGAAATCATCCAACAAACCAAAATGCAATACACACACACACACACACACCCACACACACACACACACACCTGATCTGCTACAATCTGCAATTGAATTCCATAGTTCTTTCTCTGGATGTGGAAAGCATTTTGCCTTAGAAGACAATTGGGGATTTTTTTTAAAGTTCTTGCATTGCAATGAAGTTCCAAGTCTACCAGAAAAAAACTCTCACACATTGTGGTCATTGCTGTGCACAAAGTTCTCCTGGTTCTGCTCCTTTCTCTCAGCATCAGATTATATAAGTCTTTCCAGGCCTCTCTGAAGTCTTCCTGTTCATCATTTCTTATAGCATAATAGTATTCCATTACATTCATATACCATAATTTATTCAGCCATTCCCCAATTGATGGGCATCCCCTTGATTTCCAGTTTTTGCCCACCACAAAGAGTGCTGCTATAAATATTTTGGTACATGTGGTACCTTTCCCATTTTTATGATCTATTGGAGATACAGTCCTAGAAGCGATATTGCTGAGTCAAAAGGTATGCATATTTTTATAGCCCTTTGGGCATAGCTCCAAATTGCTCTCCAGAATGGTTGGATCAGCTCACAACTCTTCCAACAGTGTATTAGTGTTCCAACTTTCCCACATCCTCTCCAACATTTATCATCTTCCTGTTCTGTTATGTTTGTCAATCTGATAGGTGTGATGTGGTACCTCAGAGTTGTTTTAATTTGCATCTCTCTAATCAAAAGTGATTTAAAACATTTTTTCATATGACCATAGATATCTTTAATTTCTTCCTCTGAAAATTGCCTGTTCATATCCTTTGACCATTTATCAATTGGGGAATAATTTGTATTTTTATACATTTGATTCAATTCTCTATATATTCTAAAAATGAGGCCTTTATCCCCAAGATTAACTGTAAAAATTCTTTCACTGTTTTCCACATTCCTCCAAATTCTGGTTGCATTTCGTTTGGTTATGCAAAAACTTTTCAGTTTAATGTAATCAAAATTATCCATCTTGCCCTTCATAATGCTTTCTATCTCTTCTTTAGTTAAAAATTCTTCCTTTTCTCCATAAATCTGATAAATACACTATTTCTTACTCCACCAATTTGTCCATAGTGTCTATCTTTATACCTAGATCATGTACCCATTTGGATTTTATTCTTATGTATGGTGTCAGGTAATGGTCTATGCCTATTTTCTGCCACACTTTTATCCAATTTTCCCAGCAATTTTCTTTGAACAGTGAGTTCTTTACCCAGATGTTGGGGTCCTTGGGTTTATCAAATAGTAGATTGCTATATTTGTTGTCTACTGTGTCTTGAGTACCTAGCATATTCCACTTGTCTACCCTTCTGTTTCTTAGCCAGTACCAAGTGGTTTTGATAATTGCTGCTTTATAATACAATTTGAGATCTAGTAGCACTAGGCCACCTTTCCTAGCATTTCTTTTCATTAGTTCCCTTGATATTCTGGAACTTTTGTTCATCCAGATGAATTTTGATACTATTTTTTCCAGCTCTAGAAAATAATTATCTGATAGTTTGATTGGTATAAATAGGTAAATTAATTTATAAGTAATAAGTAAATAAGTAAATTAATTTAGGTAGAATTGTCATTTTTATTATATTGGCTCAGCTTACCCAGGAGCAACTTATGTTTTTCCACTTACTTAGACCTGACTTTATTTGTGTGAAAAGTGTCTTGTAGTTGTGTTCATATAGTCCCTGGGTTTGTTTTGGCAGGTTAAACTCCCAAATATTTTATCGTGTCTACCCTAGCTTCAAATGGGATTTCTTTTTCTATCTCTTGCTATTGGGCTTTATTACTAATATATAGAAATTCAGAAGATTTGTGTGGGTTTATTTTGTAACCTGCAACTTTGCCAAAAATTGTTTATTGTTTCAAGTAGTTTTTTACTTGAATCTCTTTGATTTTTCTAAGTATATCATGCAAAGAATGATAACTTAGTTTCCTCTTTGCCTATTCTAATTCCTTCAATTTCTTTATCTTGTCTAGTTGATGTAGCTAACATTTCTAGTACCATATTGAATAATAGTGGTGATAATGGATATCCTTGTTTCACCCCTGATCTTAGTGGAAATGCATGTAGCTTATCACCATTACATATAATGCTTGCAGAAGGTTTTAGGTAGATATGGCTTATTATTTTGTGGAAAGTTCCCTTTATTCCTATGCTCTCCAATGTTTTTTAATAGGAATGGGTGTTGTATTTTGTCAAAAGATTTTTCTGTTTATTGAGATAAACGTGATTTTTTTTAGTTTTGTTCTTGATATGGTTGATAATGCTAATAGTTTTCCTAATATTCAACCAGCCCTGCATTCCTGGTATGAATCCCATCTTATCATAATGTATTATTTTTGTGATAAGTTGTTGTATTCATTTTACTAAAATCTTATTTAAAATTTTTGCACCTGTATTCATTAGAGAAATTGGTCTATAATTTTCTTTCTCTATTTTGTCTCTTCCTGGTTTAGGTATCAAAAGCACATTTGTATCATAAAAAGAATTTAAAAGAATTCCTTCTTCCCCAATTCAAAAATAGTCTATATAGCATTGGAATTAACTGTTCTTTAAAAGTTTGATAGAATTCACTTGTAAGTCCATTCGGCCCTGGAGATATTTTCCTAGGGAAATCATTGTTGGCTTGTTCAATTTCTTTTTCTGAGATAGGATTGTTTAAGTATTCAACTTCCTCTTCTGGTAATCTGGGCAATTTGTATTTTTTAAAATACTCATCCATCTTATTTAGATTGTCAAATTTATGGGCATAAAGTTGGGCAAAGTAATTTCTAAGTATTGTTTTAATTTCTTCCTCATTGGAGGTGAGTTCACCCTTTTCATTTTTGATTTTAGTAATTTGGTTTTCTTCTTTCTTTTTTTAAATCAGTTTGACCAGAGGTTTATCAATTTTACTAGTTTTTTTTCATAAAACCAACTATTGGTTTTATTTATTGATTCAATAGTTTTCTTAATTTCAATTTTATTAATCTCTCCTTTGGTTTTTAGTATTTCTAATTTTGTATTTACTTGGGGATTTTCAATTTGTTCTTTTTTGTGCTTTTTCAGCTGCATGCTCAAGTCATCCATCTTCTCTTTCTCTATTTTATTCATGTAGGCATTCAAAGATATAAGACTTTCCCTAAGAACTGCTTTCGAAATATCCCATAAGATTTGGTAGGTTGTCTCATTATTGTCATGCTCTTCAACGAAGTTGTTTCTATGATTTCTTGTCTAACCCACTCCTTCTTTAGGATTAGATTATTTAGTTTCCGATTAATTTTTCCTTTATATTTCCGTGGTCTTTTATTACATATAATTTTTATTGCATTATGATCTGAGAAGGATGCATTGACTATCTCTGCCTTTCTGCACTGGATTGTGAGGATTGTGAGGTTTTTATGCCCTAGAACATGGTCAATTTTTGTATATGTGCCATGTACCACTGAGAAAAAAGGTATATTCCTTTCTATTCCTATTCAGTTTTCTCCAGAGATCTATCATATCTACCTTATCCAGAATTTTATTTACATCTTTAACCTCTTTCTTGTTTATTTTGAGGTTAGATTTATCAAGTTCAGAGAGGGGAAGATTGAGATCCCCTACAAGTATAGTTTTGCTGTCTATTTCTTCCTTCAGCTCTTTCAACCTCTCCTTTAAGAATTTGGATGCTATACCACTTGGAGCATACATATTTAAGAATGATATTTCTTCATTGTTTATTGTACCTTTTAGCAGCATATAGTTGCCTTCCTTATCTCTTTTGATTAGATCTATTTCTGCTTTGTCTGAGATTAAGACTGCTACCTCTGCTTTTCTTACATCTACTGAGACACAACATGTTCTTCTCCAACCTTTTACCTTTACCCTGTGTGTATCCCCCCATTTCAAATGTGTTTCTTGTAAACAACATATTGTTGGATTATGGCTTTTAATCCATTCTGCTATCCATTTCTGTTTTATGGGAGAGTTCATTCCATTCACATTCACAACTATGATTACAATCTGTGTCTTCCCCTCCATCCTCTTTCCTACTGTTTGGGCTTTTAGTTCTCCTATCTCCTGTCTCTGTTCCCCTCCTCAATAGAGTTTTTACTTTTCACCACCACCTCCTACAATCTTCCCTTTCTTCTTTCAGCCCCCCTCCCTTTTACTCCCCTTTACCCTTACTACTTCTTCCCTCCCTTTTAGCTTCCCCTCCCCTTTCTTTCCCATTCCCCTCCTACTGCCTATAGAGCTAGTTAGATTTATATACTTAATTAAGTTTATTGCTCCCTCCTTGAACCAAATCAGATGAGAGTACCTCTCAACCAATGCTCATCTCCCTCCCCTCTTTCCCTCTATTATAATTTTGTACCTCTTCTTGTGATGTAGTTTACTATTTTCTGCTTCCTCCTTTTCACATCTCCTGTTACAATCCCTTCGCATGCTTAAATCATATTTTTATCATCACATCATTTAATTTATACCCATTCTCTCTATGTATATTCCTTCTATATTTCATAATACATGCACAATTCTCAGGATTAGCAAATATCATTTTCCCTTATAGGGAGATAAACAGTTTGCCCAACTTGAGTAATAACTTTTTTCTTTTCCCCTGCTTACCTTTTTATACCTCTCCTGAGACCTGCATTTAAGATCAAATTTTCTATTGAGTTCTGACCTTTTTGTCAGGGAGATCTGGAAATCCCTAATTTCATCGAATGTCCACCCCATTGCCTGTAATATTTGCTGAGTAATTGATTCTTGGTTGTGGACCCAGTTTCTTTGCCT
Organism: Potorous gilbertii; assembly: GCA_028658325.1. NCBI lineage: Eukaryota > Metazoa > Chordata > Mammalia > Diprotodontia > Potoroidae > Potorous > Potorous gilbertii. Next base: position 659,184,828 of record CM053770.1, read on the forward strand.
TATGGAATATTGTATTCCAATTCCTTCAATCTTTTAATGTAGAAGCTGCAAGGTCCTGTGTGATCCTGACTGTTGCTCCTCGATATTTGAATGGTTTCTTTCTGGCTGCCTGTAATATTTTCTCCTTCACTTGATAGTTCTGGAATTTGGCAACAGTATTGTTGGGGGTTTTAAATTTGGAATCCCTTTCAGGAGGGGAACAGTGAATTCTTTCAATGACTATTTTGCCCTCTGGATCTAGTACTTCTGGGTAGTTTTCCTTGATGATTTCTTGGAAGATATTATCCAGACCCTTTTTTTCATCGTGGCTTTGTGGTAGGCCAATAATTCTTATATTTTCTCTCCTGGATCTATTTTCCAGGTCAGTTGTTTTTCCAATTAGATATTTTACATTTTCTTCTATCTTATCTTTCTTTAAATTTTGTTTGACTGATTCTTGATGTCTCATAGAGTCATTAGTTTCTACTTGCCTAATTCTAATTTTTATCAAATTGTTTTCTTCAGTTAACTTTTGCATCTCCTTTTCCACTTGTCCAATTGTTCCTTTTAAGGAGTTATTTTCTCCAGTTATTTTTTGTACTTCCTTTTCCATTTGTCCAATTTTCCCAGTTAGGTTTTATGCTTCCTTTTCCATTTGTCCAGTTTTCCCAGTTAGGTTTTGTGCTTCTTTTTCCATTTGTTCAATTTTCCTTTTTAAAGAGATGTTCTCATCAGTGAATTCTTTTTTCATACTTTTAAAATCATTGGCCAGTTTTTCTTCTTCTATTTCCTTCAGTTGTTCCAGGAGAGCTTTTTGTGCATGTGAGCAGTTCATGGTTCCTTCTGAAGTTTCAGATGGGATACAGTCTCAATACTGACCTCTTTGGCATTCTTCTTTTGGTCCTTGTCCCCATAGAAAGATTCTATAATTTTTTTTACCCTTGTTTTGCTTTTTCTTGCTCATGAAGATGATTTGTGTTGTGGCTTCTGGTTCTTTCAGTTAGAAGCTGCAGAACTTGGTGCTGAGCTGACTGTGAAAAAGGTAAGGGCAAATGCCTTTTTATTTTTTTGTTTTGTGATTCCCCATCGGCCCTGGGGCTAGCTTGTTAAGTGTGGGGAGGGGTGGTCTGGTCAACTGAACTGAGGAAAAGGCAAGCTTAGGGGTTGGTGATCCTGGCTGCCCTATTGTCTTCCCATTTCCCCTGGAGCACTGAGGCATGCCTGGGTCCTAGTATGAGTTTCCACCTCCTCTGGAGCTCCTCTCCTACTGCTGAGGTTTGCCTAGGTCCTAGTGCGAACTTCCACCACCTAGGACCCCCTCTTCTTCTGGTTTGTGTCTGCCTCAGTAAGAGGAATCTCCCTTAGCTATTTTCCTAGCCTCAGGTGTTATGAGGCTGTTTGTCTCTTCACTGTGCCCATTGATCTGGGATTTTTCTGGGAAAATATTTTATGGTTCTTTCAAGGTCAATAAGAGGGGAGGAGGGAGCATTTACTGGTCACTCTGTCATTTAAGCTCACCAAAGTTCTAGTAGGTGACTTACAGACATTTGATCTGAGGGCTGAAAGTTTCAGGAGTTTCTGCGGCTGATATCTGGGGCTCAGTGGCTGTCACTCACTTGGTTCCACTGGTCTCTTGGCCTGGGCTGCTGCTCTGCTGTTCTGCCTGCTGTTACCTCAGGTCTCCCTGGGTCCTTCCCACTCTACTGGGCTGGATGCACTGCTCTGTGTACTGTGGGCTCACCCCCACAGAACACATCCTTCCCGTCAACCTTCTAGTCTATCCTGGGCTGTGAATCTGCCCCAGTCTGTCTCCTATTGGATTCTTCACCTCCAAAATTTGGTCAGATTTTCTTTTTAGAGGTATCTAAAGGAATTTGTCTAAGAGCTTAGGTGAGTAATTGCTCTCACTCTGCCATCTAAGCTCCACCCCCTACCTTTCCAATTTTGATTCCACAGGTCTTCACTTCCATCCTGTAGTATCATTTTCTCTTGAATTTCACCCAAAAGAGCTACAGAATGTTTAAAGTGAGAATGTGAGAAGATCTTAGCCTGAAAGGGCCAGGATCTCACATTGCATCCTGGGCCCTCTCCAGCCATCCTGATGAATATCAGACTGCTGGACCCAGATGACTCAGGAGAAGAAGGTGAGGTTGGTGGCCTTGCACATCCCTCCCTCACTCAAATGAAAGTCAACTGCAAATCATGTCCTCATCTTGATGTCATGGTCCTCTTTGAGAACAAAGTACAAACACACACACACACACACACACACACACACACACACACACAAGATGGTAGGAAATCTCAGAAGAGAAGGCATTAGCAATTGAGGGAAATGGCAAATGCCTCTTGAAGAAAGTAGAATTTTTATCTGAATCTTGCAGGAAGCCAGAGCAACCAAGAGATGAAAGAAGAGAGTCTTCCAGATGTGAGGGGCAGTGATTGCCAAGGCATAGAGGCAGAAGATGACAAGATCACCAAGTCAGACAGTATGGAGTGAAAAGAGTAAGGGTCCCAGGACAGACACCTGGGGGCCACTCATGGTCAAAAGGGATCATATGAAATATACACCAGCAAAGGAGCTTGAGAATGAGCTGTGGGACAGGTAATAGGAACCAGTGACAAGCAAGGTCACAAAAACCTAGAAAAATGAATATCCGGAAGGAGATGATCATTAATGTCAAACACTGAACCAATCAAAGAGGGTGAGGTCACTGGATTTGCCAAATAAAGGATTTTTGGTAACTTTGAAGAGGGTAGTTTCAGTTGGCTTTTGAGGTTGGAAATCAGACTTCGAAACCAAGGTTTAGAAAAAAGTGAGAGAGGAAATAGAGTGGTAGATTATCTATGGTTTTTTCCAGGAGTTTAGCCAAGAGGGGAAGAAAGATGATAGCTAGTGAGAATGGTGAGATCAAAAGTAATAAAAACCACAGATTATATCAATATATATGTAGTGAAAAAGCATTTGACAAAAGCTGACACACATTTCTGTTCATTAAGCTGACAGCATGGGAATAAACGACCATTTTCCTAATGTGGTATGTTGTTCAGTAATGTATGACTCTTTGTGACCCTGTTTGGGGTCTTCTTGCCAAAGATAATGGAGTGCTTTGCTATTTCCTTCTTTCAATCATTTTATAGATGAAAAAACCGAATCCAATTGGATTATGTGAGTTGCCCAGAGTCACACAGCTAGTAAGTGTCTGAGGTTGAATTTGAACTCAGGCAGATGAGTTTTCCTGAGCCCAGTGCTCCATCCACCTGCCCACTATGGGAAGTAGTACCTACCTAAAACCTAGAGCCAATATTATATTCAATGGAGAAAAATTAGAGGCCTTACTGAAAAAGACAAGGACTACTCCTAAAAATGTTTCTAAAAACGCCGGCAATAGCAATAAGATAAGACAAATAATTCAGGCAAATAATTATAGGCAAAACTTATTTTTTGCAGGTAAAATTTAAGAATCAATTGAAAACTTAACTGAAACAGTTAACTTCAGCAAAGTTGTAGGAGAGAAAGTCAACCCACACAAATCATTAGCATTTGTGCCTATCACCAACAAGATCCAGCAGAAAGAAATAGAAGGAGAAATTCCATTTAAAATAACTACAGAATGTATAAAATATTTGGGAGTCTCTCTTTCAAGACACACAAAGGAACTCTATGAATTCAATTATAAAACATTCTTTTCAGAAATACAGACCTGAATAATTAGAAAAATATTAATTTATTATCAGTAGGCCAAGCCAATGTAATAAAAATGATAATACTACCTAAATTAATTTACTTTTTCAGTGCCATACTAATCAAAGCACCAAAAGATTACTTTATAAAGCGAGGGGGAAAAAGATGATGATACTCATCAGGAGGAACAAAAGGTTAAGAATCTCAAGGGAAACAATGGGAAGAGATGTGAAAAAAGGGGTTCAACAGTACCATATCTCAATCTATACTACAAACTATTTGTTTAAAAACTATTTGTTTAAAAAATAGAGAAGCTGAGCAATGGAACAGATTAGATACACAGGATAAAGTAGAATACACTTGGATAAGGCCAAAGACTATAGCTACTGGGGTAAGAACTTATTATTCTGCAAAATCTGCTGGAAAAACTGGAAAGAAGTCTGGAAAAAATAAAGTGTAAACCACCATCTCACACCATATACCAAGACAAGTTCCATGTGGATGAATGACTTAGTTATAAAAAGTCATATCATAAACAAATTAGAGGAGAAAAGACGATATTTTTGAGATAGAGTAAGAGTGAAGGGATAGAGGAATTTGTAGAAGATAAAATAGTCACTTTAGGTTATGTGAAGTTGGAAAATATTTGCACAAACAAAATCAATGTGATCATATTAGAAGGAGAACTGGGAAAAAATCAGTCCACTAAGTTTCTCTGATAAAAATCTCACATCCAAGATGTATGAAGATTGTTTCACATGTTGATAGCCATTTGCCAACAGATAAGGATAAAAAGATATGAATAGCCAATTTTGAAAGGAAGACATCCAAGCTATCAACAATCATGTGATATAATGTTCTAAATAACTATTAGAGAAATGTAAAATGCAGTAATAGTAACAATGATAACATTAATAGCTAAAATCTATATGGTGTTTGGGGTAACTAGGTATCACAATGGATAGCGTGCCAGAGCTGGAGTCAGGAAGATTCATCTTCCTGAGTTCAAATTTGGCCTCAGTCACTTACTAGTTAGGTACCTTGGCCAAGTCACTTAACTCTGTTTGCCTCAGTTTCCTCATTTGTAAGATGATGTGGAGATGGAAAAGGCAAGTCACTCCAGTATCTTTGCCACGAAAAACCCCAAGTGGAGTCACCAAGAGTCAAATATAACTGCAAAATGACACAGTAAGTACCATGCTTATTATTTCAGGCACTGTGCTAAGCTTTGATGACACAAATACAAATAAAAGCAAAGACCCTACCCTCAAGAGACTTACAATCTAGTGGGGAGAGACCACAAACCAATGAAAGCTGAAAAGTGACAGGGGGAAGGATGGTAGATACTCATCTCAAAGGTATAATGAAATAGACCAAAGAAATCAAAAAGAAAGGTAGCTGGTGGGAAATGGGGATGTGGGGATCCTTCAAAAATGGAGAGAATGATCTTAGAACTACTATTCTGAAACTGAGTCTTACTAAAAAAAACAAGCAGTTTGCCAAAGTAGAACTGACAAGGAACTGGAGAGGAAATGATTGTGACATCTTTAATTTCATGATGCTGAAGAGGCACAGTCTAATGCATACCACAGATTTGAAGAGGGTGAAATTGAAGGAATTCAGAGGAAGGATCCATAAGGATTCCGTGACCTAAGATTCTGAAAGAAGTTGGCTCCAGAGGGGTGGGAAGCTATTGAGGATGAAAATCTGACAACATTTAATTCAAGAATTGTCCTCCCAGGAAGACTTATGTGGTCTAAGAACCTGATCTCAAAAGCTATTATAGAACAGGAATTGTTAAAATAATTTGGTTACTGTTTAAAAATGATAATTGACAAAAGAAACAGATTTGGTATGCAACATTAGGAAGAAAAAAATATATACATATACACACACATATCTATGTATAGTAGCATGGTGTTTGACAAACTCCTAGTTATTGGAGGAAAAACTCACTTCTTAACAGGAACTTCTGAAAAAACTGTACAGCAATCTGTCAGAAATTAGGTTTAAACCAACAACTCTTACCTTTTACCAAGAGGAGTTCCAAATGGATTGATGGTCTAGGTATACGTCATCTAATAAGCAAACTAGAGGAGCAAGAAAGAAATTACTCTTTAGATCTATGGATCAGGGAAGAGTTCCTAACCAAACAAGTGATAAGAGAGAATCAATGCTCAAATGAATATTTTTGATTGTATAAAACTTTTTAAAAATTGCACAAGGAAATATAATGTAGTAAGACACAATTAGAAGGGAAACAGTTAACTGAGAAAAAGTTTTTGCAGAAAATTTTTTTTTGACAAAGGTCATATTCAAAATACATAAGCAGTGGAGTCATCTCTAATTATCAAACTAAGAGTTGTTCCTGAATAGTCAAATGATATGAACAAGCAATTTTCAAAGGAAGAAATCCAAGTTGTCAATATATATGAAAAAAATGTTCTAAATCATTGACAATTAGAGAAATATAAATTGAAACAATTTTGATTTCCATTTCCCACTTACCACACTAGCTAGATAGCACTGGAAGAAAATGAAAAATATTGGAAGGACTGTGGGAAAACAGACCAATTCTTGCAGTTTTTGGATCTGTGAATAGGTACAATTATTTTGGAAAGTGTTTTGAAATTATATACGGTAAGGTACTAATCAGTGTATACCTTTGACCCAGTTGTATAGGCTATACTTGAAAAAAATCAAAGAAATAGAGGGGAAAGTCTCTAGCTATACAAAAATAGTTTTTGTGTTGGCAACCAAGTTAGAGACTCAGTGAAGCAATAGATGATGTTTATCTATGTGAATGTCATGGGCTGAAATTGTGTTGTTAGAAATAAGGAAATAGATGATTGAAAAAACTTCCATGGACTGATGCAGAGTAAATTGAACAGAACCCAGAAGAACAAAATTTTCTAGCATCATTACTATAAAAATAATTATCTAAAAAATCTTATGCAATTTTGAGGTCTTTTTTATTACTTGGGAAGAATGAAATAAGTAGCAATAGAAGAACAATTTATAGAGTAACAAAAACTATGCAAAATAAACACATTTGAAAATTGTAAGAAATTATATCAATATTCCTAGAGGACCACTGATGAAATATGTTAGCCTTCTCCTTACATAGAGGTGATATTTTAAAGATGCAAAATTAGACTCTGTGTGTGTGTGTGTGTGTGTGTGTGTGTGTAGTCAATGAAGGAACTATGCATATTTGTTTTAAGGACTTATAATAAATTTATTAATCATAACAAAATTTCTCTTTTTTTCTCCCAATTAGATGGTGGTTGGAATAGGGAGAAAATAGCTTTTTGTTGAGTTAAAAAGTACTTAAAAATTGAGAATGATGGGATACTACCAAGGCACTGTCAGATGACCACTATTGTTTATTTTGCTTAGTTGTTTTACTTTGTCACCAAAGAGCTCTCAAGGAGTAGGATTGATTTGAAAATGTCTGTAATGTAAAAAAAAAATCATAAAATTTTAAAAAAATACTCAGCTTAACTACAGGAGTCATCGTCTGATTTTCCCAGTTGTTAGTACTTTCCTATTTAAGGCAGCTTCCATTTACTCTGTGTATATCTCACACATATTTGTGTTAATGTTGTCTTCCTCAATACAATGTAAACTTCTTAGTGTCATAGACTGTTTCTGCTTTTTCTCTTAAGACTCAGCTCTTAGAACACTGTGTAGCACAAAGTAAAGCACTTGTTGATTGATTATTCATTTGCTTTCTTCCCCCACCCCCGCTGAAATAGAGTGATTTAAATTCTCTCTTGTTCTACCACTCTGAATATTTCATTTTTTTGAGAAATTAATCTATTTAATTTACAGGTTTTGTGGGCATGCAGCAGGGCAAAAATAGTTTCCAATAAAATTTCCTTTATTTCTTCTTTTTCTGATATAGATTCTCTTTTTTCAATTTTGAATATGGCAATTTGATTTCCTTTTTTTTTTAATTAAATTAGTTGCAAGTTTGTTAATTTTATGAGTTTCTAAAAAGCTGTTGGCCTTTGCTTCTCAATTCAACCTTTCTATTTTAATTCTGTCTAATTTGAATTTTTGAATTTTAATGTTATGTTTAGAGCTTTTTTGATTTGTTGATTTTCTAAATTGTTTTAAAGTTGTATGACCTAGTCATTGATCTGTTCTGTCTCCCTTTTATTTGATGACAATATTTGTAAGACATCAATTTTTCCCCAGAGGATGCTTTCTTTGAAGAAATTACTTATTGTTTCTATGATTTGTCATTTGGCCCACATTCTTTGGATTATGCCAGTTAGTCTCCATTATGCTCTTAATTGATTTTAATTTTTACAGTATTATGGTCAGTAAAGAATATGTTTACTATTTCTGCTTTTCTTTATTTGTTTATGAGTGTCTTATGGATGAGAACATGGTCATTTTTTTTTGTAAATATGTTTCACAAAGCTTTTTGCTAGATTTTCCTAGGTGTTAAAGGACTTTCTATGTTGGGTGAGCTACTTTATGGGTGGACATTGACAAAAGGATGAAAGGACAAAAATAAGCTACATCACTGGAGAGAGTACTCATAGCATTGAGATGAAGAAATATCAAAGAAGGCCATAATAATGGTTTATTGATATGATTACACCTTCCATCTACTAGATAGCTTGTGTATATGCGTATGATTTAAGAATCCCTGTCTTTCTGTCTCTTTCCCTCTCCATCCATCCATCTGTCCATTCATCTAACCATCTCTTTCTCTCTCTCCCTACCTTTCTTTCTCTATCTTATCCATCTATCTATCCATCTATCTATCCATCTATCTATCTATCTATCTGTCTGTCTATCTGATCATCTCTCTATCTACCTATCTATATAGCTATCTATGACATCTTTCTTATTAGTAGATAAGCTACTCAGATGCAAAGACACCACAGTTTCTGGCACATAATAAACATGTAATATATACTTGTTCATTGAATGAAAATAATGATATATTTCCTACAGAGTGTTTTCTGCTCTGGATGTAATAGATTAAGCCAGTCTCCTAAACTGTCCTCACTTCTAGCTATACCACAATAACCATTCTACTTCCACTGTAATGACTGTTTTTCAGAACAATGATGTTGAGGCACTACAAAGTCCTGAATCCTCAAAGAAACATTCAGTTACATTCACTCAACTGCACTTACTGAGTTTTAGGTTGAGAATTTTGAGGAATATTATCCATAAAATGGTTTGAAATTAATAGTTTGTTATGGTGGCCTCCCAAGTTCTATTCCAACTCTATTCCACAGTAGTTTAGATGAACTATTATGGAATAGAGTAGCCTATTCTCTAAGAATTCTGAATCAAGAACTACTTTGCAGAAAGGTAACATGTTGTAGTAAGCACTTAATAATATTTTGCTGATTTTACTTGAAAGCATACTGGGTTTGGAGTTAAAAGAGACCTGGAATCAAATTTTGACTCCTAGGCTTGATAGTTACATGGCACTGAGCTCTCATAAACCTCCCTGAATATCAGTTTTTCCAAGAAGTATAAGAAGTATGATATTACCTGTAGCATCTGTCTTACAGTATAGTAATAATGTAGATAAATTTCTTCTAAATCCTTAAAATAATACATAGAACACTGGTTGTTACAACTAGAGAGACTATGTTTTCTTTGATTTTTCCCCTTTTATTTTGGAGTATGGGGATTAGGGTTAGGGACAGTGATTTATTTAAAAATATACCCCACTACCTTTGTTATACCTAGAACCTCAGGTAGATGTGCAGCTCTCACTACAGCATCCATGCTATGCCAGGTAGGGATATACAAAAGAAGGGCATGAAACAGTTTCAGCCAATCCCTGAGGTACTTAGAATTTAATTTTAAATTTAATTTTTAAAAATACTAATTTAACAAACAACAAATAAGATGAACATTTGTACATACAAAGAACAGAACAGAAAAGAATTGTATATATAACTGAATATTATGCATAACTTGCTTTTCCTTACATATATATTTCCATACATATATATATATATTTTTTATTTTCTTCTTCTCCTCCTCCTCCTTCTCTTTCTTCTCCTTTTTCATCTCCTCCTCCTTCTTCTCTCTTTCTTTGTCTCCTCCTCCCCCTTCTTCTTCTTCTTCCTCTTCTTTTTCCCAAACCTATTGCCAACATCCTTCTTCATTTTAGCTTTCAACCTATCTTAAAAAAGGCAAAAAAATAATATAAATGCATAGTTGATGCAACACTGGTTCCCATATTAACTCTTTCAAAATGCATGTCTCATTTTGCACTTTGAGTTGACAATCTTTTGGTCCAGAGATGGGTAAGATGCTCCATCATTTATCTTCTAGAATCCTGGTTAGTCACTGTATTGACCAGAGTTCTTAAGTCTTTCAAAGCTTTTGTCTTTATAATATTTTAGTTATTATCTGAACTATTTTTCTGAACCTACCCATTTCACTCGGCAGTGGTTCATATAAATTTTCCTAGTCTTCTCTGAAACCATCACCTTCATTATTTCTTATGCCATAATAATATTCTATTGCATTTATAGAACATAGTTTCTTGAGTCATTCCCTGACTGATGGACACCTCTTTGGTATAACAAAAAAGAGATGTTTTAAATATTTTATATGGATGGACTTTTTTCCTTTTCTTTGATCTTTGAGTATAGACCTAGCAGTGATATTCCTCAGTCAAAGGGTGTACACAGGCTAGTGACTTTAGGGGCATAGTTCCAAATTGATTTCTTTTGGAATGCAGTTAAAGAGGCATAGATGATATTAATATAATCGAAGTCATACAGAGTATACATGAGTTAGCATTAATATATGTGTTATGGATTATGAGAAACTAAGAAAGGCAGAACAGTTTGTGCTAGAGTTGTAGGGCAAAATTACCTGGTGGAGATAGGACTTGAATTGGATTTTTCAAGATGGATACGATTTGGAAACTTGGAAAGAGCGGCAAAAGCTGTAATTAGTATTATCTATAATTTGAGCAAAGAAAAATTCAACTGGACATGGTTGGTAGAGGAGTAAAAGGAAACTGTTGGGAGATATCTAAGACCTTGACAATAAGTCACAGGGGTCCAGGGAGAGCAATCCTGAGAACGACTTTGTAGGAGAGAGAGACGCACACACAGAGACAGAGAGAGAGAGAGAGACAGAGAGACAGAGAGAGAGAGAGACGGAGACAGAGAGAGACAGAGGGAGACACAGAGAGATAGAGGGAACAAGAGACAGAAACAGAGAGACAGAGACAGAGAGAGAATGACTATAAGGTGGGAGAGAGGTTGTTTTCAGAAGACAGGGCAAAGTAGGTGTCCACAGGGAAGAGCTTACCTGGCACGAATACTAGACACTGGATTCAATTGTTTCTACCTGATGGAGTACAGGTATTATTCAGGCCCTCTAAATTTCATCCACCATGGTCCAAAGCCTCAATAACTATGCCCTACTTACCATTTCAAAATAGCATGGACAAATAAAAGCAAGAATTAGTATGACTTGTGGTGGGATGGGGAATTAATTATCAGTTAGTAAACAGTTAAGAGACTTTTGTCAAAATTTCATGACCGAAGGGGCTCCTGTGACCAAGAAGGACACCAACATGGTCATTGTTCTAAGACAGAATACTTTGGGTTCTTATTACGCTAGTCAATGATTTAATGACAGTGTAGCATAAGAGAATGCAGACGTAGCTAAAGGTTTCCTGGAGGACTTCCTAAATCATTGGTTCTATGGCATCCTCCACCCACCCTTTGAATATTCATCTCTGCTTACACCAGAGATTAGCCATTTGAGTGAATCCTTACTGAGAGAAGCTATCTCCAGGTTTTGATTACCTATTGATTATGGCCCATTCCCATTCTCCACATCCAGAGTGATTTGGAAGTTTGAGTGGAATTTTATATAGCTAAAGGCATCCATCACGCAACACTGAAGATACATGATAATGACAACAAGAAAGTTTCTGCGCAAATTAAAAACAGCAAAGAACAACAAACAGAATGGAACCCTAAGGACAGAATCATTCCTCCATCAAAAATCACTTTTCCTGAAATATGTAATGATACCTAGATTTGCAAAAATGAAATATGAGGCTGAAAAAGAGTTAGAGTCCCTTTCTTATTAATAAATCTTGGCTAGTATTGCTAACTCTGAGAGTTTTGTTTTCCAAATGAGATTTAAAACTCTATTATGCTAAAAAAAAAATACAGAGAATGATAGATACTTAACTAGCTTACTGTGCCCTCCCCCAACTATGTCCTTTCTATGATACCTGATATAGGAAGCCTCTTTTTTTTAACTCCTTGTTTGCCATATTTAGCCAGTACTTTGGATTATATATTCATGGATAATCCTAGCGTAATCATTAGAATGGTACCTAATGACAGAGGCCCCTTGGGTGAGGCTCTCACTCTCAGAAACTTCCATCCATTAAATGGAAAGAAAAAAAAAGAATCAGAGAATTTTAGGGTTGGAAGCAATAAAATATTTAACAACTAACTCTTCCCCTAAAGAATATATGAATAATCCACATCATCACCATTTTCACCACCACTTATTTTAGACTAGAGGGGTAATCAATAAAACAATTTCCAGATTTCTGAGGTGTAAATGTTCACGCTGAAAATTTAACAATCAGCTCTCTTAAGCTGGTCCAAGCTAGCTTGAGTCCATCTGGTTGGAACTAATTTCAACCACCCTCCATTGCTTGCCACTATGTGACTGACTGACATATAGATATTTAAAGGCTTATTGATTGATCAACCTAGTCCTGAGGCAGTCCATTCCACTTGTATAGGCAGTTTTAATCATTAAGGATATTTTCTCTATCATAAATCATAACTTTGCCCCTTTAAGTCTTTTTCCTATTGCTCCTGACTTTGCCCTCTGGAACCAGACTACAATGTTGAAAACTTAAACGTCTAAAAGGTAATTCATAAGAGAGAAAATATTGGTTAGTGACTTATTCCTTATGCAAAAGTTTGTAAAGTCCAACTCAACTAAATTCAAGTGTATCAATCCATTAAACGCCTAATATATGCACAATATTATAGTAAGCACTGGAAATATGTTGATGAAAATGATATGGTCCTTTCCTTCAGGAACCTTATAGTCTGCTGTGGGGAGGGAGGGGAGATGGCATGTGTATATGAATAAGGAAATGCAAAGTAAATCCAAGAATAGAACCCTTAGAACTGGGGACTTAAGGAAAAGCCTCATGAAAAAGAGAATGATGAAGATGTGTTTTGAAGGAAGCTAAAGATGGGGATGGGGCATGTGAGAGTGAGAAAGTACATCTAGGAAGTAGCCCATTTGTTACGCTCCACAGGCTTAAGGGTAAAACATGGAACAAGGAGTGGGGGAGGCAGGTGGCAACAATCATCCAAGTCAAAGGTACTTTGCAGTTCAGTACTCAATCCAGTGCCTGGTATAACAGAGATACTGGAGTGGTTGCCATTTCCTTCTCCAACTCATTTTACAGACAAGGAACTGAGGCAAACAGTGTTAAGTGACTTGCCCAAGATCACATAGTTGGATTTGAACTCAGGTCTTCCTGACTCCAAGCCTGGCACCCTATCCACTGTGCCAACTAATTGACCTTAGTAGGCACTTAATAAATATTTACTGAATAAATGAATGAATGTGTGTATGTATGGATGGATGTATGGATGGATGGATGAATGGAAGGATCTGGGTGGCACAAATGTAGAGTCAGGAAGACCAAAATTCAAATCCGACTCCAGACACTTACTAGCTGTGTGACCATGGACATCCACCCTTATCTATAAAATGGGGACAATACTAAAACTCCTACCTTCTAGGATAAAAATTAAAATATTTGTGACGTACTTTGCAAACTTTAATGTGCTATATAAGGGCTGGCTATTTTCATCATCACCATCATCGTTATTGTCCTGATTTGCTCTGTCCTATGCTATATGAGGTCAAGCCTTTTCTACATAGACTTGGCGCATGTCAACCAATTACCCCAACCAAGTTGCTGCTGGCAGACAGTTGGGTGCTTATTGCCTTGATGGTAGAGGTCCAGTTCTGATGGCAAGGATGAAAACTGACCTTGAGCTGGATAATAGATGGGAGATGGAAAAGGCTGGACCCATCCGACCGCCAAGAAATGGCTGGGAGTTTTCTGTTTTCATTCAGATGTGTACAAATTACCTCAAGATGCCCCCCTCCCCTTTTGCTCTCCAACCCCGCCCCCCGCCCCGAAAAAAAAACTCACTAAGGTCTGAAAGAAACTCTTGTTACATTGTTGCTACTTAGGTTTCACTGAGCCGGCATTATCTACTCACAGCTTTAATGACTTCCTGCTGAGAGAGCCTCGTAGAAGTCTTGGCAGCAGGGCTGAGAATGGCATTAAATGCAAGGTTATCTAGGCATTACACTCACTGTAACATGCAATTAACTTTCCTCTTCCATTTTCATTACACAATTATTCATTAATGTCAATTTAATTTTATGCATTGTTCTACATGACCGAAGGCTGATTACGGGCCTTTTCACTCCAATATCCCAAGTTAACTGGTGCCAGCCTCACTCAGGGCTGCCTAATTGCAACTTAGCCCAGACAATTCCTCCCATTTTTGCCCTCAAGTAATGGAACAACAGATTACGGCCAGGTAAAGATTTTAAGGTGGAGAGTCCAAGCCTGCAAAGCACTGCGGTTCCTACAGGGCCCTTTCCACTCTTTTATCTAATGGAATACAAAGCCAGTGTAAAATGAAATGAAGCAAAAAAATAGCAATAATTTTTTAAAAAAGAAGGAATTCTGCCTAAGATGAAATTTAGTAGGGCTATGCAAACTATAAAAGTTGGTATTTTCATTGGCCTAAGTGTCTCCCTAGGATTCTGGGAATTATATAACACTCTCCCCATAGGGTCAGTCTGTCTTAGTCAGATTGGGGTATTCTGGAGGGCTTGGGTTCAAATCATTCCTCCCATCACTATAGATGCATGCAGACATGCATGCAGACATGTATATGTATATGATGTGTGTATAGATACATAAATATGTATGTATATATATTTATGTAGATACACACATATATATATGTCTTATATACATGAGTTTGTTTTTTATGTTGTCTCTCTCAATAAAATGTGAGCTCTTGGAGAAAAAGGACTGTTTTTGCCTTGCTTGACACTTAGTAGGCAATTAATAAATGCTTAACCAACTGACTGATGGTTTACAAACCATGTCACCTTGGGTAAAGTCTCACTTTTTTTATTTGTAAAATGAGGATGTTGGATGAGATGGCTCCTGACCTCCCTTCCAAGTCCACATCTATGATCCAATGAACACTTAGTGGTTGGGGGTGGGGGGGTTGGGGGGGTAAGAGAGAAGTGGAATTCCATACCGCTTTCTAAACTTGGCTGATATATCTATGTAAACTTTTCCTAAGGTCAAAAAAGGTAGCTTTTTTCTTTCCTCCTTATTTCGGAAGCCCAGAAATGCCATTTTGTATTTCAACATGAATCCTATTTCATTGAAAGATAGGGAGGATAAGGACAGGAGGGTTAATAATGTGTGTGAGGTCTCTTCATAGGAGATAGGAAATGGAAGAACTCTGGCTTTGCCTTCAACCTCCCAAGTTTTCCAGTTGCTGCTTTTAATCAAATTAGAAAGCCACCTTAAGAAACCAATGCATATACATGGGATTCTTACATATCATCTAGTACAGGTAATTTGCATCACAGTTTAATTTGCACAAACAGCCATCATTAGTTTTTCCTGTTTTACCAGCAGACAATTGGCTAAAATTAAGATTTAAAGAACTAATAAAGGAGTTTAAGATTTTTTTCATTTTTTTCTTGCTTGTGTGTTGTTAAATCCAGGAGAGGGTGTGTCTCCCAGATAATGAAATCCTATTAAAAGTCAGGAAATAAGTCACACTCTTCCACACTGAGCTCCAGGGTTCATTTCAAAGGAGGGCTCTGTGTTAAGTTCTTCACAAACACCTGGTAGTAAGAAAAAATGATGCAGACACATGTTTTTAAGAACTGTCTAATGCCTAAGGCTGGGCAATAAGACGTTTTTTTTCTACAAAAAACAAAGCAAACAGGATAGGAGGAGACCTTACAGAGTCTCCCTTCTTACCACCCTCCCAAAAGCTGGGTCAGCACATCCATTTGAGATCCCAGGTTTTTGGGGGAGGTTTCAAGCTCAACCATAAAAATCAGCTCCAAGTGAGAATTTGGCATGTGATGGGTACAGCCCTAGAGTGAACTTAAAAAAAAATTCCAAAAAATATCCCTTTGGTTATTTTCACATGTTTCTCCCTCCTTTAATTTAATAAAACAGAAAGCAAAAATGTCATTATTGTGTCCTTTTGTGTGTGTGTGGGGAGGGGATGGATTTCATGAAACTATTTAGTAGCTATAATGAGACATGAGAGATGTTGAACTAGACCAGGTTTTCTAGATATCCAGGCAGGTACTGGAGACTAAAATCATTAGTGCTTGCAAAATGACTTTTTAAAAGAAATCTCTGATCTTTCTGTCCTGTTGTATTGGTCAAGGTTAGCCTTATACAGACCATGTCAGTCACTCAATCAGCCACATACGACAATGGTGAGCTGCTGTGGTTGGGGAAGGCAGTAATTCCCATTCCGAAGAAGCTGTCAATATGAATTTAGCCAATAGACCACAGGGGCCTGTAAAGGCATGGCCTGGTATTCCACCAGCCTCTAAGTATGTGGGGAAAAAATCGGACTGGGCTGGCTCCTTTGCAAATGATGGGCTAGATTCCCACCTTGTGCAAGTCAGTAACTTTAAATAGCAAAGTTTCAAACTTAATTATCCCAATTAGGGTCAGAGTTGTATTAGAGTGGGGGTGGGAAGGGGAAGGGAGGAAGACAAAATCAGGAGGGAGAATGAGAGAATGCTTGTGGGCTCCCAGGACTCCTTGCTTTGTTCAGAAACCTAGATGGGACCTGAGAGAAACTTCAGCTGCTCTCTCTTGTCCACCAGCCTATAGGTGCTTGGTCCAAGGTGCTAAATTAAAAGGATTCTAGATTTAGAACTGGAAGGAAAACCAGAGGTCAGTTTAGTCAGTCAACAAACATTTATTAAGCTACTTCTACGTGCCGGGTATGGTGCTGAAGATACAGAGAAATGTAAGACAGTCTGCTCTGGAGGAGCCCACGATCTGATGGTGGAGAGACCATGTGAATAACTGCATACAAGCAAGTACTATACAGGATAAGATAGAAATTAACAGAGATAAGTAACCAGAATTAAGAGGGATTGGGAAAGACTTGCCAGAGAAGATGGGATTTTAGTGAGGACTTAAAGGTAGTCCAACCCCTTTATTTTATAGAAGAGGAAACTGAGTCTTAGGCAGGCTGATTTGCATAAGGTTACAAAGGTAGAAAATATCAACCAGCATTCAAATTCTGTCTCTAAATCCCGGCACTAAAATGTGCTGTCTCCTGGCTCAGGACAGGAGAAACTCAAAATTCCAAAGGAGGCTTAACCTTTCAGCTTACCATAAACAGGCAGATATTTTACGGAATCATGTTTCATGAAGCAATACCTTCACTTTCCAGGACTTCCCAACTGGTCACAGCCTTAAGAAAGAAATTTCCTTGGGTTTCATTTTGATTGGCTTCCCTTGGTAAAGTCACCCAATCAGATTAGCCACAGGCATGATACTCCACCCCTGGATTTTACACTTAATTTATATGTTACTAATAGTTCTCTGCTGTCCAAACCCCTTTTGATTCATGCTCTGTTTGTTTTCCCTCTGTGAGGTTTATGGCCAAGGGACCTAATTTGCTGGGTTCATTATATGCTATAGTTTAGACAAAAATATGAACAGGGTTGACTTTGGGCTCCAGAATTTTGCCTCTGAAGTCAGACTAGAACTGTAGAACAAAGGGATACTTAGTAGTATCATTGGAGCATTTAGCTTCCTGAAATTCACATGTGATTAGGACCTGAATTTATTTTTAATCCCTTTACAGGCCTCAAAGCTGCTGCCAAATTGGACCCGTCTGTGGTCCCTGCAGTACAGCCTGCTTTCCCCTATTTCAGCTATTTTGTGCTGACTCTAACAATACTGGACTTAGTATTGCGAGGTTTATGGAATACTTAGAAGTCGTCTAGCTCAATACCCTCATTTTGCAGATGAGGAAACTGAGACCCAAAGAGAAGTGATTTGACTAGTCCAAAGTCACTTGAAGTAGTAAATGACTGAGGAAGAATTCAACCCCTCTAAATCCATGTCTAATATCTTTCATGGCATGCCATTCTGCCGTTCTAAAATGGCAAACAAACAACATTTTTTCACTCAAACAGACACCAAGTGAAATCAACAAATAATCATTCTTTGAGATTCAGTTTCATTTTATTTTTCAGGTTCACTTTCTTTCTGTTCTCCCCATCTTTACTCCCTCCAACAAACAATTATTTGCAAGGTCTTTATATACAAGGTACATGCTAGCTGCTATTATTGCCAAAAAGAAATAAAATGTGCAGCCCCTGCCCTCCAGGAGATTTCACTCAACTTACAAGTACAAAGGGGGCATCTACGTGGCTCAATTGATAGAAGGCCAGGCCTGTAGTCAGGAAGACTCATCTTCCTGAGTTCAAATCTGGCCTGAGACACTTACTAACTGGGAGAACCTGGACAAGTCACCTAATCCTGTTTGCTTCAGTTTCTACAGCTGTAAAATGAGTTAGAGAATGAACTGGCAAAGCATTCTAGTATCTTTTCCAAGAAAACCCCAAATGGGGTCACAAAGAATCAAATGGGACTGAACAACAACACGAGGTAGGTGAATGTACAGAAAAGTTCTCCTTCTTGTCAACATGGAAATCCTGCCTTCTTTCCCTTCCCTCACACCAAACAGGTTTTGAACCATTGCTAGGAATATAAGCTTTTTGAGAGCAGGCTTTGTTCCATTATTTTTTGCTATTCCATTTCTTAGCATAGTGCCAAGTCCTTAATAATTGAATGTTGATTGATTACTAAGTGAGCCCTAGGGGTTTACTTGAAGCATCTATAAATTAAAGTGTTTGTCCAGGGTCACACATCTAGGAAGTGTCAGAGGCTAGATTTAAATGTGAGTTTTTCTGTCTCCAAATCCAGCCCTCAATTCTCTATGCTATCCCTTCTCTACTTAATACCCACACTTGGAAAAAATTAACTGGCTATATGTAAAAAGTGGTTTATGCCCAGTGCCAGATGAGTGAAAAGACCATATATATGCTATTGAGAAAGTTCAGAAGAGTTGGAATTCCAGCTGACTCTTGAGGTTTACATGTATGGGAAGGAAGTCACGTGAGCAAAGACAATGACGAAGGAATAGGTAAAAGAATTTCAGGGAACATGAAGTAGCTTAGCCTGGTCATATCCTAAGATCTGTGTTAGGGAGTTGGGAATCCAAAATTAGACCGAGGATTTGGAGGATTTTGAAAGATAAATCATGGTATTTGGTGTTGAATCAGAAGAGAAATAGAGGGGCTCATACACTGATGTTAGGTAGATGGTTTAGAAAACTCTCAGATACTCAAATGAAACCGTGATCTCCTCAATGTGACTGTTGCCTCCAGTGATACAGTTAGCATCCCATTCAGGTCTTCTCAGTCCATATGATTCTTGACAATGTCCTCTCGTAAGTTTGCCAGAGAAGGTTCACTTAACATGATAGGTTTCCTTCTTGTTTTCTTGACATTGAAAAGACATCACTCCTCTCTGATTCTATAGAGCTCCATTCTCATTTGTCTTTTCAGCCCGTGAAATGATGCCATGACAACCCCAGAGCTTTTTGGACCAAAGAATCTTTAGTCTTAGGTCACTAGAATTGATAAAATTAGGGAGTAATGTTGCAACATAGCATCATTTGTATTTGACAGGGGTCACTAATAATGCTACTAATACAATATATGCTGTGTGCCAGGCACTATGAGAAATACTTGGAACACAAAGACGAAAATAGACTATAAGTCAAAATAAAGTTAAAGTCTCTGCCCTTAAGGACAGAATGGGAGGAATCAGGTTGATTCTCCCATCATGATCTGATAGATGACAAGCTGTTCTAGGTGAACTTTCACTTGATCTTTCTCTAAGCCAGCCCTCTCTGTTTCTCCCTGGTTATGTCGGAATTGAGCCATTGTAAGCCTCTTTTTGTGGTTGCTTAGTCATTCTGTCCCATCTGACTCTTCACGACTTGTTTCAGGTTTTCTTGGCAAAACCTCTACCCTGTCCATTTCTAACTCCCTTTTAAGTATTGTCTTCCCTCATTAAACCATTTGAGGACAGATACTGCCTTGTTTTCATGCCTTTGTATCTCTAGGGATTATTAGCACAGTGCCTAGCACATAGTAAGTGATTAGTAACTTGTCCTTCCTTCCTTCCTCCCTTCATCTTGGATCAGGAATTCACTCTCACATTTAACTCTTCAAGGAATCTATCTTGTCTGAAAGATACTGACAAAGACACATGCTTATAGCTCATCTCTTAACACTGATTAGCAAATATGGTACAAAGGGATAGGTAAATCACAAAAATTCACAATTTATATCCAACTAACAGTGAATTACAACATCGTAAATATTCAGAACTGGAATAATTACATTCTTGAAAAAAATTTTCACTGTCTAAATATAAGTCCAGAAACTTGGATTTGACTGGATATGGGATGCTTGTCATTGGGGGCAGGGGAGAAAATGGGTAAAATGGTGATCAAAGATAGGTCAGATTTAAGTTCTTAATGGAGATTCCTTTTTCTAACCCTTTTAGGCAATTTGGGCTATATTTGGTTAAAAGATTATAGGGAAGTCATAGCCGAGGCTTGAATTTGAATGTACAATAAGAGGCCCTTGAGGAAGTCTCAGAAATATAAAAACTATATTTTAGGTAGAAAGTGCCCTTTCTAGGTCTTATGATTATTAAAGGGAAGTAGATGGGAAAAATGCTAAAGCCGTTGCATCAAAAGTCATAAACGTTAACATTTAGCTTATGTCTTAGACTTATAGAACGTTAGATATGGAAGTAATGGATGTGGCCTTAGCAGTCAGTTGGTCTAGCAATCCTCATTTTTACAGATGAAGAAAATGAGGCTGAAAGAAGCTAAGTGACTTGCCCAAGGTTAAGGTGAAGGTCATGGTCATGTAGTTAGTTATTAGAAAAAGCTTGGAATAGAATGAAGATTTCTCGGTTCTCCATCTCCTGCTCTATTTGCCATATCATTCTGATTCCCTAATGTAGCCTTTGGACTATTCAATTATTATGAATACACATTTTAAAATGAATATTCTTAGCTATTACATCTATCTTTCTATCTATCATCTATCTAAGTATCTATGTAAGGCAGCTAGGTGGTGCAATGGATAGAGCATCAGCGTAGGAGTCAGGAGGGCCTGAGTTCAAATCTCATCTCAGACGCTTGACACTCAAAGTCACCTAACCCCAATTGCCTCATTCGGGGTCATCTCTATTCATCCTGATGAATATCTGGTCACTGGATTTAGATGGCTCTGGAGGAGAAGTGAGGCTGGTGTCCTGCACAGCCCTCCCTCACTCAAAACAAAGTCAAGTGCAAGTCATGTCATTATTTCTCTGATGGCATGGTCTTTGGGAATGAAGGACGAACACACACAAATATCTATATATCTATCCATCCATCTAAATATCTCTCTATCCATCTATTTTAGTATCTATCATCTGCCTATCTACCTATGCATCTATCCAAGTATCTCTCCATCTCAGTATTTTCTGTCTATCCATCCATCTTAATATTTATTACCCATCTATCTACCTATCCAAATATCTATCTATCTATACAAATACCCATCCATTCATCTCTCTCTCTCTCCATCTGTCTGTCTATCTGTCTTACGGCCTGTCCATCTATCTGTCTTCCATCTTACTTAGAAATACATCCACTGAGAATAGTACTTGGCGTATATTAGGTGCTTAATAAATGCTCACTCCCTCCTTTCTTCCTCTATTTTGGTGGATACCTGTGCTGACCTCTGCAGGGTGAGATTGTCCTCCAGCTCCCTTCCCCATTCCTTCCTCTCTCCTAATGCAGATATTCATAGCATTGTAGGTTTAGAGCTGGAAGAAATCTTAGAAACCTTTAAGCTCTGCTCCTTCATTTTAGAGATGAGAAAAGCTGAAGACCAAAGAAGATGTAGGTCAGTCAATTAGCATTAAGTGCCTACTATGTACCAAGCACTGTACTAAACACTGGAGAATACAAGAGAGAAAAAAAGACAATCCTTGTTCTTAAGGACTTCACAGTCTAATGGGGGAAATTACATGCAAACAATTATATACAAGCAAGGTATATATTACAGGATAAACTGGGTGTACCCTCCCAGAGAGAAGGCATTAAATTTAAGTTACCTGCCCAGGGTCACAGAGCTAGTCAGTGAGAGGGACAGGATTTGAATCCAGGTCTTCCTCATTCCAACTCCAGCTTTCTATCCTTCCTGCTAGTCTGACAGAGGCTCCCTCTGTGTAATAGATCCAGCATTTGTGTAAGTATTCTAGTCCAGCCTGGACAATTCGATCAACTGTTTTTATTGTGAGATGAGATTTGACCCCATGAATGAGAGGAAAGGAAGCCACCTGTGGCTTATTCTTGCTAACAAAGGGAAACATCTTTCTCCTTCATCGTTCCCCACAAATGTTTCTATTGGTAGCTTACATGTGAAATTTTCTAAGGCAGTTCTACCTGACAGCTTCTGAGGACTTTCTTTGTTTCCAGCCCAGTTGCCCATTTTTATTAAGATTGGTTTCAGAAAGACCATGTTTACATTAGTGCAGGGCATAAATAAATGGCAGTTCTTTATCCATTTTGAAATGTTAAAATGGCTCACTGAGGCATCACTGCAGCTGTTGCAAAACTTGTAATGGCATTGGGCTCTGAGTCAGAGAGGAATCTGGTGCCAGAGATTTCTGGCAGAGGCTGCTGTTCTAGCAATACTCCCAGTGAGGAAACACTTATTAGTGACAGTGCTAGGAGAAACTAACCTAGGTAGGTGCCCCCCAAATTATGTGCTACAATAGAATCCTGGATTCCAGGATGTGGAAGGAATGGAGCCCTCCTCTCAGGTTGTAGTTCACAGTAATATTAAAACACACATAAAATCTCACATTTCTGGGAATAAAGAATTCAGATCTTATTATATACCAACAAAAATAATAATTCTCATGTTCATAACATTTTTTGCTTCAGGAATAATTTTTATTACTCTGAGGACCTGTTGGAGGGTGTGATGAACAGATCACAAATTTAGAGCTGGAAAGCAACTTAGAAGACATCTGAGTCATCATTTTCATTTGACAGGGGAGGAAACTGAGACCTAAGGAGGTTAAATGATTTGTCCAGGTTTTTGATGGTAGCTAGTGGCACAGGAGTAATTTGAACCATTGCCCTCTACAGCTAAGGTGAGCACTCTTTATTCAGTACCATATGGGGGACCTCCTGATGTGGAAATTTCCTCCATCAAAGCAGATCATCAATGTATACTTACATATAATCTCTTTTGGAAAGGCAAGGTTAAATGACTTTTCCAGAGTCATACAACCAGTAAATGTCTGAGACTGGATTCAAATTCAGCTCCTCCTGACTCCAGGATCAGTTTATATATGGTCTTAGAGCATTGTGAGAGTTTATCCAGAAGTTAAGGAACTTGCTCATATTTTCAGAATTGGAGCGGCTTGAATCAAAGGTAGGATCTGAACCTCGCCCTTCCAAACTCCAAGGCTATTTCTTTAGCTACTCATCTATGCAATGCTATCTCTCACAATACTCATTTCTAAGTTCTAAAAAGCACTTTACTTCTTGTAAAGCACCTAGCACAGTTCCTGGCTTACAGTAGTCACTCAATAAATACTCATTCCCTTCCCCTCCCAACAGCCTTGTGATATAGCAAAATAGGGTTTTTCCACATTTTACTGACCAGAAACTGAAGTATATAACAATGAAGCAATTTGCCCAGGATTGCATTGTTAACATGTGTCAATGTCAGCACTTGAACTCCATTTTTGTGACTCAAGACCAAAGGTCTTGACTAAGACATCATTACCTGAAGTAATGTCATGTGTCTCAATTATCTCCCAAATCCTTTGGATAGCCCAATGGAAACTGAAATGTAAGTTCTTGTATTTTTCTTTGTGTTATTTACTTCTGGGAAGTAAATGTTTCTCTATTTCTATTCTCAGATTATCTTGGTCAATAGATAGAATGTCCTTGGTAATGAACAGGACTGATTAATAGAATCCCTGTGTTTTTGTCACAATGAGAGTTACCAAGATATCTTCAAGGATCATGAACAAAAAGCAAATTAGAACAACCCAAAATTCAACTTTTCCAGATGCAACAAAAATGTCAGTTACTAAAAAAAAAAAACAAAACCGATATTTATTGTCAGGAATTTTCCCATTCCAAAAGGTACTTAGTGGTTTGGCTTTGGGTCTTGTAGCTAAAAGGAGCATGGTGGCATTCACCAAAAGCTGAAGGAGCACGTGTAAGTGTCCAATATATATGCATGCATTTCAACCCAATAATGTCTTGTGAAGTCTGTCTATTAAACAAAACACTTTCTCCAGATCTTCAAATTAAACTAAAGGCCCTAATAAATTGACATTCCATTTTTGTGTTTATTTTTGTTGTTGTTAAGTCATTTTTCAGTTTTGTCGGACTCTTCATGACCCCATTTTGGGTTTTCTTGGCAGAGAGAGTGGAGTGGTTTGCTATTTCCAGCTGCAGTTCATTTTACAGATGAGGAACTGAGGAAAACAGGGTTACATGTCTTGCCCAAGGTCATACGTTTAATAAGTGTCTGAGGCCAGATTTGAACTCGGATTTCTAGAAGGGAAAATCTTCAAATCACATACTTCTCAGGACAGTGGAGCATATAACAATAGGGCCCTTATGAAAGGAGGATGACTTACCTTGTTGTCAAAGGGTGACTACCTTGTCTTCATTATTCATAAGCCAGACATGACCAAGTCAACTCTAGATTTTCAAGTGTTGATTATTTATTTAGGGGGAAAGTAAAAAGGTTTTTTTTCTCTTCCTCTATTTTTAGGCCATCTAAAGTGGGGGGCAGTTAGGTGGTACCATAATTCATAGAGTGCCTGGAGTCAGGAAGACTCATCTTCCTGAGTTTAAATCTAGCCTCAGACACTTGCTAACTGTGTGACCCTGGATAAGTCACTTCACCCTGTTAGCCTAAGTTTCCTCATCTGTCATATGAGCTGGAGAAGGAAATGGCAAACCACTCCATTATCTCTGCCAAGAAAACCCCAAATGGGATCATGAAGAGAATGAAACAGCTCAACAAAAACAACATCTAAAGTGGAAAAAAACTATAGATAAAAGGTCCACTGCTTGATGATACTAATCACCAGTTCAGATGTTTTTTAGGCAGAGCTGTGATTTCATTGGTGCCATGGCCCTACTGGTGTGGAAACTTTATCTAATCAGTTAAGTTAATAAGCATTTTTAAATTTCTTACTATGTATCAGATTGTATGCTAAGTACAAAGAAAAGCAATGTTGTAGTCCCTGCGTATAAGAAGTTCCCATTCAAATGGAAGAAACAGCGTGAAAACAACCGGCAAATCCATGCACAGTGGACAGAGCACTGGTCCTGGAATCAGGAAGACCTGAGATCAAATCCAGACTTAGGCACTTATTAGCTGTATGACCCTGGGTGAGTAACTTAACCTCTCCCAGACTCAATTTCCTCTTCTGTAAAACAGGTATTATAATAGTAGCACCTACCTCTCCAGGTTGTGAGAATCAAATGTGATAATGTTGCTAAAGTGCTTTCCAAACTTTAAAGTGTTATGTAAATGTTAGCTATTACTAGTTTTTAAGAGTTGTCTGGGACACTGACTAATTAAATGAATTTGTCTATTATCACAATGCCAGCCTTTGTCAGAGTCAGACCTTAAAGCCTAGTCTTCAAGATTCCCAGGCTACCCATCTACTCATTATGGCATGCTGGTTCTGCTCATTAGATAATTCTAGGAAAACATTTGGTAGAAAGGCTAAAATGAGGGCAAGGGATTGTCAGTTAATTGAGATGAGCCACACCAACCTGTTCCACTCTTACCACATGTAAAGGAATATTGCTATGGCACCTGGTGAACAAGGCTAGCATATGTAACACACAACAAAAATAGAGAAACAGTTCCAAATTGCATCAGTGGTGTGTGGGCAAGGGGAGGATAGGCCAAGAGAAAGGGTGATTGCTTCAGTGTCTGTTGCCAAACAGCATGGGACTGGAGAGACAACACTGGATCTGGAAATCAGTTCAAATCCTAGTCCCACTGTTTACTAGCCCTCTGACCCTGGAAAAGTTCGTTCCCCTCTGTAGGCCTCAGTTTCCACATCTGTAAGGTGAGAAGGTTCCCCTAGATGATGTCTAATGCTCCAAACTTCTCGTTCTGTGGGCAACACAACAGATTCTGGAGTCATTTTGTGCTTTTCATGGTATTACTGTTCCAGTCCTTGTCTGTGCTCTATCCTCCCTGTCCTTCCCAAGGCCTTTGTTTTTAAAGGAGGTTCATGTTGCTCTCAGAGCAGGGCTCCCAACTCTTGCTAATATAAAAAGTCATCATGTACACACCTTAAAGGTTGATATGCCAAATAATGACAACCGTAAATAGCTATGTGAATTTCTTGCTTTTCTGGGTTACAGACTGCTATATCTAATCTAATGGGAGAAACATAGTTTGTAGTATAGCTAGAGATCTCTGTCCCATCCCTCAAGGCTCTTTCCATGCCAGCAATGAATTCTGGAACTCAATCTACTGGAAGGTCTTGCCAAGACTCCATTTCCTAGGGGATCATCTATTATCAGATTAGTGACTGCTAAAGGCTGGTTGTTTAGATCTCACCCAATGCAGATGAATCCATCCATTCGATCAAGCAGTCAAAACAGAGTTCCTTCATTTGATTATAGATTTGGGGCCAGAAGGGAACGTAGAGGCCATGTAATCAACCTCCTACATTTTATGGCTGAGGAAAAAAGGTCAGATGTTATACATGTAGCAGACCTGGGATCCAGACTCAGGTCTTCTAAATCCAGAATCAACATTATTTCTATGACACCATCTTGCTTTCTTCGTTGGGGTACTGGGCCTCACTTTGAGATTGGAGAAGGTACTTTCAAAGGGTTAGTAATTAAAAGTTCCTGTGGAAACTTTTGATTTAGTCTGGGGTCTCCTAATTTAAGAAAAAATAGCTCATAGTTGTTACTGCTGCTTGAAAAGATAAAGAGCCTGCATGGTCCAGGAGATAATGAGTTGGATTTGATTGGGTTGAAATTCTTCTCTGTGACCCTTGGGCAAGTTATTTATCATTAAAGTGCTGTAGGCAACTTGCCAAAACTTATAATTTAGAGGTAATTTGCCCCCTTTGTGACAGCAAAAGAGTTTCCACACAAGAATTTATTTATACTTATGAAATAACAGAGTTTGACCACAACAAAAACAACCACAATGCTGCTGCTGATGGTAGTGATGGTTCTAAAAGTCCAACCCACCCTACATATTTAGGATGTAGATAATGACAAAGTTAAAGAATATCAGCGATGGAAATGTACAATGGAGACTCTTTTATTGGAGATTTCTATGATACCTGAGAAAGTCTGGCAGGAACCCTGAAATGTTGAATAATTATGAGATGCTCAAGGAGGACTAGCACCTCTGATATAAGAACTTTCTGAGCCCTTTCCAGGAACACTCATCCACCTTTAATATCTTCCTGGCCCTCAGCTTTCACCTCTGACTCTAAGAAGTTGTGACCATGACCCAGTAAATCATCTCTCCAAATGGGTTAAACCATGTTGATGGTAACCAAGGGGCCTCAAACCCTTTGGTAAATTAGGAGGATATCTACTCCAAGCATGTGAAGCCCTAGTAGAATGGGCAGATGAGAGCAATTTGTTTCAATGGCCATGAAGGTGGCTGAAGCAGGCTCCATGTAACACTTAAAGCTTGGTTAGACATTGAAGACACCAAGGCTATCCATTGCATCCTTGGTCATCACTCACTTTTGTCTTGCCACTGGACTTCCATGACTCTGAAAGAGTGAGGCTGATGACCCTGTGTAACTCTGCCTCACTTAAATACAATTTATGCATGAGTCAAGACATTACCCTGTGATGTCATTGGTCCTCTTCAAAAACAAAGGACAAACAATAACAGTGATACTACTGCTTGGGTTAATGCCTTGGCCACTGTGATATACCTAGTTCTATGAATGGATGGAATGGTGGGATGATACAAGGTTTCAAACTGGACATACTTGGAGCTGTCCTGATGATCAGTATGGCATGGAGAACAATGGGGAGCAAATAGTGATTCTTTGAGTTTTGCCATCATAACTAGATAACCTACTTAGGAAAAAAATCAGAGAGAAATACTTTGCACAAATGTTGCTGATCACTAAAACAGGCAGACCACGAGTGTGCATGAAATGGATTATAGATACAGATGTCTTTATGATGTATTGTCTAACATAAAGAAATTGGAGAGAGTTTTTTTATATTCATTTATTTTTAGTTTTCAACATTCGTTTCCACAAAATTTTGAGTTCTAAATTTTCTCCCCATCTCTCCCCTCCCCCACCCCATAATGTCTTGAATTCTGATTATCCTTTCCCTCAATATGTCTTCCCTTTTATCACACCCCTCTCTTCCCTTATCCCCATCTTCTCTCTTTTCTTGTAGGGCAAGACAGATTTCTATACCCCTTTACCTGTATTTCTTATTTACCAGTTGTATGCAAAAACAGTGCTTAACATTTGTTCCTAATACTTTAAATTCCAACTTATCTCCCTTCCTCCCTCCCCACCCATCCTCTCTGAGAAGGCAAGCAATTCAATATAGGCTATATATGTGTAGTTTTGCAAAAGACTTCCATAATGGTCATGTTGTGTAAGACTAACTGTATTTCCCTCCATCCTATCCTGCCTCCCATTTATTCTAGTCTCTTTTTGACTTTGTCCCTCCTCAAAAATGTTTACTTCTAATTATTCCCTCCTCCCATTTGTCCTCCCTTCAATCATCCCCCTCACCTCACTTGTTGCCTTCTCCCCTACTTTGTTGCAGTGTAAGATAGATTTTAATTACCAAATTAAGTGAGCACATTATTCCCTCCTTAAGCCAAATGTGAAGAGAGTAAGCTTCACTTTTTCCCTCTCACCTCCTCCCTTTTCTCCTCCATTGAAAAAGCTTTTTCTTGTCTCTTTTATGAGAGATAATTTGCCTCATTCCATTTCTCACTTTCTCCTCCCAATATATTCCTCTCTCCCCTTAATTTTATTTTTTTAAATATCATTCCTTCTTATTCAACTTATCCTGTGCTCTCTGTCTCTATATGTATGTGTGTGTGTGTGTGTGTGTGTGTGTGTGTATAATCCTCCAACTACCCAAATATTGAGAAAAGTCTCAAGAGTCACAAATATCTTTTGATGTAGGAATGTAAACAGTTCAACTTTAGAAAGTCCTTTATGATTTTTCTTTCCTGTTTACCTTTTCATGCTTCTTTCAAATATTCTTGTGTTTGAAAGACAGATTTTCTATTCACTTCTGGTCTTTTCATCAAAGATACTTAAAAGTCCTCTATTTCATTAAATGGTCAATTTTCCTCTGAAGTATTATACTCAGTTTTGTCAAACAGGTGATTCTTGGTTTTAATCCTAGCTCCTATGACTTCTGGAATATCATATTCCAAGCCCTTTGATACCTTAATGTAGAAGGTGCTAGATCTTGTGCTGTCCTGATTGTATTTCCACAGTACTTGAATTGTTTCTTTCTAGCTGCTTGCAATATTTTCTCCTTAACCTGGGAACTCTGGAATTTGACTACAATATTTCTGGGAGTTTTTCTTTTCAGATCTCTTTCAGGAGATGATTGGTGGATTCTTGTGGTGTTTATTTTTCCCTCTGGTTCTAGAATATCAGGGCAATTTTCCTTGATAATTTCATGAAAGATGATGTCTAGGCTCTTTTTCTGATCATGGCTTTCAGGTAGTCCCATAATTTTTAAATTGTCTCTCCTGGATCTATTTTTCCAATGAGATATTTCACATTATCTTCCATTTTTTCATTCTTCTGGTTTTGTTTTGTGACCATTGAAGTTGTCTGTGGTGTTTGTGGGTTGAGTGATCTGGGAACTGTTTCTGCTGGTGATGCCCTGAAATCTATTCTGGTCCTATCCTGTCCCTGCCATGCTGCACCTCTGGGATGTGCTCCACTCTACACCCCATGCAATAGACTTTTCCTGTCAGCCTTCCAGGTTGTCCTGGGCTGGAAACTTCCTTCACTCTGTCGTTTTATGGCTTCTGCTGCTCTAGAATTTGTTTGGAGTAATTTTTTATAGGTATTTTATGGGCTATATGGGGGACCTTCTATGGGTCCATCTTTCTACTATGCCAACTTGGCTCTGCCCCCAACATCAGAAAGAGATTTTTTTTTTTACCAGTTATAGATGAGGACATGATACTGCTTTTCTGTCATATACTCAGCCCTGAATTTCACACTCATGTTTTTTAGATGGATGAAGGGAAATCTCATTCTTAAACCTATATTAGATGAAATAAGAGTAGAAATTGGGGAGTTATTTAAAATCTGAAAAGGAAAAGCCAAAGAACCTGAAGGTGTTGAAAACTGATATACCACAAATCCTAGAAATGCTACCTAATAATGAAGTGAATGGCAAAGAATAGTGATTATATCTTGAAAAATTTTGAAAAATAAATAGGTATATTGGAATTTTGAAAAGCTCACATTTTAATTAATGGCACAAATCCCACTAGTAAACTAACTTTTTGCCCCAAGGGAGATTTTAATTTCTATCTAGAGGGGAACAAAAAAAAAAAGAGGGGATCATGAAGCTGTTCATTGTATAATTTTCCGAAATGGGGTCCTGGAATAGAATTATATTTGAGAGCACCAAAAATATTTCAGGTCTAGAGGAATAATTTTTTTTTTAGGCTCAAAAACAATACAGCTATTAGCTCCCCTAGCTGCTACCTGTTAAAAAAGGTATGCCAAGTTTACATCTACAGGCTTTACTCCTTGCCAAATGTAAATTAGAAAAAAGATCATCACACATAGTAAAGAGTGGGTAAACCCATCTATCCAAGCAAAAAACCTTAAACAATTAATTTATTTAATTAATGAAAATTAATTTCTATTTCGTTCTCTCTGATTGTTCACCCTCTCATTGAAAAAGAATGACAAAAACAAACCATCGTATGCATAGTTAAGACAAACAAATTCTCACATTGGGTCTATCTGAAAATATATGTCTCACTCTGCACCTTGACTCCATTACCTCTTTGTCATGAGGTGGGTAGCAAATCTCATAATTCATTTCTTGGAATTATGATCGGTCATTGTATTGATCAGATTTCTCAAATCTTTTACCGTTATTTGTCTTCACAATAGTATTGTTACTGATTCAGTTGTTCTCATGTCTTTTGCTCACTTCACTCTGCATCAATTCATACAAATCTTTCCATTTCTCTGAAATCATCGCCTTATAATTTCTTAGAGCACAATAATATTATATCACATTTATATTTTGTTGAGTCAATTTGATTTGTTCAACCAAATCTCATTGATGGGCATTCCCTTTGTTTCCAGATCTTTTATACTACAAACAGGTACTATGAATAATATTTTTATATGTTTGAGTCCTTTTACTTTGGAGATCAAAGTGATCATATTTCTGAGATCAAAGGTATATATAGTTTAGTAACTTCAGGGGAATAGTTTCAAATTAGTTTCTTGAAGAGTTGGACTAGTTCACAGCACTACCAAGGGTGTCAATGTATTTGTTTTCTCATAGCTCCCACACCATTTGTCATATTCCTTTCAGCTAGCTTTGTCAGTCTGGAGGAAGTGAAGTTGCTTTAATCTGAGCTTCTCTAACTACTAGCAATTTCTAGCATTTTTCCTACAGCTATTTATAGCTTGGATTTCTTTAAAAACTGCCTGTTCTTGTACTTTGACTATTTATCAATTATGAAATCACTCATTCTTATACATTTGAATCAGTCTTATATAAATTAGAAATGAGCACTTTGTTAAAGAATACTACAAAATTTTCCACCCCTCACTCAGTTACTGGAATTCTAATTTGGTTTCATTTGTATTGGTTTCATTTGTAATATGTGTATGTGTGTGTGTGTGTGTGTGTGTGTGTGTGTGTGTGTGTGTGTGAGTGTGTATATGCATATATATTGTATATTATAAAATTTTCCCATTTTTACCTTTTGTGATCCACTTTACTATTTATCTGGTCATGAATTTTTCCTCCATCTATAGTTGTGAAAAGGCATTTTCTTCTTTGTTGCTTCTGATTTGTGTATGATATCACCCTTTATGTCTAACTCATCTACCTGTTTGGGGCTTGTCATTGTATATTGTATGAAGTGCTGATCTATAATTAATTTCTGTCAGATTTCTTTCCTGTTTCCTCAACAGTTTCTGTCAAATAGTGAGTTCTTACTCCAATATCTGGCATCTTTGGGTTTATCAAACACTAGTTTACTGTGCTCATTTGCTTGTATACATATGTGTACACATTCTTTCAATTGATGGCTCTCATTTTTTCCTAACTGGCAATAAATTATTTTAATTATTATTGATTTGTAATATAATTTCCTATCTGGTAATCCAGGGACCCCTTCCACCTTTTTTAAAAATTATTTTCCTTAAGATTCTTGAACTTTTGTTCTTCCGGATGAATTTTGTTATCATTTTTCACAGTTTGAATGGTATGGCACTGAATAAGAAAATTAAGTTAGGTAGCACTTTTATTAAAATGTAATTTTATTTGTTTGGCTTACCTATGAGTAGTTAACACTTCTCTAGTCATTTAGATTAGTCTTCATTTTTGTAAAGGGAGGTTTGTGGTTGTGTTTCAGTTGACTCTAGTGTTCTCTAAACTATCACAGTATCTGCAAAAAGTGAAAATTTTGTTTTTTGCCTATAATTATTTCCTCATTTATTATTGTTATAGCTAGTATTTCTAGCACCCTCTCAATAGTAATAGTGATACGAGAGATCCTTGTTTTATCTCTGATCTTACTGGAAAGACTTCTAGTTTACGTGTGTTATATATTATACAGGCTCTTGGTTTTAGATAGTTCCTACTTATCATACTAAGGAAAGATTCGTTTATTCCTATGTGCTTTTAAATCTTGTCAACAGCTTTTCCTGCTATTGATATTGACATAATCACATGATTTTTGCTGTTCTTGTTATTAATATGGTTAATTTTTTTATACTTTCCCTAATATTTCACCATTCCTGCAGTCCCAGGATAAATTCTACATGTATGGGATTATTATAATCTTTGTGATGTTTCTGTGCTTTCCTTGTTAAAATTTTATTTAGGTTTTTGCATAAATATTCATTAGGGATATTGGTCTCTAGTTTTCTTTTTCTGTTTGATTCTCTTTCTTTTAGGTATTAGGTAATAGTTATTAGTAACCACATTTTACATATTTCTTCAATTCAATATCTATATCACGAAAGGTAATTAGTATGGTGTCATTTTTATTTTTTCACATGGATTATGTAATATTGGAATGAATAGTTCTTTAAATGTTTGATGGAATCCATTTGTAAATTCATCTGGTCCAGAGGGGCTTTCTTTGGGAGTTTAATTTACACTATACTATTTTTTTTTTTTTGCTGTAATTTGGGTTTTTAATACCCATATTCCTTATTGTTAGTCTGAGAATTTTATATTTTGGTTAATTTTCACTTCATTTTGGTAATGAGTTTTATTGACATATTATTAGATAAAGTAATTTTTATTAATTGCTAGTATTTTTCTTCATTTACTTTGAATGCTTTTTTTGATACTGATAATTTGCTTTTTCTCTCTCTAAAAAAATCAAATTAATTAATAGTTTAGCTTTGTTTTTTTTAAACTCTAAATTTTATTTATTAATATTTTTATTTTATTAATCTCTTTTTTGATTTTGAGAATTTTCCATTTTGGTATTTATTGAGTTTAAAAAAATGTTGGGTATTTTTTCTGTTGTTATTGCATGACAAATTTGTTGATCTGTTCTTTCTCTCTTTTCTTGTGAAAAGTTATTAGAGGTCTGCATTTTCCCTTAAAGAATGCTTTGCCTGCATCCCCCAAATTATGGGAAACTTTCTCATTGTTGTCATTATATTTAATAAAATTATTGTTTCTATATTTCATTCTTTTACCCAACCATTCTTT
Organism: Potorous gilbertii; assembly: GCA_028658325.1. NCBI lineage: Eukaryota > Metazoa > Chordata > Mammalia > Diprotodontia > Potoroidae > Potorous > Potorous gilbertii. The sequence goes on from CM053770.1 coordinate 659,218,716, forward strand.
TTTTTTTAGCATTTAAATTAACTTGTTTTCAGTTTTCTGCAATCACTTCCATATATCTTAGATTTTTTTCCTCTCGCTCCTCCATCTTCCCACCTCCATCCCCTCTCCCTCTCCAAGACAGCATGCAATCTTATATAGGTTCTGCACATACATTTTCACCTTAGTCAGATTGCATAGAAAAATTAAAATGGATGGGAGAACCATGAAAAAACATAACACAAGAGAAAATAGTCTGCTTCGTTCTGTGATCCGATTCCATAGTTCTTCCTCTGGATGTGGAAGGCATTTTGCCTCGGCCCATTGGGAATGTTTTAGGTCCTTGCACTGCTGTGAAGGGCTAAGTCAACCATAAAAATTCCTCACATACTGTGATTGTTGCTGTGTGTAAAGTTCCCCTGGTTCTGCTCCTTTCACTCAGCATCAGTTCATATAAATCCTTCCAGGCCTCTCTGAAGTCTTCTTGTTCATCATTTCTTATAGTGCAATAGTATTCCATTACATTCATAATTTGTTCAACCATTCCCCAATTGATGGACATCCCCTCTATTTCCAGTTCTTAACCACCACAAAAAGCTGCTATAAATATTTTTGTACTTGTGAGATCTTTTCTCATTTTTATGATCTCTTTGGGATACAGTCCTTGAAGTGATATTGCTGGGTCAGAGGGGATGCATATTTTTGTAGCTCTTTGGGCATAGTTCCAAATTACTCTCCAGAAGGGTTTGCCCAACCATTCTTTCAGATTAAGATAGTTACTCTCCAATTAATTTTTTGACCATTTCTTTAGGGACCCTTTATTGAATATAATTTTATTGCATTGTGCTCTACAGAAGATATGTTTTGTATTTCTCCTTTTCTATATGGGTTTGTTAGGTTTCAATGCCCTGATACATGGTTAACTTTCGTAAAACTGCCATGCATGGCTATGAAATATATATATTTATTCCTTTCTATTCCCTTTCATTGACCTTCAGAGATCTATCATATCTAACTTTTTAAAAAATTCTATTCAGTTCTTAACTTCATTCTTGTTTATATTTTGGTTAGATTAACAGAGGACTGAAAGGAGTGCATTGTGGTGCACCTCTCTTATAAGTTTATTGACTATTTCTTCTTGTAACTCATTTGACTTTTCCTTTAAGTATTTAAAAGTGCATCTGTATCTTTAGGTGAAGATATGTTTATTATTGATATTAATTTATTGTCTATAGTGCTTTACAGCAAAATGCAATTTCCACCTTTATCTCTTTTAATCAAGTTTGTTTTTGCCGTTACCTTGTCTGAAATTATGATCGCTATCCCTGCCTTTTTTATTACTTAAACGGAAGCAAAATAGATTTAGCTCTAGCCTTTTATTTGAATTTTTGTCATTCTTTATGTTTCAAGTGTGCTTCTTGTAAACAATATATTGTTGGATTCTGTTTTCTGATCTCATTTTTCTATTCTCTTTCACTTTATAGATGAGTTAATTGCATTTACATTCACAGTTATGATTATTAATTGTACATTTCCCACTATCTTATTATCTTAATATTTTTTTCTGCTTTCTAGTCTTTCCTTTTACAAGAATGTGGTGACAGTGGAGTTGTGCTGAGCAACATGACTTTAGAGTTGATGCAATCTGCTTCTGCTGCTCTGTCCTTTTTTTTCCCTTGCCCAGATTTGATCACAGGTTACTACTCTTTCTTTATTTCCTTTTAAACCATTCTTTGTGATCCACTTTCAGTGGTTAGAACATGTTTTGCTTATGACTAATCACTCTTTTAATCTACTCACCTTCTTGTTCCCTCCTTTCTTTCTCCCCTTTCCTTCTTATCTCCCTGTTGAATATACTGTATTTTGTCACTGAGATCCATGTGAGTTTTCTTTCCTGTTTTAACCAGTTCAGATGAAAATAAAATTCAATTGTTACTCCCTCTTCCTATCCCTTCCTCCTTATCTGTATAGTCTTCTATTTGTGCATACCGATTATTTGAGATGATTTATGATTATTCACTCATATGTATTTACCTTTTTGTGTTTCTTTAGGTTGATGTGGTTATATTTCAGACTTTCAGTGGAACTCTGATATTTCATCAGGAATTGTTGGGAGTCTTTTATTTCATTACACGTTCAACACCCCACCCCATCCCTATAGGATTATACTTAGTTTTTTCTGGTTAATTTATTTTGGGTTATAAACCTATATCTTTTGTCTTCTGGAATATCATAATCCAAACTCTTTCTAGCTTTATAGTGGTGGCAAATAAATCTTGTGTGATACTAAGTGGCTTCCTGATATGGAATTATTTTTTTCCCTTGATACTTAAAGTATTTTTTCTTTGATGTGGAAGCTCTGGATTTTGGCCATGACATTTCCTGGAGTTTTCATTTTGGAGTTTTCTTCAGGAGGTGATAGGTACGTTCTTTTAATTTTCACTTTGCTCTCTGTTCTAAGACTGTGAACCTTCTGGTTTTATTAGACTATGAGCTCCTTCATTAGAGCCTGAGTTCCTAGACAACATGTACTGGGGCTTTGTTTTTGTTTTTTAGGTTTTTTTGCTTTTTGCTTTCTTAATCCCCATAATTTAGTGCAGTGCCTGGCACATAGTAAGTGCTAGATAAGTACTTGTTGAATGATTGATTCTAAGAAATTTGTGCAATTTTCTTTCTATAATTCCTTGAAATATGATATGTAGACATTTTGGGGGGTCATTACTTTCAGGAAGAACAGAGATTTTTCCAATGTCTTTTCCAGGACAGTTTTTAAAATTTATTTTTTTGCAATTACATGTAAAAGCAATTTTTAACATTTGTTTTTTTAAAATTTTGAGTTTTAAATTCTCTCCCTCCATCTCTCATTGAGAAGAGAAGTAATTTGATATAGATTATATGGTTGCAATCATTCAAGACATATTTCTATATTAACCATGTTATAAAAGAAAACACAGACACTTCCAAAAAAGAAAAAAAGTATGTTTCAGGTTACTGTTAGATTCCATCAGTTCTTTATCTGAAGGTGGATAGTGTTTTTTACTGTAAGTCCTTTGAAATTATCTTGGATCCTTGTATTGCTAAGAATAGCTAAGTCATTTACAATTGATCATCATACAATCTTTTTGTTACTGTGTATAATATTCTCCTGATTCAGCTCACTTCAGTTTGTATCACTTCATTTAAGTCATCCCAGCTTTTATGAAACATTCCACTCATTATTTCTTATATCACAATAGTATTCCATCACAACCATATGCCACAACTTATTCAGTCATTCCCCAGTTGATGGGTATCTCCTCAGTTTCCAATTCTTTGCCATTATAAAAGAGCTATTATAAATATTTTTGTACATGTAAGTTTCTTTCCCTTTTTATTGAATCTCTTTGGAATATAGACCACCTAGAAGTGATATTGGTTGATCAAAAGATATGCATAGGTTTATGGCCCTTGAGACATATTTCCAAATTACTCTCCAGAATGGTTGAACTGATTCAAAACTGCACTAGCAATGCACTGTTGCTGTTTGGTAGTTTTTTAATTGTGCCTGACTGTGGCTCCATTTGGGATTTTCTTGGCAAAAATACTACAATGGTTTGCTATTTCCTTCTCCAGCTCATTTTACAGATGAGGAAACTGAGGCAAACAGGGTCACACAGTGTCTGAAGTCAGATTTAAACTCAGGTCTTTCTGACTCTAGGCCTGGCACTCTATCTATTGAACTGTCTAGCTGCCTTAAAAATGAGGTAATGTCCCAATTTTTCCATATCACTTTCAGAATTTGCCATTTTCCTTTTCTGTCATATTAGTTATTCCAAGAGGTATGAGTTGGTAACTTAGAGATGTTTTAGTTTTCATTTCTCCAATAAATAACAGGTCAGTTGTTTTGAACGAGGTACTTGCAATTCAAGCTCTGAGTCTTTCAATTTTGTTTTTAATATTGCCTTTGTGTCATGGATTCATTAACTTTTATTTTGTCCTTTCTAATTTTCAAAGAATCTGATGTTTGAGTAAGGTTTTATGCCTCTTATGCCAAGCTGTTAAATTTCTTTCCAATTCTTTCTTCTATAGCTTTCATTCTTTCCATTTCTTCTCATTATTCTTATTTTTCTAACTGTTTTCTCTAGTGCTTTTATTTCAATTATAAAATTTTTTTTTATCTCTTTCTCTTCAAACTATTTGATTTATGTCTTCCTAAGAATGCTAGCTGAGCTTAGACCCAAATGATGTTTTTTCTTGAGGTTTTGGCCCTGAATATTTGGGAATCATTCTTTTCTTCTGGATTTGTGTCTCAAGTATTCTTGTTACCATAATAGCTCTTTATAGTGGAGTTCTTTTTGTTCATTTACTTATTCTTCCAGCTTTACTGCCTTCAGACTTTGTGTTAGACTGTTTCATGTTTGGAGGGGATGATTGAGCTTTCCTTGGTTTTGTTTTGTTTTCTGTTGGGTCCTGCTTCTGATTTCTTGGGTTTTTGAGTGTTATATTATACCAGAGTCTCAGACTAAGGGACATATAACCTTTTAGGGCATTCAAAGTTGTCTGACCCAGGGCAAAGTCTACTCACTATCTTTTAATCTGAGCTCCACAAATTCCTGACCCTTATTTGTTTCTGAGCCAATCAAAGGTGGTCTTGGCCCTGGTTGAAGGTCAATGAACTGTTATTAGACTCAGCCACTATCAGATATTTGGAAAGTTCTTCAGTGGGCCAAAACTATAGGCTCCCCTTTGAACTGGACCTCCGGCCATTACTGTTATGCTGCAGTCTTCAGACAGGGCTAACATTTATACAGTACTTTAACATTTGCAAAGTACTTTACATGTATTAGCCCATTTTATAATTGTCCTTCCATAAACCCCTCCAAAATTGCAATTTTCTTTTTTATCATCTTTGCCAATACAATGGGTGTGAGGTGGGAGCTTAGCAATATGTTAATTTGCATTTCTCTTATTACCAGTGATACCAATGCTTTCTCTAGCTGTTACTATCACTATTATTGACACAATATGTGATATAAAGGTAGGTATTGAAATAAGTACGCTGGAACTTATAAAACCAATTGAGGGCTGTCCTTTAAAACAGATCTCTTGGCGGGGTGTTGGTGGTAGTGGATGAATTTTTAACCAAACAAGGGTTAGAGGTGGTTACAAAAGATAAAATTGATAATTTGATTACATGAAATTGAAAAGCTTTCCATGAATAAAATTTATATTAACTAGGACAAAAAGGGAAGTGGTTGACTAGGGGAAAAAAATCTTTGTAACAAATCATCTCAGATAAGGGTCTGATGGCCAAGATATATAGGCAAGTCACTGAAATATATAAGCCCCAAAGCCATTCATTCCTCAATAGATAAGTGGTCAAAGGATATTAACAAACAGTCCTCAAAAGAATTGCAAACTACTAACAACCATATGAAAGAATGCTCCAAATCCCTAATATGAGAAATGCAAATCAAAACAATTCTGAGATTTTAGCTCGCACACAGAATATTGGTAAACATGAAAAAAGATGGGAATAGTCAATGGGGAAGGTGTTGTAGAAATACAAGGACACTAATGCACTATTGTTGGAGCTTTGAATAGGTGTACGCATTCTGGAAAGCAATTTGAAACTATATTATTACATTAACTAAAAAGTATCCATACCCTTTGACTCCAAGATTCCACTGTTGGGCATATATATGTATATCCCAGGGAGTTCAGTTAAAAAAATGGCCCTATAAATGCCAAAATATTTGTAGCAATAATTTTTTTTTGCAACATCAAAGAATTAGAGACCAAGTAGATGTCTGCAGTTTGGAGACAGGTAAGCATTCTGTGCAAAAACTGTTTTATAAGAAGCAATGAATGAGATGAATGCAGGTAAACATGAAATGATTTACATGAATTGATGCTGTGTGAAGTGATCAAAATCAGAAAAATAGTGTGCACAATTACAACAACATTGTGCAATGATTAGCTTTGACAGACTTAAGTCTTCTCAGCAATACAATATCTAAGACAATTCCAAAAGACTCATGAAGGAAAATGCCATTCACATGCAGAGAAAGAACTATGGTGTCTGAATGCTGATCAAAACATACTACTTCTCTCCCCCTCTCTTTTTTCTTTCTCATGATTTTTCTATTTTGTTCTGATTCTTCTTTCATGACATGACTAATGTGGAATAATATTTAAGATGATTGTAGTTGTATAGCCTATATCAGATTGCCTGCTATCTTGGGGAGGGGTAAGGGGAAGAGAGGAAGTGAGGGAGAAAGAAATTTGGAACTCAAAATCTTATCAAAGTGAATGTTGAAAACTTTCTTTACATATCTGGAAAAAATAAAATACTATTAAGTGGAAAAATAAATAAAATATTAGCAAAGGAAAAAGAAACAATGAATAGAATAAATGAAGGTAAACATGAGAAGACTTATATGAACTGACTCAAAGAGCAAAGTAAGCAAAACCAAAGAAAAATTGAATTCAATATAAATGGAAAGAATAACAACCAGAAAACAAGTAGGACTTAATGATTTCAAATGATAAGGAACAAGCCTGGCATCAAAGAAGAGTGGCTCCCTTCCTCTTTGCAGAGGTGGTAGATTATGGTTTGAAACCCTGAGTATTAGAACCAGATTTTTTCTTTGATGTTTTGCTTAATTTTGCTGAACTTTATTTTATTCTCTTTACCTTTATTTATCATAAGAGATGACTCTCTGGGAGGAGGAAGGGAGGGGAATATAATGTGAAATGTATATGATATAAAAGTAAAATATGTCAATAACATTTTTAAAAGTACACCACTCCTTGAGGATAAAATACATATGTATGGCAAGACATGGGGATCCCATAACTGGTTTAATTTGGGGATATTTAGTGCTTTGGGATGCCATTTTCTATTAGAGATTATTATGACTCTGTGGAAAGTACTCTCACCCATGATGAAGAATGTTTCAGGTCCTGGCAACACCTGGCACCAAGAATGGTAGAGGTAGGGCAATGATCCAGAGATGAAATGGCCTTACCTTTGGAAAGGAAACTGATCAGGGAAGCAAAAAGGATTGGGTCATATATTTGTAGACACAGGGTAATTTCTAGCACATGGGACCAATTTTTCCAACACTGCTTTGTTCATGAATTGATACTTCTATGAATGAAGTAAATATAGAAAAAAAAATGAGGAAAAATCTATAAAGATCTTCTAACCGGTAAAAAACCTGGCTTGAAGATACAGTTTTAAACCTGGTTCTTCAGACTTTAGCCCAAGAAGAACACAGTTTAAATAATGAAATAATAAATAAGAATGTGACTTGCAAATGTGAGAATAAAATTTCAAAATGGAGTGGAAAGGGAGAGAAACAATGAAGAAAACTGAGCAAAGGAAAACTTCTTAGACAAAGGACTAAAGAAATGTACCTAATTTCTCTCATTATAGACTCATAAACATATATCTATACATGCATATGTTAAATGGAAGGGGAATTTTAAAACTACCACTTAACTGAGAAAGGAAACAGAAGGGACAAAAGAAACAGATACTAAGTAATTTAAAAAAAATTTTTTAAATTAAAATTTTTAAAAGAAGAAAATAATTTTTTAGAACTAGGGAGAGAATAGGCAAGTGGGCGCGAGGAGGAGAGAACCTGTGACAATATTATAGGTTAGCCTCATTTTAGTCAGGTAACCTCCTTGAATTTATCCAAGTGATCACTCAAAACATTTAAACTGCCTGAATTGGTTGTTGTTCTCAGTCATTTTTGACTTGTGTCCAACTCTTTGTGATCTCATTTGGGCTTTTCTTAGCAAAGATGCTAAGAAATGGTTTGCCCTTTCCTTCTCCAGTACATTTTTACAGATGAGGAAACTGAGGCAAACAAGGTGAAGAGACTTCCCTAGGGTCACACAGTTAGGAAATGTCTGAGATCAGATTTGAGCTTAGGAAGATGAGTTATCCTGACTTCAGGTCTGGCACTCTATCCACTGCACCACCTAGCTACCCACCTAAATTAGAGCCATTTTCTAAGAAAAGCCACATGAATCTCTTTTATCATTTAAAAATCCCAGAACAATTACCCTTATCCCCTACCTTTCTCACACTTCCCTCTCTATTCTCTGCTCTCTTCCTTCTTCCTTTAAGTAGACAGCATTAAGAGCCAACAGCCCAAGGACCACTGCCATGGAAGTGCCCACTTGGTACTGGCCTGGAAGAAAGAGAGTGAAGGAGAGGACTAGTAGCTATTGGACCACCAGATGGAATTTCAGAATCAAGGTTATTCTTAGCAAGAGAGTGTCAGGAAGATGATGGAAAGACTGCTCCAAATTCATGATGTCAGTTTTCAGTCAATAAATGTGTCATAAGAAGCAGCATAGTTCGGGTAAGAAAAGTCTCAGGCTCTGTCATTTTTCTCTCTGGGTAAATTTGGGCAAATCATTTCACTCTCTGGTCCTCAGTTTCTTCATCTATAAGATGGGAGTAAATTGATTAGCTAATCCCTAAGGTCCCTTAGAGCTCCCAAATTCTAGTATTCTTTGATCTGGAAAATTTACTTAGATGAAATTATTTATTCCTTGATGTGTCTGAATAAATAAAGTTTTAACTGTAACAACCTAAATAAGCACTCGCTGTCAATATCACCTAACTACTTGAAACTATTTTATTTCCACTGATGATAGGAAAAGTCAGAAGGTGTGAAATGCTAGAGAAACCCTGGAGAGGATGTCTGAGGGAGGTTATACCATTTCCCTTCCTGGAGATCTTTATAACCCTTTATTTGTCCTTTCTAAATACTTCTAACCTTGTTGGGGAGGTCCTGCTGTTTCAAGAGGTTCTCCCCTCCTCCTAGTACTTTGATGACCTGGTGTTGATTTATTTACATTCTATCATTGGATCCCCACTGTGATCAAAGGCATGCATTTGCAAGGTGGCCAACTAGAGTTGGGGCTACACTTTCAATGGGGCCATGGAACAGAGTAAGGCTAACATGACCACACAGGGCTCAGCCTTATCCTACTCAGCATGGGGCTCTATGGACTGGAGATCTTTAGATTATCAGAAACATGTCACTGTTTGGATGAGTTTTGAGGCAGCCTTGACTCATGCCTGGAGGCCAAGAGAATGCTAACGTGCTAAGAAGCCTGAATGCTGAACATGCCTTCCCTTCTCCTTAACTTTACTATTCTTCTAAAATACATCTTTGTAAAGAATCACTTCCTAGCAGTCAACAGTCATTGTCTCTGTCGATAATGCAATGGGACTTTCCTTTCATTAAAGTGGGTGTTTCCTCCACAGCTCACAACTGTCTGCCCATCCTGGGTGACTCTTATTACTGTCCTTGGGTAAATCTGCCACAAGACCTCCAAAAAATATGCTAAAGATCTTGTCCACTTTGTTTTGATGTTGCTTGGACACTAAATATGTGGGTTGATTGTTGATTATCCATGACACGCTTGCTACGTCACTATCTATCTTTTTTTCTGGTCATTTCCTTAGTTGTAATATTTTTTTAGTTTTCATGTTTTGGCCCATCAAATATTTCTTTGAGTTATTCTCGACCTCAATTCTTTGCCCACCATCGCGTTCATTGACTCCACCAGACCACAGTGCCTCGAAATCAATTTTTTGTTTTCATTCTGGGACTCCTTGTCATCAAATATATTTAGGCAACTGTTATTTGTCAAGTATTGTGTTAATGCTAGAAATACAAAGGAAGGTAAAAGGTTTCTATGTTCAAAGAGCTTACAATCTAGTGGGGGAGTCAACATGCAAGAAAGATAAACATGGGCTGGATTGGAGATAACCTTTAAAGGAAGACATGAGAATTAAGGGAGAGTGGGAAAACCTTTTTGCAGAAGATGGGATTTTAGCTGGAATTTGAAGGAAGTCAGGAGACAGAAGTGAAGAGGAAGAGAATTTCAGCCAAAAGGGACAGCCAGAGAAAACGGACTTGGTCGGGAGATAGTGTATCTTATTTGAGTAGTAGCAAGGTGGTTGGTGTCACTTGGCACAATATATGGTCAGGAGTAAGGTGTAAAATGATTAGAAAGATAACAAGGGGTTAGCTGATGGAGGGTTTTAAAAACCAAACAGAGGAGATAATGATTGTGGAGATAATAGGGAACCACTGGAATGTGGATTGAAAAAGGCTCTGTGTTCTGTACTCTAGGATAGCTGCCTCTAGGAAGAAAAGCATTGTGTAAGCATGGTTAGAAGTAGCGTACTTGAAGTCAAGAAATTGTTTTTGCTGCCCAGTTGTTTCAGTTAAATGTGATAGGATTTTCTTGGCAAAGGATGGTTCTCTATCCCCTTTCTAACTGATTTTATAGATGAGGAAACTGAGGCAAATAGGATGAAATAGGGTCACATAGCTAGCAAGTGTTCAAAGCCAGAGTTGAACTCATGAAGATGAGTCTTCCTGACTTCAGGAAAGATGCTCTATTCACTGTACCATCTAGTTGCCCTGTGGCACCTTGCTAGCAGGTGACCTTGGAGTCAAAAAGACCTAGGTTAAAATACTGTCTCTCACACATACTAGCTGCATGATGCTTAGCAAGTAATTTAATCTCTTGATGCTTTAGGCAACTCTGTAACACTAAGTTGCAGAAAAGTAGCCTACTTGTATTGGTAGAGGGAGTTTCCTTACCCGGGAGTTCCCCATCCCAATGAAATAGCAGGTATAGTCTTTATTCATATATTACAGAGTCAGTCAGAGGATCACAGAAATTTCAACTGATAATGGTAATCTTTCCATTTACTTCAGATGTCTACCTCTAGCTCTGGGAAAGGTAATGGAGCCAATGACACCTTTTCCCAAAGAGTGTGTGAATCAATTGTCTTAAGATTCTAATCACCATCTCTGCAGCTTCCCTATCCAAAAGACCCTGGCCACTCTTCTCCTGCTCATTCTCCTATTAGAATTAGAATCTTCTTGTGGTCAGGGACTGTTTGCTTGTGCCCAGCACTTAATAATAAATGCTTTTTTGCTCCTTATCCAAAATCTAAGCTAATTTGAATAACAGACAGATCATATATGGAAATGGGCCCTCTAAAAAACCCACTTCTTTGCAAATGGGAAAATGACCTCCCAAATATGGAAAACTATTTAGTGCTGTTCAGAAAGCAATCAGAGTGTCAGTAGGCATTGAAAGAGCACTATCAGTAATGCAAATCTCAGGTTCTCTCTGACGTACGAAAAGACAAATCAGCAGATCTTCCAGGTACCCACGAAACATTCAGATCCTGCCAAACTTGAGATGCAGACAGACATGGTCTCACTTGAACCTGACTGTTTACTTCACTTACATCAGATCAGAGTTAATATTTCAAATGCTTTCAGTGACCTTGAAGGGTTTTCTTTATTCTGGTTGGTTATAGGGAGGTAGTCATTTCTATGTCTAAGTGAGGAACAGAAAGCTTAGTGGCTTGGATGGGAGGAGTTGATGATAACTATTTCACCCTGGGGAAGGGGGAACAGATCTGTTCTTCTGGTTGGCCTGAAAGGGTGGGGATAAGAGCGATGGATGGGAGTTGTGGAGAGAAAGAGTTCAGTTTCACCTAAGAAAAAGCTGATGCAACTGAAGTTGTCCTAGAGTGGATTGGGCAGGCTCAGGGACCAGAAGGCTCCGCTTTAAGGATAGTTCACTTAGAGGTTAGGTGAATATATGTTGGGACTATGACTGAGTGAAATCACTAGACCACCAAGTAGGTATGAAATAGGATGAAATAGGGTCACATAGCTAGCAAGTATCCAAAGCCAGATTAGAACTCATGAAGATGAGTCTTCCTGACTTCAGGCCAGGCCACTAAACCACATATAAGGTAGAAGGGCTTAAGAAAAGGGGTGAAGCAGGAAAGCTGTTTGTGTTCTTTAAATAAGGAGGTTCACAACTGTACAAACAAATGGTTTACCTTTTCTGGTACTCATTGGTGACCATTTTGTCATAGGTTTTATCCACCATATCTGATTAAAATGCCCAGTTACCGATATATGTATATGTGTGTGTGTGTGTGTGTGTGTGTGTGTGTGTGTGTGAGAGAGAGAGAGAGAGAGAGAGAGAGAGAGAGAGAGAGAGAGAGATCAATACCATTACTTCACATGTAACTAATGTCCACTCTAAATATCTCTAAGGCACTGCTCGCTCTGTTTTTGACTTTACTTACCCAGTGCTTCTATTGGCAAATTGGATTACTTTAATCTCGTAGAATAATGGCTTGTTTTAGCAGTCTCTTAGCTGTTATAACATATATATATATATATATATATAATATATATATACATACATACATATATACCTATATATGTAGAACCCTAGCTACTACTTCTGTACAAATCTTTAAAAATCTAAGTCAATGATTTCCACGTCATCCTTTTTAGACAGTTCACCCTCTTCATTTTCAACATTTTTAATCTGTTTAGCATTTCATTCTTGAGAGCTTCTTTTCCATTTTGTATCAACTTTCTCTGTAGAATTTAATCTAAAACAGGGGTTCTTAACCATTTTTTGTATCATAGTCTACTACCTTAGAGTATTGAAGTACACTTCAGATTCAAATTAAAAATGCCTGATGTCTCTTCCTTAGTGAGAATGGCATTGTCCCAATCTCTATATGTCAAAAGTTTGGTTCCTTTTCCACAAGATACCAGGTCCATGTTGAACATACATAGCAAATATGAAAGAAACTCATTTATTCAAGTAGATAGTAGACAATATATAATAATATATTTGCTTGTAACAGGGAAGGAATGGGTATATATATATATATATATATATATATTTTAATATTATATTATAATATATTATATTACATATTTTATACATATATGATATTGCAGTCTCTTAACATCTGTTCAGTGAATTGAAATGCATGGACCCAAACCCTACCCTAGAGGGTGACTTCTTCATTTAAGTAAACTGAGGCCTTGATGAAGCATGTAGGGGTGAAATTGGGGCAGCTAGGGGGTGCAGTGCATAGAGCACCAGTGCAGGAGTCAGGAGGAGTTCAAATCTCACCTCAGATACTTGCTGTGTGAGCTTGGACAAGTCACTTACCCTCAATTGCCTCATCCTGGGTCATCTCCAGTCATCCTGATGAATATCTGGTTATTGGATTCAGATGGCTCTGGAGAAGAACCGAGGCTGGTGACCTGCACAGCCCTCCCTCACTCAAAACAAAGTCAAATTTAAGTCATGTCATCATTTCTCTGATGACCTGGTCTTCTTTGGCAACGAAGGACGAACACACACACACACACACACACACACACACACACACACACACACACACAGGGGTGAAATGACATGCCTCAACTCCAGTCTCTGGTTAGGGACAGAGTTAGCATTTAAATTGGGATCTTCTGAATCAGAATCTAGTGCTCTTCCCACTGCACAACACTGCCTGACTTGTATTGTCATCAGAAGTTCCACACGATGCCAACTGGCTGCAGAATCACAAGTAGGGATAGCTCATCTATATGGCATCCTAAGGTAAAATTGTGCACAGCAACTGCATGGCTAAGTACTACATGTATGATTACAAATCATTCCTAATTATCTATTTCTGAGTTAATATTTAACTCTGAGCATTTGAGAGATTGGGACTCATCAAGTATCATATAGTCCCTAAGACAGGATTTGAACCTCATTTCCATGACTCCAGAGCCACTGCATTAAGCTTCTTTTCTTCAATCTACAAATTATTTGCAATCTAATTTACAGCAGGTTTACTTTATAGTTTACTTATACGGTCTAAACTGGAAGCTCAAACATAGTGATCTGAAATTTACTGCCTTTATATAGTCAAATTCTGATGGAAAAGGGGTGGCAAGTGGTCCTAACACTCAGAGTTAAACAAACAAAACAAAACATCATTTTAAGGTATTTTATGGAACCTTTAGGATTTCTTCCAAGTTTCTCTTCAATATTAATATTTACCTCGGGGAAAGAAGAATTTTACGTAAAAACCCTTTATTCTCCCATCCCCCCACTTATATTAAATAACAGAAAATTATTTTAATAATGTGATATGGAATCTAGAGACAAAGCACTTCGGTCCACAAAAGGGAACCAATTTATTTCATAAATCAAATTCTTCTGCTCCTTCCAGCAATTTCCTTTTTCCCTGGGAAAGGCAGGGGGGGAGGGGGGGAGGGATGCTGCTATTATGTTCCATAGTTGCCCGTTTTTGTAATTTTAATTTATCATTAAGTAACACTTTGCTTTTTAACATAAAGAATTCAGTGTGCTTGATGGAGCAGAGCTCTATGGAAAGTTAGTTCCCAGCAACAACTGTTTGGAGGAGAGGAGTTTATTAATTTATCAGGCCCTTATGTTCAATTTCAAATTTTTCAGCTTAGGCACCAACAATCAGCTGCACCTGTTGCCAATTAAAGTATTAATGGCACATCAATCAAAGAAGATTCATTGCGAGAGATCACACCAGCTCAGTACTTGTGTCATTCCTTTGGAAGTCATCTTTTATTTCCAAAGAGAAGTTAAATCCATAAACCATACACTTTGGAGCCGTGGCTCTTTTACAAAGATGTTTTTGGTGGCTTAATGTTTTAGGCTGTGAAGGCAAATGCATTTTCCACCAGAGGAAACTGCTGTCTTGCATTTAACAAGTAATAACATTGCCTTACATGGGGAGAGAGGCAGGACCCCGTTAACATCTTTACGAAGCTTGACAAAAGTTAATTACTAGGTTTACAAAAAAGGTGGGAAGCCCTCACGTGGCTCAAGACGGATGGAATCTTCAGCACTACTTTAACAGGTTCTATATTTACTTGTAACAGGAAAGGAATGAGTAAAAACTAGAGCAAGAGAGAGGACAGAAAGGAGAGTTCTTCTGAACCCTCCCCGACTAAGCCAGACATCCCTCCAGGAGCAAGGTTTTGGACCATAGTATGGGCAGGTCCATTGTGACAGTGGACAGGGGCCAGAATCCTAGATATTTGATGTTGCATTCACCAGGGGAAGTCATTTGTCAACAAGTCTGATGAGTGAGGGTATCTAATTTCAACAGACCAATATTTATTAAGCATATACCATAGGCCAGGCATAAGAGTTGTGAGCTCCTGTCAAGTCACTTAATCTCCAAGTGACTCATCTTTCTCATCTGTAAAATGAGGAACTTGAACACAGCAACTTCTAAGGTTGCTTCCAACTTGCAATCTCGGGACAAATGACCCTATCACTACAAACAGTAGGCTCTCAAAAAAGCTTATATTCTACCTGGGAGATGGAGCATGTATACCATAAATAAATGTAAAATGTCCATATAAAGTATTTTCCAGAGAGCTAACAATCAGCAAAATCAGGAGAGTTTACTCCGACAGGGTCAATGGGAGAGGGTGTCAGAATGTACACTTTTTGAGGACGAAATGTTTTCATGTTCTCTTTATATCCCCAGGACCCAGACAAAGTCGGGCATGGTGTTTATTTAATAACTGCCTGATAAATGGATGGAAGATGAATGGGCTTTGGAATTTGAATTTGTTGGGAGTAGAGATTATTTCAATTACTATATTTGTGTTCCCAGCACTGAGCGAGGTACCTGGAATACAGTAGGTGCTTAAAAATAAATCCATAGTGATTGATTAATTTAGCCATGGTCCCAATGGTCAGGGACCATTGTTCTCTGTAATTGTACTTCCAGGTCCCCCCACAATGCTTGATATATATGTAGGTATATATGTATATATGTATGTATGTATGTATGTATAAACACACATACACATATATAGTAAATGCTGTTGTTTTTTTCAAATTCATTCATTCATATAGAACCTTACAAATGCAAAGCAAATTTTAATTTAATTTTAATTAATGTTTTTCAATGCTCACCAGTTTCACATGGATTCTTCAATGGATCTATTATGTCAACATTGTGGACATTCCCTCTATTTGTATGGATCACAATCCTCTGTCTTCTCATCTCTTGTCTTTCCATACCTATAGGCCTTCCTCTGGTTTTTAGCCTACCTTCCTTCCTCTCTCTCTCTCCCTCCCTCCATCCCTTCCTCCTTTCTTCCCTCCCTCTGTCTTTCCTTCCTTCTCTCCCTGTTTCCTTTTCTTTCTCCTTTCATTCTTTCCTTAAATGTTTCCTTCTCTCTCTCCCTTCATTTTTTCCTTTTTTTCCTTCTTTCTCTTTCTCTTTTTGTGTCACTAAGAATGGAAGTATAGCTGTCACTCATAGGCAATTCCACTGTTGAATGACATAGCTTTGACTTGCTCCATTTCCTAACTTGATCCAGTTTATCTCTCTTTAGGCACCTTGGTTGTCCCCCTCCTGGCCCCATCACAACTCTAATCCCAGAGGGTATCATATTGGTGCTGAACTTTGTGTGAAATTAAGGTTAGAACTGGAGCTGCCCACTGCATCTCAGAACTCCTAAGTTCCAGCAAGTCACTCATCTCCACCCCTCCAGTGGCAGGGATTACAGGTGTATACCACCATGCCACCTTACCTGGCATTTTTCAAATTTTGTAGGCATCAGTGGAATAACTGAGCAAGTCAGTCTGGCACCACTGCCCTTGCACCTGACCAGTTTGACTCCTTTTACAATCATATACTTTCTCCACAATGCCTCTGACAATACTAGTTCAAAATAGGTCAACATAGGCTATCTCTACTACCAACTTGTGGCTCACTCATTTACATAGTGCTACAAAGTTTAAAAATTTCATATATATATATATACATACACACACATATGTGCATGTACATATATATCACATTATATATAATATATATACACAGATCTGTTTTTCCTGTATGTTCATGTACACATATATGCACATGTATATATATATAAATAAAATTTGTGTGTGTATGTATGCATATATGTACATACACATATACACTCATAACATTTTATCCTCAGAACAATATTGTAACATAGGTATGTACTACCGTTATCCCCATCTTATAGATAAGAAAACAGGCTGAGAACATAGGGGCCTTAACCAGAATCACACAGCTAGTAAATGTCTAAAGCAGAATTTAAACTCAGGTCTAAACCAAGTTTTAGGTAGAGAGGCATTTATGTACCAGCACTTAGTGTGTGCCAGACACTTTGTTATGTACACTGGATACAAAAATAAGAAATGAGCCACTACCTTCCCTCAAGGTTTATAATCTGGTCAGAGAAGACAGAATGTAAAGGGAAGGAAAGAAGAGCCAGGGGATGGCAGTAGGGAAGGAAGGTACTCATTCGGGGGTCAGGAAATGGATATGGAAGTGGAACAGATCAGCAGACCAGAGAATGATTGAAAGCGAAGGGATTGAGGATGGGGCTCCTCATGACAGGATATTGGTAAGTTCCAGGCAGTCAGTGAGAAGACCTCAGGACAGAGTCATCCTTAATAGCCAGAGCACCTGGTGTGGAGGTGGAGCTGGCCAGAGATCGAGCAGGAAAAGAAGTGAGTTCTGTTCCCTCTATCACCTAAGGACACCAAATGCTTCCCCCTTATTCTCGGGGTCACCCACAGCTTTGGCTTCTTAGAGGTTAGGGTGTTCCAAGATGCACAACCATTGAGAGAATTTCCTGGAGGACTTGGGTGTTAAAGAGAAAAGTTACACTCGAGTACAGTAGAGGAGGTGGCCCTGAACCTTTCTGACTATTACAGCCCAGTCAGATGCAGAGCAATTTGAAGTCCTGGGTAAGAGAGGAGAGCCTTTCTAGTCTTTGTCCATGAAAGAAATAGTCCATTTTCCCTCCTCTCCCCCACTACTTTATGTTCATAGGATAAGTGGATCACTGTGATTATGGCAATAGGGATAAACCAGAAAAAGTCCAGGAATACTTCTCTCAATAGGTAATGCAAAGCAATGAAAAGATCAGGTCTGACTTAGAGAATTTACCTTGACAGATAATTTTCCCCATGCATTGAGGGATACATTGAAATACATGAAAATACACACACACATATATGTGTGTGCATGTATGTAAATTATAGGATCATAAGACTTAGAGTGCCAAAGGATCATATGATCACGGAGAATGAGGGAGGCTCTGAGGCCGTCCAGTCTAATCCATACCTGATTGAGAATCCCTGACACCATATAACTGACCAGGGGTCACCTTTGATGGAAAAACTCTCAGGGTGGGGGGGGGGGTAACGCCCATCTCCTGAGTCAGCTCTTCTGCCTTTAACAGCTTGGATTGTTAGGTGTTTTTTTCCTTTAAACTGAGCTAAAACAATATGTCTGTCTTCAACTTTAACCCCACCTATTGCTCCTTATGCTTCCCTCTGTGGGTTCACGGAGCCCTACAAGATAGTCTTTAAAAGGATCTCAAAAGGAAACCATCCACACTCTACTATTTTCCCTTCTGTGTCACATTGTTGACTCTTATGGAGTCAGTCGAATCCAACCTTACTAATTATTCAGAGAAGCATATTGTCCAGGACTAAAGAGAAGACAGATCTGATCAAGTCATATTTAGCATATTGTATTCAGATCTACGTGCAAAATTCTAGGAAGGACATTGATAAAACTAATGAGTATCCAGAGAAGGGCAACTGGGCTGGTGAAGGGCCTCAAGAAAAGGCTATATAAAGATTAGTTGAAGTAAGGAAAGATGTTTACTCTGAAGAAGAGAAGACATTAGTGGGCGAGTGAATGGGGGACACTACTGATGCCTCCAGGCATTGGGAGATTTGCCATGTGGATGATGGATTTGGGTTGTTATATTTGGCTTCAGAGGGCAGAACAGGAGGCAAATGGGTGGAAGTTTTAAAGATTCTAATTAGACCTAATGTCAAAAAAAACCTTCTCAACCATTAGAGTTGTCCAAAAGTAGAATGGGTTCCCATAAGAAGGATAATTGATTCTCCTTCACTTGAGGTCCTCAAGTAAATGCTGGATGACCACTTATCAAGTACAGTCTAAAAGGGATTCTCATTGAACTATGTCCTTTAAGGCCCAGGTATCAAACATACTGGCCACATGTAGCTAGAAGTATTCCCATCAACTAGACTAAATTGTAATTGGGAAATGTTTGACAAAATAAATACAAATACAATAAAACAAAAATGGAAACTTTATAACTAAGTCCCTATTTGGTCCATAGGGATTCTTATGGACCCATTAGTGGCTTCTATTCTTATTGGAACAATAACACTATTGGTGCTTGCCACCACACCTCTATAGTCCTTCCCTACTCTGGGATTCTGGGATCCTAAGAATGTGACAGAAGGCACTAAAAAGACAAAGGAAAGGATTGGCATGTAGCAGTAAATTTAAAAAAAGACACACAGTATCTCATAGAAGAGCCTGGATTGCTGACCCAATGGTCATTACATCCCATCATTTGGTGCTCTCATTCATTCTTTATTAATGCAATTGCTCAGGCTATGTAATGAAAAATCATTCTGTCAGTATAAAAATGCCAAATGTGTTGGCAAATAGACTGTGGGGGCTTTGGAGTTCATTAGGGAAAGGGCAAAACCGAAGGCTTTCTGTTAGAGAAGTGTAGGTCTAGCCTCTGTTAGAGAAGCAGTGGGCAAATTCCTACCAAAAAGTACCTTGAAGTACCTGAAGCTTCTCTCCATTCCCATGAGGGGCCAACATGGCTCTGATAGTGTAGCCCCTTCCAATACTAAAACTTCACGCTGACCTTAGAGTGCAGAATTCAGAATCAGGAAGCCCTAGGATCACATTGTTCCTTGACATTTATAAGCAGGAGAAAATCATTTTACCGGTCTGAGTCTCAACCTTGTGATCAGTAAAAATCGGGTAACACTTATAATAATTCATAGGGTTGTCGTGAGGTACAGATGGGATACTCCTTGTGAGCTTGCAAAACTTTGTAAGCTTAAAAGTATATGAGCATCATCAAGTCACTGTCGGCATTTGTTATAGTAATTAGTCATCGTCATCATTATCTTCATCCCTGTCCACATTAGCATCATTAGGGCAATGATGCCCTGTGATTATCAGTATACAGAACTTCCAGCAAAGTTACTCTCTGCCGATTCAGATCAGCAACTATTAGACATCTGATTGTCTTAGAAAAGGGGCTCTTAATTTCTTTTGTGTTCTGAACCCCATTGGTAATCTGGTCAAGCCTATAGATTCCTTTTCAGAATAATGTTTTCAGATGCATAAAATAAAATACATAGAATTACAAAGGAAGCCAATTATATTGAAAAAGATATCAATGTGTGTATATATGTGAGTATGTATATATGTATATGTGTGTGTGTACAAATATACCCATTGAGATATTTACCTATCTATAGATATAGATGTAGTTGTTCATTTTTCATTTTCAAAGAGGACCAGTGACATCATGGGGTGATGTTTTGACTCACATATGAACTGGATTTAAGAGTTGCACCATCATCAGCCTCACTGTCTCTTCCAGAGTCATCAAAGTACAGTGGCAAAGCAGAAGTCAAGATGACTACCAATGGCCCAGGATACAGTGGATGACATTGGTGTCTTCCCTGTCTGACCAAGCTCTAAAGCAATTCACAGTGGCTGCTTCATCTGCTTTCATGACCAATAGAACCAGTTGTTCTTATCCACCCATTCTGCTGAGGGAAGTGTGCTTGGGGTGGACATCCCCCTAACTCATAGATGGTTTTGAAGCTGGTCATTTGCTCTAAACCTGGTCTAGTCCATCTGCCAAGATGACTTTACATCAGGGTGTGGTCACTGCTCATGCTGCAGTTTATTGGAGCCACAGGGGAGAGTGAATACACACACACACACACACACACACACACACACACACGCACCCACACACACACCCATTTCCAAATTCCAGGTTAAGGATAATCATGCTGGGGAGTTGCTTGGAACACTTAGAGTTTATGACTTGTCAAGGATCACATAGTCAGTAAATGTCAAAGGGAAGACTTGAATCCAAGTCACCTTCTCTCTGGGGTCATTTTTGTCTATTACTCCATGATACTTTCCTTAGCAACATATATCTCACATCTCTGTTGCTCCATCATTTTTCCTTTCTGAATTATGAATAATATATTTCATTTGCCATCCCTCCACCCAAATTCATCAGATCAATGAATTATGGTCAAAGCATTTCCTATTGTCTAAACAAAGAGACTCCATTCCATAAAACCATCTGGAAAACATCAATTTGCATATGGCATCATGCCAGAGGCCCCACAAAGTGAACTAACTAACAGACATGGCCGCTGCCCTCTGGGATCTTAGTAATTTAAGGTAAGGGAAGAAAAATTGGACAGAGGTAAAGGTCCCATCATTCTAGAACAAATATTAATAGAAAGCTTGAAAAGTATCTTGGAGACCTCCATTTTATTCACTTTTCAGATTGGCAAAGTCTCAGATATTGTCCAGGGCTCTGGGGATGTCAGTCAACATTGGATTGCCATGGGTAAGAGTGAAATGTTCTGATTTTTTAAAATTTATTAGCTCGTTTTCTGTCTACATAGATCACTATCAGGGTCACATTATCATCCATTCTTTTCAGTGAATGGTTCTGGGGAACAGGCGGCCTACAAGACCAGATTGAAGATGGACATGATCTCCAGTGAAGCATTACCAAACTCAGTGCTCTTATTCTACTGTACCTAGGACACTCAGAGGAGTCTGGGGAATGTTTGAGGCTGGACTTGACACCATGCTGAAACCTTGCTGCACTCTCTCACTTTCATTGGAGGGTGACCTACAGATTCTGGTACTTCAGTAAATTAGGTGTAACATTGCTGACAACAGCAAAGTAACTGAAATTAAGATGGCGCTAATACGATCAACTTAATCGATCAACATTCATTTGGTAAGAACAGCCAAGTGCCCAACAATGTGCTAGCCACTAGAGAGAGAAATACAAAGGAAAGAACAATTCCTGCTCTCTAGAAGCTTACATTCTATTAGGGAAGACAAGTACATATGGAAGTATATGCAGCTTAGATATAAGGAGAATAAATGCAAATACATACAAAACAAGATAGTTTGGGAGGAAACAAACCATTTCAAGAGGCTGCTAGGTGGCGCCATAGTGCACAGAAAGCCAGGCCTGGAATCAAGAAGACTCATTTTTGTGAGTTCAAATCTGGCCTCGGACAGTTACTTGTGTGACCCTGGGCAAGTCACTTAACCCTTGTTTGCCTCAGTTTCCTCATATATAAAATGAAGTGGAAAAAAATAGCAAACCATTCTAGTATCTTGGACAAGAAAACCCTAAATGAGGTGATGAAGAGTCAGATATGACTGAAACGACTGAACAACAGCAATGAAAAATATTGTTTTGGGGTCAGGATTAAGAAAGTCTCCATGGTGCTGCTTCTTAAAGCAAGAGGGGGACTCTATGGAATGGAACAGATATTCCTGGCATAGGAGATAGCCTCTGTAAAGGAATAGTGAGTGGAGATGGAATACCTTGTGAGAGAAATGGAGAGGCCAGTTTAGTGGAAGGAGTATAATGTGCAATGAGGCTGTAAAGTCCACTTGGGGCTTTAAGAGTGAAACTGAGGAGTTTATGCTTTATCTTACGTGTGTTTGTCCTTCATTATTGAAGAAGACCATGCCATCAGAGAAATGATGACATGACTTGCACTTGACTTTGTTTGGAGTGAGGGAGGGCTGTGCAGGTTACCAGCCTCACTTCTCCTCCAGAGCCATCTGAATCCAGTGACCAGATATTCATGATGACTGGAGATGACCCAGGATGAGGCAATTGGGGGTAAGTGACTTGCCCAAGGTCACACAGCTAGTGAGTGTCAAGTGTCTGAGGTGAGATTTGAACTCAGGTCCTCCTGACTCCTGCACTGGTGCTCTAGCCACTGTACCACCTAACTTCCCCTTATACATTATCTAAAAAGTAAAGGATACCACTGAGGTTGATTGAGTAGAGAAGTCACATTGTCTAGACTGATCTTACTTTGGCTGCAGGATGTAGGATGGACTGGAGTGGTGGGGAAGTTGATGGAGAAAGACCAATCAGAAGATTGTTACAATAATCTAGATGGAAGATGATAAAGGCTTGAATTAAGGAGGCAACTATGTGGCTAGAAAGAAAGGATCAGTTGGGGAAGAGCTATTGTGAAGGTCAAAACAGCAAACTGTTTTGTGGGGTGAGAATGGAGAGCCCAGGACAATGCCATGGTTACTAACTTCAAGTGCTAAACCGATGGTCGTGCTCTTGTGAGAAATAGGGAAGTTTGAAAGTGGGAAGAGTTGTTTGAGGGGAGGGTCAAGGGGATACAATTGGTGGTGCAAGCTTCAAATATGGCAGAGAGACTGGCTCTGGCTAGACTTATTTGTGAGTCATCTCTTTAAAGATGATATTTAAGCCCACTGAAGTTTATGAGATTATTAAGAGAGAGAGATCAAATACAGAGAGAAAAGCAAAAGACCTAGGACAGAACTTTGGAAACTCCTACAGTTGGGGGCATGATATGGTTGATGAACCAGATAGGTAGACTGAGGAATGGTTAGACAGGTAGGAGAAGGAGGAAGAAGAGGAGGGGAGAGAGAGAGAGAGAGAGAGAGAGAGAGAGAGAGAGAGAGAGAGAGAAAGAGACAGAGAGAGACAGAGAGAGACAGAGAGATAGACAGACAGAGAGAGACAGAGGGACAGAGAGACAGAGAGAGAGAGGGAGGGAGGGAGGAAGGGAGGGAGAGAGACAGAGAGAAAGAGATAGAGACAGAGAGAGAGACAGAGAGAGAGGGAGGGAAGGAGGAAGGGAGGGAGGGGGAGAGAGAGAGAGAGAGAGAGAGAGAGAGAGAGAGAGAGAGAGAGAGAGAGAGAGAGAGAAAGAAAGTGTTGCAAAAACCAAGATTAGATAGGTGGAAGATTGGCACCTATGAGATCATGGAGAGACTTTGGAGAAAGTAGCTTCAGGTGAATGAGCAGGTCAGAAGTCAGATTATAAAGGGTTGAGGAGTAAGTGAGAGGAAAGTAAGCAGAGTCAGTATGTACAGATAACTTTCATGGAATTTGGCTGAGATAATAGCAGTAGCTGGCATCTTTTGATAAGTTATGTCCAACTCTTCTTGACTCCTTTTTAAAGTTTTCTTGGCAAAGATACTGGAGTGGTTTGCCATTTCCTTCTCCAGTTCACTTTACAGATGAAGAAACTGAGGCAAATAGGGTTAAGTGACTTGCCTAGGGTCACACAGCTAGTAAGTGTCTGAGTCTGGATTTGAAGTCAGAAGGATGAGTCTCCCTGACTCCTGCATCCTATTCACCGCACCACGTAGCTGTCCAGAGAACCAGGCATAAAGACTCTTGGTGTATGTAGTACTGAGACTTTACACATATGTACTCAGTAGCTTGTGAGTTTGAGAAAAGGAGGCATGTGGCAGGAGTAATCCAGGGCTGAGGTTTGAAAAGAGATGAGTAGACCCAGGTCAAGGGATTTGAGAGCAAAGGACAATGCCGAGCTGGAATTTGATTGAGATTAAAGTGGGAGGAAAATGACATTAGATTATGAATGATGGCCTAGGAAAATCCAGAAAGTTATGGGGCTGGGAGTTTCAATGATGGTGAAAAATGGGTTCATGAAGGGTAAAGATTAAGTAAAATGGAAAGAGAGGTTTTAGACAGAAGGGGAATATCAGAGTTTCTAATCAGGAATGATGATGGGATCTAGTGTATTCCTGTCCATATGTATAGTTGAAGAGGTGTATAGGAATAGGTCATGCTGTTTTAAAAGGCTAAATAACTTGAAAATAGGGGGATTTGAGGGAACATCTACGTAAAATTAAAGTCCCCTGATATACAGTCAGGAACTGAAGAGGAGAGAAAGATAAGGAGAGAAAGGTAAGCCACGTACTGAGCTCTTTGAGAAGAGTAAAATTCACCTGGGGTGACATGGCATCATTAAAGTCGCTATAGTTTAGATTAGGTAGAACATTTTGATTGAATGAACTTGAAAGGAGGAAAGGTTCCTAAATGCCAGAGGATCCAGACATGACAGTGGGATGTCCCTTGAGGTCCCTCTCAGTTCTCCTTCTTTGATACCAGCATTTAAGGATAATTTCCTCCTAGAACATCTTTCTTTTCCCCACTTGTACTAATTTACATGAGCACTGAGATGAGGAGTCTTTTCTCCATGATGTAGATGTTGGCCACTCTTCCTATCTTTGTGAGCTCAAGAATGAATTACTACAGAATCTCCATAGGAGGTTTCCCTGGATGACCATCCAGAGCCTTCAGTTGGCCAAGGAAGCATCAGTCCATCTGGCAAAAGGCACCTGGCAGGCAGAAGCACTAACACCTGTTCTCCAGTTTGCCTGGCTACTCCCTCTCCTGTGCCTCGTGAGATGCCCATCTTGAGCTCCAGAGTTCTCAGTTATTACCTTCAAGATGGTCCCTCCTCTTGGCATCATCATCATAGTGGGAAAAATGCATCAGCTAAGACATGTCTCCCACCAGCAGGGGGGACCAAGCCAGGGCATTCTCAGAGAAATACGCTCCCCTCCTGATCTGACAAAGCCTGAGTTTGTCGTCTTTCAGGGGGTGCAGTGAAGGAGCCATCTGTTTCGTCAGGCTTTTGCCTGATGATGTGTGAGGCCCCATCAAGTGCGGTCCCAGGGAGGAGGCATTTAAATATTGCATTCCAGGTTTGTACATGTGCCTGGAGGCTAAGCGCATTTCAAAATTTAAAAATACCATTAATAATAACGTCCTGTGCATCTCCGGAGGCGACAAGCAGTCTATTTATATTGGGGTGTCCTATTTTGCCTGGATTTCCAGGTTGGCAATCTCACCCAGTTTCCTCTCGGATGCTAGCCACTCCCAATAACACTGTATTGGTAATGTAAAACAACTTCAGTTTCTCCATCTTTAGCAACGTTAGGTCCTTGGTTTAGATGTTTTCCTGTTTCCTCTTCCTTCTTTCCTATCCTTTCCTTCATTTAAAATCTGCAACATATTAAAAAGTTCTTTAAAAAAGCAATAACACTGAGACAACACTTAAAATCTCACCCCCCCAATCTAAAAATGTCTTGTCAGATTTCTTCCTCTTGTTTGCTTCAGAAAGTGGTGCTTTGATTGTCCATTAGAGAGTTGTTTACATTTCTCCAAAAGCTCCATTTAGTTTTCCTGACAAGGTGGAATAAGTGACTGGCTGTGATGGATAGAAGCACCTGTCCTAATAGCTGCTCACACTGTGCCCACTAGTGCACATTACATTGATAAATTGACAACAGTTGGGACATGCTCTGCTAGCAGCAAGAATGAGGCTAGTAGGACAAACACAGGCACTCCGACAGTCTGCTTTCATATTCCTGGGAAAGGTAGACAGCCTCCTCATCTAACAACCCAACAGCTGTGGTGAGAAATTAGTACCCGGGTACAATTTCTTTGTTACCTTGACACAAGAATTTGTTAGTTAGCCTCCAAGCATGTTTACCGTCAAATATTCCCCGGCCTTCTGAGTTTATACACCTGCAATTCTGGAGTTTGGTGCCCTAATTAAAATTGCATTAAGGGATTTTAATTGTGTGTCTTTTTGTAGGTTTATAGTTTTTTCATTTTTGCTTTGTAGACTTTTATTTTGGATAAGGCCAACAAAAGAGCTAGTTATTAGTTGTGTACCAATTATTGGGGAGATGTGGAGATGTGGGTTGGGAGCTCAGTAAAGACTTAATGTGTTAATTATGTGGAATAAGGAGACGTTGGGAGTTTCCAAATTTCAATGAATAAAGTGATGGCTGTCTAGAACTTAGCACCATTCAACTAGTGATATTTGAAGGTGTTCAATGTTCAATCCAAACAACCCCTGCTTTAATTTTTTCCCAGTCTGCTGGCTTACATCTAATAAGAGAATGAAGAGGCGCTGTGTGATGTAGAAGATAGAGAAGCTAGCCTGAGATCATAAAGACCTTGGCGCAGGTCCTGTCTCTGAATTACACTATTTATGACCATATTTATGACATTGATATATCACAACCTCCAAGTGACCAGAGACATTTTCCTTCGAGTTGTAGAAGAATTGCTCATTTGCATCAGTGAAGAGTTTCCAAAATGGGATCTCTCCTACACTGAAGACATCACTGGTCTGAACATCTCTGTTCCTCTTACAAAAGAGTAGAGAACACTCCAGAATGAAATCTCCTTTTCTGACTTTCTATTGATAGTGGAAGGATGTGGCTATGAGGAAACAACATATGAAATAGTGCATAGAGTTTTGGACTTGGAGTAAGGAAGGCCTGGGTTAAAATTTGCCCATGATTCTCAGAATTTTAATGCCCTATGATCCTTCTGAGTCTTAATTTCCACATCAGTAAAATTAAATCCAATTTAACAAGCATTTATTAAATACCTACTATAAGACAAGCCTCGTGATAGTCACAAAGACAAAAAAAATGAAACAATCCCTTCCGTCAAAGAACTTATAGTCTACAGAAAAGGTAACATTGAAACCTATAGTAACAACTTCACAAAGTTGTAGTGAAACAACAGTGCATTGTCAATTGTGTTGTATACATTAGTCCTGATGGTTAAGACTGTTGGAAAATTAAGCCTCTCCATTCTCATTCTCTCAGCTAGACCCATTTCATCTCTCTGGGCCTCTGTTTCCCCAGTCACAAGGGTATGCAACAGCCTCCTCAGAGTGAATATTCAGTGAGAAGTGCATAGAAAATGCTTAGAAATTGATAAATGATAGAAATCAGGGATTATTGTGTTGTTTTATAGATTTCTAGACTTAAGAAAGCAATGGAGAAAAAGATAATTCAGATTAAATTCAAAAGTGGGTCCCGTGTAGCATTCGTTGCCCCCTCCTTTCCCTTGGTTGTTAAACATTTGTGAACATGTCTTTGCTCAGAGGTCTTCTGTATTACTCTGTCATCAGTTTGGAGCTGGAAGAAGCCTGACTCAGAATTAGATGCCTTCCTTTTGCATATGAACAAACAGGGTCAGATAGGTAAGATGACCAGTCTAGCCAGGATTTGAATCTATAACTTCTGACTACTCTAAATCAGGGCCTTCTGAATCTTGTCTTGCTGTCTCTCAACTATTATTGAAAGATCATTTCACTTCATATTTTTGTCTTCCTATTTTCTTCCCCTTCCACCTTTGTTGTGACAAAGAACAGAGAGTAAGCCTTGAAACCTGATCATACATAATGACTGTGTGAACCTAGGCAAGTCACCTGAACTCCCATTGCTCTAGGTAGCTCTGTATAAGTGCTGACCTGCAGTTTCATTATCTAAGTGAAAATCTAGGTCTAATTCTTCTCCTCGGTAGTCTAAGTGCAACCATCTTTAAAAAAGTTTGTTGAATGACTGACTGTTCCAGGCCCCCATTTTCCATCTACCCGTCTCAGCCTCTCAGAGAGATAAATGAGAGTACTGCAAAATGGAAAGACCTCATCCGGCCCTCAAGAGCTCCTTCCCCTCCATTCATCAATTTCCACCCTCATCTCCACCTAAGATCAATCCAAGGCACTAAATAGCCCCAAAGCAAGCAGCTACAACCTAATACAAAGTCATTAAAATGGCATGGTGGTAATGGGGAAACAGAGGATGGGGGACCCAAAGCCAGAAGAGCGCGGACATCATAATGCTTCTCTGAGGCTCTTCAATAGCCTCGTTACCGATTTTATGATAAGACACAGTTTGCCTTTATGATTTGCATGGGTAATGAAGCAATTAGCAGCCCATCATATATAAAACATGCGAGTTTTCATTAGAACTCAACAGAAAGGGCCTGAGCCTTGCCCTGTCTTGGGGCAGCCAGCAGCCTTGTCAGTTTTCTGCCCGGGGATCTCAGTTTTTGTGGGGAGGCTCCCCTCCCTCTCTGCCTCCCATTAGGCGGCTAGACTGTGGTTAGTTTGATGGTGAAATGCTGACTGGCTGGCAGGCTCCCGCCTTCCCCGCCCCCAAACTGCTACTAAATTTCATTTCAAGTTATAATTATTGACATTGGAAACAGCTCCTCGGATCACAACAACAAAGCAACAATTATGCAGGATCTGGTGTTTCTCATGCAAATTGCAGCTGTAAAATACAGGAAAATCCGGCCCACTTACAGACCAAGCTTTGTCTTTGGAGAACAGTCTGAACTATTTGGTTAACTAAATTAAAATGTAAATCTTGGCTGGCTTTTCTTCTTAGATAGCGATATGAAACAGTTTCGAGGAGCCCGGCGCAAAAGCTTAAGGGACCACATTTCAAACAACTTGTCATGAATATATATATTTTTTAATGAATTAAGGCTGAAAAGCTTAACTGTCTCTAACAATCAAGGATTCTGAAATACCGTTCAAATAGAAGGGGGGGGGGTAAATGAAGTGATGAGGAGCCTGGGTGTTTTTTCCTCATATTTTTGTTTGTAAATACCCTTGGGGGGCTTTGGAAGAGAGGTCTAATGGAGTCTCTGGAGTGGACACTTTCCAAAGTAAGGCCCTATCACTCTTATCCCCAGCAGGGCTAATACCTGTAATGAAATGCAGGGCCAAGGATTAGTTAAGAATTAAGACTGAGTCCTTCCACTTTATTAGAGTTGCCTTCCTTCTTACCTTTCTCCAGCCTTCTACGCGCAGTAAGAGTGAGAATTTTTAAGAGTCGCATTTGCCTGGACAGGAGAAGGCCATCACTCCTGGACAGAATCCTAAACATACAAAGTTCCGCAGAGGACCCAAATGCTGATTGGGATCCACCAGGGATCAGTGTGGTTTATGATCTAGGACCATCATGGTTTATAAAAAGCACACAACAACTGTAAAATGACACACACACATACAAGAGCACAGACACAAGACCCCCTTAGGCAGGAAGAATTTTAAAAGAAAAAAAAAGGAAGAAAAGAGAGTGCTCCTGTCCCCTTGTGTGTCTGCCCAGGCTTAAGTCAATAATGTATGTGGACAATCATCCTCCCAACCCCCTCTCCTACCCCCAACTGAATCTGACCACAAGTAAACTGACCTGTATGAGATGGAGACAATGGAGGAAACTGACATATTATTTATGTATTTAATTTTTTTATGCAGAGGCAAGAAATTCTGTGATCTCATCTCATTTATAACCAATCTGATCTTTAAAAGGCAATAATTTTACAAATGCACTTTTCCATTAAGAATACTGTTATCATAAGCACTGAGCAGGCTGTGTGCGGCCAGTCAAACTCTGACTTATAGCCGCCTGGTCCAGCCTGGGCAAGATAACCAAGAGTTATGGTTTTTGATAATCAGGCCACAATATTAATATAACATGAACCACAAGTGCTTTTCCATTGTAGCTCCAGCTAAACTACCAAATCTCATTGGAATATAAAGGAGGAAAAAAGCCACATTCTGGTTTCTGCTATTTATGTTTCACAATACAAAACAAGTCAAAATGCTTCAAAGTACATCTGTAGATAGATGGCTCTTCTTTTTAACGGGGTTTGGAGAGCAAGGCAAACGACTACACGTCTCTCTTTAGAACTTCTGAGACTTCCCATGGAGTTCAGGCTCAGGGGCTCTTACTTGCGTAAGAATTTAGGTGACTGACACTTAGAGAGTTTCTCCATGTCTGTTACGGAGGTTGGTGTTAGTTTAGTTGGAGAGACAGAAGCCTACGGTTTTGGAAGGAGGTGTGCTGTCTCTACGGAGGTGTTTCATGGTTTCTGATGGCTGTTGAAACATAGGCTGATCTAAATAAAGCTGCAAATCCTCTAGGTTGATAAAAACCAAGAGGGATGGTGTCCTTTATAGCAAATAAAGATAATGAATGAAATGTTAGGGGGACACTATTTCTGGAGTAAGATGAAATAATTATTTCAAGCAAAACCAGCATCAAGCATTTCGTTAATTTTGTTCTTAGAATGAATGGTGTTCATTATTTTTAAGGACACTGGATTTTGAGAAAAATGTATTTTTCATTATATGTGACTATAGTGGTACAGATGCACACATGTATAATACATGTAATAAGCTCCTACATATGTGTGCTTTGGATGTCATTCAGTCATGTCCAACTCTTTGGACATTTGGAATTTTCTTGGCAGACATAGTGAGTGTGGTGGTTTGCCGTTTTCTACTCCAGCTCATTTAACAGATGAGGAACTCAAGAAGAGTTAAAAGACTTGCTCAGGGTCACACAGTTAGTGTTGGAGCCTGGCTTTGAACTCAGGAAGATGAGGCCCAGCTGTCTATCCACTGTACCACTTAGCTGCCCATATACATGCACCCACATTTATATATACTCACATACAAACATACTCATATATATAAAATATAGATATATATACATATATTATGCATGTGTAGTCACCTGTATCTATACATCCATACATATGTATGTACCCATAGATACACAGGAAAGGTGGTGTTATAAAGTGGAAAGAGGGCTGACCTCAGAGTTAGAAAGACTCTGGGTTCAAGTCCGGTCTCTGATACATACCGCAATCACAGGGATTTCATCAGCGTAGGGCACTTCACTGTGAAGAAGCTCCTTCTACCATTATAAATTGATGATCTTAGAGAGTTGCCAGAGGTGCTGAAAGACTGAGTGACTTTCCTAGGGTCATACAGTCAATGTGTCAGAACTGTATTTGAGCTCCTATAACCCTTACCCCAAGGTCATGCTGCTACTCACATGTGTGTATGTATGTATGACGTATCCAGAAAAAAGTTTAACAACTAGCTCTCAAAAGTAATCTTAAGATATTCTTTTAAGTTTAATCTGTATTATTTATATTTTTCCATCACTTTCTCAAGTCTAGAAGTCAACAGAGCAATAAATCAAGCCTAAATTTGTGGCATTTGCAATTTTTGAGGTGTAAATACACTGAGATTTTAACAATTGGCTCTCATGAGCTGGTATGAGCTGGGTCTAGCGTTGCCCTGGATATGACTATGTTAATTTCTTAATGCATCCTCACACATGTTCAACTGTACTCTCAGAACTGACAAGTGGATTATTTTTGAAAAGTTTCATTACGTTGCTTGTTGCACAGTAATATTTTCTCCTGAAATTTTGCAGGTCGGTAGATTGAGGCCAGAAAATTTTGGAACAATTGTTCAACCTTTAAGGGACAGTTCAAATGCCACTTTCCCCATAAAGGCTTTCCTGGTTCTCCAAGCAAGTAATGATAAAGGATCATCCCAGGACTGAGTGAGGTTAGATTTATTCTGCGTGGACCCAGAGGGACTGGGGACAGATGATGGAAGTTTCAATAAGGTCAATTTAGGCTTTATATAAAGGAAAACAAACTTTTAAAAAGACTCTAACAGTTTCAAAGTACAATGATTGCCTTAGGAGGTAGTGGGTCCCACCCCCTCACCTGAGGTCTTCAAGCCATGTTTGGA
Source organism: Potorous gilbertii (assembly GCA_028658325.1). Taxonomy (NCBI): domain Eukaryota; kingdom Metazoa; phylum Chordata; class Mammalia; order Diprotodontia; family Potoroidae; genus Potorous; species Potorous gilbertii. The sequence continues at coordinate 659,250,906 of CM053770.1, forward strand.
TGTCTGCTTGTCAGGGAATGATATATAGGAGAGTCCTGCTTGGGCCCAAGTTGAACCACATGGCCAGTGAGGATTTTTTTATTCTGAGTCTCTGTGTTTCTGCGACCTCCCCATCCTAAGAGCTCATGCAGACCTTTGTTGATCCCTTTTCTACTATCTATATCATATATTGCCTTGTATCACAGCGATTTGTGTACAATCTGATGATTATCCTGAAAAGAAAATGTAAGTTCCCTGTGGTCAGTCATGACGTGTGTTTCATAGTCTTCTTTCACACTCCCTAGAACCTAACATGATGCAGTGATGAGCATTCATTGAACAGTCTGCCCAGAGCACTGGCCTTGGTGCTGGTAAGGATGCTAAGTCAAGATAGGATGCCCAGGCATGGTCAATTTTTAAAATCATTGGATAAATAAACAGTGTCTTCCCTAGGCACCAAACTGTATCACTTGGGGTGGCAGAACTTCTTGGGAATACAGGAAAGGAGATAACATAGTAGTCAGAAGAGACAGAACCATCAATGTTTTTTTGCTAAATACTTAACTCCATGAGAGGATAAAGAACTGGGTGAGGAACTGGGTCTACAAAAGTTTCAGATTGATGGAACATTCATGACATGGTCCAGTGAAAAGAGCACTGGATTTGTAGTTTGAGTACTTGGATTCAAAGCCTGCCTTTGCCACTTACTACCGATATGAATTTGGTCAAGCTATTTAAACTCTATGTACCTCATTTTAAAAAAATGCGGGAGTTGGACTCAGTGTCTTTGAGATATCTTTAATATCAAATTCCCAAATGTCAAAGTTCAATTCAGCATCCAAAGCTAAAATCATGATCTTTTCCTCCAAAGCCCCTTCTCTTTTTGAACTTCCTTATTAATGTCAGGGGTACCACCATGCTCCCAGTTACCCAGGTTTTCAACCTAGGTGTCTTCTTTGAATTTCCACTTTCTTTATGAAATCTGTCTCCAAATCTTGTGGATTTGACTTTCTCAACATCACTTGTATAACTTTGCCGCCATCACTACCCTGATGCAGACCCTCATCACCTCATGCCTGAGCTAATGCAATAGCCTGCTAGTTGGCCTCCCTGACTCAAGCTTCTCCCTACTCCAGTTTATCTCCACTTATCTATAAGTGATCCTCCACTTCCCCCACTCAATAAATTCCCATGGCTCCCTATTCCCATCAAATTCAAATATATAAGCCTTTTTGCCTTTAGAGCCTTTTATAAGCTGCCCCTGTCCCACCTTTCCAATATTTCCACCCTTTATTAACATCTACATACTCTCCATTGGCCTTCTTCTTGTTCCTGACACGTCTCTCCATCCTCCAACTCCGAGTATTTCCCCAAGCTGTCCTTCATGCTTAGAATTCTCTCTCTCCTCATCCTCTCTTTCTGGTTGCTCTAGATTTCTTCAAGTCAAAACTGACGTCCCTCCTTCTGTATGAAGTGTTCTTTGTGCCCCTTCCTGTTAGTGCCTCCTCTCTGAGATGACCTCCAAATTATCCACTTCTCCATCCTTGTTTGCATGTAGGTTTTGTTTGTTTTTTGCATATTGTTCCTTGTTCCTGCTCATTAGATTGGGAGATTCTTGAGGATAGAGACAACTTGTGCCTTTGCATCTCTAGTACTCAACATAGATCCTGGAATGGATTAGATGCTAAATAAAAAGCTTGTTGACTTGTTGATTTTTCACCTCTAAATCTATATTCCTAGGAAGCCTCAGGCTACTTTGAGACCTTGTTTGGCTGCATTGCAATACTTTAGATACAGGTTGCCCATACATCATAGTACCTCCTTTCCAATGTCTTCCAGTCAAACATCGAGTACTATAGTATTTAGTGACCCACCCAAAGATCATAGATTTAATTCAGGAAGTGACTTATGTTTTATTGATGAAGAAACTGAGGCCCAGAGTTTTGTCCAAGGTGATTGGAATAAAATAAAAAATTTAAGCCTTACAACAGCTCTCTGAGATGGGAGTTACAGCTATTATTCCCATTTTACAGATAAGTAAATTGAGGCTAGGAGAGCCTGAGTCTGATTAATTGAACAGTGCACTTCATTTAGTCTCTGTTTCAACTGCTCCTTTATAATAGATCAATCAGTGAATCAAATTGAATTTATAGGTAACAGACAAATAGCTCTTCAGGGGGTTATGTGCCTGTCAGAAGACCTGTCAACAAGGGTTTGGCACCAGATGTTTTTTCCATTGAGTCAGAGCTAGATACCAACAACCCTGTTCAAAAATTGATGCCAATTACTACTCCAATAAATTCCAGGAAGCATGTTTCATTTTGATGGGAAGATGGAGGAAGGATGGGCAGGAGAAAAGTGATGATCTAGGGAAAGGAATGGGTATTTGGAGTATATTTTCCATGGGAAAGATAAGCAAGCAGATTTCAGGTATTTGCTGGAAAGTTTAGAAATGTTATACCAGGAACAGGTTAAGGATTACCCCCTAGCCCCATGTACCCCCTCCCTCAACCTACTTGTGACCTATGACACTGAGAGACCCCAGGCAAAGGGGAAGGGGCCAAAGGCTGCTATCCAGGACACAGTTGTCGCTAATCTCATGACACAAATTTATCACTGTCAAACCCTGTCCCTGAGTCCTTGGGCAGCTTCATAGCATAGTCCAGTACACCAGACTTCCCGAGGGAATGAACATAGTATACAGTTTTCTCATCTGTGAAATGAGGATACTGAACTACATGACCTCTAAGGACCTTTCCAGCTTTAAATCTATGTTCTTGTGATCCCATGATGGGGGTACATGCCCATAAAATGCAGGGAAGAATACCAAGGAATAGCCAAGTCTTGAAGACACTTGACTCTGCTACAGTAAATCCCTAACACTTTTTTTCTGTCTCCCTCTTCCATTGTAATGAGGTCTTACACAAGTAGTATCAGAAGAGCTAGTCTCATGTATGGAAGAAAATCCTTATTCCTCTCTATGTTCATGTTCTGGCTTCAGGCAGCTTCAGCCTGGAACTTGAACTAGCCAAGTCTTCAGAGTTATTGGTTAAACAGATTTACTTGACTACTCCCAACAATCCACTTGCCCCATCTCCCTTTGTTTTGCTAACATAAGAACAGAGTGATGATGAGTTCTCCTTGGTTCTGAGAAAGTTAACAGAACCATCTTATGGGGAAACAAGGAAATGGGTGCATTTGTATCTGTATTTTTCCATTATTTTACTTGTTTGCATTCTTTTATCATTTTTCCATCATTTAACATGTCTTGTTGGTATTACAGAGGATTTATGTACCCACAATGCCTTTCAATTAGTGGGTCCATGCTCTAATTTGGTGTCAGAGAGGACATACTACTCTGGTTTCCATGATCTCGATTCAGAAGCCAAGACAGAATATATACTGCCCAGGAGAGGATATATACAGCCTAAGGCTTTCATTCCCACTAAACATGAGGGCTCCTAGGTCCTAGAGGCCTCTAGTGGCTAGTGATCCTAGCCAGGGTCTATATGAGCAAATTGTTGACATAAACAAAAATGTATTTAGCAGGCTTTATAAGTGACAATGATGAATTAATCAAATTAAATGTCATGAATTGATTTGCACAAGTCTTTTAAAACTCTCATTTGTCTTTAATTAAAAAAAAATCTTTAACTTTCAGTTTTAAAAAATTCCCCTTTGTCTTTCCCTGATTTTCTTCCCTCACAATCCTCAGTTGTAAAAAAATGACAATCAAGCGAAACTGACCAAACCATCAATGGAGTCCAACTGTATCGTCTACACTCAGCTTTCAGTCATCTAACCTCTTGATCCAATATAGGGAATTTTCTTCATTCTGAGTTCAGTTGTTACTTTGTACTCTTTTTATTTCCATCGTTGTAGTCACTGTTGCTATTTTTTTCTCCTAAATTTGCTCTCTATCAAAGAATATAAATTTTCTCATATTTCTTGAAGTTCTTTATGTTCATTACTTCTTGTGGCTCAATAATATTAAATTGTGTTCATATACCATACTTTCTTCAACCTTCCTGAAAAGATGGGTACTTGTAATGTTTCTTTCCTTTGTTACTACATTTATTTGTTCATTCATTCATTTCTTATTCTCCCCTCCCTCCCTTTCTCTCTCTTTCTTCCTTCCTCCCTCTCCTCTCTCGCTTCTTTTCTTCCTTCCTTTTTCAATATCTCTCTCCCTCCTTCCTCCTTTTTCTTTCCCTTCATATCTTCCTCCTTCCCTTCCTTCTTTTCCCTCTTCCTTTTCCCTCTCTCCCTCTTTCTCTTTCTTCCTTCTTCTCCCCCTTGCCCTTGACCACCAAATGCTCCAATTAATATTTTGGTAGTTAGGTGATCTTTCTTCCTGCTTTTAACCTCCTACATTCCAAAGTTAATCTTAGAGTCAAACAATATGAACAGTTCAGTCATTTTTTCCACTTAATTTGGAATTAAGTGGAATTCAGGGTCTAGAACAGATGGATTAAGTTACAACTCCACTAAGAATATATCATAGATCCTGACTTTTCATAGTACATCTAACATCAATTTTTTTTCACTTTTTATGATACTGTTGAATTTTTTTTGGAGTGAAATGAACCTCAGAATAATTAAATGTGTAGCTCTTATTATTAGTGATCTTGAATTTTTATATAGTTATTAACCAGCATTTACTCTTTTGAAAGCTATACTCACTTATCTATTAGTACATGGACATTGGTGTTATAAATATATCAATACTCTTCATATTTTGGGAATTGGATTTTCATCAACTGTATTTGCTATTAAGATTTTTTCCACTCTCCAACTTATCTTCTTATTCTAATTGTATTGATTTTGCTCATGCAAATGCATTTTAATTTCATTTATTCAAAATGGTTTATTCTATCTTTTATGACCTCTTCTATCCCTTTTCCAATGGGCCATTCATAGGAGTTTCTGAAAATAAGATGGGAGACAAGTTGGTGCTGAATCAGGAGTATGTATCCCCTTTGCCTCTGAACTATTGAGATACACACCAGGCATCTATAAAACTGCTTACGTGTCAAAGAGTAACTCAAACAGCTCATCTGTGTTCAGCAGAAGAGAATCAAAAAGACTCCCAGGGAAGGAACCCCAATACTGAAGGCTTACTCAGTCTTGGAGTCTCCTTCATGGAAGTAGAGTGATTTGTTTTCAGCTCCATTCAAAAGAAAATTTGTGTTCTGCCACCACTTCAATTAAGCAATGTGTGAAGAGAGACCCATTCTTTGAAGTATGTGCCACCCACTTTTTTTTTACAAGAAACTAACTACTTACCTTGCTTTCTAATGAGGGAAGAATTCCTTTTAGTTCAGGAAGATTCACAGAAGAAATTTGCTAGCTGGAGTAAATGAAAAGATAATGCCCAAAAGTCAAATTTAAAAATTGTGCAAACTAGATGTTAGCTTGGTACACATGTAGGGTCTAGGGCAAAGGTATGAGGGAGTGGACAAATGATTGATTGTGGTGTTTGTCCTTTTTCTCCAAGAGGGTTATGGCATCAGGGAGATGATGACATGACAGCATTCACACAAGTCCCTTAAATAAGGGGAAGGGTGAAAACCTCATTCAGCCCAGGAAGGCCATGTTTGTCTGCATGCATTTAGATGTTTTAATATATGAATGAACTTAAAATAAAGGATTGTGCTGATTCCATATTTTTCAGGTAAGGACAATAGTTAACACTAAAAACTGGAATTTTCTAACAGAAGCATGTTTCGACAGTGATCCTTAACTTTTCTAGGGTTTTGTCCTTAAGACTAGTTACAATTTATGACCTTCTGGGGATTTAAGCTGATTCTTCAGGTCAATTAACTGGTCTCTCTTTAAGGGACATCACATTTATTAATTTGTTCAACAAATACTTATTAAGTACTGATTAGGTGCAAATCTCTGTTCTTGACATTGGAGATAGTAAATCAGAGAGCACAACAGTCCCTGTTCTCTCCTCCAAGCTAAAATCCCACCTTCTAGAAGGAGCATTTCAGATTCTCCTTATGCTAGTAGTTTCCCTGTGTTGGTGAATGGGGTGCTCAGGGGGAACTGTCAGAGGGCTTGCCAAGATCTTTTCAGGGCTGCTCATCCACCTTTGGTATCTACGTGGTGCTCAACTCTTACTTGTGGTCCCAAAAAGCTCTATCAACCACACTCTGGGAAAACCATTTTGGTAGATGGGCTAAACCAGGTTGAGGGCAACTCACAGGCCTGAAGCACCTTGGTGAGTTAGGGGAATGGTACTCAAACATGTGAACACTACACCCCCTCCCATGAAGAGTGGGCAGATGAGAACAATTTGTTCCAAAGGCCATGAAGGTTGTTGAAGCAGGTATTGTAGAGGGCTTAGAGCTTGACTAGGCATTGAAGATGCCCATGTTATCCACTGCCAGTCATGACATTTTTTGTCATTGGTCTTCCATGACTCTTGAAGACATAGTGAGGTTGACAACTTTTGCAACTCTGCCTCACTTAAATTCAATTCAGGTATGAGTCAAGTCATCACCCTGTGATGGCGAGATCAAACGACTAACAATAAACAACAGTAACCATGTCCAATTTATTGTGCATCTATCTTATTTGTATATTGTCTCCCTGTTAGACTATCAGTTCCTTGAGGGCAGGGATTGTCTTTTGCTTTCCTTTTATGCCTGCACTTAAGTGCTTATTGATTCAAAGACTGTCTTTCAAAGATGGGTCCTTCATCTCTAAAATACTCTTCCTTTATATCATCTCTCCCCTTAGAATCCTTAGTTTCTTTCAAAGTACAGTTCAGTCACCACCTACTACAAGAGGTCTCTCCTAATCTCCCTAGGTATTAGCACTCTCTCATTTAAATTCCTTTGTATGTATTTTGTTTTGATATAAGTCTATAGGCTTTATCATGCTTCAATAGACCATCCTTGATGACAAGATAGGTCCTTACTAAAAGTTTGTTTTTAAATTAAACCAGAAACTGAATCTCAAGTGCAAAGCAATAGGTTTCTTTTTCTTGACACTTACACTTACTTTATAGGATCGTATGCAGATTTAGAGCTGGAAGAAATCCCAAAGGTCATCTTGTTGAATGTTTTCATTTTATAGATGAGGAAACTGTAGCCTGGAGAGATTAATTCCAAGGTTCTTAAATCTTTTGATCTTAAGATTCCTTGACACTCCAAAATGATCAGGGACACCAAAGAGCTTTTGTTTATGTATCAATTGCATATTTATCATATTGTATTGAATATTTGTATCTATTGATATTTACCATGTTAGAAATTTTAATACTATTAGGCAATTCTTTTAACCTCTTGATCCCCTGCAAAGGTCTTAGGGGACGTCTCTCCTCATCCAGGGTCCCTGGACTACATTTCAACAACTACTCCATTAAGTGATTTCTTCAAAACCCCGTATTTCCAAGATATGTGATTTTGTTAAGTTTAGATATTCTGCCAACTAATGCAGATCAAAATACCCCAAAAGACTTTTTGGATAGACTTGAAGACGGATGAGGACTATACAGTTCCTCATAGGACAATGAGGCTGGTAATAAGGCTCCTCAAGCTTAACTTGTCATTGTTCAGTTGTTTCATTCATGTCTGATCATCATTGCCCCACTTGGGATTATCTTGGCAAAGATACTGGAGTGGTTTGCCATTTCCTTCTTCAGATCATTTATACCTATGAGGAACTGAGACAAGCAGGGTTAAGTGATTTGCCCAGGGTCACACAGCAAGTTAAGTGTCTGAGGTTGGATGAATTCAGGAAGACTCATCTTCCTGTGCTACGTAGTATGCCTTCAGACAATATTATATGCTTTTTTGTCTCCTATCCTGGTTCCTCAGTACTGCACAGTGGAAAGGGCCCTGGTTCTGGAGAGAGAGGACATGGGTTCAAATTCTACCTGTCAAGCTTACTACTCCTGTGACTTGTGTAAGTCCATGGGCCTCAGTTTCCTCGTATGTAAAATGAAGGAATTGGACTAAATGACCTTCCAGATCTAAATTTATAATCACAAGTCTACCTGCTTGAAATGATCACTTTTATGAGTTCTCAGAAGTAGATTTTATGCTTTGTTTACATATTTATGGCTCTTACCACTAAAATCAAATGATATTTTATGTACATACTGAAGCCTCTATTTGTAGAAATGGTCCTACTTGTAAAGGGATTGACTTATCTTCAAATAGATAGATGGGATAAGTTTAAATGAAGAGAATAGCTTGATTTGATGTTTAAAAGTAATGTAGCTAATTTATAGGAATGCTTTTGGAGTTTATAAAAACATCTCACTTTTAAAATTTAATTTATTAAAATTTTTAATTTAATAAAGGTAGTTTTCCTATAAGCGAATTAATTGTGTTTTCCTGCATGGGAACTGGTCTTTCAATTTAGAAATGGGCTCTGCAGACACATTTGTTTTAGTTTCTCTTATTTTTAACCTGCATTGATTACATAGAGAAAAGCGGGATCTTTTAAGAATACAAGTTTATCGAAAAACTGACCCAGAGTGGAGAAAACCACATGATATTCTATACCTTTACCAAGAAAAGAGAGAAATCTGAATGAGAAAGTTGCTCCAAAACAGAAAGTAGAGATGGACTAGGAAGAAGAGATTACCTTAAAACAACAGTTCTCTATAATGTTTTGGTCTTAGGATCCCTTTTTGTTATTGTCCAGTCATTGTCAGTCATGTCTGACTCTTCATGGCTCCATCTGGGATACTCATATCTCATAATAAAGGTGGGATTTTCTTGTTATTCTGTTCAGTTGTTTTCAATTGTATTTGACTCTCCCCTATTTGGGATCTTCTTAAGCAAAGATACTGGAGTGATTTGCTACTTCCTTCTTCAAATCATTTTACAGATGAGGAAACTGAAACAAACAGAGTTAAGTGACTTGCCCAGGATCACACAGCTAGGAAGTGTCTGAGGCTAGATTTGAACTCATGAAGAGTTCCTGACTCTGGATAATGTACTCTACCCATTGCACCATCTACCTGCCCTTTCAGGGCAAGTATATAATGTTATACTTTTAAAAATTTATACTTTATACTTTTACATGTATTATACATACTTTTTAAAGTTATTAAAGACTTCTAGGAACTTTTGTTCATGGGTTTCTACTTGTTGATATGTACTGTGTTAGAGATGAAAACATTTTGGCATTATTATGAAAATAGTTTTAACCTCACCTGTCTCCTGAGAGGATCTCAGGGACCCCCAAGGATCCTCAGACTATGCTTTGAGATCTGATGCTCTAGGAATCAGCATGGTATTCACAGCAGAGCCTGGTTAGTCTAAGAGACTAGAACAGGCCATATATGTGTGTTTTAAGAGAGCTTGTTGAAGTATAGCTGCTCCTGGTATGGTCACAAAGTAGCAACTCACTTTCATATGACATTTCTACTAATGTGTCACTGAAGCATCCAAAAATAATTTGAGATAGAGAAAGGGTCAAACCAAAAGAGAAGTTCAGAAGAAATCTGCCGATAGGAACATTATGGTGAGAAGTGATCACATACAGTTTGTTCTTAGAGCTTTTTCCCCTTCTGTTTTTGGATACATACGATCAATATATTTATTTTTAATATTAATTAGCAAATTAATTAACAGATTAACAAATAGGTAAATTAGTACTTTCCCTTTATAGTAGCACATAACATTATCAGCAATTATATTCCTATAAAGCCTTAAGGTCAGCAAAGCACTTTACATATGCTTTATCGTTTGACCCTTACCATAGCAACCTGAGTGAAGCTTTTACTACTCCCATTTTACAGATGAGGAAACTGAGACTGAGAGAGGTCAAGTGATTTCTCCAAGGTCACAAAGTTACTGAGTGTCTGAGGCAGGGTTTGAACTTAGGTCTTCCTGACTCCAAGTCCAGGGCTTTTTCTATTGTACTGCATTGCTGCCTCCCTTTCACATTGCTGGCGTTTTTAGTTTTTCTTGCCCAGAAAGGTTCGTGCTTCTTCCACCATTCTTAATGGCTTACTGGATGTTACTGAGGTAAGAGTGATGACCAAGGACAAGACAAAGTTTGGAGATGGACCATACCAGCGTTTTTTAGGACCTTCCCTAATGCCTCACACTGCCAAGGGAACATGGCAGGACAGATTCTGCACCCTAGCCTTTTTTATGTCCTATATGGCTATACTAGCATTGTTGTCAGCCATCCTCAGTAACCCCCTGTTACTGCCAATAGAAGGATGCCTTGGGGCACAGGAAGCCCAGGTCCACAGCAGGATGCCATCAGCAGGATGGCATGCTGCACAAGTAGGGTTGTATCTCTCCACCAGCCATAGTCAACAGAGCCAGATCGACACATCTGGAAGTGCGTCAAGGAATCCAGGACATAGGGACAAAACAGCGGGGGAGCTGTCTCTTGAATGGCTCAGCTGGAGCTACATCTGCCATCAGCTGCTGCCCCTCAGAAATGATTGGCCTGGGGCTACAGCAATCATATGGGGATGGTTTATTGGAGTGGTCTCCTTCTCTAGTCTACTGGGCAAAGTCCTTTCTGAGTAGGAATTCGGGGGGTACCTTTAGTTAAGCTACTCACACAAGACCTTTTAGCAGAAGTAGCTCTCCACTCCTACAGTGTCTGGAGATCTCCTGATGACATAGGAGTTTGTATGTCTCCATAAGGGTCAAAGCCTAAAGTTCTGGCAATAGGCAGACTGATCCTACGCTGTCCCTATTCCTGCAGTATGGAAATGTATTAATATAACAATAGGAACAATGATCACATATAATGCTTACTAGATGCCAGACACTGGACTAAGCCATTTACAAATATCTCATTTTATCCTCATGACAACCTGGGAAGGTAGGTGCTATTATTTTCCCCATTTTACAGATTAGGAAACTGAGACAAAAGTTGGTTAAGAAACTTGTCCAGGGTCACCCTGCTAGCAAGTATCTGAGGATAGATTTGAACTCAGCTGAGTCTTTCTGACTCCAGATCCACTTCTCCATGGATTGCATTAGCTACCTGCCCATGATTAGGTGAGTATAAATAGAAAACAGGAAAAAGGTGGGGGAAATAGGCAAATGCATATACACAAGGTGAAAACTGCCTGAGCTGTTTGGCTCCTCATCTTCCAGCATCACTAGCTAGTTCTTCAAACATAAACAACTATCCTCTGGTCTCTGTCATGGCCACCCCTTATGCATGGAATATGCCACCCTTTCACCTTTGCCTCTTGGCTTCTCTGACTTCCTTCAAATCCTGTTGAGCCCCGGAGGCCTTTGCTGATTCCCCTGTGCTACACAAGTCTTCTTCTCTGACTACCTTTACCTAAAGGGTAAGAGAGAAGGGCATGGGACTGTGAACAATATGCAACATACTAGAAACAAGGAAATATGGGGAAAACCATAATGCATTCTCTCTAAGAAATATCTGATCAAAAGAAGTAAGTGGCTGGGTTCCATGAGAAGAGAAAGTGATGAAGGGTTGGGTGTTCCCATGGCATTCTTGCAATATCAGGGGAATGAGAGGAAGGCTTCCCGGCATTTTGGGTAGACCTCCTGTGGGTAACTTGTGGGAGGACATAATTGAGAGTTACATGGGATGAGAAGGCATGCATCACTGGAAGGAGTACCTGAAGTGATGAGTTCATAGCTGGACAGATAAGCAATGGAAGAAGGGACCAGATAGGGATAGATAGGATACAAACTAGACAGTTTTGATTTCCTTAGAATAAAGAACACCTGGGGTGGATCCAAGATGGCGGAGTAGAAAGACTCACATTTGCTAGCTCCGAGACCCACAGCCCATGGATTTCCTCTAAAAAGAACTCCCAACAAATTCTGGAACAATGGAAGCTGCGCAGCAACACAGTGAAGGAGATTTCCGTTCCAGAGAGCCCTGAAAAACTGACCCCGGGGGTGCATCGCGCCCCGGACGGGAGTGGAGCCCTCCCCTGCCCTGGCCACGCGGCACAGAGAGGAGCGAGCAGATCTGAGCAGGCATCAGGGACGGAATCTCCAGCGACTGCGAAGGTCCCTCCACCCACGGACTCGCAGGTCAGTGAGAGAGACAGGCTGAGAGGGGAGTGGGGTGTCTCCGGGACTCAGGCCCCCTCGGGAGGCAGCGGCAGGGGCAGCAGCAGAGGTGGCAGGCGGCCAGAGGCTCCCAGAGCAGGCAGGACTCCTGCTCAGCAGCAGCTCCATTACAGAAGGTCTCTGCATAAACCCCCTGAGGGAACTGAGCCTGGGAGGCAGCCCTGCCCCCACTTGAGAACCTGATTTAATCTTACCCTGAATAGCAGCCAGGCCTGCAGCCCAAAGCCCTGAGGCTGGGGAGCAGCATTTGAATCTCAGACCCCAAGCACTAGCTGGGCAGACCAAGGCTGGGGGGGTGGAGTGGACTCTCAGAAGTCAAGTAACTAGCTGGGAAAATGCCC